>CM070026.1:2185780-2800780 GCA_036247105.1 Cirrhinus mrigala
CAGACACACACTGCTGGAAGATTGAGGATTTATGGGAGCTGGACTCTCTATTTGCACAGAGTTAATGAGGTATGCACATGCAAAACAGGGCTTAACGAACAATAATTACCTGTCATACACACATGAGCACAGGAGCGTGCACACACACACACACACGCACGTGCAAACACACACACATGCAGCCTCGCATCATACTAACAGCTTTTAGATCTACAAAGGATGGAAGATTATTACAATGTCAGCATAGAAACTTAAAACGCGTGTGTGTGTGTGTATGTCTCTCTCTCTCTCTCTCTCTCTCTCTCTCTCTCTCGCACACACTCACACACTCACACACACACACACACAGGTTTATTGCATGCAGTAAAATAACAAGACAGGATTTCCCGGAGGAAAATTGGTTGCTCTTTCAGTGCTCAAGAGACCTAATGGAGTTTTTTAGATGTTTCTCTTAAAATTTAGAGAAATAAAAATAGAAACGAGTGAGACAAATGCTAAAATACTCTACAGCATACACAGCTACACAGAAATATGAATATTTTATTTATTTTATTTAGTGCTGTTCAAATGATTAATCACGATTAATCGCATCCCAAATAAAAGTTTTTGTTTAGCTATATATATATGTGTGTACTGCGTATATTTATTATGCATATATAAAGACACACACACACACATACAGAATATATTTTGAAAATATTTATCTATTTACATTTATATATTTATATTCATATAATTTATATTATATATAAATATACTGAATTCATTAATATTTTTTTCTTAAATATATACATGCATTTGTGTGTATTTATATATACATAATAAATATACACAGCACACATACTGTACACATACATTTTGGATGCGATTAATCATGAATAATTATTGCCCAGCACTAATTTATTTTATTTTATTTTATTTTATTTCTGCTGGTCACCATATGATCTGACTAAAATGGTCCAAAAATTATATATATTTATAATTACTATATATATTTATAATTGCAATATTTGAACCAGGGTTGATTTAGTGTCATTAATATACTTTTGTGTTTTTGTTAATATTTTGAATTAGGTTTTATTTCTATATTCCCTGTTTTCATTATACTTTTAGTAATCTGTGTGTTTTTGTAAGCTTTGTAGCTTTTTTAATGTTTATATAGTTTTTATGAAATTGTATTTATTGTTTTAGGCCCAGTTTCACAGACAGGGTTATATTATAAACATGCTTAGGGGAAAAAAAGAAAAAAAAAAAAAACATTACTGGTGTGCATCTTGAGACAAAACAAAGGCACATTATAGTCTGGGACTAGGTTTAAGCCTTGTCTGTGAAATCGGGGGATTGTTTATTTAGTTTTAGGTATTCTAGCACTCTGAGCAATTCTAGCAATTTCCACTAAACAGAAATTAGAATTTGTTTATTTTCAGGTAATGCTATGTGCTATATATATATATATATATGCTGCATGTGTGTATATATATATATATATATATATATATATATATATATATATATATATATATATATGTATACCGTTTTTTTTTTTTTTTTCATGGTTTAAGTTTTAGTTAACTATAATAATCTTCTCATAATCATTTCAGTCAAGTGTTTGAAGGTTAGTTGAAGATGTACTCTGCAGGACCGGAGATCAATAAACCTGATTTAGATGTGTCTGACACCTAAAAAGGCAATATGCCCAAAAAAATCCTTTAACGCAACATGAATAAACCAAATATTAGGAGAGTGCTTTTCTGCCGAGACTAAATAAAGGAAAATACAGCATGCATCAGCTGAGCTAAGCAGACACAAATTACACAAACAGGTATGCGAATGCAGACTGAAGCGTACTTTTACACACACGCAGAGGTAAACGCTCCTGCAAGCTTGTGAAAAGACTCACGCAAACATAAACACAGCTGCGCGACACCACAAACACACGCATTCACACTCACAAACAAACACACTCGCAGACATAAACAGCTGCACATCTACACTATAATTCTGACCCATTCTGGACCAAACCGAGACGGTCACGCTGTGCTCTTGAGACGCACGTGCGGCGGGACCGATGAGGCGAGGTGTCAGTGAATGGCTCAGGTAATGGGATCTCTGAGTAGAGGTGAGGTCATTTAGCCTCCAACACACGGGTAGAGTACAAACCCCGCGGATCGGACTCTCTCATCTGCCGCGTTTCAAAGCATCCGAAGCCCAAATGCAATACTGTAAAGCCTTCTTTTATGTAAGGACATATTCTTCACAAAAATGTATTCATGTTGTTGGCATATTAATTCCCCACATTTGAGTATTTTTGGTTGATGTCCAGTATGTGGATGGTTTTTGGCCCTTTTCTCTGGGCATTTCTACTCAAGGTTACAGTATATATTATGAATATTTATGCAAACAGCATATGTAAGTTATGTGTATGTGGTGTACATTTTTTTTTTAAGTAAAAAGTTCAATTAAAAACATAGCTGCAAGCAGCAATTATATATGGCCAAGCTGCTGCAGGTATACGGTAAGTTAACCACGATCCAAAGAACACAAGGACAGCACAACTTTTTTGAGGTTATGAGGAGTTTTAACTCTAATTTACAACTCTGTCCCATAAAGTTTACAGGGACCCTTGGGACGATCCTAAAGTCACCTGTTAATGTTCACTTCAATAAAATCCTTGGATCAGGTCACATAATGGCTTACTAAATCAGGTTTGCATCTGGATGTCAAGAAAACTGTGAGCATGCTTTTTACAAAAAGGGTGAGGTTTGATCTTAAAGAAGATGTACATGTCCAAGCACAGAAATTAGTTTAAATATTTAGGAATAATAACTGATTCTCAGCTTTCTTTTAAAGGTGAAAAAGTGGTTAATACAATTAAATTCAATCTAGCCAATTTTAGGTTCATTAGAAACTTCTTAGATCTTCTAAAGCAGAGGCTGTGATGTTATTCATGAAAGCTATAACCACATATGACATATTGTATAACTACTTGGACACAAACATGCAAATCTTACAGTTAGTCAGTCACCATTTGACTTTAAAAGAATCATGACTAGAATAGACTGGAATAAAAATAAAATGTATAAAAAGTGGTGGTTCATTCATTCATTCATTCATAAACAAACAGACAAATAATTAAATTAATATATAAAGTCAAATCAAAATTGTGAACATTTGTAGGGATTTTATTTATTTATTCATTCATTCATAAATAAATAAATAAAGTCAAAATTGTGAATATATTTTAGGGATTTCATTCATTCATTCATAAATAAATGAATAAATAAATTCAAATCAAATTTGTGAACATTTGATTCATTATTAATTATTTAATTTGTTTGTTAGTAAATAAAAGTCAAAATTGTGAATATTTCTAGGGATTTCATTTATTTATTCATTCATTCATTCATAAATAAAGTCAAATCAAAATTGTGGATATTCCTTGGGATTTTATTTATTAATTAGTAAATAAAGTCAAGTCAAAATTGTGAACATTTCTAAGGTTTTTATTTATTTGTTAGTTGGTAAATAAATAAATTGTGAATATTTCTAGGGGGTTTTAAATTCATTCATTCATTCATAAATAAATTTAAAAAATGTGAACATTTCTAGAGATTTTATTCCTTCCTTCCTTCCTTTCTTAGGTAGTACATAAACAAATAAATACATTTTTAGGTATTTTATTATTTATTTACTTATTTATTTACTCATTCATTCATTATTTAATAAATAAATACAGTCAAATCAAAATTGTGAACATTTCTAGGGATTTCATTCATTCATTCACAGATGAAAATGAGCAACTCTGGGTAAATTGGCACATTTTACTAAGATTGCATGTCTTATTAATGTGTATTACCCCGATTAAAAATAATAATAATAATAAATAAATAAATGAATGAAAAGAAATGAATGAATTGTCAAGACACAGCTCCACTTTCTGACTGGTCTCTTCACAGTCAAATTTATCTGCAGGAAAACCATTTAGAGTATTCAAAATCTGCTTGTGAACTTTTGACCGGCAGATATTCGGAGGTCAAGTGAAAGCTGTAGGACGAGTTCAAAAAACAGTTTTCAATTAAATTGTTGGCGAAAAAATTCTGTTTCGTTTCAAGGCCTAAAGGTTGAGAGAGACTGCCTGCATGTTTCACAATGAATCACAGCAGCACAGATTTAAAAAGAAACCATTCATTCCCCTTGATCGTGTTTGCGATTGTGCAGACGTACCTCTATGATGACATCAGGAGCGCTGATGATGCGAACGGGGTCGTCTTGGCTTTCTGTGTCATAAGAGAGCGAATACACCAGCCGGCCTCCGTACGCCAAGAGCTGCAGACGCAAACACACACAAACAGCAGCGAGGGTCAGCAACCGTGTCTGTTTTCAAGAAAAGGTTGAAAACAAGTTCAACACGCAGTGATTATTGATGAAGCCACACACACACACACACACACCTCTGCCTCGCTGAACAAAGCCGAGCGATGTGAGTGCATTCACTGCCTGTTATTGAGTAACGTTACGCTGCAGGGCAAATCAGCACGGTTAAATCAGACCAGCACACTGGGGGAGGAACTCGAGCTCCGCCGGGGAGAACAACACTTCACCCTGTGTTTTCTGCATCCAGTGCTGGCTTTTTATACACACACATGCGCGCTCACTCACGCATACATACTCCTACACGCTCCTACGCTTCAAATCTCCCAAGATTGGCTCGGGTTTTACTGCGGCGGCCTGTGAGCCGAGGTCAGAGCACATCTCTCCAACACACCCAGATTCGTACGGCATTCACGTCCAAAGCCAACTCAAACCAAACATCAACATGTCTCGCTCGTCCCACTTTTATATGTTCTGACTGCTCTTGTCTAAAGGAAAGACGAGAGACATTTGTCTCTGGACCAACACGTGAAAAAACTATCGATTTTTCAGCACTGCGGCTGTCCGGCAAGCCTGAAATGACATTTGGGCGAACCGCCCAAGAAATGCCATATTTTTTTAACGCCAAAATCAATATAAACAATAAGAAATTATGTTTGGCTTACACAAAGTGAGGCCTTATTTAAACACCATTAAGATCATGACACTATTTTCATGACAATTAAATGCATTTCCTCCTGAATTCTCATTACTATAATGCAAGTATCACTGTAAAATCCAACAGTTTACCTTACTTAGATATAATTAGTTATATTTACTTAGTTGTTATACTTACTAGATTTTATTAAGTTACAGCTAATTTCAAGGCAAATAAAACAATTTACTTACTGTTTTGAGTGACACTTAATACTCATACTAATACTTTTTACTCATTTCCTCTGCTTTGGAAGTCATCTTTTTCTAGTTGCATTCACTCATTTCCGTGTCATTTCAAGTCATCTTGAATGTTGAATTGTCAATACAACTGAAAAATTTGAGAGAACATCACATAAGCTGACTTCATAAATGGATGTTAATTTTCCTCAAAAGGTGGTTAGTGGTCCCTTTGGTTAGACACTTGGAACTTCATTAAAATTGTATATTTCTCTTTCTATTGATGTAACAATGCAATATGAAACCGTAATAATTTAGTTTCAAAGAAAGAGAAATACTAAATAGATTGCTTTAAAAAGGTAACCTAACTTTATTTAATCACTAGCTAGTGTACTTTTTATGTTAATTAATGATCTTTTACGATTGTATTGCTTTTCATAAACACCTTGTGAAGCTTTTAATGATACAATCCTTTAATATTTGTGGCAATATCTCACAATCAACCACACTCAAGTCACACACAAAGTTCAACATTCAACACACTAAACACAACAATGGTAACAATTCAATTTTATTTATTTTTATTAACTGTAACAATAACCATTTTATTTGCTTTTTGTTGTGCTATTACTGACACAAGGCAGCAAATAAAATTGGTAAATAAAAAAAAAAAAAAAAAAAAAAACAATTGCATAATTTATTCATGCCGCAATGCATTCTGGGATTCAGTAATTCTGAGTAGTTACTCTCAATGTTACTCAGATCACAGATTAAATTAAGTTAACAGAACTTAAATGGCTTAAGTAAACTGAACTCAAAATAAGTAAGAAATACTTTTTGAATATTTTAGTAGATAAGACTAAAATTACACAATACAGTTAAGTTAAGATTAATTGAATTAGGGCAACGAGTTTGCATAATTTAATTGAGTAAACTTAACAAATTGCTTTTTACAGTGTAATAAACATACATACATAGATTGGACAAAATAATGTGAAAACCTGGGAATTATGCAGTATTTCATTATTAAGGTGTTTCACCTCTACTGGCCCGTAATACAGCTTTCAACCTTTTTACAGTCAATTTATACTCAATTCTGAATAGTCTCCAGTTGACTAATAATAACCATATTTTTGATTTTAAGTTTTAGCAGTCACAGCTCTTTCATGGATGTTGGCTTTGTGAAGTTTGCCGTGTTTTGTTTTTTGTGGAAACAGGGTCTTCAAGGTGAAAATTGAGGTTTGCTGTCTCTTTGCTGAAGTGTTTCTTTGTTGGTTTGACACAGTTTTTCTTAATGATTGATGGTCCCTATCATTCACTTTCCATTTTCAGTCTTCACTGATGAAGTCTTGTCATGCTTTGTGTTTGCAGTCATAATCATAAAGACAGTTGTTCTTGAAACACTCAACAATTGGGCCATTAAGGTTACAGATGTTCCTGCTAAACAGACTCCCATGATTTGTCCTTTATGGCAGTGAATAATTTCACAGCAAACACTGTGAAACACATATTATACTGTTTTATGAAGACTACACCCTAGTGAAAAATAAATATACTAAAATGTATTTAAAATTTGTTTTATGCTAAGCATACTACAAATACATTCACTATTTGTGTACTTAATAAAATACCTTGCAATTGAACTTTTAGTATGCTAAACTGGCGTATTTGAAATCTAAATTGGAACAACTAATTTTGTACTTAATGCACTTTAATTGTGCAGAAGTAGTGCTGAAGTCCAACTAAAGATATACTTAAGTATATTTGATCGTGCTCAAGTGAAACTATTGCAAGTATACTTTAGGTACACTTTAAATATCTTGCATTTAAATACCCATATTTTTCAAAGATCATACAATCCTTATCAACAGTGACATTAAAACACACTTTAGACTTAATATTAAGAAATGTGCATTGTGCGCAAGAACTACTCCAAATAAAATTTTATTAAACTTTTTATATCAGTAAGTCTCAAGGGATATGTGATAATAGATTTTTTTTTCAAAGTAATTGAAAAAAAAAAATACAAAAGATAATTGCAACACTTTTTTTAATCACTGTAGCCTACACAAATGATATTAATCCTTATAATAATGGGTGTTCACACTATTTTTTATAACGTTCAGCCTGAGCTCCAGTTTCGCATTCATGGACCTTTAGTTTGTGTGCTCCTGTTTCTTTGGTCCAGTCAGTTTGCTTCCATAGTTACTAAATAACGTCAATAACTGTATCTCTTGTTTAGATGTCAATTAGCTAATCGCCCTCCTGAGTAAGAGTACATTTATGTGACAATGATGTACTAAAAATGGAAACGTTTTTTTTCTTTGGTATTTCACAAAAAGTTTCACATATAGATTAGAACATTGTCAAAACAATCCTAATTCGTATTTTTTACGAACTACGCTTTTGTAGTTTAGCAATATCATTTTCAAAAACTTTAAAACTCATTTTGAATGGCCAAAACACATTAAAAGTTTTCCATTTTTAAAACTTTTTTTTTTTTTTAATATGTTTTAAAAGTTAGTTTTATCTCAAAAGCATGTAATTCCAACAGTTGTTTTTGGCAAAAGCAGGTAACTCCACATGGACGATTAATCGAAAAGAAATCCAGACCAAAAGTCAGAACCTCTAACCGTAGTAATTTTCCCCTTAAAAACATATTATCGCACGTGCAGTTGGCGCTATACGGACGTGTATGACCGTTGTGCTTTCGTTTTTGCAGCGTCTCGCACGTGAGTGGTGCGTTAAAAGAATTTAAACTTTTAACTGGTTTTATTTTTGCAATCTCATCAGCTGACAATGTAGACGCTTGACAAGCTTTGTTGTTGTGACTGTATGGATGCGCTTTCACGCAATACAGGGAGCAGCTTTTCCCTTACCATCGTAACGTGATGCTTCAGCAAGGTTTCCTGAAAAAAGTTTCAGCTTTTATTTTCCTTTTACGCCCTGAAGAAGATATCACAGGCTCATCAAGTTCGCCGAAATTATCCTAGCGCGTCTTTTCAAAGTGACTGGCAGCCTTGTCACCTGACCTGAATACCGCGCGCTGATTCGCTTATCGGCTTCAGTTCACAAACAACAAGGCTGCTTGTTATGGAACGCCATTGGGGACAATACCTATTATATGAAACGCCTGAAATCTGGACGCATTAACACGCAAAGTTTGTATGCGTAAATACGAAGTATATGTTCGGGTGTCGCGTCAGACTGCACAACAGCCAATAGCGTTGCTCTATTTAGGATTTAATTTGCATTTGTGATGGGATGGCACGTTGCTGTATAAGTATATAAACATCAGACGACATTTCTTTTCGTGAGGGATGACGTGCTGTTAGGTAAGCAAATACTTATGCAAACGTCACACGTAACATTTGTTCGTGAATGAGATCATAATTTTACGTTGGCATGTACATAGGCAAGCGCAAAACTTTAGAGTCAATGATGCATTTATACTTTGGTTGTGATGTCAGTGCTGTGTCATCTCATCCCGTTTGTACTCATGCAGGTTAGAAATAATACAAATAATACAAATATCTTGAATGTATACTGTATATGTCAGATAAAAATAATGTAATAACAACAATATATTGTAACAATCACAAATTTAACAATTATATTATAACAATCAGGCAAATCCAAAAGCAGAAAACAAAGCACCAGTAGCCTATGACAATTCACAAATCTTTAAACCCAGACACAATCATACGACACATAAACATTACAGAATCACTACAACAGGCGGACCATGCAACGTAAACTGTGGGGCAGCCAGTCCAAGTCCAAGTGTAAATAGCAACAGTTGTGGATTCAGTAGACATTTAGATGCTATTTACTTATAAATAGTGAGAGATAACGTTACTATTTGCTCCTCAGTATTGTTGTGCATTAAACATCCTGCAATATAACTGACAGTAAATCATTATATTTATAAAACAATATTAAAATCAACTTATTGAGATATTAAAGAGCGCTACCCCTAACCTTACCCTAAATGTAACTTTTATGAATTAAAATGAATTTTAAGTCAAATCATTTTTATTGAAAACAAATGCGTTTATTAACTGTAAAGTAATAAAAAAGCACTGTCAGTGGGAATAGAACCCCGGTCTCCCTTTACACATTACGCCACAGAAACCGCTGACTAAAGAGGTGACTTTTTCCACATATAGGGTAACGTTAGACTGGCCTAGTGTATTTAGTTCTGCCAACAAGTAGGCTATTTGCAGTGGACACCTCGAATGTATTAATCAGAGGGGAAATGTGGTCGTTGGATCACCGAGACCACTCACTTTACCTACAGGACAAATTCCTTTAACGTTACAAAAGAATATAATGTTAATTCATGCAGTCATTGAGTGTATTTAATCATTGACCCTAAATTATCACCAGTTCAACTAAAACAGAAAAATTAGTATGTCGCACATCAAATAAGACTTAGAATTATTACACGTTCAAAAATGTCATGTTTACACAACGAAAACGTTCGTCTAGAAACACGTAACAAAAATACACGGCCAAAAAAGTTACGTTAAGGCGATACAAACGATCGTGTCTTTAAATAACACGACAAAAAATTTTGTGTATAGACGTACAAAACGTTCGCGTTTACACGTACCAAAAAGACACGTACAAACTTTGCGTGTTAATGCGTCCAGATTTCACGCGTTTCATATAATAGGTATTGTCCCCAATGGGGTTCCATAGCTTGTTGGCTTCTGCAGTAAAACGTGAACTCACGATGCCTTTAAAGTGGACAATACCCGATTTTTTTTGTCACAACGGTTTATGGTTCAGATAATGAGTGGAGGTTACCACTTTTAATGCGATCTCATGATGCTCACATCACACTGTTACTGGATTACAGCTGAAGAGCGAGAACAAGCACTGCTTCCTGTTATCAATCAAGTTGTAGTGACGTCATGGCAGCTGCTTCAGCTCAATCAGTCCTGAGTGTTCAAGAATCACTTAAATCTAAGCCATAAAAATGAATCATGCTTGGGAGTCACCTCAAATCACCTGTTTATTATAATGGCTTGTTTAGTCATTTCATGTGAATATGATAAAAAAAAAAAAAAAAACTTCCTCTTGCCATTAAACAGTCTACAGAAGTACTATGGTAGTACCAGATGAAAATGCTTTAGACTATACCATATATCATAGTATTTATATTATACTTAACGTTACTTCAAAGAACCCTAAGAAAGACGTGGCATTACCACAGAACCGTTATTTGTTAGTGAGAGTTTAGACTGCAAAGAAATCACAAATCAAAACTCAAACACTAAAACTGAGCATGAACAGATGTAGACTAAATGGGAAAAATGAAGGGAGAAAGAGAGAGAGAGAAAATTAGAGCATCACCCCCGGCACATCTTACAGGAAATGAGAAACAGGCTGTCCGCCGGGCGCCTTAAAACTAAAGACAAGCAACTCCAGTGCATTCTGCCCTCCAGCCTCTGCTGTAACCCCTCTCTCCATGAAATCAGCCCCGCTGACCTCTGCTCCTCCCGCCGCGTCTCACCCCGGGTACTTTAACATCAAGCAGGGACCAGTATGGGCCTGATATGGACCAGAGCCCACCTACACAGACAAAGCTCCACAAACAGAGTGTGGTTTGTTTGTGTTGTGCTTGTGAC
This sequence comes from Cirrhinus mrigala, assembly GCA_036247105.1. Lineage (NCBI taxonomy): Eukaryota > Metazoa > Chordata > Actinopteri > Cypriniformes > Cyprinidae > Cirrhinus > Cirrhinus mrigala. The sequence goes on from CM070026.1 coordinate 2,196,661, forward strand.
ATAGTTCAAAAGCCAACACACATCTGGACAGACGCAATCAGAGGAGCAGCGGATAAACACACACACAGACTAACTCATACCATGTGTGAACGCCAGTGACCGGCAAAACTCCAGACAAATATGTTAAGACTAGACGGGCGGAAGCGCTTCCTGTACAAATTCTGTAAGCACCATAAAACCAGCGGAGAAGATTTCTAACATGTTTGTAAGATGTTTGTGTCGCTGATTGTGGTGACGTCATTCTGTCCTTGACGCTGTTCCACTTCTAGCTGCTGATGTCTGCGTGATCAAAAACGATACTCACAATGTTATACCACCTCAAGTGCCTTTTTGCCTTATAAAAATACTTACTACATGATACAAATATTAACAGTTGCTATGCAACAACAATAACGTCAGCTCTGCTGTAAAGTGAAGTGGACAGGTCGAAGATGTTAGACACTGACGGCATACTATAGAAAACAGCACAGTGAACCTCAACTGTGTGACTGCTCAAAATCAATGCAACATGTAAACTATATTCTCTCTATATAACATTGGCTATATAAGCATATCCAATTTTACCTGCATAGTGTGTGTGAGAGAGAATCTAATTAGATCAACTCTAATTTTCTAAATCCGACTGTGAGGCTTGAAGATATTATAAACATTATGATTTTCTGTAAATCTGCTTTATTCTAAAAGCGCTAAATTTACAAATCAGTACCCTAGTGAAAAATGAATATACTAAAATGCATTTAAAATATATTTATTTTTTGCTAAGTATACTTCAAATATATTTACATATTATGCACTTAATAAAAATTACTCTGCAATTGTAGTTTTTGCATACTAAATTGGAACAACTAATTTTGTACTTAATGCACTTTAATTGTGCGGCAGTAGTGCTGAAGTTCAACTAAAGATATACTGAAGTAGACTTGAAAGTGGAACTATACTTTAGGTCCATTCTTTAAATGCAAAATATTTAAAGATCATACAATCCTCATCAGTAGTGACATTAAAAAATATTTTAGGCTTAATATTAAGAAGTGTGCACAAGTAGTACTCCAAATAAAGTACAATTATTTATAATAATTACAATTTTTATATCAGTAAGTCTTGAGCTATGTGTCAGTAAATATACAATATATAGAGGACTTTTTCTTAGTGTATTTCTTAAAAGTGTGCTTTAAACAATGAATAAAAATTAGCTCAATGTTAGTACACTTTTATATAGTGATCCTAAGTTTAAATTAAATTTATTTTATTTAAACTATATTAGTAATGGTATAATAAGTACATGCACTAATTAGCACTAACACTTAATTTGATGTTTAGTGTGGTCAGATAAAGTCCATCAGAAACCTTTTATAACTGCATTGCTAAACAGTGTGCCACGATCACTTTACATAAAATGTTAGTGGATTTTTATAGATACTTTCACTAAGTTCTGTCTGGATTTTCATGAAAAATACAGTATTAATGTATTACTTAAGGTCCTTCTTAAAGTGTTTTTTAACGAAAGAGATACTGTTTTGTTTGTTTGTACATTACATACCATACCTGCGCTGCATTGTTGTATTGTATGTGGTAATAGGGTAATTATCCTCAATCTATGGGTGTTTACATTTACATCAATTACACTTACGGTAATTTTAATCAAATGTATTATTTCTAACATTTAAGTAGTACATTTATCAATGATGGAAAACAACAGCTTCATGATGTGATAGGTCACGATAGGTGTAATTTCAGAATGCGTTTAGATGTGCGCTAAAATTCACGATTTAACAGTAAGTACACTTTTAGCATAAAGTACTTAAAGTGCTATATTTTTAATGTGGAAACAAAACTCCTATTAATGGCATAGTAATAGTATACGTGATTGCACTATTTAAATACTAAGTATATCATATATAAAGGGAAAGTTAACATAATTACAATACATTTGAAACAAATTATTTAATCTATAAAAATATGTGGGCAGTACATTGCAAATGCATTTTGTATATATTCTTTATATATTATTCTTATATATTAAATAATATGATGAGTATATTTAAGTGTGTATGAAGGATAGTTTCAATTGTACTACAACTACAAGTGGTAACTAAATACTAAGTATGTTAAATATTCATATTCATGATGTCCCAAAATAGCACATTTGAGTACACTTAGATGTTCTTAAGAATCATTTTAAGTACAAAATTAGTGTGTGAAAATAAAGCACTTTAAGCACATTATGGAAGTGTACTAAGTATACTTAAAAGAAGTGTATTTCACTGCCCTTTTTTCACCTGGGTAACTGAATCATTTGAATCTCACCAAAAACTGAATCATTCCCGGAACAAACAGAGCTATGTGTAGTGTTGGTTCTGCTGTGTCTCTGGATACTTTTTTATTGATGGAGCAGAAAAGATTATGTAACTGGCAATATTGTGACTAAAATGCATGTTATTCAATATTAACTGTCAACTTGTTTATTGAACTGTTGCATAACCTGCAATATCACACTCACAGTCTGGTCTGAATATCAGCATTACCTACAGCTGATTGACAGCTGATATTTGGCATGACAGCTCTTGCCTGTGTGGTATTGCTTCAATAAAACGCAACTGGAATGCAGAACTTTTTATAAGTTTTTTGGGATACTTTTGAAGGTTATGTGAAACATGCAAACTTTTTATTAACAAGCCCTTTGTGAGTTCTTATTTAACTACATGGAAATCATTTGAAAACCACTTTTGTGGTTTTTAAGTTTTAAGTTTTTATGTAAAAAAAAATAAGGTTTTATGTAAAAAAAAAAAAAAAAATCAGAGAGGCATAACAAATTGCACATAATCATGATTGCACATAATCTCCATCACACCATGTGACACAACTGTCCATGTATGAAATCTGTGAGCGACCGTGGTAAAGACCCACAATTTCCAGGTAATGTGTACTTTGTCCACAGCAATTTAAACTCTCTATGAAAAAAAAAAAAATGTCTCTGTAGAAGTAAGTAGTCTCTTATTTAACGTCATCTTACAAAAGGAGGCTGTTGCCATAGAGATAAACTTTTACCAGACACCCTATCAAATATGCTGCTACTCAGTATTAAGAGTGAATCTATATGAACTTGTAGGATCCAGCATGTAAAATTATGCTTAATTAAATTTGTCTGTTGTACAATAGCCTATAGGCTAAAGGTATCATCACTTGTATAGTTGCTGACTGTTATTTTACTTGCATATTGGGACCCGACTGAAGACGCCTTCTGTACAAAAATATTTTAGCAGGTAAATCGCAATCAGGTTATAGAAACTTTGGACTGAATGAGAAATACAAGTCCACTGTCCACCGTGCAGGTTCAGGAAAACAAAAAAGAAAGAAAAAACTGGCATGCTTGCACTTTTAATGGCAGAGAATCATGGCTTTTACTTTTTTAATGTGTCGTAAAACAATCATGCCGAAGTATATCAAAGGGTTCTGAGGGTATAAGGGTTTGGTTTTTAGAAACAAACCAAAATGGCAAGTTATAAGCCTATATGAAAATCTTGCGCTGCGGTCCAGTGTGCGAGTGCGCAGCAGTTTGTGCTGCAAACAAGCCAGTGTGTTTTAATAAAACACAAGGCCTTATAAACCTTGGAAGAGTATGCATTTTAATATCTCTGTTGTCCTCCGGTTGTCAGATAGTCCGAATGACAGTTCTTGTGCGAACGTTAGGCCTGCACCAAAGTCAATGCCTATTCTTTCCTTTTTGTATTAGTGTTTAAAAATATTTAATGTAATGTAATCTAATTATTTACAACTAATCTTAATGGTGTTTTATATTTTTTATTTTTTTTTTTTTTTTAACTTGCTGGGCAACCAGGGTGGGCTAAATGACAGCCATCAAACCCTGCACACTAATGCAAAGTGTAAGTGAATTTATGTCCACACAGAAGAAAGCCCTGCTCTGCCCTGGTACGAGTTGTGTCGAGCCATTCGTTAATCTGATTGTCTGATGAGAAAAAGATTAAATGTTGTTGCAATAAATGTGTTAATTATCCGTTCAACTGCAGCAGCGGAGGACTATTATTCTGCGCAAAACTGCGGAAGAACTGACGCCGGCATGGTTTGATCATCGGCATTTCGTTCCCACCCACGTGTTGAAATCAAATATTCAAGCCTTTATTCATTTTTCCTCCCCTGAACGAAAAAAGAAAAACCAAGCTGAATTCTTGTTTTTTTTTTTGTTTTTTTTTTTTTTCGTTTTTCTGGAAAATATCCATTTTCCTATGTTTCTTCTTTCAATATTAAATCAAAAAACAAATGGACTAATGATACACAGATTTACAAAGTCTATTTTTCATTTTTAGGGCCAATAAGTGCTTTTTTTTTGCCTTAAATGATAATGCGGTTTTGGTGGACTTGGTACTTTATTTTCATGAAACTAATGTGTAAACAATCTTAATTATCTTAAAAACAGCCTTTAATTTCTTTAAGAAAACTGTAATTGTTGACCTGGGCATTTTCTTGACAGGCATCCTAGGATGTACTCACAAACACTTTTTTTTCCCACTTATGTAACTGGTCAGTGCAATGAGGATGAATCCTTCATTTAAAACTTTAAAAGTCAATTAAACATACAGCCCAATCTATGTGGATATGAAAAGCCTTTTAGATGAATGCTGACACTGCCTTTAAACTTAGAGTAATGGCATCATTAGCAGTGGAGAGAGTTCAGAGGTCAAAGAACATCAGCGGCACATGCTGACCCACTTTAACAGCTCAGGGTTTATTCGCACAACACACATCTGAATATGCAGGACCATCATATGCATATTCATCTTGTTCACTGTCTTGTTGAGTCCTCAGCTCTGTGTGTGTGTGTGTGTGTGTGTGTGTCTATTAAGGGTTTGCTCATTCTTCTAATGCTCGTTCACGGCTGAATGTGCAGAAGAGAGCACATGAACTGATGCTGACCCCCTTTTACAGCCTTTTCTTAATGTATATTCATAGTCTTAATTTGAATGTTATTCCTCTGGTTAATATTTGAAACACACATTAAGACATTTTAATGAAACCTAAAAGGTATCTGTTCCTGTATCCACACAACAAAAACTTAGAAGATTAAAAAAAGGTCATAAAGGTATTGTAAAACAAATCCATTTGAATTGAGTGTTTTTGTCCAAGTCTTGTGAAGAGACACAATCACTTTATATGATAATGAACAGTTTCATTAAAAATCTTAATTGGTGTTTCAAAGTTTAACGAAAGTCTGGAGTAAAAATGTACTGTATATACGGGATAAATAAGATTAGTACTCAAGTTACATAAGTAGGAGTTATAAAAATAACTGATAAGTTTATGTTACATGAATGAACTGTGGATTAGTTAAAGGGGTCATCGGATGCAAAGTTCACATTTACATGTTGTTTGAACATTAATGTGTGTTGGCAGTGTATGTACAAATCTACCCTATAATGATAAAAATCCATGCAGTGGTTTTTAATTTATCTATAAAAATAATATCCCCTTTTTCAGATGCCTGTCGGTGTGACGTCACACCGACAGAGGTCGCTCCCACGATAGTTGATTGACATGAGCGTCTTACCTCAGACCCGCCCTAAATCAGCTGTAACAGTCCAACCTCCATTGTTTCCAGGCCGGAGCAGGGATGTTAGCAGCAAAGTCAGACAAGAATATCTCCAATTGATCAATTGAGGTGTTGTGTTGCTGGATGTAATAATGAACGTAGTGGTCGTCATTTACTCCCGACATCTGAGCCGCTGAAGATTACATTTGTTTGTGAAGGAAATGCACCTCCTGATCTACATAAATGTGTCTATGTTTGCGTGAATCATTCGTTATCCAGCTTCACTTACAGCAGAAGTGAGTATTAGGGTATTTTTTTATGAATCTCTGCAAACATTTTTCCTAATAATGTGCTAGTTAGCAAATTTATCGGCTAAATGCGATAAATGTGGCTAAAGTAAACAGGCTCGTTACTCCACAGAGAGAAGAGAGGGGCGGGGCGAGCCGAGCTCATTTGCATTTAAAGGAACAATCCATCAAAATGGGTTGATTTTTGCAGAGCTCATTTTGGCAAGGTAAAAAAAGGTGTTGTTTTACACTACAGTTGAGAATTTTTAACCACAGTATATTATAGACTTTTCATTAAGACCCTAAAGCAGGGGTCATCAAACTTGTTCCTGGAGGGCCGGTGTCCTGCAGAGTTTACCTCCAACTTTCCTCAACACACCTGCCTGGAAATTTCAAGTATACCTAGTAAGACCTTGATTAGCTGGTTCAGGTGTGTTTGATTAGGGTTGGAGCTAAACTCTGCAGGGACACCGGCCCTCCAGGACCGGATCTGGTGACCCTTGCCCTAAAGAATCATATCAACTTGTGGAAAATGGGCATCCGATGACCGCTTTAAACACTCAAAAAAATGATTTATTGGACTTACTTAAAAAAAGACTGTCAAGTGGTTCCACGCAACTATATTTAGTAATTTGTACAAGTAACTATTTAGTTGTTTGAACAAAAAAAATTCAAGTAAAGCTGACAACATTTCTTCAAGTAAAGGGAGAGGTTTAGTTATTATTTTATTTTTTTTTATTAAAAAAAAAAAAAAAAAAAAAGTTTAATTTGACCTTACCATCATGGCGATCAGGGTTTACTTTAGTTGGGCTCTTGACCCTTGATAGTTTTTTTCTCTATTGCTGTAATTGTGTTTGCAGAGCACATTTGTTATAGTAAAAAAACAAAAAAAAACAAAAAACAAAAAAGGAAGCTTGATTAAATGTTCTTTGTTATTTATTACTGATCTTTTAGTTTCATATTTACAACAGTTGTATGATCTGTCACTATAACTACCTTATAATTTGCAATATTATTTAGACACACACAGACATCAAGAATCAGCATATGAATCTCAACAATGGTGATATTCAACAGCTGCATGCTGGGAGTCATGGGTGAGTTTTATACTCTGCTGCTACCCAGCATGCAGCTGTTGAATGTCACCGTTGTTGAGATTCATATCCTGATTCTTGATGTCTGTGTGTGTCAAAGTGATGCCGTAGATTTGAAGGTTTAGTGCATAAGATGAACATCCATACAGCTATTATAAAAATCATATAACTAATAGGTTAACTACTGGGTGAGATCAGTGAATCAGGCTACTAGATGATGATTATACCACAAGTAATAACTAACCAATGTAAGTTATTACAAAGAGCACTTAATCAGATTTCTTTTCTTGGCTTTTTTGCTGTAACAAATGTGTTTTACACACACAATTACAACAGCCAAGAAAAAAAAACACTAACGTAAAAAAAAAAGTCAAAGGTCAAGAGTCCAACTAAAGTAAACCCTGATCGCCATGATGGTGAGGTCAAATGAAACTTTTTTTTAATACAACATCTGAACCTCTGTTTAGATGTTCTCAAAAACGTTTTGTAGATATATGACAGAAATCAAGTCAAACTGTAATGTTGTTTGATGAGTTGTTTAATCAGAGATGTAATGTCCTCATTTTTTTAAGTTCATTTTATCTTTGGCTGTGGCTGATTCTTGTGTTTCTCTTTCCTTCGGTGATTCTGCTTGTAAACAACATTATTGGTCAATCATGACATAATGATCTCCTTAACTCCAACACTGTGTCAATGCTACTTGAACACTCTGTAGTGTGGAAACACATGAACACTGAGCAGGGTTTGTTTAACACTGGGAACTATTACATAAACTTTACCAGTTTCATTCACGTATGACTGATGCTTTTGAATCACATTAAGTTTAAATTGAAACTATGTAATCTGAAAGCATGGAGTTTGTGTCCACTGAAAGTTTTTTTTTTTTTTTTTCAGCTTGAAAATGTATGTTGTTAAACAACAGTACAATTCACTGAATGCACTGTAACCTATTACTTACAGCCTAATTTATTCCTGTCTGAAATTAATATGACCCGACTAAGGTCTGTGGATACATAATTCTCAGAATCTATGCTTTTACTGGATGTATTGCTAAGTGATGTTACATTTGCAACCTGCATGTGTTGGTGTAATGAAAATTATTGAACAGCTTTACTGATTTCATGCCTTTTAGGACTTTGTGAATGCTGAATGAGACCTGACTAATACAGTCATTGGAATTTGCATCATCGTGATTTGGATTTACTTGAAGAAATTTTGTCAGCTTTACTTGATTATTTTTTTTGTTCAAACAACTAAATTGCTACTTGTACAACTTACTCAATATAGTTGCGTGGAACCACTTGACAGTCTTTTTAAAGTAAGTCCAACAAATCATTTTTTTGAGTGAAGGGTTACTCCATCCCAAAATGAAAATGTTGTCATTAATCACTTACCCCCATGTCGTTCCAAACCAGTAAAAGCTTTGTTCATCTTCAGAACACAATTTAAGATATTTTGGATGAAAACCAGGAGGATTTTGACTGTCAAGTCAAATACCACTGTCAAGACCCAAAAAAGTAAGAAAGACATTGTCAAAATAGTCTATCTGAGAGAATACTTTTTGTATGCAAAGAAAATAAAAATAACAACTTTATTTAACAATTCGTCTCATCTGCATCACCGTAGCGCCATTTTGGATAGTATCCCCTGTATGCAAACAGCGTACACTGTTCTCTGTCAGCTGCGTCATGCGGATACATTTTCTCAGTTTATTTATGCTTTGATTTGAACGAAAACAGCGTATTCGTGCTGATGGCAGATGGACTATTTTGACGATGCCTTTCTTATTTTTTTGGGTCTTGACAGTGGTATTTACCTGGCAGTCAATGGGACAGTCAAAATCCTCCCTATTTTCATCCAAAATATCTTAAATTGTGTTCCAAAGACAAACGAAGCTTTTACAGGTTTGGAACAACAAGGTGGTAAGCGATTGATGACAAAATTTTCATTTAGGGGTAGAGTAACCCTTTAAGCTCTTGTGCACAAAAACACTTTCAGTGTAAACAGCCTCTTATTCACATGACACAACATCAGTTAACATTTTGAAAGAGTGGCCTTAGGTTTTAAAAGCGATCTGGATGGATTCATAATCACTCTCACTGAATCATTTGGAGCGGTTTCTCAGTCAGTGCAACAGCATCATGATTTTTTAAGACACATAGAGAGCAAACGAGTGCTGGATGAAGTGGATATTTACCCACAATCAACTGAATTGATTGAGAGGAAACTTTGAGAGGCTTCAATTAGTGCCGTGTCATGTGATTGAAGGACTGTTCAAGTGTTTTGTGTCCAGGCCATGCTGTTTTTGAGATTTATGCTTCAAGGGGGGGAAAAATGAAACTTAATCCAAAACAATTGACTGGAACCACTACAAAACACTGATTAGAAAATGAATGGTTTTGTCTTAATATTACAGTTGCATACTACTGCACCCCAAAAAATTCACACATTTCCTGTGCATATAACAGTAATAAACAGTGTCTAAAATTAAATGAAGGTGATTCTCGGGCAGTTCGGTTCTGTACACTCCTCTGATTTAATTTTTCACACTCCTATTATGCACGTGTTTAAAGTCCCCGGCTGTGTCTCTTCCCCTGCAGACACTGAAGTTAAATCAAGGGCAAATGAAAGGCTAAATGAGCCTGTAACATAATGATGATAAATGATGTCTGTATTGTGGTCATGTGATGGCATCATTACAGCACATTATATATCAGCACAGTGTGCCGGCACTGATTTATACTAACACACACACACAAACTCACTCACTTTCTTGTGCAGGTAAGCAGGCGGGGCGCTCCAGTAGTACGGTGCTGTCAGGTAAGTCTGTGCGTCTGATTGGCTCACGGTGACCTGGTGGGCTGTCTCTCTGCTGGGCGCCGCCCACACAAGCCCCTCCCCATCCGCTCCTGTCAGATACCATCCAGACATATCTATCACCTGCAAACAAACACCAAACATTCACTTTTCTCCTGGCGCAACAGTGCTACAGACAAATTAATGGTTATATGGTCATCATATGCAAACAACAAAAGATATTTTTAAGTAACATTTAAGTGTGTATTATCATTTCAGCAGAAGGTCCAGCAGCTCTCTTCTGACATTTCATAACCTCATAATCAGTCATTCTCCATTGTGATTGGAGCAGTCAGCTTTGCACATGAACAAATTCATTCATCATCAGCATACACCACCAAAAAAAAAAAAAAAAGTTGTGTAAGTAAGTTCAGAATGCTCATTTGTGTACCAATATGGTTGACAGCTGCTAATGCACAATTTACCGTTTTAGATCAACTAACCTTAAATACTGTGTACGATTACCATTCAAAATGAAACCATAAATATAGGCTACATGTTGCCTACATGTTTTTTTTTTTTTTTTGGCATTTATCTAGATAGGACAGTGGGGATATGACAGAAAGTAAGTGGGAGAGAGAGCGAGAAGGAAAGGATCCTGAAAGGTCCACAAGGTAGGATTCGAACTTGGGACACCCGAAGTGCAACTGCAACATATGTCGACACGCTGCCGGCAAACGGCAAAAATAAAAGCTTGCTGATTTTAGGTTTTAAAATGTTGCAAATTCATAAAAATAAAACAGTAAAAAAAGAAAGAGAGAAAAAGAAAATGCAAATACTAGCTTTGTATTTTTAAGTGGACTATTAAATAATTGCATTTTTATTTATTACTCATTTTTTATTTTAATATTTAATGGTATTACTAAAACACACCATATTCATTATATTGTTTATTTTATTTTAAAAAGTAATTAAATAAAGTGCAATAATACAATTATTACTATATTTTTTTTTTTTTCAATAGTTATATAAACCAAATCTTCAGGTGCTCTCATTAGAACCAGACCGGAAAATGTATTTGCACCCCTGATAATCTGTATTTTTGCCTGTATCCTTTCTCTTATCTGCAACATTCTAAATATTATTGCTTGTTTGATCAAACGACCTCAAAGGTTTTGTCACTGTTTGTGAGAGAAGAAACAGTTCATTATATGGTCTATTAAACAGTTAATTGTGTACAACAACAATATCAATACTTATTTTATAATAATGAAGCAATCTATATTTGGTGTCAGCATCTATTGATTTAATGTCAAGAAAATTGATGTGGTATATTGTATTGATTCATTAATTGATTTAACCTGCAATATATACAGTATGTATATTTTTAGTTAAATGAAGTCTCTTCTGTTCGGTTACACTCTTGATGGCAATGCTGTGTGTACAATATACAGTCATAGTGTCAGTGTCCTGCAGTGTGACATGTTCTAACGCATCTAAAACTATTTTAAAAACATTATTCTAATTCTTAAGTAATTATTACACATGCAATTTTACACATAATTTAATTTGCACATAAAATTCATGTGTCACACTACAGGATCATTTACACACTTTTTACTCATATTACAGAAATAAAAAATAAATAAATCTGTGTTTAATTGTCACAAACATGTAAATTAACATATTAAAAATGGGAACAAGACTTTCTGACTGAAAATTATTTGTAAATGCTGGTAACCAGTTAATAAAATTATTATTTTGTTCTGATCATTTTTCATTAAACTAAACCGTTTTTCACAGTAAACATTCTGAATTTTTCAGTGTTCCAGTGCTAAACAATCGTTCCAGATTTGGAAGTGAGAAGATTATGTTGTGGTAATGTGTCATCTGTCATCAAACATCTGTCATCCTTATTCTGGCTAATTTTCTTGATCATTTTGCCCAATTTGATCTGTCTATGATCTAGTCTGTGACTGAAGAGGCTAGACTGCAGTTTTCTTAGAGAAACTACAATCGGCAGGCATTTAATCTTATGTGTGGATCAGAGGTTCTCCTCTTGTGTAATGCAATGTTCTTATTAAAACGGAAGACTGAAGCCTTTATGTTTCTTTTTTGTGAAGTGTTTTATCTCTATTTTTGTGTATTTATACTATTTTCAGGTAAGCTTGACAGATGACGTGGTCTATTTTTACTTTTGACTATTTAATGTACTCTAAGCCTAAAAAAACATACAAATGAAAGATCTGCAACTGTTTCTGAATGCATTTAGCAGTTATTGATTTCACACCATTGTCACTTTATTTCAAAGCTTATATCACATTGTGCTCTGATTTTAAAGAGAATGCTATTACAAGGACAGTTCACCCAAAATTGTAATTGTTTACTAATTTTCCACTTGTATGAGTTTTTTCTTCTGTTGAACACAAAAAAAGATATTCCACGCCCTCATTATACAATGCTTAGTGTTTTGTGCATCAACGTCTCTAAAAACAAGTACTTTTTTTTATCTGAAAAAATGTAAACATTTAGTTTTTTATTTGAGTGGGGAACAGGGGTCAGTTGTATTTTTTTTTTTTTTTTTAATGAATGCCTTTGTATTCCTTTTTTAGTTATTAAATTAATACATTTATGTGCTTTACATTCATATTGTTTGGTTTATATTGCTTTTTACCTTGTACAGTTAAAAAAAAAAATAGTATATAAATAGTAAATAGTAAATATAGGTTTTTTTTTATACTTAACTTGATTACTACTGTGGATGGTGCACTGCAGTGTTTCATTGTTTAACAGCCTGAATTTTTTCAATTCAGTTCAGTTCAATTCAACTCAGTTCAAGCCTTCACTATAATGGAAGGCAGTTGAATTTAAAATTTTGAATTATTATTATTATTATTATTATTATTATTATTATTATTATTATTATTTTAATTAAAAATGAAAATGAAACCAAAAATAAATAAAGATTAATCCTGCTATAAAAGTTTTCATGCTATCATGCTCTTTTACTTCACTGGTGTTGTTAGTGAAATTACAGTCTGACAGAAAGATTGATCTGATCTGTTCATCTGTGTGGATCCATTTACTCATTCAACCTGCTATACTGAATAACTATTTACAGGAATTTCCTGCATTATAACTGCAGCACTGGTGGAAATTAGTAAAATTATGTGAAATGCTGTCAGTACCGCGTCAATCTTCAGGCCTTTTTCAGGGTAGTTTAGCATTATATTTCTGAGTAAGACTGTGTGTTATTAGACGGATGTGTTTGTGTTTGGCCACTTAATAAGGACATTTAAAATCATTAAGATCTGTCTGTGCATTTGAACGCACACACACACACACACACACACACACTCGAAAAGACCAACACTCTTTCACACATGCATGAGCAGCATACCGACACACACACAAGCGGCCGTAATTAAAGCTAGCAGAGCTCTGAAAAGACAAATCAAGGTCAGCTTAATTGTACAGACAGATGCTGGTAGCATCCCACACACACACAGATTGTTGCAAAAAATGTCATAGCCCCATTCACTATTAACCTTTCACCCTTCCTAACTTCTGTCCCCTTTGCATATGTGTAAAGCCTGTGCTCCTGACAGTTCACTTCCAAACGTGATGACCAGCAACTTTTGTTCACTTATTAAACTGGAAAATATCCATGTGAATCTTCTGTGTGTGCATGTGTGTGTAAGAGCAGCCATTACTGTTTAATAAGACTGAATCCCACTAGCCAAGCAGAGATTTAAGATAGTGTAACTAATGAGAAACAAGACCCCTCTCTCTCTCTCTCTCTCTCTCTCACACACACACACACACGTAATGAAACGGCTTGTCTCCTACATTACTGTAGTCCCAGTGGGATTCAGTACACAGGCTGGCTAGACCAGAACAGTAGCACTTCTCGCATCCATGGGGATGGGCTCCACGGAGATTATAGAATCCCTGTTTACAGCGGTCGCAGTTCTGTCCCTCCACATGCTCCTGGAGAAAGAGAGAGAGAGACAGAGAGAGCTGAGTGAAACTGGGCTGCATGCACTATTAAACACTGTTAAAGCAGCACCAACCCATGGGAAGTGTGTTACTTAAACACACACACAGGTGCACAAACCTCTACAGTGAAGAAAAAGTCATTATTCTTCTATTTAATTTATTTCAATAGCTGCAGGACCTCTTGTAACACCATTTAAAATTACTGCCGAAATTTAAAATAAGTTTATGGCTTTCCATATAGCCTATACTTCAGTAAAATTTTTCTTAAAAAGTCTCTTATGCTCACCAAGGCAGCATTTATTTAATCAAAAATGAAAAAAGTGAAATACAACGGTGAAAAAAAAAAAAAAAAAAGTTTTCTATTTGAATATCTGTTAAAATGTAATTGACTGCTGTGGGGCGATGAAAGTCATGTTGGCAGGTGTCGGCACCCTAGATTGCCCTTGGTGAGTGTAGTGGTTTACCACAGAGAGCGCACAGGCCCAAGGCAGTGGGGACACAGCTCGAGTTTCTCTTCATCAACGCATAAATCTTTCGCCTTTTACTAAAGATTTCCATGGAGGGGAACTTTTGCGAGTGACCTGTATTTTTGGGGGCTCTGCTCACAGCAGAGCTACACTGGGGTTGTCAAGAGCAGAGTGAGTTTGGCCGTCCGCCAGCCGCGCAGTGGAGCGAAGCGCGCCCCGTCGTGGTCTGTGTTGGCAGCCTTTGCGCTTCCTGCGCCAAAACTTTGAATTTCTTCGTTCAGCGTGGAAAGGCAGTGCTCTGTCGCGCATGACGGGATCCAAAGCCCGGACGGGCCCAAACAAAGACGGCTTCGGCTCCTTTGGCCCCTATCGGTGACTCGTGCGCTTCGAGGGTTCTTTTCTGACCGAGACAGCCGGCGTCCACCACCTGCGTTGGTGGTATAGTGGTGAGCATAGCTGCCTTCCAAGCAGTTGACCCGGGTTCGATCCCCGGCCAACGCATTTCCTTTTGGCTCCGGCTGAGGTCGAAGCAGAACTCCTTCTGTGGCCTCTGGCTGTTTACGCTGTACATTTATTATCTTAAATCAATTAGAGTGTACATAACAATTTCTCTGACAAGACGCTCACTTAAACAATATCACCCGCAGACCTACTATTAATCCTGAAGTCCTCCAGTTTAATTTTTCAGTAAATACAGTCATTTGAATGAATTTATCCTGCTGTGTGTTGTGATTAACCCATTTCAGATTCAAATTCTGATCGTCACTCAACCCTGCTGTGTGAATCCAGCGCTAACATTTCATACAGCGTGAGAAACTCTCTCAGATGAACTTCTCCGTTCCAGTCACCAGACTGTGTTCTGACACTTTCATTTATTTCTGTATATTACAGCTATTGGCAAGTCTGGCATCAGACTGCAGCACCTGGAGCGAGTCCATCCCGTCTGTGGGTGTCATTTACTGATGTTTCTTAATGTTCCATTTACACTGGCACTCTGCCTGAGCCCAGCCATTACTGAACAGAGCTGAACGCTTGCCTCTATAATCTGACCATCACAGCCTCTTCATCTGGGCAACGCCGAACACGCTTCACCTCCACTCACTCTTCATCTGTTCATCCATCCATCCGGAGTGCTGAGAGAAATCCTCTGAAACCCTTCTCGATGAACTAGTCCTGCATTAAAGCTGAAGTGGCTCATTTTTTTCTTTCTATTTTTTTTTTCAGTGCATTGAAAGACTCAAGTCTTTATCAGGACTGAAATGATTCGACAGCCAAGAAAAAAAGACACAAGTTAGTTCTCATGATAACATCAAAGTGTAAAGCAGTATTTCATTTTTCAGAAAAAAGGCGACATCAGATGTGTGTCTGATACTGAGCGATCAAATCAGAGCAGCTAACTGTACTACAGCTTTCATATGAAGCGCTGCACTCTTATGCTGAATTTGGAGGTGCCACAGAAACACTTTAACCTTATATTGTATGTTTTGACCCAGAAGTAGAACATTTAACGGCTGTTGTTACTTTCTTGGATCTACTGTCTGGTTGTCAGGTCCCTCATGCAAACGTCCACCTACTTTGGAAAGGTTGAATCACTGGGTCTGTTGCATGTTTCATTGCATAAGGCTCACTCCCCTACTCTACTGCTGGAACATTTTAAAATCCGGTGAGACTGAAATCAATCATTAGGGGCCACAGGGTTCCCACCTGCCATCTTTACAGGAAGAAGAGGCTGTTTTGGCGGTTTGAGTAGAGCTCAGCCCTAAAGTCTGATTTACTGTCCATGTGGACTCCCGGGTTATACAACAGCGGCGTTTTACCAATGAAGGACTGAACTTTGGAAAATGAACAACCAACTCCTTTGTTTAGTAGACTCGAAGAAAAGTCTGCAAAATAGGGCCTAATGTACCGTGTTTGATGTACATGGATTTTAGTTTAGATGTTCAGCTGAAGTTTCCTGTGCTCTAACTCTGTGAGGTGCAACACTCTCCAACACTCTGTGGCTAGTGTTGTCAGGCCTCCAGAAGGTGTAGATCTTCTCCAGCTTGTACCTGAGCCCTCATGTGTATAGCAGACTTTCTGCAGAAGCTCTTTTAGCCAGACATCTGAAAGATTTAGATATATTCATCTAGTTCCCCTGCACCAGCTTACAAGACTGCCGTAAATGTTGTAATTGATCTCCAGACTTCATTGTTCCTTGATCAGTTTATCTCACCTCTCAAAGTTAAACTAACACCAGATCTAAAAGCCTCTTCTTACTAAAACAATTCTTTAGATCTTTCATGGTTGCTTTTTGTTGAAGCACACTAACACATTTGGGACCTGCATTGTTCATGCAAGCTGATGTCATATGTCAGTTCTTTAGTATCTGTTTCACATAAGAATGTCCTGGGGTCTCATTTATAAACGTTGCGTACACACAAAATGGGCATGAAGTATGCATTCGCAATCGGGATTTATGAAAAATAAACTTGGCGTAAATATGTACGCACCGTAAGAACATTCTAGAACGTGCGTACGAACTCTTTTTCCTGGAGTAAGAAAAGTGATAAAGTAAACAACGATTTTAAACTGTTTTCATTTCGATATACATGTTTACATTAAGTAATCCACTCTGATTCATTGAAATAAGCAGAAATTACATAAAGACATTACTCAAAAGTTAAACAAAAATCATATGAATTTAGACATATTTGTGGTGCCATGCTTTCATGTGACATGCTATGATTTAATGACAGCTAATGGTGCTATAGATGTGCAATAATTCATCTTTATACTAAACTGCAGTTCTCATGTTATGAGAAAATATTTTTAGCGAGAGCAATGATCAATGATGCGCACTTACTTCGATATTATGGCGGGTGCTGCTGGATTTAGTGGTCAAACGATTCATTCACCAATATGAATAGGTCCAATGATAGCTTACTGCTTACTGTATAGCTTACTGTAAAACCACAGCTGCACGGAGGTGTTGATGTTATGTGAAGGCATCTCTACAACATTATTAAAAAAAAATTCCACTGTATTTGAAGGATACAAATGGAAGAAAATTATAAGATTTGCACGTTTCCTTTTTAAAATACTTGTCAGTGACGCGCCGAGTCAGACAGTACATCGCAATAAATATAGGCCTGTCTGTTTCCACTAAAATAGCTAAAAGATGCTCACCTTATCAGCAAAAATGCATATGTTTAAAACAATTAAAATAGACTACTATTTGGCCAGTGGAAAAGAATGATATCAACTCTATTCTAAAATATTTATGAGAACGATTTTAAGCACTTTTGTTTTTACGGATATTTTTATATAGGCCTATTTATTCTAAAACATAACAAGGATACTGGATTATTTTTAGCAATAAAAATGAATGTGTATGGCACAAATGGCATTTATAGTCTGTATCTCTTACTTCCTTAATGTACCTTTGACAGTGTTAAACATGGTGTCACATGGATGGGAATGTGCATACAAATGATTTGCAGATAAGGTTATGCATAGTAAAACTAGGTGGGGAGGAGATGGGGTGGAGATGCACGTACGCACAATCGTCCCCTGACTGAGATTTATGAAGGGATTTTTGCGCAGGTTTTGGCGTACGCATGGTTTTATAAATCTGAAAACTTTTGTGCGCACGTAAAATCTAGCTTTTGTGTGTACGTAAACTTCTAGGATGAAAACTACGTAGAGCCTTATAAATGAGACCCCTGGTCTGTTTCCTCCAAAAAAGTCCCTTGCCAACCATTTCCTCTCAGTCCTGGTTGTGACAGCATCCACTGAACAATTGGTTATTACACAGGAATATGGCACACCTGAACAGGCCAGACGTCACAAAGCCAACGGTTTTCTGTGTTCATCTTAGAATATCTTGTAGAATTTCTTCTGGAGCATGTAGATGATTGTTTTCATCTCCATTTATTGAAGATGTGTCACTACAAGTTTATGTGGGATTGCTTACAACCTGAATGGTGACCTTTTAGATTCAATGCTTTCTTGGTTAATTGGTCGTCTTATTCAGGCTGAACCGTCTGTAGGAAGCTAATGGTGCCGCAGACCTTCATCAGGGTAGTGCCAGATTTCATTTTTGACGGGAAAAAAAAATGAGGCAGTGAGGGACTGAAGTATAGTGAATTTAATGGATTGTACTTTTGTTTAACAACATATTAACAGCTCACCCTGTCATTACTGTCACAAACACTGTCACATGACCAAAATGAATAATTTTTAACATTTAATGTTGTTGCTTTAGAGGGCAAAGTGATTAACCGTAATATCAGTTAATTTCCGATTATCTCTGTCCCTCAAAAACATAATACAGGTGCATCTCAATAAATTAGAATGTCATGGAATGTCATTTGTTTCAGTAATTCAACTCCAGTTGTGAAACTCGTTGTAACGGGACTCCAGGGAAGCGTGTAAGATCCAGATGCGAGCTTTATTTAACACAGCGTAGTCAAGACAGGCAGGGTCGATCTCCAAACAAATAATAACACAAAGGCAAGACAAAAGCGTAATCCAATAAAACAGGCAATGAGTCCAAATACCAGTGAGCAGTCCAAAAGTAACAAATAAACAAGGCTATGAAACTAGGCAAAAACTATGGCAATGAACTAGAACAAGACAATGGCAAAAACAAGGCAAAACTATGACAATGAACCAAAACCGTGGAAATAACAAAACAAGGCAATGAAAACAGGAAAAACGCTTGGTAGAGTCTGCACAGGCAAAACAATACTTCGCGGGGCTTGTTTGGTTTAGGCCTCCTTATATGGCCACCAAACAGGAAGTAACCAATGAAGCAGCAGAGGGAGCGGTAACAGACAGTCCATGAGCAAGGGCTCCCTCTGCTGGCGTGGCGTTACAGAATCCCCCCCTCTAGGAGCGACTCCTGGCGCTCAAAACAACAACAGTCCAGGAGGGTGGGGGAATAGAGGCAAAACAGGCTGTGGGACGGAGGGCCCGGTCCGTGCAGAGGAGGTGGGCCTGGATCGTGGAGCAGGGACAGACAGTGAAGCACTGGAGGACCTGGACCATGGAACAGTAGCAGACAGTAGAGCACTGGGGGACCTGGGCCATGGAGCAGTGGCAGACAGTGAAGCACTGGAGGACATGGACCGTGGATCAGTGGCAGACAGTGGAACCCTGGAGGACCTGGACCGTGGAGCTGTGGCAGACAGTGGAACCTTGGAGGACCAGGGCCGTGGAGCTGTGGCAGACAGTGGAACCTTGGAGGGCTTGGGCTGTGGAGCAATGGCAGACAGTGTACCACTGGAGCAGAAGTCCACCATGCTTGATTCGGAAGGGCCTGGAGCCATGGTGGAGCAGGGAGAGCTGGCAGCCATGGCGGGGCAGGCAGAGCAGGAAACCATGGCGGGGCAGGCTGAGAAGGAAGCCATGGCGGGGCAGGCAGAGCAGGGAGCCATGGTGGGGCAGGCAGAGCAGGGAGCCATGGCGAGGCAGGCAGAGCAGGAAGCCATGGCGGGGCAGGCAGAGCAGGCAGATCAGGAAGCCATGGCGAGGCAGGCAGAGCAGGCAGAACAGGGAGCCATGGCGAGGCAGGCAGAGCAGGCAGATCAGGAAGCCATGGCGAGGCAGGCAGAGCAGGCAGGACAGGGAGCCATGGAGAGGCAGGCAGAGCAGGCATAACAGGGAGCCATGGCGAGACAGACAGAGCAAGCAGAGCAGACAGGAACAGAGATATCCACAGTGGAACTAGTGACATCCATAGCAGAGCGGAGTGTTCTTGATTAGCCTTCTTGGCCGTGACATGGCGGGCAGAGAGTTCATGATAGGCCTCTTTGGCCGTGACATGATGGGCAGAGAGTTCATGATAGGCCTTCTTGGCTGTGACATGACAGGCAGAAAGTTCATAGGAAGACGCCGCCCCCATAGGAGGTTCTGCAGCCGGAGCCACCACCTCCGGGGGCATTGGCGCAGACTCGTGGTCAGACGTGGCAGTGAGTTCATGAGTGGACACCGCCTCCTTTGGAGGATCTACAGCACAAACTGACACCTCTGGAGGCATAGGCGTGGATTCATGGTCAGGCAGGGCCTCTGGACCAGACTCGTAGACAGACGAGGCCTCTGAATCAAACTCGTGGACAGACGAGGCCTCTGGAGCAGACTCGTAGACAGACGAGGCCTCTGAAGCAAACTCGTGGACAGATGAGGCCTCTGGAGCAGACTCGTGGACAGACGAGGCCTCTGAACCAGACTCGTGGACAGACGAGGCCTCTGGAGCACAGTGTGTGGCCCACACGCTCAAAATGGCAACAGCCATTACAGGCAGTACAGTAGATAGTGGGATGCCTGCCGGTCTTGAGGGTGTGGACGCTGTGGACATGTGGCTTGGGAGCGTGGGCTCTGCGTGGCTTGGGAGCGTGGGCTCTGCGTGGTTTGGGATGTCAGCTGATATGCGACGATACTCTGGATGATCAGCTGAGACATGACGTGGCTTTGGAAGGTCAGACGGGACCTGGCGGGGTTCTGGCATGACGGCCGTGGCTTGGTGAGGTTCTGTACTAGCAGCCATGTTGTGAAGAGGTGCTGTTATGTCTTGACTTGACTCAGGAAGGTCTGCCATGACTTGACTTGACTCAGAGAGGTCTGCCGTGACTTGACGGGACTCAGGGAGGCCTGCCGTGACTTGGCTTGACTCGTGAAGAACAGCTGTGACTTGACTTGGCTCGAGAAGGTCAGCTGTGACTTGACTTGGTTCAGGAAGATCAGCTGTGACTTGACTTGGCTTATGAGGGTCAGCTGTGGCTTGACTTGACTCGGGAACAACAGCAGTAACTTGACTTGGCTCATGAAGATCTGCTGTAACTTGGCTTGGCTCATGAAGATCAACTGTGGCTTGGCTTGGCTCGGGGACAACAGCAGCAACTTGACTTGGCTCATGATGATCTGCTGTAACTTGGCTTGGCTCATAGAAATCAGCTGTGGTTTGGCTGAACATAGACAACCCAGCTGTAACTTGACTTGACTCAGGAACAACAGCTGTAACGTGACTTGACTCAGGAACAACAGCTGTAACTTGGCTTGACTCAGGAACAACAGCTGTAACTTGGCTTGATTCATGGAGAATAGGTATGACTTGGCTTGACTCATGGGGAACAACAGCTGTAACTTGGCTTGATTCATGGAGAATAGCTATGACTTGGCTTGGCTCATGGAGAACAGCTGTGATTTGACGTGGCTCAGGATACACAGCTGTAACTTGACGTGGCTCAGGATACACAGCTTTAACTTGAATTGGCACTGAGAATGCAGCCCTGACTTGACTTGACGCTGGAGGATCAGGCATCACTTGATTAGCTTTGGGTGCAGCAGACATGGCGAGATGAGATTTGGATGAGATGATCTTGGACAGATGAGGCTCAGGCATGGCAGCCATCTTGGCCGGGGACTCAGATGGGGCAGCCATCTTGTGAACAGGCTGGGGTCAAAACATCAAGAGCCACCACACACAGACGTGTCAAGGAATTTGGCTACAGTTGTCGTATTCCTCTTGTTAAGCCACTCCTGAACCACAGATGATGTCAGAGGCGTCTTGCCTGGGCTAAGGAGAAGAAGAAATGGACTGTTGCCCAGTGGTCCAAAGTCCTCTTTTCAGATGAGAGCAAGTTTTCTATTTAATTTGGAAATGGAGAGTCTGAAGGAAGGGTGGAGAAGCTCATATCCCAAGTTGCTTGAAGTCCAGTGTTAAGTTTCCATAGTCTGTGATGATTTGGGGTGCAGTGTCATCTGCTGCTGTTGGTCCACTGTGTTTTTCTAAACCAAAGTCACTGCACCCGTTTACCAAGAAATTTTAGAGCACTTTATGCTTCCTTCTGCTGACCAGCTTTTTAAAGATGCTGATTTCATTTTCCAGCAGGATTTGGCACCTGCCCACACTGCCAAAAGCACCAAAAGTTGGTTAAATGACCGTGGTGTTGGTGTGCTTGACTGGCCAGCAAACTCAACAGACCTGAACCCCATAGAGAATCCATTGTCAAGAGGAAAATGAGAAACAAGAGACCAAAAAATGCAGATGAGCTGAAGGCTCACAGACTGATCACCTCCATGCCACGCCGAATTGAGGCAGTAATTAAAGCAAAAGGAGCCCCTACCAAGTATTGAGTACATATACAGTAAATGAACATACTTTCCAGAAGGCCAACAATTCACTAAAAATGTTTTTTATTGGTCTTATGAAGTATTCTGATTTGTTGAGATCTAATTTGTTGGTGGCTTTTTGTTAAATGTGAGCCAAAATCATCACAATTAATTTGAGTTGAATTACTGAAATAAATTAACTTTTCCACGACATCCTAATTTATTGAGATGCACCTATATAGTCGCAGGATGTTTGTTAGTGGGTGTTCAGTTTACATTTAAGAGAAACTGCGGAGATTGTTAACGGAGATGCAAACTACACGTTTAGCCGTAAATCACCATTTTGAATTCAAAATAGATAATTTGACTGATTCATGTAGATCTGGATGAGATGCTAGCCTACTTTATACATCATTACAAAAACAAGTGCTGAACTCTGATTTTAAATGTTTTTATTTATTTATTTTTTTGTATATGCTATAATAGTGCTTTTATAATGTCTAAAGAGAAACCCAAAAGCAAAACACATTAAAAGTAGAGGTGTGAATCCTCACTGGTTTCATGATTCGATTTGATTATGATTATCGTGTCAACGATTCAATTTGATATTCGATTCAGGCTACTTTTTGAAATGATTACAAATTAATGATAAATAAAATCAGTTGTTAAGAACTTAACCAAATAAAAACAGTTTCAAAACATACAATATAAAGCAAATATTAAGTAATAAAGGGGGAAAAAAAGACAATTACAAGTGATAACGTAATAAATAAAAAATAAGAATATGCAGAGGATCGCCAGCACTGATATTGTGCAGTTGCACCCCTGGTTAAAATCTAAAGTGTTTGCATTTGTACAATCAGTACTTGATATTTGGGACCCAAACAGTGTCCTCACCTGTATTATCTTCTCAGTTGCACCATCTGTTGTTCTAAAAACTGCTAGATGACCACCACCGTTCTTGCTTTCATGAACAATTTAAAATCCATTTACTCCAGTTGGGAGTATCAGCGCCCAGTGAGGCACAAGAGGTTATGCTGTCTGTATTACCCACGGCCAATGATCTGTGCTGAGATGCTGAGAGCTTGTCCATTTACTGTGCTTTGACCATAATGATCATAAGCCAGGTCTGATTTCTTCTATTTGTTTTGAAGCTCAGCACTAGTGAATCCTCCAGAGGACTCCGGAGGCAATACAGGATATAAGAGGACAGAAACCAGTCCTATCACCTCAACACTACCAGACAAACAAAAAAACACTGCAGCAATATTAAAGTACTCACTTCTATATTATGAAAGTGTGAACTAGCTAGCTAACATATTTGTAAATCTTATTGGTTAAAAGTATTTAAAAGTATAAATAAATAAATGTCAAGGTTAAATATTTATCTTCAGTGTATCTCGTCTTCCTCTATTTGATGTTCTTCCTTGTGCCTCTTACCAGTTCTTTGTTTTTTAGAGTATTGGTGTTTTAAGGAGTTTATGGCCATCCAGCAAATGTTTTATGCTCACTGTGTCTATTAAAGTGATCATTATACAAAAATATCTGCCTGCTCAGTGGTGCAGTTCGAAGAATGAAGATCCTCGTCACTGAGCTAATTGATCAGTGAGTGTAATTATCTCTGTGCTGAACATTAGGACTAGTTGCTTGTTAAATCATTAATGCTGCAGGTTCTCTGTACTTCCCACAAACTGTGTATGTGTGATCCTCTGCATCTCAATAATTAACCTAACCAGGGTCGAAGTTCATCCTGCACGGTTGCTCTAGAAGCCACTCTTTGTAATTGGCTGATGCAGGATAAACTCTGAAAGCATCCTGTGAACAGCAGATTTCAGAAACACAGATTGGTATCCATAAATATCTAAACATCACGACCCCAACCTACACACCCGAGAAATCGCACTGACCTCCACGAAGCCAAAAATCTAATCGATACATTTTGTGAGGCAAATTTTGTACTGTAAAAACTGTGTCTTTAAAATGACCAAAAGGGAAAAAAGCACATTTTTAGAGCACAAGATGCAAAAGTTATGAGATAATGTACAATTTTGAACTTTTGACCACACAGGCTGCCACAGACTCGGAGGAAAACTATAAAATATGATACTAATACAATAAGTGTGCAAGTATCTATTCCAAGTTAACATTAAATAATCAAACTAGAAAAAGGCTAGTAATATTATGGCTATACTGTCCATGCGGTAGTGGTAGTGTTGTGGTAGCAGTGAGTGCAGTCATCATAAGCAGAGGGAGGCCAGTGTTAATGTGGTAACACGTGTCGTACCTTACACACACAGGGCGGCTGGCAGGGATCCTGGTTAACGCTGCCTTCACTGCTGCAGTTGCATCGCTCACACAGAGGGAATCCTGTGTATCCAAACGCACACCTGTCACACGTCTCACCTGCGTATCCCTGCTTACAGATGCACGAGCCCACTGCCAAACCTGCAGAGACAAGAAAACACACCATTACGGCCTGAGCTCCTGCTCAACACACACACAGAACACCTTCACTCAAAAACACAAACAAACAGGAAAGAAAACTCATACTAGTTATCTTATAATGTTCACAGTCTCTTTAAGTGGCTTTAGGTTTTTGTGTTCACTGCTGTATCAACAGGTCATCTATAACATTCATAAATGGATTATATATGTTTATTTGTACATTGCACTATGCGCCGCTTCCCTCAAAATCTCTCTTCTGCACAATTTAATGCACAAAATATCTCTTTTGCACAATTTCATGTACATATGTCTCTTTTGTAAAACGTCATGTACAGTACTTATGTAAAGTTTTTGTTGTCTAAAAGTTTTGTATCTGTAGTCCACTATTTATTATAGTATTTATAGTATGTATAGTCAAATGGTTAACCATTGTGTAAGTCTGTAATCGCTTTTCTTATTCGTGTACTGTTGTATGTTTATATTGCTTAACTAGTATGTAGCACCGTGGTCCTGTGAGACACGACATCTTGTTCTACTATATGCCCACACATGTAGCAGAATGACAATAAAGCTCGACTTGACTTGACTTGACTTGACTTGTATGACAAAATAGAAATGGTCCAGTGACAGCTTGCTGTGTCATGTCAGAATGAAACTCAACAATTGACATTTTGACTAAAAAATAATGTAGGATGTATAAACAATAAATTTACAATAAATTTAAAAGCTTTTCTGTCTGGTGTGTCACTAGGTGCATTTACATGGAGCACTGTAATCGGTTTAAAAGTCCAATCCGAATGAAAATGCTCCATATAAACACCTCAGTTGGAATAAAAAATGCTCAAACCAAATGAAATCGGTTTGAGGGGGTGGGATAA
Source organism: Cirrhinus mrigala (assembly GCA_036247105.1). Classification (NCBI taxonomy): domain Eukaryota; kingdom Metazoa; phylum Chordata; class Actinopteri; order Cypriniformes; family Cyprinidae; genus Cirrhinus; species Cirrhinus mrigala. The sequence goes on from CM070026.1 coordinate 2,222,263, forward strand.
ACCTTTGTATAAACTGAACAAAATTAAAATTCTGCCATGTAAACATGTTAAAACTGATTACTTTGTGTCTTAAGTCAAGCAGGACAAGTGTCGCACCAAGGTAGGGGGCATTTGCGGGCCGTGCCCCCCGTCCGTCCTCTCTCCTCCTTGCTAAATGGTATAGATTTCGAAAGCGAAAGTGAAATAAGAAAGCAACTGCAAGCTTTCGTGATCGTCAGCAAAATTATTTTATCCCGTCATGCTTTAACATTAAGAAATTAGGGCGATATGATGATATGTGTTGATCAGCTGGCTGAGATCAAGCTATATTGTGTTATAATTTTATCTGGTAGATATATCTGTGCAACTTAGTTATTAGAAACGGCAAACGAGAAATCAGTTCGGTTCCTGTATGTTACAAGAAGACAGCCGTATAAGTGAGTATGTGTCGTGTTCTGGCCACACGACTGAGCGCTCAGGTGAACGCAAGGGATTCAAATATTAGTCTGTTTATTCTAAGCAACTGCAAGCAGTTATTAAAAATATAAACCCAAATACTGAAGTTTTTTCCTCTGGTGATTTGTATTTGTTGTCACTGTACGCTATTAGCATGTCCTAGAATTGAAGGTGCCGGCACATATAAACACCACATCGGATTAGATAACATCTCATGTAAACAATCTACTGAATCTTTCAATCGGAATGATTTTAGTCACAATGACAAAAAAAGTGTACATGTATACATGGCTACTGTAGTCTATTTATTGCTTTTTTGGTTTCCCTTATTTCTTCCTTGATTATCTGCACCTGTGTCTAGTTAGTCTTGTTATCTCCTGTGTATTTAAGTCCTTGTGTTTTACTGTGTTTTTTGTCAGGTCTTGTCCTATGTCGGTTAGGGGGGGTATGTAGAGGTAACTACATACATTATTTTAATACAGAGATAGTGTGTTAAAAGCACATTTTAGTTTATAGGACCTATTCATAGTGTCTAAAAATAGCACAGCCTAGTACTCTGTAGATGTTCTTAAGATTATCTTACTAAAGAATCATTTTTAGTATATCAAGTACAAAATTAGTGTGTGAAAATAGAGCACTTTACATAATGGAACTGCACTTTTTTTTTTCACCTGGGGTAGTTGGTGTTACACGGTGTATGATCATACACTGATTAGATTACTTGATTACTACACCGCTGCACTGTCTTCACTGACGTTTAGCATTTTTATAGAAATCATTTAGTTCAGTTGGAAAACATACGCTACAATTCTAAACTAAAAACATCTGCTGTACCAACGTGATCTCATGATAATTCGTATGTATTTTACTTAAAAATTGGTTCTATAAAACGTACATTTACTTACGGTTTCCATACACTAAACATAGAATATATTGATGTATTTACTGTACAGCATCTAAACGTACAAATACTTACGTATTTTCAGCATTTAAACATACAATACTGACATAATGACGACACCTAAAAACGAATCCTTATGAATATTAAAATCGCAGTATTAATTTCATTATTGTTGTTTTTAGTTGTCGTATCAGTGGCCTTATGTTTTCAACTGCATTATTAAATTGTTTAATCATTTACTCAATATGAAATGGTAACATTTCGTTCTGTTCTGTGTGATTTTTGCTGCCAGCTCGTTTTCAAGATACATAATGTTAAACAACATAATGTTACTTTAAACCCTTAAAATAAATAACACTTCTGCACTCGTTTAACCACTTATGTAATATTTACTTTGTTTGCTGTGGTCAATGACGAACCTACTTTACACAGAGTGCGCGTTAATCACAAAATCAAAAGTGAAAGTAAGCAGCGCAAAAGCGATTTCAATACTCTGCATATTGATAACGCAAAAACTGTATACAATATTACAATGGTCGGGGTGCAAGCGGTAAGAAAAAAAAGGAAAAATTAAAATCTAGCTCAAAGGAATATCGCTCCAGTTTTGTGGTTGGCTGTTAGGCTATGTAGTGTGGAGCCGGGCCTGCTGCAGGGAAATATTTTATGTTGCTTCTTTCCTGCAATTTACCAAACTTTGTGAGTTTAATACTTTTTGGACAAATCCTCTGTTGTTTTCTTCAAATGGTAGGTTTCTTTTTCCGAATAAAATTGAATTCTATTACAGATTTTTCAACAAAACCAGCACACTATCATTACTAACTAAGCCACTGGCAAATTTTATTCCATCTACCATGTGATGCATTCAGGAAGGATGAGTGTTTACACTACAATGCACTGTACCCATGCGCTTCTAACAACCTCCATATGTGGTTTACGATCACCAAAAACACTCAGTAGGTGTAAACAGGGTTACTGACACATCTTGTGTGGTGTTGTGTTGTACCTTCGGTGGCTTGACTCTCATCTGGAACACATGCAGAATGCAGTGAACCTCTCAGGTCACATGAGCAGGGTCTGCAGGGCCAGTGCTCATCTGGTCTCACCTGGGGAAATATTCAGATGATGCTCAACAAAAACCATTTGACTGTCCCTGAGTCCTGCCTTAAAAATGATGTTGACCCATGACAACAGTTCATGTCTAATGTAGGGCTGGATTTAAAGTCACACCATGAAGAAAGAGGGGCAAGAAAGTTATCAGAACAGAATAAAGAAATTTACCTCTTTTGGTCTATAGTAGCCTTCTTTACATGACTGACAGTTAATGCCTCCTGTGTTTTCAGAGCAACCAAGGCAGACTCCGCCCCCCTCATATTCACCATGCATATTCAAACTCAGCTTAGCATCAGCCACAGTATGGTTGTAATAGCACTCCTCTGATTTGCCGTGGCAGTTACACTCTGGCAAATAAAGACATCACACAATTATACAAGTACAAGAGAAGCAGTTCAGCTTTACAAGCAGCTCCAGACACATGGCACTAAAAATATGGCAATACCACATGAGGAGGAGTTGATCTGAATACTGGTACAGGTTCAGCCATAGGTAATGACAGGTGTACTGATGCTTTTGACCAACAGCACCATGAATTCAGGATCTTCCATTGCAAGGCCAAACGAGATGTCAAAATCTCTGATACTAATTCAGGAATGTCCCGTTAAAGCTAGTAACCACGGATGTTCCTAACATTTATAGACCACACCTACAATAAGACAAAAATGGTCAGTAAAGCAGCATGCTCAGTTCTGTGGGACACTATTGAAATCTCTTACTTTCACAGACGTGGCGTGTGAGGAAGGTTCCCGCCATCCAGGGTTTCTGGTTGTAACCAGGGCAACAGCGGTCACAGCTCTCGCCACAAGTGTTGTGTTCACACTCACAGCTGAATTTCTGACATGGAAACCAAACAGTCAATCAAACCAACTCTGTATCGTTCAGAAATTATTTAAGAATCCCCTCCCTATTAAATGAGATTGCAAATACAATGCAGAACTGAGTAAGTGTTGAAAGCACCACTGAGGCTTTCTCTGGTGTGTATAATAAAACTTGCAAAATAATTGCCTAAAAAATATCTGTATTTTGGTGGCGAGCTGATAAGCATTTGCTAATGCCAAAATGACTTGACCAATCAGATGAGATGGCCTATCAAATCCAGGAAGGCAGGTGTTACCATTAATGTTTACTGAAGCAGAGCATGAATTTCAACATGACAGTCAGTTTTAACCATCATAAAGTGAGATTAAAGAGTAAACAAGCAGCTTAACATTTAATATTTGACTTTTTAAAACTGTGTTACGATAGAAATGTTAAACAACCGACAGTTGTTGACAGTCGTTTTCAGCATATTAGGCATAAGATTATGAATGTACATATGTACATATTGTGAATAAATTTAATGAACTTTAAAGGAAGGTTAAGGTTACACTTTCCTTACAGCCTTTCAGTATATTCGCTTATCCTCAGACCTAAACTAAAACATGGTAAAATGTGTGACATTGTCAAATGTATTTATAGGCTGAGGTTAGGACAGTTATATTAAAACATATTTAAATAAACAAACTAACTAACTAATAAATAAATAAATACATTTTAGTTATTGAACTATATCCATCTCCTTATTTATTCCTTTAATGTTCTCTTTTTGATAAGAAACCCCCAAGTGTCTGCAACCTTGGTATATTGATGTGTTAATATCTGGTCTGTGCTTAACCCTTTAACTGTCAAAGTCCACTATGAGGGATGCCTAAGTTTGCTTCACCATATTACAAATGAATCCTGATCTAATCATAACAAACTATACATCGTTGGAAAGGTCTAAGACTCATAAATAGATATTTTACCATATTTTTGTGTTACAAATTATGTAGGAAAAATAATAGATTAATATATGTTAAGAGTGCAACTTAAAAAATCTACATCATAAGATGAGTTCTGACCTTTGTCACAAAAGACTTTCTTCGTTTCCTTTTTCCCTTTCACGCTTTAGATATCATAAGAAATTATATGTCAGTTCAAAACTTAAAATCTCAAAATTCATCCTTTGAAAGGCATTTTAAAAGCAGACACTGCATTACCACGGAAAATGTGAAAATGTACATCACAATCATATTACAAAATGTTTTCATTCATGAATTATAAAAATTTAAGTCTGGATAGTGCATTTTTATGTCTGTGTTCAAAAATGGGAGTGGCAGTTAAAGGGTTAAAATTTAAAGGGCTAGTTCATTAAAACATTTAAACTGTTATCATTCATCTATTGAAACTGTGTCAAATTATGTATTGTTATAATTTTGCTCTCTAGGCCTCTTTACACATATACATATTTAGATCACAAATTTAGATATTTACTCTCACATTCAAAAATATATATTTCATATATATTCGTAAAATTATTTTCACAAAGTTATCTGAAAATGTGCTAGACATTTTGTGGTGCTATAAAGAAAAAATGAAACCTTTTTGGATGTTTTGATGATAGCAGTAGTGACGATTACATGAAATATTACACACACACACGTCACAAAATACAGCATTATGGTCATATAAGACGCAAATGCAACTATTTAATTATTGATTTTTTTTTTCTTTACAACTGTTGCAACTGCTCCATAAAGGCCAAAAGGGATTAGTCTCTAATTAACAACTTAGTAATAAAGCTCAAGCAATAAACCTAATTAAAGTGCACATATGAAATCATTTGAGGATAAAGATTCTTTAGCTTTCGATGACAAACCTTGGTGTACTGGTTGTGAGGGCAGGCCTTAGCGTGACCATAACAGATGCACATGCCTCCTACTGATATATCCTTAATGGAGTAGTAATACTGAAAAACAAAAGCAATACAATCACATTAAACTCAAACTCTGCTGCAATACATAACTTAATTACTGCATCCACTAGATTGGAAACAAAGACCAGAACTAACTGTTGTCTATTTCCTACGCTTTACCCTCCAAAGTGAGAGGTCAGGGTTTATTATCATTATTATAATTGTAAATACTTACAGAAGCAAGTGTGACCATGGTTTAGCACTAAGAACACTAAGGAAGCACTAAAAGTATTGGAGGCAAAGTATCTGTAAGTTAAACTCAATGAACACTCATGCTTTTCAGCTACAAATTCACTTAACACCTCACATGATGAAAGTAGGAGTTTTTGAAGCTGCCAAAATATTTTTTAATATTTAAATTAAAGTAAGGAATTTATCTAGATGTGAATTGTTACCTTACTAAGAAATCTGAAGTCTATTGTCACTCACTGTTATGGTGATTAGTGTTCACTCCAGAAGGGCACGTTGTCCTTGACTTTGGTCAAATTATTTTACTTTCAGCCATTGTTACTATTGTCTGCAATGCGTTTTGCTCCTGACTCCTGGCTTTATATATATATATAATATAAAGCCACACACACATTTATTCATTTCACTAAGTTTGAGTCGTATAACTTATTGAAAACATCAGATGACTACCAGCTGGACCAGCACTGTATCAGCACTAACCAGCATATAACAGCCTGAACCAACATGGAGTTAATGCTGGTATATGCTGGGTGTTTCAGCGAGGTACATGGACACAAACAGGATTCTGCAAAGGTAATACACATATTTTCCAGCACTACTGTCTTACACACCCTCAAAGGTACCAACTGAGCATCATCGAATAAACAAACACACTTTTATGCTATACTTTTACTTTTACGCATACAGTGTGTGTCAAGCAAACAGATTAATGGTTTGAAAGTGCCACAGAGTCACAGTGTTAAACTTCCTGGGTAAGTCAACCTACCAAACCCAGAACAGTACACTTTTATATCAGAATGACACACATCACCTTTAAATTAGCCTCGTAATCATATGCGACCAACGTGGCTTAAGCCTCTCAGTCTGCAATGTGACTCTTTGAACTAAATGCTTTGGGTTCATTTATCCAAATTGCTTAATGCACGTGAGAAACGTAATCCTGCATTTCAATGCAACTCTTCTTTGATGGAAACAGGTCAATCAGCGAGTTAACGAGTTTGTAGGAGGAAGTGGGCGGGTGGAGGCGTGTGATATGGTGTCTTTGAGGAAAAGAGAGGGCTGATTTGTTAATTACTGTATGATTTTAATTAAAACCCATCTGTCTGAGGAGGAGAGGCTGGTAATGGATGAGGGGCCCAGGCAGCGTTAGCTCCAACCATCCACACTCACAGATGGCGTATGAATGGCACTGAGCAATGACAAACACGTGTGTGGCACATTCTCCCTCTCACCGTAGCATCACGCTAGCACTCTAGCATCTCCAGCTTAACCTGAGGCACTCACCCGTCTGGTGACGATGGGGTCGATGTCTCGGGGGTCATTGAGGGCGAGAGTCATGAGGTCAGCGTTTAGGGTACGGATCCTCTGGAACCGCAGGCGGATATAGCGTGCCGAGGTGAAATTGAGTAACGTGGACGATGGATCGTCCGCACTGGGACGGCCGTTTATTAGTGAGGTGTGAATCTGAAAGAAAGTAAGTGATGAATTGTGACAAGTGACTCGAATGAGTCATTGAATCATTTACTCGATCATGCTTGATCCTGCTTTTTTGTTAGGGGAGATAGAAACAGACTTTCTCGTGTCATGCAGCTTAGGCAGAGGTAAATATATATTTCAAAATGTATAGTGCATTGTCTGAAAATCTGAAAGTAATCTTGCTAACCAAAAACAATGCTAACCAAAAATAATACAATTAACCCTCTGGTTTTCCTCACACTTGTGGTCATCAGAGGCTGAAAACAAAGAAAATAAGCAATTTGTTTTAAATTTAGTCTATATAAATATATATATATATATATATATATATATATATACACACACACACACACACACATAAAATTATCAAATACTACTTTGCTCATTTTTAGCCACACATTTCTGCATTTTTGATTTTTTTACATTTCTTTACTGGACCTTGAAAATCACAAATGTCACATTTTCACAAATAATGATGCCAATGACCCAGTCCCCCCCCCCCATACGTGCGTAAAGCAAGTGCCAAAAAAAAAATCACCATGTTTTGTACCATTCTGATAAATTCAAAATGTTTCTGTCTCAAATGACAAAGGACCACCAGAGGGTTAACTGAATATTACCTAATCAACAAATAAACAACATTCAATCACAGTTTTAATGCCAATGCAGCTCAAGGAAGTGATGCACACACATGTGGTGTGTGCAGCACTGGGCTGTTTTTCTTAGGTTAATGATGTGTGCTAATTAGTGCTGTGTGAGTTTATGCTGTCTGTTTTTAAAGGAGATAGAGCGGCATTTGAGTCCAGGCTTGATCTCTCCACCCACCTCCCTCATTAGTACAGCACACACACACAATGCCGTTCAATATAATCCTATGATCTGACAGCTGTAAATTTGACTCTCAGAAAACACACACACACGCACATCAAACCGGCTGCTGTATGAGAGCTTCCATCTCATTTATCATCTGCGTGTGGGTGTTCATGTCAGCCTGCTATTAGCTGTCAGACGCACTGTGTGAGGAAGTTAGCAGCTGTATTAATGCAAACATGCATAATTCTACATGTTTTTGGTTTGTATGTAAATGTGATCTGATATCTGTGTAAATGAGAGTGAGTGTGTGTTATTGAGTGGGCAGTGAATGAGAGGAACACTAGAGTTAGTGTAATGTTTGAGTTAGTGTGTGTTATTGTGAATATATTTTTCTCTTGTCTGTTTTCTCTAATTAAGAATTACAGTTAACGAGGTAACTTAAGATGCAGCGGAGCGAGACTCTGTGAGGTTCTTCGTGTTCATTTCTCGACCCTCTGTGCAACATATTCAAATAAATTTAAAGGGACAGTTCACTCAAAAATGGCTATTCTGCCATCATTTACTCATGCTCATGTTCCAATCTCATATATGTACATTGTAGTGACATAATATCAATACATTTCTGAGCATTTCATGTCCATGTATGTATTTGGTAATCAGTCATGTAATAATGTATGGATTACCATGTGAGGTTAGCCAATCAAACAGGATGGCCACGAAAATCTAAATTATGATGTTTATTGTTTAACATTTTAAATGATTTTAATGAAAAAAAAAAGTAATTTGCACAGGTTATAATTTCTTCAGAATATGCCATTAATGTCATAATCATCTCAAAATGGCATTAAAACCTTTTCACTGTGCTTCTTAATTTTGTTGCCCTTTGAGTAAAGGGGTTCCTCACCTCGCCGTTCTCCAGAGGATGGATTTTAGAGTAGAAGGAAGTACAGATGACCTCATCATCGTGCATGTAGGACGGCGGGCCTGTTCTGGGGACGACGTTGAAACGTGTGATGCACTCTGTGTCTGTAATCGCATAATACTGCCACGGCATGTATGTTTCACCATCCAGAGAACGTTCTAGAATCCAGTTTCCAGGCCGAGGGGAGTTTGCAGCTTTCAGGATCACATAAGCAATCTGGAAGACCTGTGTGAGAGGAGAACACGGATACAGTACATTAATATTCTCGCAGATACACACTTCAATTTATATACTGCATACGCTTTACTCCTTACAGAAACTGTCGTTTTTCAGAAGAGAGATACAATCTTAAAAAAGTTCAAAAATTTGAAGTTAGCAAGTTTTTTGAATTTTTGAATGAATTATTTTTTAATCCAATTTTTTTTTTTTTTCAGATTTAGCAAGGACGTTAAAATAATTAAAAGTGACAGTAAAGACAGTTATGTTAAAAGGATTTCTATTTCAAATAAATGCTGTTATTTTGAAATTTCTATTCATCAAATAGTTCTGAAAAATAAAATATATCATGGTTTCCAAAAATATTGTGTAGCACAACTGTTTTCAACATTGATAATAATCATAAATGTTTCTTGAGCAGCAAATCAGCATATTAGAATGATTTCTGAAGGATCATGTGACACTAAAGACTGGAGTAATGATGCTAAAAATACAGCTTTGATCACAGCAATGAATTACAGTTTAATATAGAATTTATGTATGTATGTATTTATTTATTTAACAAAATGTTATTTAACGGCTAGTTGAAGAATGGTGCTTCTTAAAATGTTGGTGGTAACTATTTTATATGGTAACTGTTTTTTTAAAAAAAGCAGTATGGCTGTTTCTTTAGTAGCGATTACACAGAATATAACATGGCCTGGAGGACCTAATCACTCAAATATAGTGATGCGCAGTCAAAGATGTGCCCATGTCAGCTATTTTACAACAACTTCAAACTATCCAATTGATACAAAAACTAATTCTGAGCTTATTGTGAACTGTATTTCTGCAGGCTGATTTTCTGCACAGCATCTTTGATTACCGTCAAACACAAAACACCAAACCCTGTGATAACGCTTGCAGTAGACTCTCATAATGGATGAGCTTCTCGCAGGAGAACAGAAATGAAAGAGAAGATCTAAGAAAGAAAAGTAAAACTTGATTCCCATGATTCCCCACTCTTTTATTCAGCAGCAGTAGACCTGAGGCACACGCTTACACACACCGGCACACACACACAGACAGACAGACATGTGAGTGTGTATACCGCGGTGTAACACGTTAATCGACGTCCCTGACAGGTTCTCTGCGGCCTTCAGAAAGCTTCGGGGCGCAGTGACATTCCAGCTTACCTGAAGAGCTGACCTGAATAAAAAGAAAACATGAGAAACGGGGGAAAAAGAAGCTAGGCTGAAGTCTCTATTCATTTCTGTTACCTTTTTAGGTAACACCGCCCCATGAGAAACACACACACAGAAAAAAACAATAGAGTTAGCATCACACGCTCTTTCATCTGTGGCAGATAACAGGCTCATGTTACTGTCTCACACAGCACAGCCACACACATCTCATGAGCCGCTCTGGACGGTCATTCAAGCAGCACAATGGTGTTTTGTGTGCCGCGTTCGGAGGTAGGAGCGAGGTGAGGCCGGACCGACACAGACATGTCTGAATACACAATCATCTGACTGAACTATGAAAGACAGCTGTAATTCAAGGGCACGTCAGGCAAACGTGTGAGTGAACACTTCAAGCTACGCACTCAACAATCATACACAAGGTTTATCACACAGCTGGAGGACTGCATTCTGATTGGTCAACTGCAGCATTCAGTCATCAGCTACTTCTGAATAATGACACCATCCAGGGCAGCACTGAAGGCCTGGGGTAATCACTGACTCTGGACCACTGAAGACATTCATATACGTAAAATATATATAATGTCAAAATAGTCAACTTATTTAGTTTCAAACGTTATATGCCAAAAAATATATCTCAAAATGTCTTTCAGGGGTTGTATTTATGCATATTATACATAATAAATAAATAAATAAATAAATAAAAAACAACAAAAACAAAAAAGCTTTTCTCTTCAAATGTTTCATTATAGTTCAGTGAAAGGAGGCGCTTAAACTCAGTGTTGATCACTCACTCATATGAGCTGTTTTATTTTCTTTATTTTCTGTTAACAAAACAGGTCAATAATAGTAATAACAACAACAACAACAACAATATACATCAAAATAAACAGATAAACAGAAAAGCAGGATAAGCAATGCAAGCAATAAGGTTGCACGTTTAGCATAAATTCAGCTGTCACTCAGAACTTGCTATTTTGAGACCAAATATTTTGTAGTTATTAATAAACTCATATTTCATAAGCGCATATTTAGTCTACGTTTATGTTTAATAATAGCCTATCAAACAGATCTGCCACAACTCTTAATGTTGCTGATGCTTTATATGTTGAAAGTGTATACTTGTCTGGCAACAGAAGCACAATTTGCTAAATCATTCAGATCTTTGATCATAAAAAAGAGACATTCAAGGCATAGATGAGTTTATTTCTTCATCAGATTTGGAGAAATGTGTCATTTCATCGCTTGTTCACTAATGGAACCTCTGCAGTGAATGGGTGCCCTCAGAATGAGAGTCCAAACAGCTGATAAAAACATCACAGTAGTCCACAACTTTACAAGCCAAAACAAGTCCAAATGGGTGGATTTTAATGTGACGGACAACAAGGCTCTGCAGTAAAGCCATTCAAACCAGTACAATTTTTGCTGATGATATTCTTTTGTTTTATGCCTGCAATAATTATGAGTGAAACATCACGTCATTATTGCCCATCAGACAGGAGGAAGAGGGTAGTGAATGACTTTCCAGGTCACTAAAGACCTGAGGTATGCATTTAGGTGTTAATGATGCATTTGTTGTTTCTTACAAACTCGCAGCTTTTGACTGTACAGGATGTTAATTAATGGTCATGCGGTTTACTTGTGGATTATTGTGATGTTTTTATCAGCTCTTTGGACTCCCATTCTGACGGCACCCATTTACTGCGTAGAATCCATTGGTGAGCAAGTGATGCAATGACACATTTCTCCAAATCTGATGAAGAAACAAACTCATCTACACCTTGAATGGCCTGAGGGTCAGTAAATGCTTAGTTTTGGCTGAACTAATCCTTCAAGAGAAGAGTCAGGTGAGTCAGGGGTTTAAAAATCCATATGATGTAACTAAAATTCAGGCCATTCACTCTGAAAATCACACACTGACAAATCATGATGTGATGACAAAATTATTCATAAACATAAATCTCCAATGCCCTTTGTGTCAGTATACTGACTTCAAAGGTTTCTCAATAAAAACAGTTACTGCCTGTGTTAAACAGCTTTTGCCATCTGTCTAGTGACGCACAGAGCTTTTGGACATAAGGTTGTATCAGATGCCTTGGGACTGAGAACGGGATAGATGTACAGTAGACAAACCCACAAATTCCTCTCTAGTTTATTCAGAATATTTCCTCGAACTAAACTGCTGCTGCTCATTTCACATGTGAAGAGATTAGCCAATCATTACACTTAATTTATATGAGTCTTAAAGGAACAGTTGCAAAAAGAAAAAAAAAAAAACATTGCTTTGTTTGTCTGTAGTATTCATAATTAGATTAATAATAAAACAACAGCAACAACAGAAGTCCTCTGGCAATAGAGAGTGAGTGTGTGTGTGTGTGTGTGTGTGATCAGTGCTAAAGACGACAGCATCAGCAGCTGCCCTCAGGTGTTCTTTTACGGCAGAGGTTCTCACCAGTAAAGGCCACAGATTTCAGAAGAGACAAACAAGCATCCCTGCAGTATGTGACAGAGAAAAGAAGAGCTATAAAAAACACGCCATAACCCACAACCTGTCAGAAATGACACGACTCAAACACAGATGTGCACTCCTTTATCTGACTGTGTGCGCTGACCTAAGACCCTGCCTCCTACACACACACACACTCACACAGATGACAGTATATTCTCTTCGTCATATCTCTTCTGTCAAAGATTATTCCTGAAGGCTTCAGCAACTTTCAGTTCAGCTGAACAAACTTGAGAAAACGCTTATTAACTGAAAAGCCAGAAGGGTAAACACTCAGGAGTGAATGTACTGCTTTGGCATTGTTTAATTTTTCTGATATCATGCTGAATCTGGCATCATGTTGCATGGTTTGACTCAATAAATTTAAACTTAACCTTATCCTAAAGTATACACTAAAGGTTTTTTTTTCTTCTGAAAACATGAAACTAATACATTTTGGCAAAGTGTAATGCAATGTGATACATACACAAAAGCCAAATGCTTTTTAGGCCAAATGCTTGTGTGTGCAAGAGCTCAAAGCCAAGGCAACTTTTAATTGCATAAATAACTACTGCACTATTTTTTTTCCATATAAAGTAAAACGTAGCATAATTAGTTTAGTTCAGTATCACAATAATGCAACACATTCCTCAAAGCTGAGAATGAATGAACTGAACACCTGTTTCTCCAGACGTATGCTGTTAGTCTGTGATTTGGACGTGATAATGAATAATAAAACATTGACATACCATACTTTGCTAGTCTTGCAAGAGGAGGCTTTTTTCTGAGTGCAGTATGAGGGAAAGAAAGAAGCTGTGTGCGAAATATCTCAGGTTATGTTTGTACCCTGGTTCCCTGAGAAGGGAACAAGACACTGCGTCATGGCATTGTGGCTATGGGAACACTTCTGCTTGGAGGAAGCTACTGAAAGGACCTGCAGGTCTTCTGCTCTTTTCTGAGAAGTCTCCATTTCTCAGCCCTTGCCTCAACAGAATGTCTGTTCCCAAGTTTTTATACTGAAGTATTTAAAGATCAACCCAAGAGAGTTCAAAAGAATGACATGTTGAATACCTCAATAGCTGATTATGCTTGGACAGATTTTAAAGCTTTATTTCTTAAAGAAGTGGAAAGAATTACCCTCTAAGAGTAGAACTGACAGGTGAGAGTTAAGCAAAGATCCAGTCCTTGAAAGAATCAGAAAATATTTGCAATATTAAAAAGCAGGAATAAGGCTCTTTCGATTTATAGAACTAAGGATCATGGGGACTATGAAAAATTTAGGTCAGAAGAGTATAAAGGAGGCAAAAAAAATCATTTTATACAGGTAAAAATAAAAGTAAATAAGGTAGTCTTTGTGAAAGGTGCTGAACAATTGGAAGATTAAAATTTACTGTATCGAGGTTGGGATTAAATATCGACAATGAGAAAAATTTTAAGAATTTATTTTCATTAATTGCAAATACCTTAGTGGATAAGATTTTTTTTTGTCTAAGGGAATGATTTTGTTAAGTGGTTTTATTTAAAACTAGGAGTCTTGCCAAGCTCTTTCTTTTTTACTAAATTTATAGTAGACCAAAATGCTAAGATGTCAGAAGATCTTCAAGTCTCTAAGTCAAGTGAGCCTCACACATCCTGAAAAGCAAAGCCAAAACATTTTGATTACCCCTGGTTGCTGGCTGCAGTATAGGTCATAAACCCCGGCCTCTCTATGTAAACAAATGTTTCATGAGTTCACCCTTACATCTAATCTGGTTGAGCAAATAGTAAGCATATTTTGGCGTGCTGTCCTGGGGGAGGGGCTCTGAGCCCGGAATATGGCCCGAACCCAGAGAACTCCCCCCATCCCTGGTATAGGATGAGAACAGATTAAGAGTGAGGAGTTGGGGCGGAGGAGGGAAGCCGGAAAACTGTCGTGTGATAGAGGTAAGTAGGCTGTATGCATATATACGACTTGTGCTAGTTCGGATGATTAGCTAGACGAGTTACACCTGTGCCGAATCGGTTGATTATCTGATCGTGCTCCTCCTGAACCTTGTTATTAAAACATCATTACGTGAGCCAAACTAAAAAAATCAAACTACAAAATACAATTTTCCCTAAAGATGGTCTCTATCATTTTAGGTTCTTTTGGGTTTTGGTTCTAAGTTCCTGTCACACTGATGTATGTTTTTTTCTAATTTTTTTCTAATAAGTTTCTTTTTTGTTAGTTAACTGACGCTATAAAAATGTGGTGTGGCATTACGACTGTTAATCATTCATTGCGATTGAGAGGAGTTTGGCCTCCAAATGAATCACTACTGTGAGCATGATGACAGCAGCCATACATGGGACATTTTGGCTTCACTTTCATACAATTTCATACAAGGGAAATAGAGATTTTTTTTCCCCTTCCAAATTCATTCAAATGGGCTGGATATTCCAGTTTAGATCAAGTTTAGATCTTATTCAACTGATACTTCTTAAATTAACAGATTTCATAAGGAAGAAGATTACTGATAGTAAAATGTGTGGTATGGTACTGTATTAAAGTCAATCATTCAATACTGTTAGTTAAATTAAGTCTCATAGGTTAATCAAATATGGTGATAGCCTGGTTGAACTCTTATTTAAATGGGATAGTTCAGAGGGTATAAATTGATGCTATTCTTTCTGAGGAAACAGTCATTAATAATGGAGTTCCTCAGGGAAGTGTCCTAGGCCCCCTTTTGTTCTTATTATACATAAATGATATGCAAGCTGTTTGTGATTGTAACTTGTTTTTATATGCTGATGATTCCGCTTTACTGTTTCAGACAAGGATGTTGGTAGAATATAAGTGATATTAATTAAGGAGCTCAGTAAGAGTTTGGCTGTCTGAAAATAAACTTACTGCATTTAGATAAAACAGAATCTATATTATTTGGGTCTAAAAGTTACATGTTTATGTAAAAGGCCAAGCGGCTCTCTGAAGATAAATAAGCTGGAGATTCAGTGATGTACAGTAGGTGCCACACCAGGTTCCACTTATAAAAGGGAACCTAATGTGAAATAAAACTTTTTTTTTTTTTTTGGAATATTTTAATGTGAAAGAAATTGGAGTAAAATATAAAGCAAAAATACAGTGAATGCATAAATTAAGTTAAACAAAAAGTTAGGGTTGGTTAATCTGTTAAATAGTTAACCGTATACATCCGTACAGTACGCTGAAGCTTAAAACAGTTATTTCTAAATGCCATTGTACAGTGTGCTGCAGTATTCAGTCCCTGCACTGTGGGCTACAGAGCTGTTTTTCTAGGTGTGCATGTACTAGGCTATTTTGGCTCATTCTTCCAGGTATTTGCTGTAGTCTAGCTGACAATTGTGCACAACTATTTTATTAATGCTAGAGACAAATTAGACATAAATCAGATGTTTGTCCGGGTCATGATAGGAAGTCCGCCTATTTGTTCTCATGCAGTATTTCTCTTATTCATTCTTAACCCCTATTGTCAGAACAAGCATACTTCAGTTTTTTGAGGTATGACCATTGAGCTCCTAACTAAGGCTGGGTTCACACTAAAAGATTTTAAAAATCTTATAAGATCTTCAAAATGTTAGAGACCACAAACATGAGGACCAGCAAAATATTATTTGGTAAAATTTAAATCTGATATTGATTTAGTTGCTCCTTTTATGTCAGTTGCCCTGAAACAGTGGTACATTTATTTTGGCATTGCCCTTTTGTAAACTCTAAGTCACTAAAACCAAGCCACAAACTATCCAAAATTAGTTGATTGCTGTTGCAGGCAATCTGTCTCGGGACGTAAATATTTTAGAAACATTTGACGATAATGAGCTTTTAAAAAGGTATCGCCTTTGGTTTTGGAGGTTATCCCAACTCCAGATTTTCTTTTGATTATAACCTTGTTTTCATTAACCAGTCGGGCAAGAAGTAACAGCTGTTCTTGCATCCAGTTTGGTTTTCTTTTATGCTGACATTATCAGCCATGATAATTCTACTCTGTTAATTAAAAGGCTGTTTATATGCATGCATATTCACTAATAGTTTACAAGAAGCACACATGTAAGAGGCTGACACATAGCCTGCATTTTAAAATCTTCATTTGAATGTGGCAACATTTTTTATTTTTAAACCTTTATTTGAATATGGCAACATAATATTGCACTCTACAATATTTCTATGAATAAATCTCTGACAGAGACCCCTCCCGTATCAGACAATCACTGTGTGGAAAGTTAGTACGCAGGTAGACATCACCCATAGCAACGAGGTCAACCCCGTCCTTACACTTAGCTTAATACTTGGTCTCAGCAGCTTTGTGAATAGGTTTTAAGAGAAAACTCTTAGTTAGAAACTTTCAAGATAAAATGTTTTGTGAATACGAGCCCTGATGTTTGTAACTTTGTAGTTTAACTTCGTTAAATTTTGAGTAGCATATAGCTTTGTGTGTCAGCTTTTTTAGCACTTGTACATCAATGTCTGTCTAACCACATCTAACCACACTGCTATGCCTTTTGCTTTTATATGTTTGTTTTTGAGTAATGGCATCTTTTATGCAGAGTTCTGTTGGCCACCTTCACTGTCAGCTGCTAAACTCTGTATTTCCTCTGTAGTGATCGTTGGCTTCTCTGTGGCTTTTCTCTCAAGTTTTATTGTAGAGAATGCTGGGTGAATGTGTTTTCTAAGCAGTGTAGGTGGTTTGATTTCCACTTCCTGGTAACTGAACCAAATGAGACATCCAAACATCTGGATATTGTTTTGTATTTTTTTTTTTTTTTTTTTTTTTTTCCATTTCAGCATTTGTATAACTTAGGGATTTTATTTTAACCATTTGTTCCTTTAACTGTGGGAATTTAATCCAGGAAATATTTTAATAATGCACAGGCAAATACTTATGTTAACAGCATTTTTTAAAACATTTATTATTTTATTTATTGTCAATTTTAAAATAATTAATTTTGATTTGTAATGCCTGTACTCTTTCCTCACTCAGATATGCACATTGCACATTAAATAAACTGGAGATTTGAATAAACAACATGAATTTATGTAAAATGTGCACTAGAATGATATAAAGTAATTGCGTGTGTTTGCACATGTGTGTTTATAGAGGGCTTTAGTTTGATTAGTCACATTTCAAAATAGTATTGAGGCCAGGTGAACATCTGCTGTGACTGAAACACACACACACACACACACACACACAGAGAGAGAGTTTCCTACCATGAATCATATCCACAATCATTACACTGCTGCAACCTGAAAAGTAAAATGCACATACGTGTACAAGACTAGAAAATGTGGAAAAATTGCACATGCACAGTCATGCAGCCTCTGCTTCTGATGAAACATGTGTACTGTGTGCAAACATAGCAGCCAATGGACAACTGAAGTATTCGATCAACTTGACACCAACCAACACCTACAACTAATGTCAAACATCTGTATCTTAACTTAAAGAATTAGTACACCCCAAAAATGTACATTTACATAAAACTTGCAAGATTAACATGAGCTTGTTTATTCATCGATTTTGTAGAAATGTGTCATTCCATCACTTGCTCACTAATGGATCCTCTGCAGTGAATGGGTGCCGTCAAAATGAGAGTCCAAACAGCTGATAAAAACATCACAATAATCCCCCGGTAATTCACACCACTCCATGGGGATCCATTGGTGAGCAAGTGATGCAATGGGAATGGCCTGAGGATGAGAACATTTTCAGCAAATTTTCATTTTTAGGTGAACCATTCCTTTAAGACTAACGCTAAACATCAGCAGCCAGCAGCAGTCAATGAAGGAGTCCAGTTAGCCATCTAAAACATATTACACATAAAGGAGAGTGAACAGTGTGTGTGCATATCAGCCTGCTGTTTATAAATAACCGCTTAATTCAATTGAATCAATTTCCTCAGTTGAGACGGGTTTTGCTCTAGTGCTCAGCGTGCTGAACGAGAGCCTGTAATGTGTTAGCGCACGTTTGTCATTGCCACGACAGGTTGTCAGGGAGTGAGTGATGGTAAGATGGCAGTCGTGGCTCGATGCTGTATGTGTGATTGCCGTCAGTAATTACACACCCTCTCGTCTGATTTATTAACTCTAAATGTCCTCTACAGCCCCTCTAATGAATACTCAAACCCCGTCACACTCATTTGTCTTCTTTCTTGCCACCACCCCTCTCTCTTTCTCGCTCTCTGTCTCTTTGTCACCGTATCGTGTTGCACTCATTGTCTTATTTTTCAGTTCAGGTAAGGCACAGAGGAACAATGCAGGAATTAAAGGTACACCTACAAATGAACATTCTGCCATTATTTATCACCCTCATGCCATTCAAAATGGTGTATGACTTTCTTTCTTGATCATTTTTTAGGAGAATATTATGGCCACACTTTTTCATTTAACGAAAATGACTGAAAATTGGGGCTGTCGAGCTCCATCAATCACAAAGTTCTGCAAACCACGGCTTCTTGCACATTTCTTTGTTAACTACACTTACCGTTTTACCATTTAAAAGTTAGGAATAATTATTACTTTTTTAATGTCTTTGAAAGAAGTTTCTTCTCACAAAGACTGCATTTATTTGATCAAAAATACAGAAAAGAAAAAAAAAATTGTGAAAATGTGAAATTTATTAGCTGTTTTTTTATGTGAATATTTGTTAAAATGTAATTGATTGCTGTGATCAAAGCTGAATTTTCAGCATCATTACTCCAGTCTTCATTGTCACATGATCCTTCAGAAACAATTCCAATATACTGATTTGCTTTTCAAGAAACATTTCTGATTATTATCATGTTGATGTACTGCCCAATTTTTCATGGAAACCACGTTAACTCATCACATATTGACGATTGGTCATTTTTCGACGCGCAGCGTCCTCCATTGTTTTCAGTTGTCTGTCTTAATTTAAAGGTTTGCATGCATTTGTAAAAACAGAAATTATTTTATATAAATGTATACTTTCATTGGAGCACCTAACCCCACCCCTACCCTAAACCTACCCACTTCTGAACAATATAAAACATGCAACAGGCACAGGTAATTATTGCAAAAACTGACCATAAACAAGCAGTGTAAAAGCATTACAAACAAGTCCTGTTGCATTCCGAGTCTTCTGAAGCCTTACGATATCCTTATGCAAATAACAGAAGGTTTTAATCGCTGAAAATGATCCCGCTCTGCTAACACGCTCATATCTCATTCAAAAAGAGAGAGAAATTTAGAAATTTAGCATGACGCAATCGGTCACGAGACGCATAAGAGCCAATAGCATTTCACAATCAAGGCTTGCTTCTTCTGGTGGCATTTTTTGAATTCACGCACAGACAGACTGCAGTGCAGCACACAGAACGGTGGACAGAGACGGCGATCGCATTTATTCTTTTCATCATCGTTTTCCTTCGGAACCCTTGGAATATTAATACTTTTTGAGTAAATTATGAATATAGTTGTATCTGCCTGTTATATTTTGTGTTTTGTTGACAAATGGTTAGGTTTAGGGGCAGGGGTTGGGTTAAATGTGTAAATAATGTAATATAAATAAAACTGTTTGGACTGTTTGCATTGAAAAAAATAAAAATCACACCACAACATATATGCATTAATAGCAATATTATTACCCAGTATATAATTTAATCATGACGATAAAATTCCCAGTGCCTTTTGCGTCAGCACATTGACGCCAAGGGTTTCTTATGTAAAGTACTGGAGGGACCCTGCACGTCGGAAAATGATGCTAAAGGGGTATCCTGAGCATCCAGAAGGGGTCCTGCCCAAGCGTCAATATGTGACGAGTTAGGAGTGAGAACGTGTTGGATTCTTTGATGAACAGAAAGTTCAAAAGAACAGCATTTATGCGAAATAGAAATCTTTTGTAGCATTAAAACATGTATTTACTGTAACTTTTGATCAATTTAATGCATCCTTGCTGAATAAAATGAAAACATTTTTTCAAAAGAAAAAAAAAGAAAAAGAAAATCTTGCTGATCACAAGATTTTGAATGACAGTGCATGTTTAACTAATTTAATAATGCTTTCAGCTTTCAAAACATTTTACCAAATATGTTTAGTAGCAGTCTTAAAGAATATGAAAGAAAAACCTGTGCATATCCCATGCCATGTGGCCTAAGCTAATGAAGCCAGGATAAAGCAAATTTTTGGGTGTTTGAGGCCAATTCTTAATTTGTACACTACAAATTGTGCTATATAGTATGTACATGTGTGTGCAGCATGCATCTATGACCCTTTCTATCATCAGCCCCACGGAATCCTGCTACAAATGTCTTATTTTCTCATCTGTTAACTTCATTTCATCATTCTTTGTGTGCTGTACTTCCCATCGCTTCTATTTTTGTTAGCATTTTGCCTCTCATCTATTAATTTGCACGTCACTTTTCATTCTGACCGCCCTGCACCCTGGTGTCATCTGTTGACTGCATTAATTGCGTGTCTGTAGGTGTTTGTGTAATTTCCTGCGGTCGTGCGGCACTGCTCGGCGCTGGCCTCAGATCATCATCTAATAAGGGCTGATGGGAGCATTCTGCCCACACGCTACTGCACGCTCATTCAACTCCACTGCTTTTCACTGTTCAGCCAGAGCTAACCTGCACACGCACGAGTGGGAGAAGAGGAGCAGAGGGACAGAGTGAAGAGAGAGGCTTTTCTGCAAAGGAATTTCATGACTGCAGCCTCTCGTGACAGAGCAGGGGACCATTTCATACGTGATAAGCGTTAAAAATAAACGAAAAAGGTTTTATGAATTAGGGAAGAGATTATAATTTAATATTGTTTCTTCACCAAGGCCTGATGCTTACCTTTTTCTAAGGAACAAATGTGCTCCTAAATGGAAAGATTTAGGAGCGTATTAAAAATGTATCGCACTGAAAATGTTTTTTCTTTAATGAAGGCATACAAGGAGACATTTACAAGCAAAATGATTTATTCATTTAAATACAAAATGAATACTTGGTTTTTAAAATGTTTTCTTCTAGCTGTATAATGATGTAATTATAATAAATACTCCAGGACTCTTATTTCAAAATTTCTATGTTTAACTATTGCTGGTTGCTCATTTAAATATGCATTCATACAAGCATCTACAACATATCACAATATGAACATTTTCTGTCCCCAAATTTAAAGACATCTTAAAATCATAATAAAATTGGTTCCCTCTCAGTCAGTCAGACAACATTGTCGACTGACGTCATGGGGCCTCTCAGCTTAAAAAGAAAAGGCCAATGAACATTGGCGAGTGGAATTTGCATGCCAAGCCACTCCCCCGTACATACGGGTATATAAGATGGCGGCATGCATCCATTCATTCAGATTTCTGCTTTGGAGCCGATTGCTTCAGCCATCTGCCTAAGCAAGTATCATAAGGAAAAGAAGAAATACCTATGTGGCGACTGCCCAGTCGGAGGCTGATGCTGAACTGGTGGCCATGCTCCTCCGGGCAGCCAAGAGCATCGGAGGTGCAAAAAGCGCCTTTCCCCAAGCACTTGAGGCTGGATGATTGGTTTCTGGGCTCTGGACTCGACTCCCAGCCACGTTCCACCCCAGTGCCATTCTTCCCGGAGGTCCATGAAGAGCTCACTAAGATGTGGAAAGCACCTTTCGCCGCCCATACACATCTGGACTCTTCCCTCCTCACTACCCTCAATGACGGAGCAGCCAGGGGATATGTTGACGTCCCCCAGGTGAAGCGTGTGGTTGCGGTGCATCTTTGCCCACAAAACGCCGCCAAGGCCTGTAAGCTGTCATCAGCTCTTGCTGCCAAGGCTTACAGTGACGCGGGCCAGGCTGCCTCCATGCTGCACGCCATGGCCATTCTGCAGGTCCACCAGGCCCAGGCGTTGAAACAGCTGCAGGAGGGTAGGCCTGACACAGGGTTGATGTGGGAGCTGCGCACGGCAACCAACTTTGCTCTTCCGGCGCCATCCCTCGGTCAGGTGACGTCTACCATGGTAGTCCAGGAGCGCCATCTCTGGTTGAACCTGGCGCAGATAGCCGACGCCAACACTTTCTCAATGCACCCGTCTCCCAGCCCGGCCTCTTCGGGCACACTGTCAAGGACTTTGCCCAGCAGGCGGAGGCAATCAAACACATCTTGCCCCGGCGTGAGTCCACCGTGCTGCCTGTCGCCAGGCCTTCGTCTGCCCGTCGCCGAGGGCGCTGCCCTGTGGCCTTTACACCTGCTCCACCCCCACCAACACCGAAAGAGGCTACCCCTCAACAGGGGCATCGAGCCGGCTGTAGGAGAGCGGCGCAGACTGCTCCTCAGGGAACCGCCAAACCCACTCGCAAGATGTTAACCTAAAGCACATTTTTTTTCTTGAAGGACACGTACTTTCATGTCTCGATTTTACCTTGATACAGACCGTTGCTTTGGTTTGCCTTCGAGGGTCAGGCATATCAGTACAAAGATCCCGAGATGGGCATGGCACCGTGACACACTCCAGGTTGGCGTTACCCTGGAGTGTTGCTGCCTATTCAGCCCTTGGTCAGACCCTGCATTCCTACGGGCAGGAGTGCTTTTAGACGTGGTCCTCTTGGGCCTTCGGAGAGATCCCTTTGAGCCGCTTGATTCAGTTGAGCTAAAATACCTGTTGCTTAAGACCTCGCTCCTGAACGCGCTCACGTCTATCAAGAGGGTTGGGGACCTGCATGCATTATCAGTCAATGAATCATGCCTTGAGTTTGGTCCGGCTGATTCTCATGTGACCTTGAGACCCCAGCCCAGTTATGTGCCCAAGGTTCCCACCACTCCTTTTCGAGATCAGGTGGTGAACCTGCATGCGCTGCCCCCGGAGGAGGTAGACCCGGATTTAGCATTGCTGTGTCCCATTCGCGCCTTGCACATTTACGTGGAACGCACCTGGAGCTTCAGATGCTGCGAGCAGCTCTTTGTCTGTTTTGGAGGTCAGCTGAAGGGGAATGCTGTCGCCAAACAAAGCTTGGCCCATTGGGTGGTAAATGCCATCCCCTTAGCATACCAGTGCCAGGGTGAGCTGTGCCACCTAAGAGTTAGAGTTAGTTAGTTGCCTCCTCCTGGGCGTTGGCCCCGTTGCCCGCAGTTCGAACTAGGCGGAGTAGTTCGCTACTGTGCTGGCAGGGGGCTTCCTTCTCCCCCTCCAGCCGTGGCATCATGTCTCTGTATTTTTTTCCACTGTATTTAAATTAAAAAAAAAAAAATCTGCATGACTCTACATCCTGTCATTGTTCTCCATCCCCCAACGGTTGCTTCAGAAATCTGTCACCCCAGGTGGGCCCCTTATTTGGCTCTCAGGTCGTTGGGAAGGTTATGTATTGAGTCTCATTTATTCTGACATGCTTGCCTGTCAGCATTTGTTCCTCAATTACGTAACGCAGTTCAGGGTTGTGGTGTTTTCCAGAGGGACCCCATGATGTCAGTCGACATAACGTTGAATGTGACTGACTAAGAGGGAACATCCCTGAAGGAGGGAACCAAGACGTCCCTCGTGCCACAATCTTGAACTGTGCTGAAATGCCGGGATGCGTCTCGGCTCCACAGCACAAACCTGAATGAGTGGATGCATGCTGCCACCTTATATACCCATATGTACGAGGGAGTGGCTTGGCATGCAATTTCCACTCCCCAATGTTCATTGGCCTTTTCTTCTCAAGCTCAGAAGTGATTGGGCTCCTAAGCGAGACCCCATGATGTCAGTCGACATAACGTCTCCGTTTCCTCCTTCAGGGAACGAGGGTTACAAGAGTAACCGAGACGTTTGTTATACAATTTAAGACAGGGTCTACAGGGTCTTGTTTTTTTGGACACATCCACCTAAATATATTTTACAGTTTGTACACAATTGATTTTAGTTGCAAATGTGAGTGAAACATTGTCGAATGCTGCTAATTGGACTGCAGTTTCTGTAGTGCATTTGTTTAGACTATGTTTTTTATGCTTTTGCAACCTTAAAGGCTCTATGGATCTAATTCATTGTAACTGCATAAAACAGAGAGCTCAGTACAATTTTTAAAACAATTCTACATTTTTTGTTAAGGTGCAGTGAACCTGTTAAAGTTTAGACTTTAAACTGTTCACATCATGGATGATAGCTATAATGCTGACTATAACTATAAAGGAAAATATGCTGGAATCACTTTCAGAACAATTCTTCCCAGCTGATGAACCATGAAAAACATTGACAGCCAATCAGAATCCATCCAGCTTTAAAGTGGCAGCGCATACTTAGAATAACAGCAATTTATTTATAGTTATCTTTCCTGGTGTGAACAGATCTTAAAGGCAGGCAAACACTGTGGTTTTAGCTGCTGCAGAAGCTTGCAAATGATTTTTTTTTTTTTTTAATCCTTGTATTTTAAGCTGTAATGGTTCAAAATAACTTGTGGTTATAAAGAAGGGCGAGAGCTTTACAAAACCACAAGATACATTCTGATTGGCTGTGAATAATGATGCTGTTACTATTAGCAGTTGTTGTTTGATGTTATGTCATTTACCTGCTGCAGGTCCAGAGTCACAGTGACGTAATGGTAGTCCATCCCGTTCATGATGCTCGGGCTCTGCCACCATTTGTTAGTGCCGTCGATGGCGTACTTGATGGGATGCCGCTCTACACACAAGAAAAACACACACATGAGAGACCAATGCGCATTCATCTCTGCTTATATGGCAGAGAAGACCAGTCAGAAAAGTGCATGTGATCGAGCTGTGACAACCTGCCTCACTGTGAGCTCTACTTTAACCCTGTGAAGTATGACATATATGTATATGAAATACGAAAATCTAGTCAGAAGTGAGTAAATCTAATCTTTTGAGATCAGAAAGAATGCTTTTGTAACTCATATAGTCTGATATGTGTGAATATGGAGGAAAAAAATGCTCAATTTTATTGACTCAAACTGGGCAGAAAATATGCAATTTGGTGCAGATACTGATATTTATATGATGAAATTCTGATGCTTGTAATTTAAATCACTAAAATATTTATAACAGCAAGGCAAACGCAGAGATAATGATCTAAATACGTCTTAGTGAGATGAGATTTAAAAAAAAAAAAAAAACAGATTTAACTGCAATGCAATCCAATGATGACTGAGAGATGAACAATGTTCCTCAAAAGATGTGAGATGTTTTGGAGGCTTGGGAAGATCATTCCTCCACTGAGGAACAGTGAAAGTAAAGCTTCTGGAAACAAACATTCCTCAAAAGATGATCAGATTTGACACTCACTGATTTTTCTAAAAAAATTATTCATGGAGAATCAAGTAAAGCCAAGCTGCTTCAGTCCAGCAAGTGTTCATCTGAAAATATTACTCAAGTCATTCTTACGTTTACTTGATAAAAATCAGTAAAGATGTGTGCATATGTGACTGATGCAATCACTCTCCTGCATGTGTTCAGGGTCGAACCCTCCTTCAGATGAAATAGATAATCTACGCAGAGCCCTGCGAGATGGTTTATATGAAAACGAGTAAATCACAGCATCTGATGCAAGAGCGCTTATCACATAATCCACACTGGAAGCCAGAGACTGTCGTGACGACAGCAGATCAGTCCTATTAATTGACTGAAGTAAATGCAAAATTCAATTGTTTCTGCATAAAAACCTGCCCAAGACGTCCAGGTATGTTTAATGCTCATTTATTTGAATTTGTATTTAATTTTGTGTGAATAAGTGGTGTTTTTTTGGACCGGCGAGGAAGATTTCATTTTTCATAGCACATGGAGCTCTTTTATCTGAAGAGATCAAGCGAGATTTGATTCCTCATGGCACAAGCCCTTTAGAGTAGCTCCATAACACCTCATATAAAACCACGACAGGACACGACGCTACTAATAACGTGTCTCGGCTGGCTTTTACCTTCGTGAGCTGACGGAAATCACCTGCTGAAGTGTCTTTTGAAATGAAGCGATCTGCTCTAATGAGGGATGAGTTTTATAAGCGCCGAAATACTGACGTTTATCTCGGCGCAGAGCCTGTCGAAAGCCAACTATATGAGACAAACCCCACTCTTTCTTTACAGCCGGATTCTTAATCAGGCAAAGATGATTAAAGTTGTCCACTTAATCATTTATTTGACTGCATATATTCTTTTCTAATTTATGAGCAAGATCTAGGTTTCATTTAAAAGAACTCCCCCGCTGGTTAAGTCACATCTCTCTCTCTTTCTCTAATTTTCTCTAATTACATGTTATATTAATCACTCTCTGGCTGGGAGTGTGTGGGTGACTCTGGGGCGCAGTGGCGTGTGTTTGAAGAGAGCTCAGACTGGAACGTCTAACTCATTATGGCTGAGGTGTGAGGATGACAGCGCCGGAGCCGTTCCTCAACGCGTCTTTTATTAAGACCTTTCAAACAACTTGTACACATCAAAAACCACCACACCGACACCTAAAAGATGAAGGTGACTGAAAGACGGATGCGCGGGTGACTCTCACCGTGTCTGGCTCGAATTTCACCCTGAAACCAAAGGCAAAACATGCATTTACATGAAGACAATGAAGCATATCTACAGACCATTAAAGAAGTAGTTGACCTAAAAATGAAAATTCAGTCATTACTTACTGACATTATGACACTGTAATGTTCTACCCTTGAGCTTGTTTGTAATTCTCATTCATCTTAATGACGATGATTCTCATTAGATTCTCATTACTGTAATACAGTCGGGAAAATCATCCTCTGGACACACTGACGCTTTTTAATCAAATTTGCATATATAACAAAAACTACCATGATGTATACAATTAAAATAATACATCATTATGTTTTTATGATTTCTTCTGCATTACTTTTTGTTTTTCTTTCTTTTGATTTTGGGGTGAAAAATGACCAGACATGGCCATCACACTTTTCAAGAGATTCGCCCAGAAATAACTAGAGCTAGAGTGAGAATATTCACCACTCATCTAGAATATAGTTACAGCACACAATAACACTCATATGTCTTTTACAATTGATTAATATTGCTTTAAAAAAATAATAAATTAATTAATTAAATAAAATAAATCATCAACAACAGGATGTGATGTCATGCTCTAGGGCTTCTGTATTTATTAAATAATAAATCTCAAATAATAAGAAATGTAAAATATTAAAATACACCATCTGCTCTACTTTCCAGCAACACAGCAAACATGCAGCTTTGAAGTTTGTATTCTTTGTATTGAGCCAAGCAGTCGATCTGTGACATTTACATTTTCTGTTAGCCAAACGCCTTTTGGCTGTATAATAGTGATCTTTTCAGGAAGACGTAATTCTTGTTTGCATGTTTAATAAAATTGCTATAATGTGTGATGGTGTGGATGCCAGATATTGTGTGTGATGATAATGATGGCAGTGATGGGTGCAGTGATTGTTTGTTATAAATTACAAACGGCACACATAATACCAAATGTATTGAACATACAAGTTCTTTGAAAAACGTGCAAAGCATAATTTCCAAAATTTCGCATTTTATTTATTCATTTTAAAGTAAAAAGAAAAAAAAGTCTGGATTTCAGGATTATACTAAAATTGAAACTAATTTTCCAAAAAAAAAAAAAAAAAGGGATTAGAGAAGAAGTGATTAAAAAAGCACAGTAAAAATGTAAATCTATTATAATAGGGGACATGTGTTTTCGATCTTAATTCCTGAATACAGTGTTGTCGAGAGATGTATTCACTGATGTAAACAGAGTTGTATATGCTACATTTAAATTCTTCTTCTTATTATTATTAAATTATTGAAAATGAATTTTATTTGCAGCAAGATCCCCTCTGGAGCACAAAAATGTATTTATTTTGGTGAGGAGCGTGTCATGTTGGGCCAGTGTTGTGAGAGCAGTTGCTTTCAGTAGAGCGATATCTGCTGACGATGAAAGTTCCTCTACCTGAAGAATCAGCTCAATAGATTTCCAATATATATCATTTCTGCAGTTTGGCTATTAAAGGTATTTTCTCTCCATCAATCAAACCCACAGCCTCCTCCAGCTGCTCCCAGTATCAGCTACAGCTACAGCTGATAACCTATAATAAGAACCTCCTAGGGCTGCGTTTCCCATACAACAACTTAACTCGCTGATTAACTACCATCATCAGTGCATCAGTGGAGAAACAGTAACATGTCTACACCTTCGTTGTTTGGGTACAACAATATAACGCCGCATTTATACTGCAGGTCTTGATGTCCAGTTCCGGTTTGTTAACTATATGACTATATTCGATTATTTTGGATGACCAGCTTATATCTTCTTTTAAAAGCGACTCGTGTCCAATATCTACATTTACCCACCCCCAAAAAAAATCTTGTTTTCTAGTATAAATATCTAAACATTCTTAAATTGAGATACATTTACTTCTGTTTCATTTACTTCACTTACATTTACTGCTTTCTGAAAAATGCATCAAAATTTTGTTT
Organism: Cirrhinus mrigala; assembly: GCA_036247105.1. Lineage (NCBI taxonomy): Eukaryota > Metazoa > Chordata > Actinopteri > Cypriniformes > Cyprinidae > Cirrhinus > Cirrhinus mrigala. The sequence goes on from CM070026.1 coordinate 2,251,136, forward strand.
TTGCTTAAAACAAGAACAATTATGTGCCAGTGGGGTACGAAAAATAATTTAAATTTAAAAGGAAAACAAGGTTATTTTTCTTCCCCCATTGGCAGATATTTGTTCTTGTTTTAAGCAAAAACTAAAAAATTGCGGTCATTCACCATGGGCGCTTTTTAATAATGGGAATATCCATTCCATCCACTTACATGGCAGACGTTAATGCATGTGTCTGATTTCTATCAGATTTATTTCCAGACATGAATGAGGAATCAATATACAATCTGTCCCAAAAATCTAAATTGGGTCACTTGAATCACAGCCCAAGACTGTTGTTAATGACATCACACACATGTAGTGAATTTGCTGATTAATCGATTTGAGATCTCTGAGATGCTGCTGTTATGAACATGGCACCAATTGACTATTTCATTCATTTTGTTCTGTGTCATTTTGCTTTATCTGATGTTTGATTAATCTTAGGGTCCTGGGTTTCCCGTATGCATTTATGCACATATGTACGACACTAGGGGTCCCTATACTACACGCCACAGCTGCTGGACTGCATCACAAGTGAACGAGGGCGCAGATATCAACAAGCCAACGTGTGGAATAAATGCACCTCACCACTTTGTGACCTTCCAACACCCAAGAACTTGACCTGCTCTCTCACCTGAGCCGCCATAAGGCAGAGGGCCTTCAGCTGGAGCCTTTCCTCGTAGTAAAAAACAGTAGAAAAACGGCTAAGAATCTTGGCAAGAATGCTGGGACAGTGGCTGTTCCTCCCCGTAGGGTACGGACTGGGCAAAACAAGACAGGTTGGGGTCCTCTTCTTGGGAAGGGATAGCTTGCAAGGTCACCACCTGCTCTATAAGAGTGGTGGGTACCTCGGGCACGTATTCAGGCCGGGCTCTCAGAACAATGTAAGAGTTCTCAGCCTGAATTCCAGGCACAAAACGTTGAAGATTTCCCACTCTTTAATAGAGGCGAGCACAGTCAGGAAAGCTGCCTCCATGAAGAGGGCACAGAAACCAGCGTACACTGCCCTGGTTTTTGATGTATGCCACAGTCGCTGTGTTGTCTGTGCGGACCAACACATGCTTGCCCTGAACCAAGGCCAAAACCTCTTCAAGGCCAGAAGCACTGTCAGCAACTCCAGGCAACTGATACGCCAAAGCAGCTGAGGGCCTAGCCAGACCCCTGAGGCTGCATGCCCCTTGCATACGGTGCCCCAGCCTGTCTTGGAAGCAACTGTTGTGACAACAGTGCATCTGGACACTTGTTCCAAGGGTACCACTGCCCTTAGAACCAAAAATGTGTCCCCAAGGGCTGAGGGTTTGCAACACAAAAGTGTGATGTATACACGATGTGTGCCTCGGCGCCATGCCCATCTCGGGACCCAGGTATGAAGCCAGTGCTACAGCAGTCTCATATGCATCAGGCCCAGCAGTGTGACCGTGGCCCAGGAACCTCTGGAATATATCAAGGGGGCCGCTGTACTGAATCTGAGTGCTCTCACGCACTTCAGCACTGACTATGCACAGTCTTAAGAACCCACAGTCTTGAGGATTAATACTTTGAACGGGAGCTTGTGAAGGGCCCGATTCAAAATCAGAGTCCACCACCCTTCTTGGGTACACTGAAGTAGGGGCTGAAAAACCCCTTCTTCATCTCAGCTGAGGGGATAGGCTCTATTCCGCTTGAAGGACCACAGCATTCTCGCCCTGTGCCGACTTTATAAGAGAATGCCATAGAACTTGGCGAAGCTGAGCCGGGTGGTCCTGAGAAGCCAACAGGAGGGATTGAGGCCCCCAATCATCTTGGGACTCTGCTAGCAGTCTCAGAGGAACTACACCCGACATACCTAGAGTGGGGATGTCATGGCCGAATGGAGCAAAACACGTCGTGCCTGGAGATGAAAAGCCCCAAGGAACACGGGGTGCCTTGCCAACATGTGGAGACACTAGGTGAGTGCCCAACACATCCTGGTCTGTAGTCTCAGCATCTGTAGCCTCAGCATCTGGATCTGGGTAGGTCAATTAGCCTGCCTCCTCTGGGTTGCTCGTCTGAGGAACACTTTGAAACCTATCGAGGGTTCTAGGTAACCTACTGACAAGCTGACGTTGACACCTTCCTGCGAGAACTTTGACCATTGGGCGGGTCTGGCCGCAGGCCCGGCTATTGCGGGGCCTCAGCAGTTCTTGCAGGGGGCCGTCCATGGCAACGAGCAGGCGGGGGTTGTCGGGGGTACAGGGCCGGAGCCCGACCCACGCCTGAGGCAAGATATATGATGGCCTTTGCCTGCTTTTTCCACCGTGAAGAACTGGCGTGCAAAGTCCTCCACGGTGTCGCCGAACGGACCAACCTGGGAAATGGGGGTTTGAGAAGCGGACTTCTTAACTTCCTGCATTTCTGCCAGGTTAAGCCACAAGTGGCACTCTTGGACCAACAAAGTGGACAATCGCCCTTCCCAGAGCCTGCGCCGCAACTTTCATAGCTCGGAGAGCGTAATCGGTCACTGAACGCAGCTCCTGTAGCTCTAGGTTGGGACCACCCTCGTACAGATCTCATAACACCTTGGCCTGGTACACCCACAGGATGGCCATGGCATGCAGGGTGGACGCAGCTTGTCCAGAAGCCATGTAAGCCCTCGCCCAGAGAGAACTTACAGGCCCTGGACGGGAGCCTTGGGGGGATCCTGTCAAGTGGTGGCGTTTTGCGGGGAGTGCACCGTAATCGCCCTCTCCGCTTGGGGAACCTCCGTAAGCCCCCTCGCTGGACCCCCAAGGAGGAGTTGGTATATCGCGTTCTGCCCGAAAAGTCTTCCGTGATTTTGTCAACGTCCGCCTCCAACTGAGCATCAGCCCCCTACAGAGACCTGCTCAGCTGAAGCCTCAGCTTCAAATGGCTCACGCCCTCCTAGCGATGCTGCCGCTGCCCATTCTACCTATTTAGGAGCTCCGAATAAGAAATCAAGCTGTGCTGAGACAGACTATCAAACTCATCCGGAAGCTCGACCGAGGGACGCGAGGAGTGAGAGGTCTGCGGGATTTTCACCAGGCGGAACCTTCTTTCGCTTCCTATTGCTCCCCATCGACGCACATCGCAGTAGCCTCGAACCTGGAATTAGAAGGACCGGAATGGGAAGCAGTCGAGGTGAGCCGCGGCTTCACGTAAAAGCACGCAACTCATGAGCAGAGCGTGCCCATGGTCATGTTCTTGCAAGCAAAACATGAACCATCAACAAACGCTGCATCAGCGTGAGCATAGCCCAACACTGAATACACCGATCGTGAGCCGCAACCAAAAGGGCACGGAAAGAAAGGCATGTTTATCAACACACAATCCCAACCGCTCCAGCTCTTTTAGAGAACTTACTCTTTTAGGAGGAAGATTTGCTCCTCAAGATCGCCGTTGAAGCACCCAGGGTAACTCTCACAGCACTTATCTGTGTTTGAAAAGGAAGAGAACGCTGCTTGTGCCATAGATCCAACAACGAAGAGGTGAATGGTGCTGCTTCTCACAGAGAGACGCTGCATTCGGCTCCAAAGAATAGGACAAGTGAGCAGATGCCACGCTGGCCTATTTATACCCGGATGTCCGGGGCGTGGCCAGCTATGCAAATACTGCACACCCAATTTCATTGGCCTTTTCTCAATGTTGTCAGAGGTGTTTGGGCTCCCAAGTGCGACCCCTAGTGTCGTACACTCGACACAACCTCTCAACAGAAAACCAACAGAAAATCAACAGTCAACAACAGAAAGGGAACCTGAGTTACGTAATCAGATTACTTTTTTCAAGTAATTAGTAAAGTAACACATTGCTTTTTAATTTACAAGAAAATATCGGAGTTTTTGAAATAAGTAATGCTAGTTTGTTTTCCCATGTATTGACTGACAGCTCTCCTGTTGCCATGCTGAGAGAAATCATGAGTAAGTGCAGAGATATGTAAACATGATGTTACTGTAGTTCTGGACTAGATTAATTTGTCTCACTCGCACAAAAACAGATTCAATATTTAAATAACCTTTATGTATATAATCATATTCTATTACCTAATGCCTTTGCTCCTGACCTTTGTTGATTCAATTCAACCATACTAAAAATTACTTTAGATAAAGTGTGTTTCATTTTTTGTGTTTCATTTTTTTTTTTTTTTTTTGTTGTTGTTGTTTTTTTTTTTTTTAATTGCTGAAGAGTGTTGAACTTTGTTCTCCGAAATTGTACAAACATGAATTTGCTTTTCCTTCAGCCTGAGGTGTATTCATTTCACTTTTGATGTGAAAGAGCTTTTACTTTTCTTATTTTAAAAACAAACAAGCAAGCCCTGCACAGATTTAAAAAGTAAAACAAACATAACACATTACTTTCCATAAAAAGTAACTAAGCAATGCAATTAGTTACTTTTTTAGAGAGTAGCACAATATTGTAATGCATTACTTTTAAAAGTAACTTTCCCCAAAACTGCTAGTAACAACAGAACTTTCAACCATGACTGATGATGCTTTTGGGAAACGCACCCCAGACCGATTGAGTCTAGTTTGTGAATGAATTGCTCGGACCAGCACCAGATGATTCCAATACATTTTCCAGTACAGTGAATCAAACACTGCTGTTCAAAAAAAAAAAAAAAAAACAAAAAAAAAAAAACATACTTTCTACTCTATGAGGTCTGTGAAGTGGGGTATCCAGTGTACATGTGCGTTACATGTGACTGTGCCAGTATTTTGCGGTGATCTTGGAATGCAGTGATTTATAAGCAGAAACAGACTTTGATTAGAGCATATCAAATGGATTATGCACAGCCTGAGAGTCTGTGTGTAAGTGTGTGTGTGTGTGAGAGAGAGAAAGACAGTGTTCTGTACCATAATCATAATCACTCTTCAGGTTGCAGGTCCTACACTGAGGGTTTTTCACAGGCTGTCCTGGTACGTGCTCCACTAGTTTGCAGTACATTTCTGGTCCTGTTTCTCCACACGTGGCATTGGTCTTGATCTCTGCCATGGAGGCCAGGTTCAGCACAGCTGGGAAGAGACCTACACACACACACACACACACACACACACATACCGTTAGCTGTTATCAAGACAGATGATCGTTTCTACAGATGATTTAACACCAACAGCACCCAACAGCAAAGGTTTGCATAGCTTTCCAATCATCTCCCCAGATGTCCACTATGCAATGTGCCGTTTTTGATTATGGTGATAATAATAATAATAAAATAAAAGCTTTTAATCAGAGTGCACAGATATATTTGAGCATCAGTGGAAAAAGATGCATTTTGAATGGTCAGTTCTTAAATGGCATTAGGCTAACTATATTCTTTTTTTGTTTGTGTGCATGCCCTCCTTGTAACCAGTCCTTGTTCCAGGAGCTCATCATTTACAAGCGAAGCATTGTCCTTATATTAAATGTACACTGAAAGCATTCCTCACTAGATTTTTTGTTAAAATTGATTAAGAAAAAAATGGTGAAAATGCTGTTTCACACTGATTATGCAGCTTGCTCAGATGACTGATTACAGAGAAGACTTCCTTTTAGTGTCCTACCGACGGCTGAGTTAAATCTTTTTTTTTTTTTTTTTTTTCTAAAGTGTATCATGGGAAAGTCTTATTAGAACAAACCTGCGCATGTTTTGAAACAAAAGGATCATTTCAGTAACGGGAGACTTTAAAGCTGCATGAAATCAAATGCAATGTCTGTTTCATCAAACACATCCTTCATCAAAATAGCGTAGCAACATTTGTATTATGAAAGCTGATCCTGCTTTGTGAGAGCTGTTTTGCTCGTCCTCGTTTCTGTAATTAAAACTCTCTTAGAATCCACTTTCCTAGCATTTCCAGCGATCAGATATTCATAATATGGAGCTCACATTCAAATCATCTTGAGCAAGAATTTGTTTTGGACACTTTACAGTACATAATACAGCATACTAGCGTACAGCTATGTAATTTAAAGATAAGGTAGAAATTAGGGCTGCCCAATACATTTTAAAAACAAAAATTTGATTCATGAAAAAAGTGTGGTTTACAGCATTATCTTTATATTTACTACTCTTGCATCAAAGGTAACAACTTACAATATATATTTGCAGCGTTAAGCATTGTCACCAATGTTGAGCACATGAACTCAATGGCCAATCAGATGCTAGATGCATGCAAATATGCTTAAAACTTCAGATTATGATTATAACAAGAGTTTTCATGAGAGTGCAGAACTCACAAGCTTGTGCTGAACTGAAATAACTAACAGCTTCAGTGATTACCGTATTTTCTGGAAAATAAGTCACATCTGACTACAAGTCTCTTATTGTTGAGAGAAAAAACAAAAACAAAGGTAAGTTGCATCAGTATATACATATTTTATTATTCATTTCAGAAACAATCCATAAAAAAATGTGTATTCAGATCAGAACAGGAATGAAAAGTATAAGTGTAAAACAAACAGAAATTACAGTAACATTTAATAAAATAAACTACCGCCACAAATCTAAATGTGTGATTTACACATTTTGCATGCCATAGTCACAATATGTTTCATATAATAAAAAAAATGTATTTATATTCAGGAAAATATAGTACAATAGGAGCATTCTTTGCTCACTTTCTATATATAATCTATTCACAATTAAAAGTTGCATTTTTCATGCTGGTAAAAGAACCAACAGTCACATAGGCATACAAAATGTTGTCATTGACGGTTTTATTAAAAATAGAGCGTTTAATCAGCTTAATTAAGGATTCATGTATGAGTCACTGAAATTGCAATGATTGACATATCAAGGGAAATAACTGAAATTATTTGTCATAATCATGCAGCCCTAATAGAAAAAAAAAAAAAAATACTATATATATATATATATATATATATATATATATAATATGCTATATGCTATTCCACATTTTAACAGTGAGTCAGTATTTAGTGTACATTGTGCATTAAGTGGTACACTAGTATTTCAACAACCTGAAATAGAAGGACGAGGGTTTTAAACAAAGACATTAATGTCTGGAGTGCGTGGTTTAAAGCTGGATGTCAGCAATATTAAACTGGGTTTTCTGTTGTGTGATGTGTATTTATGCACCAAAAAAAGAGCTTGCATAGTTGGCCAGATTCAAAGAGCGCTTGATCTCATGAAATCAGTCTCAGCTGTTCAGACAGATGTTCCTTACGAGTTCTCAGAGACATGTGAGCTGGACAAAAGCAAGGTTCTCCTCTCTGTCACAATCACTCAGACTGTCCCTGTGCTCCTTACAGTCAGTTCTCTGAATGCTAGTGCTAGTTCTGCAGTTTAGTTGCAGGGTTAAACTCTTTTCACACCCTCATTCATGCGAACACATCACAGCTCAGCAGCTGCCTCTGGAATGTCCACAATCAAATGGATATTATGCACAATATGGGACACATTTGTAAAGCATAACAAGCACAATTTCCCAGGAAACACTAACAACTTACAGCTTGGATGTTTTTGAAACTGGAGCTTTACAAATGCTTAAATTTTTGCATTTATAAGTGCTGTACTGATGCTTCTCACACACTCTGCCTCAGGTTTGTTCTAAACCTTTAAGCCCTAAACTTCTGCAATTACTTTAGCCCTTATAGTCGCTTATAACCTAGTCATATAACTTAAGATAATCAATAACTTATAGTCAGACATTGTAATTCCCTTTATAATCTCCTATTGATTTTATGTGGTAGAATTTTCAACATTTAAAATATCATCAGCAGTGATTATGTTGTGATGGTATTTGCGTACCGAAATGTATTTGAGACCAAATTTGAGTGTTTAGGGATGATTAGTAATTTATTTTCAAATGTTTCAAATATTGTCATTTGCACTTTCATCCCATTACAGGTCTACATCTAACTAATAAAGTTTAAAATCAGTTAAGGGACAGAAGCACAACCTAAAGGTCACTGAATCTTAGTGTGGAAGCATTTATTGCAAAACAAGACCAGTTTTGGGCAAGCCACTCAAAAATGTGGCTGGCCGAAATACCAACTTCTCAGAAATGTTATAGAAAATGACACAATTACAACATACAAAAGTACCTTTAGTGGTTTTGTAATGATTCTACATTGACAAGCTACAGATGTTGATCTTGACAAAAGATCTTCTTCAATACTGGCAAAAGATAAGATGCATTTCAGGCTAGTTTTTAATGGATCATAGGTAAATATTCCACTTTAGTGTTTTATTTATTTTATTTGTATTTTTTTATACTTTGAGTTTATATCATGTTATAATTTTACAGATTCAGATGATTATGTGCATGCATGAACTGTCCAAATGATCAGCCTAAATCACAAATCAATTTAAACTATTGTTATTTAGTTTAACTTATATACTGAATAGAGCCAACTCAAACAAGTCAGTTATTCACAATTCATTGATTTCACACTTGTCTCGTACAAATACGTCACTATTTGTTTCATAATTACAGTGTATAAGTTTTTCATTATTTACCTCAAAAGAAAGGAAGTGAAAAGTGACAACATGCCCCGTAGGTGGGGTACATTGTAACATGACCATATGACAGCTTAAAATGTTATCTGAATGAAAAAAAGTATACACGGCAAACTAAAATATTTTGTCAATAAAATAAAATGATTAACTTTTTCAAAGAAAGTAATGGCATTTTTTAAAAATTAAAAAAAATATAATTTTTGAGGTTCACAATGAACACATCGCAACCATGTAAGGGACGGCCCTGATAGCAAAACACAGCTATACGGTATGGTTCAAAACAATGTGCGCAAATAGATGAAACACATTCAGACATTCCAAAAAAACACACCCCTCCCTCCACACACAGCTCTCATAGAACACGAGAACGAGAATTAAACATCGATTGTCAGTCTTTATTCACCTGTTTCTTGTGGTTTCTTTTTAAAATCCATAAAAGTAAATAGTGAAAATTACATGCTAATGTCACAGAATAGCATAGTTTAATATAGCGGGGCAGATTGTAACGCAGTGTTACAACTTTCCCTCTTTGTTATCTAAACTGATAACAGATTGGCGATTAAAATAATAGCAGATTTGTCTCATTTTAAATGAATACTAAAAACTGAGCAGAAAAATTTACTTCACCCAGAAATGTACTTTTACTATGGTAAAATAAATATTCAGCAATATCATCAAAAGGCTTTTCAATTTTGCGGCACTTTTTTCTCTGTATAGTGTTGCTATGGCAGCTAGTAAATTTGGTTATGCTAGCGTGTGTGGAAATATTTAAACCACGTGTTACAATTAACCCCGCATTAGTTTGTGCTCCGCGCACCCCTATCCTTAAAGCAACATCACAAGCATGAGTGTGTCATCACTGTATGACCGCGGTTTTGATGTAGATGTAAGAAGAAGGCCACAGGTAAATGCAACTGGGCTCCTATACAAGGCACACCAAGAACTGTCACACAGACTCCTTTCTGCAGCCACTGATGTGTTCAAACCTTCTTTTTAGCGCTGGCTTTTAAGTGTTTCTGAGATGTTACTGGGGTAACAAAAAGGCAGCTTGATTTTGAGAAATTAGTTTTATGCAACAGTTCAATAAACAATAAGTTAATATTAAATAACTTACATTTTAAATATAACATTGTCAGCTGCTTTCACAAACAGCAGAATTGTTGTGGTGTTTTGTTTTTGTTAAAAAAAATGAATGATTGCTTTAATGACTCATTCTGGTTTCATCCTTGATTTTTTGAACAAGTGGTTTGAGTGAATGAATAATTCAGTGACTCATTCATTAAGAGATGTCACATGTTTTGATTGGAACAAATTGATCAATGAATCGAGTGAATGACTGAGTGAATGATTCAGTGATTTAAATGACTCACTCTGTTAAGCACTGCATTATAACGGTCCTGTGTAATCTGGGCAGTTTAATAAAGGTGTAATAAATGAAAATCTAAGACAAGCCAATATGTTACTTTGTGCACAGAATTTTGTGGGTTTAGTTCTAATGTCAAAATTCAGTATTTATCACAGCATTAAAAAAAAAAAAAAAAAAAAAAAAAACAGTTGTTTATATGTTTTTTTTTTTTTTTTTTTATATAGTCATGTTTAAAGAGAACTCAAAAGTAGCTCTTTTTTTAATTCACACAAAGAAAACTGGTTCTTGAATTCTGAATTTTTCCCAATACTAACACCTGCTGAATCTAATTCCTATTTGCAAACCAGATGACACAAGACCAATCAGCACACATTCACCTTCTCAGAGAGAACTGGATCAAAACCTTCTCATGATCTGCATTTCAGATCTTGTCTCAATCGTGTTCACCTTTACCACTCTCAAAGATGATCTAAACACAGACACGATGAAAAGAGAAACTGTGGCATATAAGCACACTGGAGACGCTATTCATATGACATGTGTAGCTCCCGATAGCTGAAAGTATAATTATGAATCCAGATGAAATGCTTCTAAAAGACCTGTCATGTTTCCGAGAGCGTTCTGATCCGCAGGTGCCGCCGGGACACAGTTCAGGGTTATCGCTCTTTCTCTGCCTCTCTGAGCCGGGCCGGATCGATATCAGCGTTCATTCCTTCTTCATTCATATCCTGATACAGCTGATCCTTCATTCAGCTTGACAAAACTAATTATTCTTTCATGCGGCGCTGGGCGTCAGGAGCCGTAAGCCGTCTGTCTGCAGGCCTCACAGCCGAGAGACGTGCCTTTCAAAAGATGAATTTCTCCATCGCTCACTTCCATCCTGATCCTCATCTGCTCTGTGCATTTATGATGATGCTCTTTCGGGTTGGGCCGAGCTGTCGGTTCAGACGTACTAACGTTTTACCCAACACCAACAATCCCTGCTGAAGGAAATAATCCACACAATGCCTCCGGATGAGCTGTGAAACATCCAGCTACAAATAAGAGCTGCCTTCAAATGATGGGAATGAAACCTGCAAGACTTGACGTGGCAAGAAATGATTGTTTTAATCAATCTTTCCTAGCAAAAACATCTGAACACCCTCAAAGGAGAACTCCACTTCCAGAACAACAATTCACAAATAATTTACTCACACCCTTGTCATCCAAGATGTTCATGTCTTTCTGTCTTCAGTCGTGAAGAAATTATGGTTTTTGAGAAAAGTATTTCAGGATTGTTCTCCATATAATGGACTTCATTGGTGCCCCCATTTAGAAAATGGAGTTTAAATGCAGCTTCAAAGGGCTCTAAATGATCCCAGCCAATAAAAGGGTCTTATCCAGCGAAACATTCTGTCATTTTTTTCAGAAAATAAAAAAATTTGTACACTTTTTAAGCACAAAAGCTCGTGTAGCACAGGCTCTGGGATGCGCGTTCACGGAGCTACGTACTGTTGAATCACGTCGAAAGGTCACGCGGAACTACAGACCCAGTGTTTACAAAGCGATCGCACAAAGACTAAGAAAGTGCAAGTAAGTCAAACGCTGTTTACAAACAAAAACCTACAACGATGTCGGACAATTCTGAAGTTGTAGGAGAAAATAAGATGGAGTTTTTCACCATACTCTACCTTTTTGAGCCGGAGTACACAGACGATGAACATAGACATGATTCGTAGTAGTGATGGGAAGTTCGGATCATTTTACCGACTCGGACCTTTGAATCTCGTTCAGCAAAATGAATGAATCTTTTTTCGAGTAATTTCGTTCATTTTAGCAAAATATAATTAAAATGTTACTTCCCTAACACATCTACTGCTTACACAAACATTGATCACACTACAAACAAGACAAAACTATAATGCTATAACAGAAAAGATTAATTCATTGTTTACCTGGGTCTTTAGTCTATGATTAGCTCACCTCGCTTCTTATCTGACAAGTTTTGGGGTTTTTCATCAAAAATAGGTGAACTAATTCCAGTACAGAACCTAATAGGATGCTGCGCATGCGCGACTGAACGAATCACTCCGAGAGACGACTCGTTCTTCCCGAGTCACATTAAAGATTCGTTCAAAAACGACCCATCTCTAATTTGTAGCATCGTGGACGTGGATCCCAGAGCCTGTGCTACATGAGCTTTTGTGCTTAAAAAGTATACAAATTTTTATTTTTTGGAAATAATGACCAATCGTTTCGCTAGATAAAACCCTTCTTCCTCAGCTGGGATCATTTAGAGCCCTTTGAAGCTGCATTTAAACTACATTTTGGAAGTTCAAAATCGGGCACCATATCAGTCCATTATATGGAGAAAAATCCTGAAATGCTTTCCTCGAAAATCATAATTTCTTCACAACTGAAGACAGAAAGACATGAACATCTTGGATGACAAGGGGGTGAGTACATTATTTGTAAATTGTTGTTTTGGAAGTGGACTTCTTCTTTAAGAACAAAGATCACGAATTGAGTGTTGTTGACTTTATTTGTAAATACTTATTTGTAAAGTATTCACCTGCTTAATGAATAAATGTAAATGAAATTTAGAACGTTGCCAATGATCAAGTGACCATATTCATTTTGCAGCTCTCTGCTCTTGCAGCATGACAACTACTGACTCATTTATGAGTTTCTATGGACAACAACTGGGACGACACAACTAAGAAAGTCTTTTGAGCTTTAAAAGAGCAGCATGTGAGCAGTAAATGTTTCCTCTGGAGCCTTATGCAGTTTTGCTTCTTAGGAAAATGTATCATTTTATGAATGTTTATATATACAGAATATGATTTTTTTGCAACATCACACAGTCGCACCAAACACACATCCTTAGATTTGTACACACACTTGCATTGATACACTTGTGACAACACACTTGTAACACCTTGCACCATAAACACGTCAATCTTGCCGCATTCAATCAGCCTCTGAGCGGATTGTGTGTGTGTGCATTTGTTTGCTTAGACAGATTTCAACGTGGGATTCGCTGATGTTTATTTCTTTTCTTGCTGTTTTTTTCTGGCAGAGTTTATGAGGCTGTGTGTGTGTGTGAGTTCTCAAACACAGACAAACACACTTGTTGTATATGTGGTTTAAGGTACTCTCCATAGGAGTCATTTATACTGTTATACTGATTTTATACTTATACTGAGTTATACTGATTTTATACTGTTAAAACCATAGCCTTCGATTACATGAAAAGTTCAGATTATTAATTAAAGTGGCATTCATACACAGAGCCTCATTCATGACACATGAGCAGAATAAATTGTGTAAATCATTCTGAAATAAATTTTCAGATTCATAAAAATATGGGCTTTTTTTTATTTATTTATTTATTTTTTTTAAATGTTATTGGTAAGAAAAACCGCTCCCAACCAACTGAAAATGGTGCATGAAGCATCGAAACATGGCTTTCACTCTTCCCCCAAACTGCATTTAGGATTTTCATCTAATAACAAAATTAATTTACTAACCAGTTAATCTAGCAAATCTATGTTTGATATGATGTGTTTGTGAATCCAGAGGAGAGATTTGGGCAAGGTCTTCTTTACTTGCAGAATTTAGTAATATTAAATTCCTCAGTCGATACCAATAGCCAATTATTCAGAATGATATGTAACGATAGCGATGCTGATACAATTATAAAGCTTGGAGGAGCCAGGACATTTTTTAATAAACCTAGGATGGCTTCATCATGGGGTCATTTTCATTTTTGGTTGAACTATCACTTTAAGTGACATTGTTTACAAGTTGTTTCCTTTGACATCTTTCTTTTGGTTGAAATGGTGATTGAGTGATTATATGAGACATGATACATTTCAGTAAGTTGTACTGTGTCCTTCAACATACAGTTGAGGACAAAAGTTTGCATCCCCCTTTCAGAATCATTGAAAATGTTAATTATTTATCCATAATAAGGGGGATCATACAAAATGCATGTTAACGTTTACTTAGTGCTGACCTGAAAAAGATATTTTACATAAGATATGTTTACATTTTAGGGGCGAGGGTATTATATATATATATATATATATATAAATATAAAATTACAGTTTGAATTTCTAGTACAACCCTATTTCCTTAGTTATATAAACCTTATTGCACATGCACTGCAATATGCATTATATTGGACGTTACATTTTCAAATGAAAATGGAAACATGATCATTTTATAAAGTCAGCTGTGGTGTGATGAGGGGCAAACAGCGAAAACTACAGTAAATGGGGAACCGTTGCTCCTTTTATGACAAAGATTCTCCAGAAGGAAACACAATGCATTATTTTTTGAATTTGTAGATCAGGGTAAATTTAACTTATTTTGTCTTCTGGGAAACATGTAACTATCTTCTGTAGCCTCTGAAAGGCAGTACTAAATGAAAAATATGATATTTAGGCAAAATAAGAGAAATGTACACATCTTCATTCTGTTCAAACGCTCACCCCCTGCTCTTAATGCATGTTTTTTCCTTCTGGAGCATCAGTGAGTGTTTGAACCTCTTGTAATAGTTGCATACGAGTCCCTCAGTTGTCCTCAGTGTGAAAAGGCTGGAAAACCAAAGAAGTTGTGAGACCTGAAAGATGTAAACTTTTGAACCAGGTCATTTTTTAAAATGCAACTATTATTTTCTCATGTGGACTAAATGTAAAGATCTTTTATGTGAAACATCTTATTCAGGTCAGTACTACATAAACAATAACATGCATTTTGTATGATTGTATTAACAAACTTTTGACCTCAGTTGTGCCTTCTGATGTTCGTTCATGTATTTTTCATGCTATAACTTAAAGTTGAAGAGACTCGCACTCCGCACTGCCGCTTAACCTGAAGCTGCTACAGCGATCTGTCACACCACATCTAAGAGTATCAAAACATTTATGGTTTGAATTTTGTAATAAAATATACAGGATTTGAATAGTGAGACTTTGTTTCTTGTCAGAATGGCAAAGCACAAAGTTTGTTGTAATAATTGGATTAGAGGCGTATTACCAATAATGTTTTGTGAAGGGAAAACCATGGACCTGGCAACCCTGTCTTAAACTATTCGTAGGGTCAAATACAACCTGTGTTAATGGTTTAGCATTAATATTGCTTTAATTTGGACAGCACTAAATTTGACACAAGAAACATTTTCTTCATGCAAATTGCTGTCTGACACACTTTTACAGTGCCTTTTGATTGACAGGAAATAATCAGCCCTGATCATCGTGCAGATAATTGCTTTTATTGGCCGATACACAGATTCATCCCTACTTAATATCAACCAATATCACATGAGAAACAGTGATGTTGTTCCAAATATCGGCACTACAGATATGAAGTGTTACACACCATTGTTATTTGCATACGAACACTTTCCCCTGCAGGAAGATGTTCATTTTCACTATGAAAAACATGACATTTTGTTAAAGAAAATGTTCATTTTCTCATTTGTGATCAGTGTCCACCAGTATGTTATGGCATCCAGCAGTAGGAATGTCTGTCTTTCGGATACACTACCTTTCTCCACCCCTGAAACGACTGTCCTTATATCAGCTTTCAACTAGTTAGTAGTCCTCTGCAAAAACACTTTAACCATCCAATCAACACAGCGCAAACTCAGGTTCTGGAAGGAAAAAATTCTGTTCATGTGCTCCACTAAGAAACTGATTTTAGTGATAATCTATAAACCTTCCAAGACAGACCAACAGCAAGCTCCGATGCTCCGGATGTTAGTGAGTTCAGCTTTCTAGCATCTTAGAAAGCTAATAATAACAGCTGGATTTAAGGGCTTAATGCTCTGTATTTCATTAAAAGGCTTCATAAGAGGAATGAATATCTTAACTGTAAACTGTTCATAAAACAAACAAATTCAAAACACACACACACACACACACACACACACACACACACAGACACACCAACTTCCAGCAAAACATTTCTTCAGCTATGTTCTGCACTTTGCATGAATGTTCCTAGCCACCTCTCATCTCTCAATATGTGTGTGAGAGTGAGTGTGACTTCCACCTTTGTTTCTGTCATTCTGTACAACACATCACCATGTTTCCATGGTGACAAGACACAGAATGGCACTTAAAGATGAACGACTTCCTTAATAGAGGATAATGACACTTGTAATTTGCAATTGGACGTGCTTTTATTCCCTTTTTCCTTCCTTTCTTCTTTTTATTCATCACTTGTTTATTATTATGAAGCAGACTCATACTGGTTCTGTTGCCTTTGGAGACACACACACACACACACGCAGATCTCTGTATTTTGATTTCATTATGAGTGCAGGGTTTGCAGGACTGAAACGCATTAGTTTGTAATATGAGAGATTAACAGGACATAAGCAGAGCTGAAATTACCATCAGAACATCCTGTTCCACTGCCGCCCCCCTGACTCCCAGCACTGACTCTAAGCATATCTGTGTGTGTTTCTATCAGTATAAAGTCTGGTCCTCACTACAGCTTACCCCAAAAACTGCTCACTTAGATAGGACAGGCCTAGGCAAAGTGTCCAATGAGACTTTTTAAATGTTCTTTACTTATAAAGATTTAATATTGTTTTGTTTTGTTTTTCTCCTGCTGTCCGTGACCTGATCACAGCTTGCCAGCTGAGAAACACTGGCAATGAATACACAGTGCTTAAGAATTCACCGCTTGCGCCATTAATTAATTTTAATGAAAATAAATTAAAAAACTGTAACAGCTGGTATTATTGAAACATTTTTACATTTCTGTAAATCCAAATTTTATAGACAAATATTACCACATTAAATCCCAAATGTCAAAATAATTCCAGTTGCACCCTTGCAATTCTGTCAGAAAATGCAACACTTCCCTCATAAAATTGTTCCAGTTGCAAATGTTTTGGTATTCACATGCGTATTGTTTTTGTTTGCACTGCAACAACACAAAACAGAGAAGAAAAGTCAAACTTGATCAAATTTAACACAGAACACAAAAATGGACTGGACAAAATTATTACCACCTTGTCAAAATTGTAAGAAATAATTGCTTTTCAAGCATGTGATGCTCCTGTAACTTGTATTTAGACACACCTGTGGCAAGTAACAGGTGTGGGCATTTTAGTAATCACACTTGCAACCAGCTAAAATGGAGAAAAGCTGACTCAGCCTTTGTGTTGTGTGTCACACTGAGCATGGAGATAAGAAAGAAGTGTAAAGAATTGTCTGTGGATTTGAGAGAAAAAATTGTGGAAAAACATGGACAATCTCAAGGCTACAAGACCATCTCCAGAGATCTTAATGTTCCTGTGTCCGCTGTGTGCAATATCATCAAGAGGTTTACAGCCCATGGCACTGTAGCTAACCTCCCTGGGCGTGGACCGAAGAACCCTGATTAACTTCCAAACAAATTCAAGCTGATCTGCAGACACAGGGTACAACAGTGTTAGCTCGCACTATCCCTCGAAAAGGGACGCTATGGTAGGAGACCCAGGAGGACACCACTGCTGACACAAAGGCATAAATAAGCAAGACTGGAATTTGGCAAAACTTATGTGACAAAACCACAATCCTTCTGGGAGAATGTACTGTGGACAGATGAAACAAAAGTAGAACTAAAGGACATCATGGCACTGTTTACAGAAAAAGAAATGAGGCCTTCAAAGAAAAGAACACAGTCCCTACAGTCAAACATGGTGGAGGTTCAAAGATGTTTTGGGGTTGCTTTGCTGCTTCTGGCACTGGAAGCCTTGACTGTGTGAACAATATCATGAAATCTGATGATTACCAAAGAATTTTGGGGCTCAACATAGTGGCCAGTGTCAGAAAGCTGCGTCTCCACCAGAGGTCATGGGTCTTCCAGCAGGACAATGACCCGAAACACTTCAAAAAGCACTCAGAAATGGTTACAAACAAAGCGCTGGAGAGTTGTGAAATGGCCAGCAATGAGTCCCGATCTGAATCCCATAGAACACCTGTGGAGAGATCTCAAAACAGCAGTTGGGAGAAGGCATCCTTCAAATCTTAATGAACTGTAGCAGTTTGCGAAAGAAGAGTGGTCCAAAATTCCAGTAGAGAGGTGTAAGAAACTCATTCATGCTTCAACAGGAAGCGATTGATTTCAGTTATTTTTTCCAAAGGGGGTGCTACCAAATATTAAGTTAAGGGTGCCAATAATTTTATCCAGTGCATTTTTTGGTTCTGTGTGGAACTGTATCAGATTCGACTTTTCTTCTCTGTTTTTTTTTTTTTTTTTGTCTTTTTCCAATGCAAACAAACAAAATAAATAAATAAATAAATAAATAAACATGTGAGTACCAAAACATTTCTAACTGCAACAATTTTCTGAGAGAAGGGTTGCATTTTCTGACAGAATTGCAATGGTGCTAAAATTTTTGGCCATGACTGTAGGTGTTATGATTTCTCCCATTCATGTCACACCAGTGACCTGTCTCTGCTTTATAATGCCTCTGGTTACACTCTTTTGTTATAACCAACAAACCAAGGAATAATGAAACCAAATAAAGGCACAACAAAATAAATGATGATAAATTACCACATACAAATCATCAGCACAACCATACTCATTTTTTACAGGCAACATTTGCTCTTTTTTTTTTAAATTTCAGCTATATTTTCCTCTCTGCTTCTTGACTCTGAACCCATCTTGATGAAAGTTTGATTCCATGGAAGTAACCGTATATTGATGGCAGCTCTGCGCTTTATCACAGTCAAGGTTGCATCTCCTGGCAAACACAAACATCAGTCATCACACAGAGCTGCCACACACGGACATCAATCTAGCCAGCCAACGGCCAGCGCTGAGAGAAACTCCATCACAGCCAAATACAGCAGCGCAGCACTTTACACAAACCCACACCGTTCTGTCTTTAAAGGGGCAACGCAGTTTGGCAGTTCATTTGATTTTATATTTCTTATGAGCCTTGACAGCACAAGTACATTTCTGACTCTTTCCACCAGTATGGTACAAAGTGGTGTCCCATTACATGTATTTATTTATTGCATTTTCTTTTTTCTTGGGAAATAGATATGCTAGTGTTGTCAAAAGTGTGAGGCACATATCAGGAGAAGCATAGAAAATGATGCACTAAGAAAAAAAAATAAAATTACTTACAATTTTATTCAAAGAGAACTGAAAATGAATAGTATATTTGTCTGCTTAGGGGCTGTATGTGGGAAACCTACTCGTCTTGTGCCTCAGCCATTTCTTAATTCTTTGTCCATCGCATACTTCCTTACTATAAAGTAAGCTAAAACAGCATGTAAAAAGATTAGTATGTCATAATCATGACACAACTTGACAAATGTAGTACGTCTGGATTACATTCATACTACACACATTCATACTGTATAGAACATCATTTTTAATTGTTTCTATGTAGTTACAAAATTTTATTTTCAAAAGGAGTAATAAGGTAATAAAACACCTTTATGAGGTGCAATTTAAATGGACAAACTAAATACTCTTAGAGAGTGTGCAGTTATATTTTCTATATTCTCAATAGAAGTACTATCAGTGCATCATTTATACCCTTTCTACATAATTCCTAAAAATCTTAGTCCATTTTCTCCAACCTTGGATATTTACACTTGCATGGCTTAATATAAAGTAAATTATGTCTCTTACTAAATATGTAGGAGAAAACCCATAAAAGATAAACATTATCTAAAAAACTCCATATTGTTTTAGACATATTTTGGACTATGAGGGGTGTCATTATTTCGTTGACTGGTTGCTATTTTTACCGCAACACAAATTGGAAAATAAAATAGGCCTACTGATACGATTCCACATTGTGCAGCCTTTAGTTGTAGTTTTCAGTCGAAGTGCAACAAGGGAAGTGATGTCCCAGCAAGCAATAGTCGTGATTTCAACGTCTGGTTTAACTATAGACCCGATTTAGTCCGGCTATTTGTAACCCACTTCTAGACCAAATAATCTTGAATTTAGTTACATGTCATTTTTTGGCAAAATACTAGTGAGATGTATGATATTTTATCATGTAAGCAAAGTCAACAGCGTTTACAAGGTGTTTGGTTTTATTTCTATATATATATATATATATATATATATTTATAGTCTATAGTCTATATATATATATTCTGTAAATTAATGAACACTGCTGACTGTGTAGTATTTCTACACTGACATCTGTAGCTGAAACTTCTGCTTTGGTTTGATCAACGCTTAATTAACTAAAAAGGCAAAAGGGTATATGCACAAGGACATCACATCCAGTAGACCAAAAAAAAAAAAAAAAAAAACACACACATACACACATCCAAAATAAACTGCAATAATAATATTTATTTTGACCTCCTGTGGTGGATGATAAATGGTTTCTGAAGATAAAGCAGCCCTTTCACTGACCGTCTTTTGCAAAAGAAAACACGTTTCAAGCCTTTTTGTACTCTGTTTTCATGGAAAGTGCATCCTAGCAGTCATAACATGAAACATACACCATAAATGATAAAGAAACATCCACAGGTCTCAACTGAGCATGTTATCTCACAGGAATAAAACTGGGTGTTTTTTTTTTTGTTTTTTTTTTTGTAACATGCCATAATGTGATGGGTTTATGATATGACTGGAGAAGGAAACAAACCTAACAACTCCCCCTGGGGCTTCTGACACGTCCCCACTCCCATAAACAGGAAACCGCGCAGATTAGAATTGTAGTCTGGGTAGCAAACACACACACACACACACACACACAAAGGGCACAAACTGTCTAGACATGTTTTTTTTTTGTTTTGTTTTTTTTTTTAACTTGGGGTTCTGGACAATCAGGTCAAGAATTTCTGCAAGTGAAGCAATACACGCATATAAACACACATGCAGCTGCAGACACATGCACACACACACACACACACACACATGCACAGTCAAATGTATGAACAAAAGATGCAATTTGCCTTTGCCGTGGAGCAATACCCCTTTGTTTATACCTTGTTAGCGAATCTTCAAGCATTGCACATCTGCATGACTCCATGTAATAATTTCCTTCAACAGCTCACTATGAAGTCACTTCAGCAAGAGGTCATTCTGTTGCCTGTAACTACATTTACATACCACTAGTGACTGAGGTAGCCATCTGTACAGTTTTTCATCAGACAGTCCAGTCCAAATCTGTCTACCTGAACAGCCTTGAGCCAAATGGCCATTTGTCCAGTTTTTAAGATCATCACTATTTTATACTTATTCAATTAGTATGTAATTATTAAATTACTAAATAAAAGAATAATCTATGTTTAAGTTAGCATTAAGCAATTTTAGACACAATATTTTGGTTGTTTTTGCTCTGAAAATTAGATTAGTTAGAATTAGTTAGAAACTGACTCACAGCAGAATAGCTGTATTTCAGATCAACACAGTGGGGTTTCGTGTCTAAATGATTGCTCGGAATGAATCAGTTTAGTTAGTGATTCAATTACTTATTCATAAAGACAGTCACTTGGTCCATTGTTGAATGGATTTGCCATTTTGAACAAATCAGTTGAATGAATGATTCAATGACTCACTCATTAAGACTCATTAAGATTTTCTTAGAGAACTTAATTGCCAACTTAAACTACTATGTACTTACATTTAAACTAATCATTTAATACAATGTACGTATTGTGTACATACATGTTTTTACAGTGTTTTTGTCTAAAAAATACCTGCATATAATTACATCTGTAATAAATTTCTGTAATTACATTTATAAATACATTGTTGACCCATCCTTTACACCTTAACTCACCGTTAAAACTACCTATACCACCAAACCTCTCCTTAACCTCACCTGTATCCCAACTCAATAGCAGCAAAAGTGTTTTGGAATACAATATGAACACAATATGTACGTTGTACCTATTTTTTGATGTAAGTACATAGTAGTTAAAGCCACCTAATATAATGTGGGCCCAATATTTCTATATTCAGTATATTTTATAATTAAAGATTTAATCTCATAGCATTATTTATGCAATTGTAACTGCCGTGTAAATGCATTCATGGCATTGCTGAGCTGCACTGTCTGTGTAAATCTAAATGCCACTTTAGATGTAGCTTTACTGTATCATCAGACTTTTTATACTGAATGTGATTGTATTATTATTCTAATTTAATTTATTGAATACATTTAAGAATTTACACAGGGGACATATAAAAGTTTAGAAATGTTACCCCTATAAAGCTGAAAATGCCCCTGGAAATAAATTTAAGGCAGCAAGTATTTGAAATTAATTAGTTAATTAACATAAAGTTCATTTATGTGACAGCTTTTAGGTTAAGAATTATTTGTTAGTTTTTATCCTGGCTTCACTGAATCCTGCAAAATTGTCCTCCTGTTTGGTATTATAGAAACGGCAATGCGTATAGTAACACACATACGCAAAACTATGTATTTCCAAAATCAACTGGTGGGTGGGTTGTTTGAGTGACTAGTGGACTAGTTGGTCTTAAGGAAACCTTAATTAATCAGGACTGGGTCACCTGACCCAAATCAGACACATTTCTATGGTGGCCAGGTCTGTGTAACAAAACCAGCCTAATTGGTACTCAAAACTAGCACAATCATGGCCAAAACCTGCTCAATCACATTCTGGAAGGATCTAAATTGCATCAAAATTGCGTTCCAGGAGGTTCCACCTTGGTGGAAATCATTTTCTGTGGGGCGGGGAGTTTCGCTTTAACCTGCAGACTAAAAACAACCCACACCAACAGTACAAACTTGGCAACATACAATCAAAATACAGTCAAAAGGATACAATCAAAAACAGAACAGAACAGAATACAGAAAGTTTAACACTTAAATGTTAGCCATGTTAAAAATTCAATCCGCATGCCATGAGATGCTCAGAAACAGCGAGTCATGACCAAACAGTCATTCCATGTCAATGTGTATTTCTTCAGTATCAGAGCTTCAAAGAAAATTAATTTAAAATCCAACAGGATTTTACAGTGCAGTCTTAAAGTACGAGGTGTACATAAAACATGCAAAAATGATACATTATGTATACATTAGTTTATCACTGGAGTACTGCCCACAAAGGGACATGTTTGTACCTTATTTATCCCTATTAAATGCTCAAGATGTTGTCCTGCCTATAAAAGACCCAGCATTTGCTCACCTGACAAATAGAAACAGTGCTGAATGTGTCGCTACGTCATGCCGCTAAAACCCACAGCTGATAGTGATGGGCGAATGCGCTCCGTTTGCTCAGACCCAATCAAAATTACAGAGGGGTCAAGCTCGGTGTGATGGGTCAGAAAATACAGCCCTGTGATCAAATTCACCCATTTCATCACAAGACTGCAAACAAACAGCTCCACAGAGTCATAAACGTGAATGCACTTAGATTTCAGTGAGCACATATGGCTCAGCTGTGACATATGCAGAAACATATACATGCTTTATAACATTTAATAGCACACTTTTCCTGATGGATAAAGTTTCCAGCTTTTTAAAACTTACTATCAACGGACAGCATCTGCCACTATTTTGTTCCCCGGTTTGTATGGAACAGAGGAAATGTGCATAGTGTAATGCAGTTGTAATTAAAGCAGGTAAAGGGCAGGTGTGTTCAAAGGCAAAAGTGTGCTTCTTGTATCATTGTTCAAGTGTTTATCTCTCTCTCTGAAGGCATCAAAAACTGAAACATGGACACTAAAAATGTCATTTCTTTTAATGTGAAACCTTTGCCAACAATGCACAAACATAATTGGGAATTTTATCATAATGAAATTATATATTTTGGTATCATTTTAACATCATGATGTTTTGAGGTATGATTTTCATTTAGAACAGGAAAATGCAAAAACACATGAGAACACACTGTCCAGTGAATCTCTAATTTGATATAAATCAGCTTGTACTGTGACTACTTTTTCATCTGAGTTCTCCAGAGTTGCTGATGGCAGTAAATCAGGAGTGTGTGTGTGTGTGTTTTGTAATAGTGTGTAAGTGTGTGATGACAGCTGCTAACAGCACCCTCGCTGAGATTTACCGCAACTAACCGGTGTTTTTTTCATTAGGAACTATGAGCAGCACCTGATTATAATAACGATCTGAGATCGCCAGTGCCATTAATGAATTTTAAAGCTGTATGTTAAACATTTACTGGTTTGAATTTCTTTAAACTAGAGTCTCTAGTTTTGCTGTTGTTAGTAGGCACTTTCACTCAGCAGCTAGCTCTGTTACTCTAAATGCTGAGACGTCCTCTCGGGTCAAACCGTGGTTCAGTGGTTTCCTGAAGGGCAAATGCTAAAGACAATTTCAGTAATTGTTGCAGGAAGAGAACAAACAAGACCCCATGAAATGTAATTTTCTTTCCTGTGTTATTAACGGGTCTAATATACTGGGAGAGAGCAATCCTTTCACATTTCCATTTATTTTAATAACAGTTGCTCAGCTGGCACTACAGCACCCTTCTGGAAGTGTGCAATTTGCACGCTACCATATTTGCTCAGTTATGGCTTGATTTATTTAGATCACCTGAGCTGCAAAGTTCATGTGATGGATCACTCCTCGACACACAGAGGGAAAAATACATGTCTACATCAGTCTGACTCCCCTGAAAAATCAGACCTCTATAGCATGAGGGTTGCAGGTGGTGTGTATAATTCATCCAGTGAGGTTTCTGAAGGTAGACGTGTGCTTTTGTTTCTTCATATTGTCGTCTGGCCAACACAAACATATTCCTGCAGGCTCGAGTCTTTTCTAGGGGTTGACTGAGCAAATGATGGGCAGTGTTTAAAGAACTTCTACGACTTCCTCTGCTGAGAGACTGTTTTAGCTTTAGGGTCTGTATTCTCTCTGGACGCATTAAGTCACACAGGAAGGAACGGCTTCAGATATGACATAAAAAGAAAATATGGTAACTATAAAATTCTAAGCCTTGGAACAGTTTCCAAACCTTTTTACATACCATGCTGAGCTTGGCACACATGCAACATTAAAGGGAGATTTCAAAATGTCTTTAAAGGACTAGTATGTGTACTCAGTGTTTAATGAGACAGGGGCATTTCTTTAAAGTTAACAAGAAACTACATCTGCTTATATACGGTACACAACTCTACAGAAACAATTAGTGCATGTAGAAGAATTACTTTTAGCAATTTGAGATCTTAGTCTGGGGTTATAAGAGTTTTCTGCCCACAATTACCATATGAAGACCTTCATGCCTGCTCATCTTGAATGGTCTCACTAACCATATTAAGCATCAACATTCATGTTTTCTATTAAATACATGAAATATTCCTTGCTTAAATGCCTCCTGGTTAACGTTTAGTAACGTTTTATACTCTGAGGACAATAGAGAGAGGAAGTATGATGGTACAAGAAAGAGAAAATATTGGATCAGACTCTATAAACAGACTTTCCTTTCATCCGTTTCTTTTTTCTTTTTGGCTCTTTAGACGAGCCGAACACATATCAGCCTATAAAGCATTTCCATAAAAGGAGGCCTGACAATTATGGCAGGATGTTGAGCGGTGAATTGATTAACATCAAACGCTGCATTTTAAAAGGAATGAGTCCACTGTTTAACATGCTGAAGAGTGGATTACATCTCTTTCATGGCAGGACTTCAACGCACCTCTCATGCAGCCTTTTGACCTCCGTATGGAGAGTGCTGCATGTAGATACCATCATTTTACTACATAACTGAGCTTTCTGTTGTGTTGGGACACTAGCCTCATAATGATATCCAAGTAGTCCAGTAATCGTTTTCTGTGCTTTTAAAGGTCAAGGGCAAATGAGGTCAAAGTTACAACTGCTTGAACACTGAGCATCATGTTACAGCGTTTGACCTGAGCGAAACACAGCAACCGTGTACCTTGGTACTTCGCTTCACAGAGCTCAATGCATGAGGGAATGTCAACAGCATGTGAAACAGCCTTTAGAGCTGTTAGACTGCGGTTTGTGAAGGGAGTCTGTTCTCTCAGAGTCGCCTTTTTCTTAATGGGGTCCATATGAAACAGTAGGACAAGTTTTGGGGGAAGTGAGAGGATCTAGCCTTGTTTTCTGGGTGCAGATCTTCTTCCAGCAGACATACTGTCATACAACGGTCTCTAATACTCAAAAAAGTGACAATTGTCATCCTTATCATCATTTTGTTGCAAACCTGCATGGTGTTTAAGGATTTCACTACACTCTTCTGTATATGAGATGCCCCTTATGAAAAATAAGTTTATTCAAGTGTGCTCTTAGTATACTTCTTTTAAACTTGAAATAGGAAAGTATACTTTTAGTCTACTATTTATGTACTTCTCAGGAATGGGATTCGTGTACTTCTCAGAAATATACTTAAAACGACATTTAAGTATACTTGACTTATATGTAGAAAAAGTCTAAATATATCTGAGCTATACTTGTGCTCCTAGAATACATGTTTTCATTGTTATGTGGTAGGGGGCACTATCGTCTCGGTTACGTATGGTAACCCTCGTTCCCTGATGGAGGGAACGGAGACGTTGTGTCGAGTAGTGTACGACACTAGGGGTCGCCCTTGAGAGCCCAAACACCTCTGACAGTTTAGAAAAGGCCAGTGAAAATTGGGTGTGCAGATTTGCATAGCTGGCCACACCCCGGAATCCGGGTATAAATAGGGCAGCGTGTGCATCTGCTCACTCGTTCTGATTCTGAGGAGCCGAGCGTCTCAGCTCACTCAGAGGCGGACCAGGGATGTGGCATGGGAGACACAACGTCTCCGTTCCCTCCATCAGGGAACGAGGGTTACCATACGTAACCGAGACGTTCCCTATCTGTCGTACACTCCGAGTTGTGTCGAGTAGTGTACGACACTAGGGGTCCCCGTAAAAACACGCCACATGTCTGGCCGCGTCACGAGAGACAAATGCAGAAGTAACAGGGCAACGTGTTAACGTAAGTGCAGCTCACCTCCTCTGTGACCATCCAACGTCCAAGGACTGACCTGTACAGCGGGGTCCTGCAGCCGGGCCTCCCTCAAGAGCGGCTGAGTGTCTTGAGATCGTTGGGAAAAAAATGCCTGCTCCCGAAGGAAAGACATTACGGAGTTCACGACCTGCCCGACAGGGGGGGCTAGAGTGACATAGTTAGACATGGGACCTGAGGTGGGTCTCACACCCGGGAAGACAGCCAGACTCAGATCCTAGAGAACCTGTTTTCAGGGGAAAACACCGCACCACAAGAGTTATAGGTGGAAATACACATATGGGGCCACAAAAGGGGCCACTACATATGGGGCACAATCCAATCAAAATAAGGGTATTCATACCTTGTGAAGGGATTCCATAGCGAGTTTCTCCGCTAAACTCCACCATGTGCAGAAGTGCCAAAGATGGAGATGGTGTCCAGGGTTCGCATCAGGAAACCTACTGAAACTCAGAAGCGTAATCACCATTAGGGGAAGCGCTTTATGCAAGCTCTACACCAACCAGTGTGCCGAGTCAAGAGTTAGCAATCAAGACTCTAGCTGACACTGGTTCTGTGCGCAAATTATAAAATCTGGCAAATGTGTTAGGTGTAGCCCAACCCGCAGCTCTACAGATGTCTGTTAATGAGGCCCCATTCGCCAGGGCTGCTGAGGCAGCGATGCCCCTGGTTGAGTGGGCTCTTACCTCCAGAGGGCAGGGTAGGCCTCTGGCCAGGTAGGCCATACGGATCGCGTTTACCAGCCAATGGGAGATCCTCTGTTTGGAGACAGCTTTCCCCTTCTGCTGTCCTCCGTAACAAACAAAGAGCTGTTCCGAACGTCTGAAGGGCTGCGTTCGTTCCATGTAGATGCGCAGGGCACGGACTGGGCATAACAAGGTCAGGTTGGGGTCATCTTCCTGGGAAGAGAGAGCTTGCAAGGTCACTACCTGATCTCTGAAAGGAGTGGTGGGGACCTTGGGCACATATCCAGGCCGGGGTCTCAAGACAACGTGAGAATCCGCTGGTCCGAATTCCAGGCACGAACTGTTCACGGAGAGGGCTTGGAGGTCTCCCACTCTTTTGATGGAAGTGAGCGCAGTCAAAAGAGCCGTCTTGAAGGAGAGAGCATCAAGTTCGACTGACTGAAGGGGCTCGAATGGATCTTGTTGTAGACCTTGGAGAACCACAGCAAGATCCCAAGAGGGGATGAGATGCGACCGAGGAGGGTTCAGCCTCCGGGCTCCTCTAAGAAACCTGATTATCAAATGGTGTTTCCCCACCGATCTGCCCCCCACCAAGTCATGGTTAGCTGATATAGCTGCGACATGAACCTTGAGTGTTGAGGCAGACAGGTGCCTGTCCAGGCCTTCTTGAAGGAAGGATAACACCGATTTGATGCCACAATTCCGTGGGTCCTTCCCGTGAGAAGAACACCAGTTCACAAAGATGCGCCATTTTAGGTCATACAGCCGTCTGGTAGAGGGGGCTCTTGCCTGTAGAAGTGTGTTTACCACTGAAGGTGAAAGGTCTCTGAAGTCCTCCTGGTCGCGTCCAGGGACCAAAGGTGGAGGTTCCAAAGATCGGGGCGTGGGTGCCAAATTGTGCCCTTCTCCTGAGAAAGGAGGTCCTTCCTCAGAGGAATGTGCCAGGGAGGGGCTGATGCCAGGAGCACCAGGTCCGAGAACCAGGTTCTGTTGGGCCAGAAGGGGGCCACCAAAAGAATCTGTTCCTTGTCCTCCCTGACTTTGCACAAGGTTTGTGCGATGAGGCTCACTGGGGAAAACGCATACTTGAGCCGGCCCCTCGGCCAACTGTGTGCCAGTGCGTCTATACCGAGAGGGGCCTCGGATAGACCGTACCACAGCTGGCAGTGGGTGGATTCCGGTGAGGCAAAGAGGTCTACCTGTGCCTGGCCGAATCGATCCCAAATCAGTTGGACCGACTGGGGGTGGAGTCTCCACTCGCCTCCGAGCGAAACCTGTCGTGACAGGGAATCAGCCATACGATTGGCTTCGCCCGGAATGTGAGTGGCTCGTAAAGACTTGAGTCTGTGTTGACTCCAGAGCAGCAGGTGGCGGGCTAGTTGTGACATGCGAAAGGAGCGTACACCGCCCTGGTGGTTGATGTAGGCCACAGTCGCAGTGTTGTCGGACCTGACCAACACGTGCTTGCCCTGAATCATAGGTCGGAACCTCCTCAGGGCCAGGAGCACTGCCAACAACTCCAGACAATTTATGTGCCAAAACAGTCAGGGGCCTGTCCAGACCCCGGAAGCTGCCTGCCCGTTGCAGGTAGCACCCCAGCCTGTCTTGGAAGCATCCGTGGTGACAATGATGCGTCTGGACACCTGTTCCAGAGGAACTCCTGACCGTAGGAACATAATGTCTGTCCAAGGGCTGAGTGTCTGGCGACACAATGGTGTGATGTTCACTCGAAATGTGCCTCGATGCCACGCCCACCTGGGGACTCGAGTATGAAGCCAGTGCTGCAGCGGTCTCATGTGCATCAAACCCAGTGGCGTGACCGCGGCTGAGGATGCCATGTGCCCTAGGAGCCTCTGAACCTGTTTTAGGGGGACCGCTGACCCGCATCTGAGTGTTGCCACACACCTCAGAACTGACTGTGCACGCTCCGGGGAGAGACGCGCAGACATACTGACCGAGTCCAGCTCTACACCAAGAAAAGAGATCCTCTGTGCCGGGGAGAGTTTGCTCTTTTCCCAGTTGACCCGAAGCCCCAACTGAGCCAAATGGTTGAGAACCATGTCCCTGTGTGCGCAAACCAAATCCCACGAGTGAGCTAGGATCAGCCAGTCGTCGAGATAATTGAGAATGCGTATGCCCCTTTCCCTGAGGGGGGAAAGGGCGGCCTCCGCTACCTTCGTAAAGACCCGGGGCGACAGGGAGAGGCCAAAGGGGAGAACCTTGTACTGATATGCCCGTCCCTCGAAGGCAAACCGCAAGAACGGCCTGTGTCTTGGGAGGATTGAGACATGAAAGTACGCGTCCTTCAGGTCTATGGCCACAAACCAATCTTGAACTCTGACACACGTGAGAATGTGCTTGAGGGTTAACATCTTGAACGGGAGCTTGAGCAGGGCCCGATTCAAGACCCTCAGATCCAAGATTGGTCTGAGACCGCCACCCTTCTCAGTTTCTATCGTGTCCTTCGCCAGAAGGACTGCGATTTCCGCCAGAAGAACCGCGGTGTTGGGGCCCTGAACCGACGTAGTGAGAACACCACGGAACTTGGGTGGACGCCGTGCAAACTGGATGGCATAGCCGAGCCGAATGGTCCTGAGGAGCCAGCGGGAAGGATTGGGGAGATTTAACCAATCCGAAAAGTTCTCCGCTAAGGGTCTCAGAGGAGTTACATTCGGTGTACCAAGGGTGTGGGTACCGTCGCTGGGAAAACAGTGTGTGGCCGGAGGTGAGAAGCCCCGAACCACACTGGCTGCTCTGCCCAGGGAGTCCGATCCGTGAGAGCTGTGCAGATGATCCGCCCGAGAGGGGAGATCGTCTGAACGAGCTTGTTGTTTCAGAGCATACGGGGGCACAGGTGTTGTGCCCTTCCCTGGGCTGCCCGTCTCAGGAACGCTTCGAAGCCTGACGTGGGTTCTTAGTGGCCTGAGGACGGGCTGGCGGTGCCACCTTCCTACGAGTACTGGACCGTTGGGCGGGTCTGGCTGCAGTACCGGCAGGTTGCGGGGCCTGAGCCATCCTCGTAGGGGGTCTTCCTCGGCGGGGAACAGGCGGAGGTTGCTGTGTCGGCTGAGCTGGGCCAGCGCTCGCTGCACGCCGAGGCAGGATGTGTTTAATGGCCTCCGTCTGCTGCTTCACCGTGGAGAACTGCTGGGCAAATTCTTCCACGGTTTCGCCGAAGAGACCAGTCTGGGAAATGGGAGCGTCAAGAAAGCGAGCTTTCTCGGCGTCTCGCATCTCGGCCAGGTTTAGCCATAGGTGGCGCTCCTGGACCACCATAGTGGACATCGCCCTCCCCAGAGCCTGCGCTGTAACCTTCGTAGCTCGAAGAGCATAGTCGGTCGCAGAGCGCAGCTCGTGTAACAGCTCTGGGTCAGGAACACCCTCGTGCAGGTCTTTGAGAACCTTAGCCTGATAGACCTGCAAAATCGCCATAGCGTGTAAGGCGGATGCAGCTTGCCCAGAGGCCACATAAGCCTTCGCTACAAGCGCAGACGAAAACTTACAAGCCCTGGACGGGAGTCTCGGGCAGCCCCTCCAGGAGGCGGCGTTTTGCGGGCACAAGTGCATCGCAATCGCTCTCTCCACCTGGGGGACCTCCGTATACCCCCTCGCTGGACCGCCATCGAGGGTGGTGAGGGACGGGGAGATAACGTGCCGTGAACGAGCCGACAGAGGGGCTTTCCACGACTTCGTTAACTCCTCATGCACTTCCGGGAAAAACGGGACCGGGGAGGAACGTGGCCGTTAGTTAAGCCATGACGTCAGCCTCTGACGGCTCTCCCTCCGATGCTACAGACCTTGCCTTTTCCTCAGCAGGAGCCCCGAACAAAAGATCCAGCCCATACTGAGACGAGCTTTCAAAATCATCCTGAGACTCCATCGGTGGACACACAGGGTGAACGGTTTGTGAGGACGTACCCGGCAAAGCGTCGTTCAAATCCTGCCGCTCTTCTTCAACGCACATCGCTGCGGCCTCGTACCCGGAAGTAGAAGGACCGGAGCGGGAAGCAGTTGAATGGCGCCGCGGCTTCTTCGAAAAGAACGCGGCTCGTGAGCGGAGCGTGCCCAAGGGCATGTCATCACAGTTCTGACAACCTCCCTCAGCGAACGCTGCTTCAGCATGCTCACGCCCCAAGCACTGAACACAGCGAGCGTGCCGATCGTTAGGGGAAAGGTAGAATCCGCAACCAGTTGGACACGGACGGAAAGGCATAGTGAAACACACAATCCGCCCGTGGAGCTCTTTTAGAGAAAATTTGCTCAAATAGAGGAAAATCTTCTCCTGAAGATCGCCGTCGACGCACCCAGGGGAACTCTCACAACACGAGCCGTGTCAGAGAGGGAGAGACCGCTGTCTGTGCCGTAGATCCAACGACGAGAGAGGTGAATGTTGCCGCTTCTCACACAGAGACGCTGCATTCGGCTCCGAAGAACAGAACGAGTGAGCAGATGCACACGCTGCCCTATTTATACCCGGATCCAGCTATGCAAATCTGCACACCCAATTTTCATTGGCCTTTTCTAAACTGTCAGAGGTGTTTGGGCTCTCAAGGGCGACCCCTAGTGTCGTACACTACTCGACACAACTCGGAGTGTACGACAGATAGGGAAACAGATCTTCTGTACAGAATTTCCAAAAAAAAAAAACACACACAAGTGAAGAAGAAACTGAAACAACAGATGCTTCCACATGTAATCTAACAGGATCATCAGACATAAAACAGCATCAAAACTGTGTAACATTATGGAGTAAAATGTTGACCCATGAAGAGGTAATAATGACTGTCAAAGCTTTGGGGTGTCAATCGACTCCACGTTTTGATTATTATCATTCTGAATCCAATTCATAGTCTTTTTTCAGTGTTTTGTTCAAAATGTTGTTTATTTCTTTATTTTTTATGAAACTTACCCACATTACTTTGTGATATAATAATTCTGATATAATAATTTCTTCTGAAGCCATATGATACTTTGTGTAGGGGACAGACTAACCCTCTTGGATTTTAGAAATGCGCCGGCAAGTTAAATCAATAAATTGTTTTGTAGGGAAAAAATCTCAAAAGTCTTGTGAACAAATGTCCTGTATGTTTCATGGCCTGATTTCAGTGACTTTTAGTTTTTTTACTAACCATGCATAAACATTGTTTTCTCAAAAACACAAACATGTACATTCATGCTGCTTACATATTATTGTAGCCCAGTCTGTGCTGATTACAGTGTAATCAGACGTTAGTCATTAATATGCTGAAAAAAGCACAAATGTCAGGGCATGTCGAAACTATTCCAGGGCTCCAAAACCCAGTCAGACACCAGAGAGTTAAATGTAAGCCTCATTCTCAAATACCATTCGCCATCCGGATATTCGAAATAACCATCCAACCTGGCGAAGATTTCAGAGCTAACAGAGAATAGGGAATAACATTTCTAACATCAGCCTGTTCCTGCTGTCATATTACTTATAGTGCATGTAGTCACCATGAACTGTCAATGTATGAAAAGGAGTAGGGCAAAGACTCTTCAAAGTGTTGCACAGAGGAAAAAAAATAAAAATAGAGTATGGGTTTGGAATGACATGAAGGTGAATAAATGGTGACAAGATCTTCATTTTTGGGTGAATGATCCCTTTAAAACTGCTACACTGATTTGACCAAATGGAGCTGTGTCTCCAAGCTACATCCTACCTTGAAAACTGACAGAAATGTAATTTCTTGGAGAGTTCTTGTTGCAGGGAACTCAAACAACAAAGCAGTTTCCACTACTTCTACACTGAGACAAATGTTTTTTCTAGGCTTCTGGCCCGTATGTTCGGTTCTCTGGTCTGCTTTGATCTAGCGGTTGAGTTGTGCTGCTCTTACAGGATTGGTGGTAGAAGTGTGTTTGGATCTTGGCTGAGAAACTAAAGGTAGGGGGTCTTTTGAACCGAAGACTTTCTGAGACCAGCACGGTGCCCTCGAGAAAGCCCACACTGCTCCAGCGTGATTGTGTCTTTGATGAATGTTACATTCATTGATTTTAAAGAAATTGGTCATATTTAGCTCAATGTATGCCAGATCTTCAAAAACCATTTTTTTTGGTACTCAGTTAATACATCATGAAGGTTTCCCTGGGCCATCATTCAAATGAGCAACTGCTGCAGCCATGTCGAGTGCAAAATGGGAAAATAAATGATGCAAATGTCAGAAAGCTGCCTATCAAACATTAGTAAATCACACTCCATGGTTTATTTAAATACTCTCCTCCCATAAACATTACATCTGAAAGGGAAACTCCTACAAATGGATAAGATTAGCTGCAAAAATAACTGTATCTGTCTTTTCATCACTAATTTTCACTGCATGTGTGTAATAAATCCTGACGGTAGTTTTCAATGCCAGAAGAGGGTTTGCACTGAAGCAAGATGTTAGTAAATCTGGTCCTTTCTGTATAACACAATTATTTCATCTGCTACTTAGTTAAAGCACATTAGTTTCTTCATCCAGAACATATACAAAAATTAAACTGAAACAACTTTTTCAGGAACTGTCATGATTATGACAACACATCAATGAGCTTATTAACATATGACCATCCACATTTACAGTATTTGTCAAAAGTTAGAAAAAATTATGATCGTCAGGGTCTTCTGCTCATCAAGTCTGCGTATTTAATCAAAAATACATTAAAAGGATTTCTGAAGGATCATATGGCATTGAGGTAATGATGCTGAAAATTAAGCTTTGATCACAGGAATTAATTACATTTTACAGTATATTCACATAGAAAAATAACAATAATATTTCACAATATTACTGTTTTTACTGTATTTTGAGCATATAAATGTGGCCTTGGGGAGCAAAAAGACCTTTAAACATTTTAAAAAACACTTTAAAACATTCAAAAAGTTAAATCATAAAGTTTCTCAACTTTGACAAGTCCTGTACATATCAACACCTCATCAATATTCAGCAGCACATCATATTAAAAATAAATTTCACACGGGTTATGCAATCGCAAACTAAAACATGAAATAGAATGAAATAAAACTGCGCAGGTGTGTGTACGTTTGCTTGAGCTTGAGGATGTTTTACAGAAACCAGTTCTTACAGAGAAAGACACAAAGCCACCTACACACGATTCTATATTCACAGCTCCATAACAGGCTTTGGGCCGGTGTACAGTAGTTGTGTGTGTGTTTGTGTGCATCTCCCTGCATACACACACTCCCACACGTTCACAGCATATAATAGGCCCTTGTGAGAACAGCAGAACTGTGCACATCTCGGACAGACTGTTCTTGTCAAGCCCACCTCCTCCAAGAACACAACACACATCCATCTGTTAAATCCATTACAGCAGGCCAGAGCCGCACAACAAGAACTCTGTCATTTCCTCCTCTCGTGTCCCTGGAGTTTGAGCCGCGTATCTGTGAGGTGAATCACGTCGCTCCCGTCCCATCTGAGCTCATCCACTCTGTGAATGCATCTAAAACAATCTACCTTCAGCTATGACGGACAGGTACGCAAAGAAACATTAAGATGACATTGAAAAAAGAATGTTCTAGTTTCTTTGTCGTGTGCTTTTAAATAAAACCAGGAGTGGATGAAAGACCGCTCAACAAGTGAGTCACAATTCGACATTCAAACATACCTACACAACTAGTCAGACGACTGGACATATCTACTCATTCTGTCTTCTGGCTATTTTAGTCAGTTAGTTTACTTCATCATTAAGAGTAACATCATCATATGCTGCAAGACACAATTACTGACTATGACTAAATGGGAAACAGAAGTTTAAACTCTGTTAAGCATTTTCAAACTTTTTAAAGTTCTGAACCATGATTTTGCATGGTTAAAGGCACAATATGTAATATTTTTGTAATAAAATGTCCAAAAACCACTTGCACAGTGTTATATATTTCATGCAGTTGTGTACTTATGTTATCTCAAAATTTGTAAATCCAGAGAAATTCCAGTTTTAAATAATGACTGGTCCCTGGTCATTTTTGCCTATCAATGACACAATATCCGCACTGTCCTCGGTTTCCGCTTATGAATACTATGGCAACACAAGTGGACAAATGCGGAAGTTGTAGTCTTACCGTATGCAGATCATGGATCACGATTACACTTTGCAAAGAACGGAAAATCCCAAAAAACGTAGACGGACACCAACTGAGCCAAGAGCTGGAGAGAGCTTCGCGAAAACCTCGGACTGGACAGAGACTCTCGCGTGTGTTTTAATAGACAGGTAAGCAAATTTGCGCTACTGCAAACAGGAACAAGTATCCTACATAGAAACTCGCTATAGGTGCTTGGCGGTACACGAGCGGAACGCACATTCATAGAGCGGAATATTGAGCAGAGCGTCACACCGCTAGAGGAGAGCGCCATATATAGGCCTATATTATATATAATATATATATATATATATATATATATATATATTATATATATATTATATTTTTTTTTTTTTTTTTTTTTTTTTTTTTTTTTTCGGCAGTTTTTCTCTTTGTTTTAGTTTTCGGCCGATAATTTTCGGTGCATCCCTATTTTTTATCAAGTCTGGTGAGCAAACCTATGGTAATGTCATTAAATACAGTATGTGCTGCACAAAAACATTTAGCCATACTCGCAAATACGGTGGGTTCGTTCAAATTTACTTTTAGAACGACTGTTTTACACACATAAAAATGTGCATCATTAACCCACCAAATCATGACAAATAGTCACATATCAGTAAAAGGCTAATACTGAATCAAATTTCACGTTCTTTGCAGATAATTCATTATGATGACATCAAATACTGTTATTAAATGTACAGGTAAGTTAATTAAAAAAAAAGTAATACATTACCTCATCCGTGAGCATGATTTGTGAGAACCACATCTCCCAACCTTCCATGCTCTGTCATTGCGTCATCGAGCTTTGCCTCTGTTATTGTTTTGAAAATGCGACCTCTAGCGGTGAAAACTTACATATTGTGCCTTTAATGTTATTGCATTGGACTAAAACATACTGACTTTGCTCACACAGGATATACCAAATTACTTTTTTTTTTTTTTTTTTTTTTCTAATTTTTGAAATTTTGGGGTATTTCCCCCCCAGCTTGTTACCTTGTTTGTGGTTAAAAATGAAACAGCTACAAAAATTGCTGGTAAATCTCTCATTATGCTATATTTTCACCAAATACTGGATCCAATCTTTTTATAAGCTTCTTTCAACTTGTATTTCTTTTTGGAACTGACTGGCCATATGCCTCATTGTTCTCCCTTTTTGGGGGGTAAATATTGCCAACATTATCCACAAATAATGTTTTGTTTTGTTTTTCACTCAAAAACTGAGGTGCATGAGCTCAGATCAATGAGTACAATCAATCAGTTCCAAGAAGAAATACAAAACCTGTCCTAACTGAAAGAAAACAAGTAAAAATAAAGATTGCATCGAATATATGGTGATAATATAACATTATTGAGAGATTCACAAGCGTCTTTGAACACCAAATTAGTTTGATGATTTTTAACTCAGGGTTAACAAAGGTCTAAAACAGTAAATGACCAGTAAAAGTCCTCTGCGAAACAGCAGGAATGGGCAGTGGAAATGTGCGCTGAACATTTTTCTTCATGAATGGCTTGTTCAAAATATAGGCGAACATTTGAAACAGAAATCATTTTTTTGGGCGACGTTTCTCCGCAATCACTCCACCGCTGGCGGTGCACCCAAGACACGAACGAGCCACTAGATGCTTGTGTGTCGTTGATACATTTTTATTTCCCATGAATCAAGCAGGTAATTCAAGCCTTTGGAAGTGCTGACTGGCCGGACAGGAGTGTGTAAATGAGGGCTGCTGGGTAATAGACCCCTGACGGCCTTGCTAACCTCATGCTGAAATACACAGCAAAGGAGTGTTAAATGGCTATACGTCTGGCCAGCCAATGCAATATTCATTTTTACAGTGTTTTTCTGTGCAATACATTCCAGAAGACGGAACGTGCTGTTACACAAGATCTTTTGATCTATCATGAAATATCATTTAACTGAAATTAGCTAAATGTGTTAAGGTTAAGGTAAAGTTTTTTAGCAATGTTTTAAGAGAACTGTTCTATCATTTAATAGGCTATTATGTTATACTTTACAATGCAAAATTGAATCAGCTCCCAGAACTCCGCTTCAAATGAACGTTTCATGTGTGATATTAATTTGAAAAGAGCTGGAAGGACACGAGTGTGTAAACAATTTTTTTCTTTAACCTTCACACATCTCAACACAATCTTAACACAAAAACACCTAATGTAAGGATGAATACTGGCTAGGTCAGTGCTGGAAACATTTACAGCTGCAGATTGAACAGCAGAGCAGAGAAAAGCAGGACATTAAAGCCCACATCTGTCCTCAACAATAACACAATCCATTTAGCACAACACAAAGGCCAAAGTCACTGAGAGCAAGACAAACACCCCCAGATCACGATTCTCCACGAAGACTCCAGAACATTGATATTCCAACCTGGTCTGGGGAGCAACTATAGATGCAGGTCTCTGCCTAAAAGCCCTTGCGAACAACAAGAAGATCATCATGTGAAATGATGCAATACTGCATTAATCTTTTACAAGAGAAGCCACAGCAAATACAGCCAATGTCACAGAGACCTTCAGTCCAACAGCAGGGTTAAGTAACTGGACTTTCTAAAAAGCATAACATCGGCTGAAATAATTGTGATTATGCACAAGAAGAATGAGATATAAAGAAACATGTCTACATATTGCATGACATTTCTAAAGACTACCGAGCCTTTCTGAAATGCTAACGCTGCTAAACCTAATTAGATGTAAATATTTTCTGTCATTATTCTTGAGGAAATAACCTATTCCAGATTTAGTTAAATATATTTCTATAGTTTATAATGCATTAATAAATGCAGAAATATTCAGTGGTTGGGGTCATCAGGATAATTTGAAAGTAATTCATGTTTTTATTCAGTAAGGTCACATTTAAATGATAAAAAGTGCCACATTTCTATTTTAAATAAATGCTGTTCTTTGAACTTCCTGTTCATCAAATAATCCTGAAAAATAAAATGTATCACAGTTTCCACAAAAGCACAAATGTTTTCAGCACTGATAATAATCAGAAATGTTTCTTGAGCAGCAAATCAGCATATCAGAATGATTTCTGAAGGATAATGTGACACAGAAAATTCAGCTTTGATCACAAGAAAAAAAAATACATTTTAACATATATTTACATAGAAAACAGTTATTTTAGACTTTTTTTTTTTTTTTTGAACAAATAAATGCAGAAGAGACTTCTTTCAGAAAGCTCTATATCACACGACTGCAAATTCAACGTAATTTCTTCTTGTCTGAACATCTTGCAAGATATATAAGAAGGGGCCTCCAAAGAGACCCTGAGCCCCAACAGGATCACAGTCCTTTCTTGAATGTCGTACTTCTGGCACTTCCTAACCCAGATTTTGCTATAGTTAGTTTGCTATAGCTCCAAAAAATGCTGATTCTGTTAGATTTGAAACACAGCCCCCCTGATGTGCACCAACTGTGTTTTCAGAGTGTATTTTATTCTGAAGATGAGATTTGGTCTCCTAGTCACATGTCTGTCTGACCACTTCCTGTCTGCCAGTCAATGGCCCTTGAAATGTCAAACTTAAATAATGCATGGACCAATCAAAACACTGGCTTTAATCACTGTGCGTCACATGACATTTCCAGTGCAGTAGATCACCTCTGATAAATGGCGCGGGGCGCTACGAGAAAACCACGCGAGCAGACAGCATTCATATTTCATACCTCCGCGTCTCTTAACATTTGCTTTGTCGTAGGTCTCAGACGTGGCGCGCCCACATTACATTTGTAATGCGTGGCAAAATACATAAGCCAAATATAATAAGCATTTTCTCTCCTCGGCTAACAGCGTGACTGCTGTCTCATATATCTTGTGAAGCATTATGAATTCAATCACATTTTCTGAAAAATGAAATTGAGAGTAATAACAATGTTAGCTGCGCTCTCACTTGCACGCACACACACACACACACACACACACACACACACACACACACTGTGTCAGTGTTGGGAAACGGGCTCACTGAGCTGGAGGAACACACTGTTGACTGACTCCACCTGCATTATGATCACACACATACACACACACACACACACACACACAGTGCGATCCATCACCTGCATGCTCACACTCTCTGTGGAAGAAGCATCACATATAACATGTGCTTAACATCTTCATCATTCTCCTCCAGCAATGACATTAACCGTCTGCACAGAAAGATGTTTTACCTGACAAAATAATGTCTCCTCTTTCAGAAGAGATTGCAACAAGGTTTCAAACTAAACTCAGATGTGCCAAAATACAGAGGTATTCAATTAGAAAGTCAATATAAAAATCTCAATATGAACTCAAATGCTCAAACGTAATCTGAGATGCTATCCACATTACATTTAAATGTTTTTATTTTACTGTTATTTATTTGTGTTCTGAAAGATGTACGAAGAATTACAATGACTTGTCAACACATTGATAGAAAAACATGTTTAACATTCAGTGTAGCTGTGAAAATGTTAAGATGTGTAAGAATCACCAAAGTCAAACTATAATTGGCAGCCCAATTTATGTATTCCCTTGTGAAAAAGTAGTGTGCTTAATTTAACTGAATATGCACTTGTTGTGTATTTCATATCTTAAGTTTACAAAAAAAAAAAAAAACATACAATGAAACTATTAAATATTACAAAAAGACTAGATAATATAATAATAATAAAATAAAGGAAATCTAGTTGTATTTAAACATACTTCGGTAACTTTTAAAAACTGCACTTTGTAATGTCAAATTGAAAGTTTTACTTTAAAGAAGTACACTTATTTTGTGTTGCCTAACATACTAAAGGACATTAAGTACTCAGTTATAATGTTAACTGTAGTGTTTTTGTTTGATATTACATTTAAAGTTAAAATTTAAAGGAGTCATGAGTACCTTCTCCTCCAGCATTTATTTAATCAAGCTCCAAAAACCGCTTGTTTTGGATCCGAGGTGCAAGGTGACATCACCCGGGCACATTTGCATAAACACTGCCTCCAGAGCAAGACATTAATGAATAGTCATCTTTTCACCATAGGCCCATCCACTGTCATTCAGTAGCTTAACGGCTTTACTCGCTGAATGCGAGTGTTGCGTCAAAAGCAAATAGAAATTACAATCACTGCCACTATCTTGTCCACACCAGACACAGTATACAGATCCGCGCTTACTTTTTGACACAGTCCATGTGCTTGAGTCTGTCGTCAATGGAGTGACAGAACATTCGCTTTGACGTATTT
This sequence comes from Cirrhinus mrigala, assembly GCA_036247105.1. NCBI lineage: Eukaryota > Metazoa > Chordata > Actinopteri > Cypriniformes > Cyprinidae > Cirrhinus > Cirrhinus mrigala. The sequence goes on from CM070026.1 coordinate 2,291,871, forward strand.
GTTTTAAACAGCTTGTTCGTGTCTTTGTACAGATATCAGAAGGATCCTAGTGCAAGGAACAAGTGGATAGTTTATTTCTAATGGCATACCGGATCGTGTCAGAGAGTTGTTCAGTAGAGTCACCATACGAGCCATTTTTATGGGACACGTCCTATATCACCTAAAATATCCAGGATTTGGCTGTTTGCGCTGCGCAGAGCGATTGTTGAATGACATCTGTGAGACAGAGAGCAGACAGCTCCTTGTGCTTTCGAATTGCTCTCGCAGTACTTTGATATCATAAAACGATCTGTCTGAGCAGCGTGCTTCAAGTCGAATGAATGACTGAATGAACACATCTAATACGTACGCATATTTGCATCGCTTTGACCGTTCTCTGTAGAGCCACGATTAGTCAATTATGTACAATGCCTGTATGCTATTGGTCAAACTACTTTTCAATCATTACATAACAGGAAACAAAGCCAAATATAGAAATCCTGGCCAGGATGTGTCCCATAGAAAGATCGTGTATGGCCACCTATTGTTCAGACTTCGGAGCATGTTGTTTTGTAATCGAGGCGCAGTGTCATGGAGAGTTCACAAAGAAACATTTGTTGAAAGGTGAAGCGGTACTAGATCTGACTGCAGTTGCATCACAAACCGTAAGAAAATTATTTCATACTGCTTTGTCTGGAAATGACTGTTTTTTTTTTTTTTTTTTTTTATCATGTTGTCAAAAAAACTCGCATGCAGTAGTGAGGGGTTGCTGATACTGTTTCCTATGCAATGACGTTAGCCAATCATAACAGTGGCCGGTTAATGACTGAAGTCCTAAAGGACCCGCCCCTTAAAACAGGCCGTTTCATACAGAGGGTCAGAATGAGAGTTAAAAATAATCATTTTTCCACATATTTGTTTTATTTTTTTGTGCAAAAACTTTAATAACATTATAAGTAAACCTCAAGTAACATATTAAAATAATTAATAAAATCCATGTCATGACCCCTTTAAATGCCCTAAAAAATCAGTTTCATCATTACAAATGTGAAATTACACGTTCAAAATAAATACAAGTCTATGATTATATTATATTTTAGTTTACCAGAAATGCTTGTCAGTAGATTTAGTGTTAATTATGAATGATGAAGTTCAGCTGCACTCAATTATACATTTAAATTGTAAAGCATTTTCATTTAATTGGAGCTGATATACACGTGAACATTAACATGTTTTTTTTTTTGTTTTTTTTTTTTGTTTTTTATTTTGCTAAACTTTACTTTTAATGTTTTAATGAAATCTTCCACCATGAAGAGACCATGCATTAAAGAGCTTCATGCTAATATTGTCCCAGTGGCAGACATCATATTGTCGCTTTGCTGTGAGGATCAAATCAGGACTGAATCTCAAGTACTGATTCCTACTGGCAGGTGTTAGTCTGGAAAGGAGTGCATGCAGATGTCAGTAAAGAATCTGGAGTCAGCGGCCACGTGTGCTGAACCGCTGCTGTAAACTCCACAGAGAGAGTGAGGGTCAGCACACAGATGGACAGATACAGAGAAGAGAGAAAGAAATTGGATCCATCATCAAAGATTGAGAGGTGAAGAGAGAGAGAAACACACACAGGGAAGGGTAAGCAACAGAGCAGAGCATCAAAAGATGAAAACAGTGACTTCCTGGAGTGTTATGAATCTCGGGAGTTCAACGAGCCACCTATGAAAACATTCAAGGAGCGCGTGTGCACATGTGCATGTGTCTGTGTGCGTGTCAGGAGATTTGACTTCCCCCCATAAGATTCTAAAGCGTGTCAAAGGTCAGGACCCTTCGCTTCATTCTGTGATTCTGCTTACAGGCCCACACTACATTTATACTGTAGAGTTTATTCACTGCCTTCCTAACTGAAGAGTGATTTAATAACAGGGATAATTAATCAAAACACGAACACTGTCATAACATCATCGCTTTCTTTCTTCTGTAACTCAACAGGAGACATTGAGAAGAAACATCACGCTGCTCTTTTCCAAACAATGACAATAAATTAGGACAGATGCTCTAAAGCTCCACAAAAGCCAAATAAAAGTGGACCATAAGCTCTACAGATGCACTAAATTCCAAGTCTTTAAAGACATATGAGGAACAGAAGAAAGAAACTCATATGGGTTTGGAATGACATGAGGGTGAGCAGATGAAGACAGAATGATACTTTTTAAACTATTCCATTAAAAATGTCTAGTTAGAACCATAATGGCTTTTACGTTCTGTCATAGAAGAAGCTTTTTATGCTCTTGCTCTGTAGGAAAACCATTTATGATTTTGTGCCTTAAAGAATCCAGGAACAGAACACTGATCTGAACAATGTGCAGTGACACATTACGTTTAAATGGCTCTTGATAAGAAGAGAGTGGTTGCAGAACTTTCACTGTGAACAAATTGTACCTTTAGGTGTAAAAGCAAGTACTTTAGAAAGTAAAAGGCCTTTTAGCATAATTGTACAAACATCCACCTTCAGCTCGTTCCTCACATGCCTTTTCGCTAAATCTTTACTGGTTTTTATCAAGTAAACGTAGGAATAACTGTAGTAATATTTCCAGATGAACACTTACTGGACTGAAAAAGCTTAGCTTTACTTGGTTCTCCATGAATCATAATCAAAATCAGTGAGTCTCAAATCTGAACATCAGGATCTTTTGAGGAACGTTTGTTTCCAGAAGCTTTACTTTCACTGTTCCTCAGTGGAGGAATGATCTTCCCAAGCCTCTAAAACATCTCACATCTTTTGAGGATTGCTTATTTTTTCATCTCCCAATCATCACTGGATTGCATTGCATTATATCTTTGGATCTTTTAAATATCATCTAACTAAAACATATTATTGGAGATATAGAGTGAAGAGTGATATTTATTTCATTTTATGTAAGTTATGTAAGTATTCTGTTAAAAAGATCTCCCTGATTTACATTACAAGCATCAGAATTTCACCATATGAATATCAACATCTGCACAAAATTACATATTTTTGCTCAGTTTGGGCCTCTGAACAAAACTGAACTGTTATTTCCTCCATATTCTCCGTCTATTTCATTCTATTGCCCCATTGACAAGCTTTCAAACCCCCGAAGGTAATTTTTGCAGAGGGGCTGCAGGGAACAATGGAAACATTACATTTCTAGAGAGTAAGATATGGAGCGCCACACCTCAACGCCTTCAACAGAAGAATGGTGAAAATATCAAACTAAATTAATCCCCTGCTCTCTCTCTCTCTCTCTCTCTGTCATTATACTCAAACCATTCTCTGCTCAAACATAAATAAGCCTAGAGGCCATTCTTGTTGCGTGCAAGCAAATCAACGTCAAGCAATCGGTAAAACATTGAAAACAATCCATCAGAGCGTACTTTTTGCATCTGTTCATCAGCGGTGACCAGGATAAAGTCAGACCTGATCGGACTGGGCTATTCATTGGCGGCGTTGTGGAATTACCTATTGATTTTCCTCCTCAAGCATTCTGAAATCTTTTTTTTTTTTTTTCCTTAAGTATTTCAGAGACAAAGCCTGAACATGCATAATAGCCACAAAGATGCTTTTTTCTTTCTAGCTGTATCTACATTACCGTTCCAAAGTTTGGGGTTTAAAGAAATTAATGCTTTTATTTGACAAGGACATGTTAAATTGATCAAAAGTGACAGTAAAGACATTTCTAATGCTACAAAAGATTTCAAATAAATGCTGTGAAGTATTCATCAAAGAATCCTGAAAAAATGTATTAGTTTCCACAAAAATATTAAGTAGCACAATTGTTTTCAACACTGATAATGATCAGAAATGTTTCTTAAACAGCAAATCAGCATTTTAGAATAATTTCTGAAGGATCATGTGACACTGAAGACTGGAGTAATGATGCTGGAAATTCAGCTTTGATCGTATATGTTTATATCAGACATGTTTCTTTAAAATGTGTCAGAACACATGATCTTTTGTGTCTTTCATCTACAGACCATATGAACTGAACAGTCACTTGACAGTAAATAAATTGAACGTTGTGACTAGACAGCCCTCATGCATCTGTGAGCCACTAACCAGCATCACATCTAGAGCTCAGTGCCACATTATCCGAGTATTGATTTTGATAAGAGGAAAAGCCTCATGATGGATCACACGTGTAGGCATATTCTGACTGCTGCTTTCAAACACTTCCTCTGGGGATTTCTGTGGATGTTGGATTTCTGTGAGACTACAAAGCTCTTTGACAGCACATCAAACTGCTCATGTTATGCAGACACCCTCTGAAAAGACCAGCTTAGGCCAGCCTGAATTTCCATGCAGGTCCAGTGCTGTTTAGTGCAGCAAAGCAGATTACCAAGAAAAGTCGTACAGCTGAAGCTAGTTATTGGTGTTCTCAGCATATGCAGGATTTTGTTATAGTTAATATGGTCAAGTTAGGCCCTGTAAAACTATACTCTATTCTGGAGGCAGCGAGCAGGTCACGTATGTCCACAGAGTTCTGCTCCAGCTGAGAAACTACCATTGATCTGTAGGTAACAATAACAGATGATCTTCTCAGGGTAATGGTGGTCAGCCGTGCTGGAAAACCACCTCCATTTCTAAACTCTTCCTGTCTCATCAATCAGTGCATCTAGAGAATACTGACTCCGCATTTCAAGTCCACTATTCCTGGTCCACCCTTTCTAAAAATACACCCAACATCCGGTTTTAGCTACCACATGCACACACACCTGGTGATCACACAGATTCCCAAGTGTGTTTGAATGTAGAGGACGGCACGTGAGTTGACTAACACACTCAACAGTGACTCTAAAAGATAAAAAAGATGCTTCACGCAGTCTTTTTCTGGGTTAATCTTCTCTGCTTCATTAAACGCTGAAGAAATGTCATTGACACAAGCAGCTCTGGAAGATTCTAGTATTTCAGAGGCTGCAGAAATGAAACAATATGGATCTTAACAAAGCATTTAAAGCAGCGTGATATTAAAAGACCACTCCACGGTCCCTGCATTGATGCTCGCAAATTGATTTTATTCAAGGGTTCTCAGTGAAGAAAGCTTTGATTACTTGTGTTAGAACGCTGAAAGTAGACCACAGCTCATGTGTCAGAAGAGAGGGCAAGCAGTTAGAGAGCGTGAGAACTCTCATCAACATATTGACTGCTATTTTCACTTAAGGATACTGCATCTTCTGTAAAACAGATTGTTTATGAAGTCTGAAGTGTATATACAGTGGGAAAAAAAAACTTTTTTTTTCGATCTCTTGCTGATTTTGTATGTTTGCCAACAGACAAAGAAATGATCCGTCTGTGATTTTAATCGTAGGTTTATTTTAACAGTGAGAGACAACAAAATTATTTTAAAAAAGTTATAAACTGATTTGCGTTTTAATGAGTGAAATAAGCAATTGATCCACTATCAATTAACAAGATTTTTGGCTCCCAGGTGTCTTTTATGGGGTTCCCACACCTTGATCAACTTCAAATTCAAGGACCTTCCAAAGTCTTTCCAGGTCCAGTACTCTCAAATTCAAGTACTTAATGTGGGGACACATTTCAAGTGAGAGCAAGGTTACATTGTGTTACCTTACAAGATACATTGTTAAAGTTTTCATTTGTCAAACACAAAATGTTTTTTTGGGGGGGGGGGGCATATGACAGAGATCTGATATTCTATTTGTCGTATTTCTGTTTTGCATAAAACTGAAGAATATTCAGCTCTGCGCCTGGCCAAGTGATGGTCCTTTGGATCTCTGGCAAGCCATTCTTTGTAATCTACTTTGGTGAGCCAAATACCTCAAAACTTGCATTTTCCAGGCATCACGTTTTGGCATATTCAGCCTATTTTTGCAATGTTTCACGGTGTGTCCGTAAAACATTGAGGTGCCATTGTAGTAGTTTTGTGCGTGACTGAATGTCATGGCAACGTGCAACACAAAGTACCTCAAGCAGGAAACACTTAACGTAACACGTAAATGCATGTAAATAATGTAGGGTGAGCATATTTTCAAAACTCAAAATATTTCATTTCCATTCCTAAAATGTCTATTTTACAATTAGCCAGATTGATCAAAAACACATCTAAAAGGCTTCCTACCAGTGGCCATCACAAACCTTAACATCTCGCACAATTAGGTAGAATGCAAAATGTTTCAATACAAGCATTTTAGTCAAATTAAATGTATGCAATATTTCAAACATTTAACCCACGAGAGAAAACCAACCCTTCACAACAATTTAAAATCAGTCCAATTTCATGCAAAAAATGCTAATTTGGCAACTAACACAAGCTGCAGGAATCAGATTTAACTGATCATGGGTCAAGACAAGAGGGATCAATGGGTCGTGGATGGGTATTCCAGCATGACAATGACCCAAAACACACGGCCAAGGCAACAAAGGACTGGCTCAAGAAGAAGCACATGAAGGTCCTGGAGTGGCCCAGCCAGTCTCCAGACTTTAATCCCACAGAAAATCTGTGGAGGGAGCTGAAGGTTCGAGTCGCCAAACGTCAGCCTCGAAACCTTAATGACTTGGAGAGGATCTGCAAAGAGGAATGGGACAAAATCCCTCCTGAGATGTGTGCAAACCTGGTGGCCAACTACAAGAAACGCCTGACCTCTGTGATTGCCAACAAAGTTTTTGCCACCAAGTACTAAGTCATGTTTTGCGAAGGGGTCAAATACTTATTTCACTTATTAAAATGCAAATCAATTTATAACTTTTTTTAAAATGCTTTTTTTTTATTTATTTTTTTTTTTTATTCTATCTCTCACTGTTCAAATAAATCTACCATTAAAATTACAGACTCATCATTTCTTTGTCAGTGGGCAAATGTACAAAATCAGCAGGGGATCAAATACTTTTCCCCCATTGTATATATAAATTAAATAGATAACATCATAGATTCTGGTAGTATCACTCAGTTTAGCTCTCTTTTAATCACACATTCTAATGCAAAAATGAGATTACAACGGTAATTATAAAAGTAAAATGAATAAAATGACATTGTGCCTTCAGTGTAACAAAGCTGAAGATCAGTGCAAATGACTAATAACTGTCACTGTCAGTCATCTTATGACTTGTGCTGAGACAAAAAAAGTGTCACTGTGATTTTTTTTTTTTTTTTCTGTAACAGAGTTGAACTACTGAGCAAATATAAGAATAAATGTAATGAAATACTGTTAAAGATTGTAAGAGAATATATCTGTTTGAGGCATGTGCTAAAAAATAAGATATAATTATAAAATTGCTATTTTTCTAATGAGGAAAAAGTCGCATAACAGGGTTGAGCAGAAAGTGCAGAGACAAAGACAAATTATAATGTAGCTACCTAGTGATAAATGGGAAGATGCAAATAGTTGATTTCAATGACTTTTTTTATTTTAAATCTTTACTTTTCAGAGTGATGTCCGTGCAGTAATGTGAGTTCAGTTGCTATATTGTTAGTTTTATCAGTAATCGTTAAAAGTCACGGTGAAACAAAACATATATGGCATCGTTTGAATTCTGGCAGTGGATCGTAATACAAAGACATTTACTTCACTAGGCAAAAAAATTACGGACAGTCTTTATCTCAGGCGAGTAAATCGCCACATGAATTCGGAGAGCGCGTAATGCGCGCTCATTCTCCCTTGCGCGCGCTTGCTCGCTCTCACACACACACGCACGCGAGATGTGTAAGTCCACTCACCTCTCTGCTGAGCCCCACAACACCGCCACAGCAGCCCGATGAGCACGAGAAAACACGGTCTGTTCATGTCCTGATCTGCCTCTTCTTCATGTGCGCTCGGGCGAAAAGCAGACGCAGTCCAGGAACCTCTAGAAACTCCACGAACGACTCTAGGAAGTTTGGGACGCTCGTCTGGCACAGCCCTCCTATCCCGGGTGCTTTGAGGAGGGGGCGATCACATTCCTCTGCATTTTCTTTCCTGGAAAACTTTAAAGATCATCTCCCTGCAGAAATAGTGTAAAAAACTGAAACATTCTCAAATTACAACTCTATATTTAAGTGGCTCAAATCATTTCATTTAACAAGAAATATATATATATATATTTTTTTTCAGTTATTATTATTATTATTATTATTATTATTGTTGTTGTTGTTATTATTATTACTATTTATGAATTTTAAATATTAAAAAAGCAGGTTTAAATCATACTTAGACATGTTCCAAATGGCAACATGTCTTTAAAACCATGCAGAAAATAGAAAGTTACATTATGTTGAAAAAAAAAACAAAAAAAACAATGGTTTGATATTTGATGTCAGTTTGTTTTGTGTTGCAAAAATAGGTTTTACAAACATTTACAAATCATTAAACAGACTTATCATAGACCAAATAAGAGATATATAGTGCAAATAAAGTGCATAGACCACTTTTATTATCATTCCATAGGTATGTGCAGCTTTCTAAAGCTTGAAAGGTCCAATGCTAGTTCCTGGAAAAAGGTTACCTGTACTTCAAAATATCTTTGTTTGTGTTCCACAGATGAAAGTTTAAAATGACATAAGGGTTAGTATATAGCTAACAGGGATGAGAAGCATAAATAAAGTAATAAATCAGCAAAAAACAAAGTTAAAATCATATTATTGGATTTTATTTATTTATTTATTTATTTATTTATTTATTTGTGCTCAAAACAACTTTTGCATATGAGGTTGTTTGTTGAGACTCTGTTAAGCTAAATTTACTGTTCTCAGTATGTGTGAGTCAAAAACACTGGATAAAGTGTCTTTTCTTTTCCTATGGGTGAGTCGGTATGGATGAGAGCTGAGCTCTGGAGTATCTGGACTTCCTCTGCACCCTCTAGTGTTGGACTCACACATTTAGTCTCATCTGTATTCACCAAAAGCAGACTGTCCTCATTCTGACAAAATGGAAAGCAAAACATTTTCTAAACAAACATCTATAGACAAACACACATTTTCAAGTGATTATAATGTTACAGTTCATCGGCCTGTCAGTCCTCCACACTTTTGTGCCTGTGTTGCCCAATTTAAAATGGATGCACAGCCAAGTTTTCCTCATAGGTGCGATGGCCCGGATCCCCGTTATGCGTTTGCAGTGCTTAGACTGACATCTGGCCAGACAGTACCACATTTCTGATGGATGTCAGCGAGTTTGGCTGGATTGAGATGCTTCGTGTGAGGTAAAGGTATGAAAGCCAAGCAGTTCTGTGCACTCTTTCCACATTCAGTGGCTGAGCAATGTCACATTTTCAGCTTTCTTGGATGAGGACCCGTGCAGAGGCGCTCTGGATGAAGCACTTCCATGTGGGTGCTGAGGAGAACCAAGGTCTGGTGGTGAGGGATGAGCTGGCTCACACCTATGGAGACGTTTGCAGGTGTGACTCTCAGGCTTCCAGCCCTGAAAGTCCGGCTGCAGTTCGCTCAGACGGTTCCTGTGAGGATGGCGCTCACAACACACGGCCGAAAATCACAACCTGGGAGGCGGGTTGGAACGTCACCAATGCCATACAGGTGAGTACACACACACACACACACACACACACACCTGCATTACAAACGTGTATTTTCATTTGGAACTACAAACATGTAGGAAATGCAAAAGAATAAAAATGTTCTAGGAAAAAGTGCAAAGCTAATGTGCAGCTGGCCGCTGGTACTGCACACACACAACACATGGGGATCCACAAAAACTGAATTATGCTCACTCATAGCGTCAGTTGTTTGCACATGCTGTCTGTGTTGTTTTAGCACCTGATTCAGAAAATAAATTATGTAAATCAGATAATGGTGCAAACACTGCCAAAAAAAAGTTAGGATGATCTGTTGTTTTGTGGAGAATGCAGCAGACCAACTTACTGCATCACTGCACTTCCAGTATCTAATCAGCTCTTAAAAATGCTTAAAATTTGCTTGACAGCACACATCTGAATATATAACATATCGCCATTATTTGGATCATCACAGATCATCAGAAAACATAAACAAACATCAAAATTCTGCTTAAAATCCGCTTTTTACAAAAATCAATCAATCAATTAATCAATCAATCCGTATTTTTGACTATTTTACAATTAAACTATATCTATTCTAAACATCTTTACAACAAGTAGTTCGTACTTAAGAAGCAAAACTATTTGTATATTTGTTACAAAAAAAAAAAAAAAAACATTTTTTCTTTTTGCTTTGCACCTAAAGCTCACAGAATTATAGGTAGATTATAGGTAACACTTTATTTTGACAGTCCAATATAGTTAGTAAAATATCCAAACTGAACATAACCAAACAAAATAAATATATATAAATAAGAAATTGACAGTGGAATAAGAAAAACATGATTTAGATTAGTATATGGTGGTAATTGATGCAGGTTTTTGTGAATTCACCCTGGGGTGTTTGGGAAGTGCTGCCTGTTATCCTGCTAAATTAAAACGTTAAGTAAAAGAGTAAGTCATCAGGCAATTTCCTAACCTCAGATTCTGCATGCTCAGAATGATTGCACAAGTGTTTGCGTGTGTTTGAATATGCCTTATTTACTTTATGGCAGCATAAATCCTTGTTTATGTGAATGACACCCCATTACCTCATCTGTTCGTTCCCATTTGAGGCTGAGGGTAATATTTAGAGCTGTTAATGATCACACAGCTCGTTATTGCTGCTTGAGCTTGTTTAATTCATCCTTCTGCTTTACTTTATAGCGCAATGTGCCTCTCTTTCTCTCTTCACGCATCTGTCTCGCACCCACCTGTCTTACTCTCTGTGAATCTGTCTTTCCTCTGTAGTGAGTTGTTTTGCTGTCTGCATAGAGAGTTGTCTTCTAAGGCACCATTCAGGATAGCTAAGCATCACATGACATTTAGGATTCAGGTGATCAGATAAAAAAAAATGTCCTGAGTTTAATGCCTATAAGCAAAAATGTCAGCATGCAGGTCACAAACTTTTGTCAGTTTGAATGAGTAAAGGCCCTGATATCCATCAAGTAAAATCTAAGATGTCATTTTGAACAAACTCAGGGTAAAACAAGGTTCCTTTGGTGTTTGAAACGACTTTCTGGAAAAGTTTACTCCAGATGTTAAACGCCTCTGAACTATCATTGATCTGTGGCGATGGCGTACTAGGTGGGTGTGGCTCTAGGGCTCCACCTTTTTTGAGAGGAACTCTTCTTTAGTTCATTTCTGCTTTTGAGTCTGTGGAAGTCAGATGCAGTAAAAACATGAACACTACAGAGCTGCTTTATAGTCAGGGGTGCACATAAGGCAAGGCAAGTTTATTTATATAGCACATTTCATACACAAAGGTAATTCAAAGTGCTTTACATAAAAGGAAATAGAACAATCATAAAACATTGATCACAACAATAAAACAAAAAATGTAAAATGTAAAAAACTGATTGATTTAATAATTTAAAAATTGATTTAAAATAAATTTAAGACAGTTAAAAACAGAAAATGATTATATATAATGCAATCAGTTCGGACGAAGCACAGTGCTCATTCAGTAAATGCACAGCTAAACAGATGAGTTTTGAGTCTAGATTTAAAGGTTGCTAATGTTTTAGCACATTTGATCTCTTCTGGAAGCTGGTTCCAACTGCGGGCAGCATAATAGCTAAAAGCGGATTCCCCTTGTTTTGTGTGAACCCTTGGTATTTCTAACTGACACGATCCTAATGATCTGAGTGGTCCGTTAGGTTTATATTCAGTGAGCATATCTGCAATGTATTTAGATCCTAGGCCATTGAGTGATTTATAAATGAGTAAAAGTACTTTAAAATCAATTCTAAATATAACTGGAAGCCAGTATAGGGACCTGAGGACTGGTGTGATATGCTCAGATTTTCTGGTTCTAGTCAGAATCCTGGCAGCAGCGTTCTGGATGAGCTGCAGCTGTCTAAAGGTTTTCTTGTGAAGGCCGGTGAGGAGACCATTACAATAATCCACCCTGCTTGTGATAAAGGCATGAACAAGTTTCTCCAAGTCTTGACTGGAAACAAAACATCTAATTCTTGCAATGTTTTTGAGATGATAGTATGCTGATTTAGTTACTGCTTTGACATGACTACTGAAACTAAGGTCTGACTCCAGAATCACACCAAGATTCCTGACTTGATTTTTGGTTGTATGACCCCTAGCATCAAGGTATGCATTCACCTTAAGAACTCCCTCTTTGCTTCCGAATGCAATAACTTCAGTTTTCTCCTTGTTTAACTGAAGGAAGTTCTGGCACATCCAACTGTTAATAAACATAAGTGGTACTCTTGTGCGTATGCACGACCAACATAAAAAATGTGCTGTGTAAATAAGCTCAGACTGCTCAAGTTTATTTTATTAAGTATACTTAAGTAAAGTTCAAGTATATTTTTAAGTATACTTTATGTAGCATGTATACAAATATCAGTGTACTAGTAGTATACTTGTAAGTCTACTGTTTCAGTCCTATAGGACTAAATTGGCCCACTTTCTAGTATATAAAAGTATACTTTTAAGTATACTTTAAGTATAGCAGTAGTAAACTTTGAGTACACAACTAGTTTGCATCTATGTTTTCAGTTTGTACTGCAACTATACTAAAAGTGAACTTATAGGTATACTGATTGTTTACTAATTAAATACTTGTAGCATTTTTAGTACACTTTAAAGTATAGTCTCAGTAAACTGCAAGTTTAGTAGTTTTATACTGCAAGTATACTTGTAAATTTTCTTTCAGTGAACTTTACATAATACTGTAAGTATACTACTGTGTCCCTATTTAGCATCTGAATTTAGCATCTATTTAACATCTGAATGTGGGTAAGTTTCATAAAAAATAAATAAATAAATAAATAAACATTTTGAGGCTGAAAAAAGACTATGAATTGGATTCAGAATGATAATCAAAATGTTAATGGAGTCGTTACTACCTCTTCATGTGTCAACATTTTATTCCATTACGTTGCCCAGTTTTGATGCTGATTTATATCTGATGATCATGTTAAATTACATGTGGAAGCATCTGTTGTTTCAGTTTCCTCTTCGTTTGTGGTTTGGAAATTTTGTACAGAAGATCTGTAATAGCGCCCCCTACCGTATAACAATGAAAACATGGAATCTAGGAGCACAAGTACAGATGAAATATATTTAGACTAGGGCTGTCAAACGATTAATTGCGATTAATCGCATACAAAATAATAGTTTGAGTTTGCCTAATAAACGTGTGTGTGCTGTGTGCAATTATTATATATATATAAATACAAACACATTCAGGTACATATATAAGAAATATTTACAAGTACATGTATTTATTATAATTTTATATAATTATTATAATAAAATTATTATAATTTTATTAAATAATATAATTTATATTATATATAAATACAAATATTTTTTTACATAGATAGCATATTTCTCTTAAATATATACATTAATTCGTGTGTATTTATATATACATAATAATTACACACAGTACCCACGCATATATTAGACAAACTCAAACTTTTATTTTGTATGCGATTAATTGTTTGACAGCCCTAATTTAGACCTAATATACTTAAATGCCATTTTAAGTATATTTCTGAGAAGTACATAACACATTTCTGAGAAGTGGATAAAAAGTAGACTGAAAGTATACTTTCCTATTTTTAATTTAAAAGAAGTATACTAATAGCACACTTGGATACACTTTGTGACACTGTTGCTGTTTATATGTCATGTTTAATACTTTAAAGCTCTATTTTACGTGCATGGTTGGGGTTGGGATGTTTACTAATGGCAAATCAAACTATTTTTTACCCCTTTAGAACTTAGCCGTTAGGCTTTAACTGCCAATGCAATGATGCATTATTTTAGGTTAGTGTTAGGGGTTAGTATTTGTTTCAGAGGGAAAAGAAATCTCATTGAGATTAATGGTATTGCTAATGGATAGCTCTCTGCAGGAATTATAGAGCTCCTTGTGCTTGACATTAACAAATGTTGCTAAGTTAACAACAAGCTTCCGTGATGAGTATGAAAATTACATAACATCAAATAGTGAGACGGTTAATTTTTAGTTGATTTCACTCAAAAATGATTGAATTAAATGCATTTTTATTTTGACCGTGTTTCATTGACCCCATCTGCTATCTTTTCACAGAGCTTGTCAAAAAGCATTCTGGGATTGCCTTAAGTGTGAAAGATGCAAGCAATGTTGCCTTCGAATCTGGCCAACACAGCTACCATTTGGTACAGCCGTCATGTCAGAAGAGCATCTATGAAGTCTAAAAATGCAGCTCGCTAGGCTCTGCTCCCTCTTTCTCTCTCTTTCTCTCTCTCTGTCTTTCGTGTCTCTGTGTGTGAATGATCAGCTGTCGTCTGTTCACGAGAGATACAGCCATTAGGAGCCAGAGAGGAAATGAATGCAGTGTTGTATCTTTATTCATTGTGTCTAACACAAAGTAATTTACCAACAATTACAGTCAAGATAAAATATCTGTCACTTAGCGCCTCTTTAGAGATGACTGCGACTTCATTAGTGGAGGGTGTGTGAGAGGGTGTGATTTCATTACTCCCATCTGCTGTGTGACTGTGAGTGTGTATTTCACACAGCTGTGTGTGTGTGTGTGTGTGTGTGTGTGTGTAACATCTCTCGTAGTCCTCTTTATGTGCTTGTGAGACTAGCACCAACCCTGCATGAGCTCAGAGGTTGCTCTTCATTACTTAATGGCGTTCTCAGTTATGGCTCATTCAAGTATCAACTCTGGTTCTCATAAAATGACTTGATTGAAGTCTGTGTGTGTGAGCCCTGTGATGAACTGACCATCCATCCAGGCTGTTTCCCTGCCTACAGCCCGAAACGCTGGGATAGACTCCAGAATCCATGCGACCCTACAGAAGACAAGTGGATTGGAGAATGGATTAATGGATTTAGAAGTGGTTACAATAAAATAAATAATAGATACATTTTTTTTTTTCATTTTCAGAAAAAAAAAAAAAAAAAAAAAGTGAGTAGTGCTGGCCTGGAGGTGCCATGGTGTCTCAGTGTGTAGAACTTCTACCTCACAGCAAAGAGGGTCCCTATAGTTCAAGTCCTAGCAGAGAGTCCCGGGAGTCCTTTCTGTGTGGAGTTTGCACGTTCTTCTCATTTTAGCGTGTTTTTTTTTTCCCATTGTTTTGCACAAAGCTCATGCAAACACTGCATGATTTTACAGGAGAACTCCACTTCCAGAACAACAATTTCCAAATAATTTACTTACCCTCTTTTCATCCAAGATATTCATGTCTTTCTGTCTTCAGTCGTAAAGAAATTGTGGATTTTAAGGAAAACATTTTAGGATTTGTCTGCATATAATGGACTTCATTGGTGCCCCAAATTTGAACTTCCAAAATGCAGTTTAAATGCAGCTTCAAAGGGCTCTAAACGATCCCAGCCGAGGAAGAAGGGTCTTATCTAGTGAAATGATCGGCCATTTTTTATACTTTTTAAGCACAAAAGCTTGTGTAGCACAGGCTTTGATGCGCGTCCACGGGTCGTTCTTGAACGATTTGTTCATTTTGAACGAACCTTTAATGTGACTCTGGAAGAACGAGTCATCGCTGGGAGTGATTCATTCAGTCACACATGCGCAACATCCTGTTAGGTTCTGTACTAGAATTAGTTCACCTGTTCTGAGTCTTCGGGTTTTTCGAGTCGTTCGTTCATCTTATGGGGCTGTCACATGATGCTGATTTTGCTACAATGAACGAAATGACTCAAAAAAAAGATTCGTTCATTTTGCTGAATGAGACTCAAAGGTCTGAGCCGGTAAAATGATTCGAACTTCACATCACTACTACGAATCACCACAAGTTCATCGTCTGTGTACTCCGGCTCAAAAAGATAGAGTATGTCGAAAAACTCCATGTTATTTTCTCCTACAACTTTAGAATCATCCGACATTGTTGTACCTTTTTGTTTGTAAACAGCGTTTGACTTATGTGCACTTTCTTAGTCTTTGCGCGTTCGATTTGTAAACACCGGGTCTGTGGTTCTGCCTACATTCCACATGACCTTTCGACGTGACTCAGTAGTATGTGAACGCGCATCCCAGAGCCTGTGCTACACAAGCTTTTGTGCTTAAAAAGTATGCAAAAAATTTTTTTCTGAAAAAAATGCCGGATCTTTTCACTAGATAAGACCCTTCTTCCTCGGCTGGGATCGTTCAGAGCCCTTTGAAGCCGCATTTAAACTGCATTTTGGAAGTTTAAAATCGGACACCAATGAAGTCCATTATATGGAGAAAAATCCTGAAATGCTTTTCTCAAAAAACATAATTTCTTCACAACTGAAGACAGAAAGACATGAACATCTTGGATGACAAGGAGGTGAATACATTATTTGTGAATTGTTGTTCTGGAAGTGGACTTCTCCTTTAACCCTGATTTTCACTCACTATAATTTTTGTGGAAATCGCCACCAAATGCCTGAAATGGGAGGCAAATTGATGCTCGATCACTCGAGTAACAATCGCATAGTGTGTTATCATGCAATCTAAGAGAAGTGCCGATGCTCTTGAGATATTCGGCATGCTAAATATCTTGACCTGTTGTCAACTCGCAGAACTGCAGTGTGAAATGCGTTTTGACTGGAGATGACATCGACTACAGCCTACAGCCAATGAGAGAACACGATACAGGGCAAGGGAACATTCAGTGGGAGAAGTCATAACAGATCTGCAACAGAACATTCACTCCTTCTTTGTTTATTAGGGGTTCAAGTGAGTAGCACCAAAATCCTATTGTAATTTTTAGAATGGCCAAGGATCAGCAATCTCCATGTAAAACTGATTGTACAGACCTATAACTATAACCTATAACTATAAGTCATAGAGACTTGAAACTTGGAGGGATGGTAGTACTTACATTGTCTACAGTGTCACCAAAGCTCACCCCAATCGGCCTGACGGGGGCATTACAGCAATGAACAGTACAAAATTGCTCCTAACTCCCAAACCGTTCACCACAGGCTCAAGTATCTAATGTCACTGAAATCCTTGTCTCACACCGGACAAAACACACAGATCGGATTCATTCATTACCTTGGTGAAAGTTCTGGGTATTTTGCTTTTGCAAACTGATCCTAGGTTTTTCACCCGATCGTAACCAAACCAGTGCAAAAAGATTCTCTGGAGAGTGAATATCAATAATTATGAAAAAAAAAAAAAGGTTGAACTTTTTTCAGCATTTGAAAGGGGCAGGGCTGCTTTTAACAAAACGGCTATAACTTTTGAACAGTCATAAACACATGGTAAAAAACATCATATTTCTCTTGTAAATTTCCTGTGTTTGCCAAAAATGCTTTTTTAAATCATTGATTTAGGTGGTTACAGGCAGGAAGGGCATCCGGTGTAAAACCAGTGCCAAATCGGCTGTGCGGATCACTCCGCTGTGGCGACCCTTGATAAAGGGAGCAAGCCGAATGAGAAAGAGAGAGATTTAGGTGGTTACAGGCTTGCTAAATAATATGTAATGTATTTTTATATGTGCTTAAATGCCTTAAAACATTTGAACCCTGGTAATCACTGTTTTCAACTATATTTTATTATTTTTCACTGCAAATCAGTGTACAGACAACGTGGACTGCAAGCTGTTTGCAGGCTACAGTTTTTGGCTAGAATAAATCCATTCTTGCCTGAGAACTTCTTGCAGCAATTTTTCCTAGTGAAATGTTGTACAATGTGTGACCCGCTCCAATCTGTCATATAGTGTGCACACAACAGCAACTAGATGGAACCCCAGACAGTCGTACAGTGTGAGAAGTGCACCGATCCGATGATATTGAGAATCAAGCTGTGTGAACCTGGCATTGGGTGGATTTGAAACAGTAAATTGACTGTAGGAGTGAGTCTGTCCCAGCACTGGGAATGCATGAGTCTCAATGCTGGGTTGCTTCAGGAAGGTCATCCGGTGTAAAACATGTGCCGAATGGCTGTATGGATAATTCCACTGTGGTGATCCTTAACCGGAGCAGCCGAAGGAGAGAGACACACAGAGAGAGTAGTGCTGGACTGATTGAAGCAGTCATTCATGTCTGGAGTACAAATGCTGTAGGTCAAGTTGGATCAAACACCTAAGCATCCTCCATGCTTAGGTGTTACACTGTAAAAAATAAAAAAACACAATTTGTTGAGTCAGCTTAAAATAATTTATTACCCCGCTGCCTTAAAATTTTAAGTTCAGTCAACTAAAATAAGTTTAGTCAACTTGAAACATTAAGTTGTACTAAGTAACAACTTAGATATTTGTGTTTGCTAAACTTAACAGATGGGTAACCCAGCTGCCTTAAAATTTTAAGTTGATTCAACTCAAATATCTAAGTTGTCACTTAGTATAATTTAACATTTCAAGTTGAATAAACTTTTTTTTAGTTGACTGAACTTAAAATTTTAAGGCAGCCGGGTTACAAATTATTTTAAGTTGACTCACCTAATTGTTTTTTACAGTGTAGATCCAACCTGACCTCATAAGAAAAAAATCTTTTACCTATTTCATGCGAACTCATGCAGTTCGATTCAAATAAAAATGTATGATTTTAAGCAAAAAACTAAGCATGAAGGTCCACCCCTAAATCCATCCTTCAGTGAGGCCTAAGCAGATTGTAAGAAAATGGAGAAATAACATTGTAAAAATTAACAGGGCTCCCAACGCTCACACATTCAGCATGAGACTCATGCGTTTGACACTGTTCTCACGCTCCCACACCACATGTCCATTTTCTCAGAATTTCTCAAAAGTGCCCTCAAATGAAAGCAAGAGCATCCTCAATTGAAATTGTAATAATAGGATATTGGTGACACAGACTTGCAACCTCTCCAGTGCATATTTGTGTTTGTGCTCTCAGGAGCTTCAAAAAAAACATTTAAAACATGTTTTTGTAGTGCTGAACAATGTAGCCAATCAAAGACAAATCTGTTGACTTCCTGAACAAGTCTGACTGGCCATTGCACTCAACTTAGTCAGAATCCACTCACCGCACAAAACTTCCCTTACGAAAAACAAGGTTATTCAAATGTGCTATTAGTATACTTCTTTTAAACTAAAAATAGGAAAGTATACTTGCACTTCTCAGAAATGTGCTTTATGTACTTCTCAGAAATATATTTAAAATGACATTTAAGTATACTTGACTTATACTTACAAAAAATCTAAATATATTTGAGTAATATTGTTCTCAGAGAATCCATGTTTTTACATGGCGCTATTACACATGTTCTGTACAGAATTTCCAAAACACAAGCAAAGAAGAAAGCGAAACAACAGATGCTTCCAGACATTTTTAACCCGATCGTCAGTCATAAAACAGCATCAAAACTGTAACGTTATGGAATGAATTGTGACCCATAAAGAGGTAATAATGACTGTCAAGCTTTGGGGTGTTGATTGACTCATCTACATTTTGATTATCATTCTGAATCCAATTCATAGTCTTTTTTCATCTTTTTGTTCAAAATGTTGTTTATTTATTACGTTTATATTATTATTTATGAAACTTATACACATTCAAGAGTTTATAAAAAAGAATCAATGAAGCTATAAAATGTTTTTGTTTACAAGCAGATACTCTGTTCTTTCTTTAGATGTTTTGTATGTTCAGATATTCATATAACATACAAATTAATACCTAATAGGGACATAGTAGTATACTTAATGTATGATGTAAAGTTCACCTAAAGAAAACTTATGAGTATACTTGCAGTATAAAACTACTAGTAGTACTTACTACATAAGGTATACTAAATAATATGCTTTAACTTTGCTTATGTATACTTAATCAAAATAAACTTGAAGTATACTTCTTTTTGGTAAGGGTCTGCATGCATACAAATCCTTCCATTGTCCCAAAGAAAGTACACAATGCAAATAAGATAATCTTTGTGCAGTGTAGAAAACTTCTATCTTTGTGAGATCGAGATGACAGTGAGTGACAGCTTTTTAGTGATTATAAGGGAAGCACTATTTGCGTGTTTTCTAGACTATAATGCATTCGGAATTTGAATAAAAGTTTATTTATTTAATTTAATTTAATTTTATTTATTTATTTATTTATTTATTTATTTATTTATTTATTTATTTATTTATTTATTTTGCTGCTAATAGGACCAAAGGCTAAATAGATACTGTTTTTGGGAGTCACATATAAATTCCTCATCCCTCATAGAAATGCCTAATTGACTTTTGAAGTTGCAGTAATTGATATAAGGATAACCACAGCAATGGACAGGAGAGAAATACAATTTATTAAAATTCTGCAGTAAAGGGGAAATTAGAAAAAATGTTGACTTAGATTTTTTTTTTTTTTTTTTTTTCTTCTTATTCTTCTTTTGCATTTCATTATGTTTCTGGCGTGGCTGCCAGCTCAGAAAAGCTGAAAAGAAAACACACAGCCAGTTTGTTATGGGCTGTCTGAGTTGGAAACTGTCATCCAGCGAGCTGTTTCAGTTTGCTGTCGGCTTCTACGTAGATCAGGGTTGCCAGGTTTTCACAACAAAACCCACCCAACTGCTACTCAAAACTAGCCTAACACTAGCCCATTCACATTTCGGTGGGGGTCCCTCAGTAAAAATTGTGTTCCGGGAGAAGAAAAAAAACAGCACTTTTTTTGGCAGTGTTCTCCTGGTAAAATTCACATTTCAGGGTCTAAATATCACATTATTGAGGTCACTTCAAACTGCGGACATGAAAAACAACACAAAAAAAATTGCTTGTTCAGTGAACTTCATTAAATTAAACTTTTCCACGCAATTAGTTCAGGTTCATACAAGAAGAAAAAACTAGTAGTTGGTTCAACAAAACATTATTTGTTTAATTCAACTTGATTTAGTCTTGTTGCATGGATCTAAACTATTTGCATTTTCGCAAAAATGATGTAAAAGTCCATTGAACATGCTATTTGTTAAGTATTTGGCAAAAACACCTGTTGACATGTTAATGATAATTTTGTGGTATTTAGCAATAAGACATGTAGCACATTAAGAACAATTTTATTATTGGTTGAAATATATGATAAGAGTTAAGCAAAGAAGACTGATCTCTGAACTGGCATTAGCACAGTCATTGCTCAGTGACTGAATTATGAAGTCAAAAGCATGAGTCTAAGTTCACCCTAAGCATGAGAGCTATTCTTCTGCACAGTGGTAATCTCAACATTTTTCTAATCTCCAAACCTCTTCTAAATCTCAAAAATAACTCACCATTACATGTATAAAAACTCTAAAATTTAATTTTATTTCACTAAAAACACTTCAAATTACCATTTAATTACCAAGTAATCTGAACAATTCATTAAAAGTCTTTTCTTTTAGTTAACTCATGGCAACAGTGTTAAAGTAGCCCAAATCCATGGGAAAACCACATTGGCAACACTGACGTAGATAGCTAGCTA
Source organism: Cirrhinus mrigala (assembly GCA_036247105.1). Lineage (NCBI taxonomy): Eukaryota > Metazoa > Chordata > Actinopteri > Cypriniformes > Cyprinidae > Cirrhinus > Cirrhinus mrigala. Next base: position 2,313,191 of record CM070026.1, read on the forward strand.
TTTGAAGTTCAAGGCAGCATAGATGAGAGGGGTGTGGTGAGCAGTAGCTCATTATCATTTAAAGAGAAATGCACCGAAACAGGTTGCTGTGAACAGAGCTGTTTTTGACAGGTAAAACAATGTTGTTTTACACTAGCATTGAGGAATTTTAACCAAAGTATGTTACAGACATTTCATGGGGACCCTAAAGAATTATACCAACTTGATGAAAATGTGTGTCCGATGTCCTCTTTAAGACATGTAAATGCAGACTAATAGATCAATAGAAAAATGTGTGAATTTTTGTATCAAAATGTTTTTGAAATGTAGCCGCAATTGTAAAAGTAATGATCCCCTACACCTCGTAGGGGAATTCTCACTCCATGTTGAATTTAAAAGTCAGCATCCTACACCTTCAGTTTGTCAAAATGTAGATACAAATGGCCATGAGAACTCGACTCTTGCCTTACAGTAAGAGTATGAAGCTACAAAATGTATGTGGATGTGGGAGATCAGAAATTATGATGAGAAATTAGTTCATATTGGGATCTCAGACTTTGATTGTAGACTTCTGTATCTGAGTGCAGTTTGAGACATTGTTGAGATTTCTTTCAAAATTCTAGAGGAGATATGTGGGATTATCAGGGTCTGAGAAGCAGGAGACTTCAACAAGTCTTCAGTTGATCCCATTGTTGTGTAGAAGTTTCATTTGAGCTACATGTTTTTTGTGTGTTCTTTTGTTTTCTCAGGGTATCTTTGTGCTGGGTCTGCCGTACGCCCTGCTGCAGAGCGGCTACATGGGTCTGCTGTTGCTGGTGTTAGCTGCACTCATCTGTAGCTACACCGGAAAGATCCTGGTGTCCTGTTTGTATGAAGAGGACGAGAACGGCCACTTGGTCCGCGTTAGACGCACCTATGAGGATGTCGCTACCGCCTGTTGCAGACACATCTGCCCTTACATCGGGGGCAAAGTTGTGAATGCCGCACAGGTGGTGGAATTGGTGATGACGTGCATCCTATACTTGGTTGTCAGTAGTAATCTCATGTGTCACAGCCTGTTTTTCCTGCCTCTGACCCCGGCGGCCTGCTCCGCCATCACCTTTCTCATCCTGGTACCCTGCATGCTGATCCGTGACCTGCGGGTAGTATCGCGTCTGAGCCTCTTCTGCTCCCTGGCTCAGTTCCTCATCACCTTCATTGTGATTGGCTACTGCCTCCGTCAGTCGTCGCAATGGGCCAGTAGGAGGCTGAGTGCGGTAGTGGTGGACTTCGACGGCTTCCAGGTTGCAGTGGGGGTGATTATCTTCAGCTACACATCCCAGATCTATCTGCCTACGCTGGAGGAGAGCATGACCGACAGGCTAGACTTCAACAGCATGATAGACTGGACTCACGCTCTGGCCTGTGTACTGAAGACAGCGTTCTCTGTGGTGGCCTTCCTCACATGGGGAGAGGAAACCAAAGAGGTGCACTGATCCCACTCAACTGTAGTTGCAGGCTCCACTTATTTACCAGCTTACAACTACAACTTACAACACCAGAAAAAAAATCATGCAATGTTGTACAACATTTTGCTGGATCCATAAGTCTTTATCACTAAAATTAATTACAATACCCTATTGAAAAAAAAAACAGGTATGTTTTGGTTTGGTATGTTTTTTAAACATGGCAGTTGGTTTGAACTGGTTTAAGCTAGTCCTGAGCTGGTTATAAGCTGGTTATGAGCTGGTCCTGAGCAGACACTAGTTGCTTAGGGCCAGTACCTGACTAGCTTAAACCAGCTTATAACCAGCTCTGGACCAGCTTAAACCAGCTCAAATGCTATGCTAACCAGCTGCCATGCTACAAAACATAACTAAACAGTATATGCTGGCTTTTTCAACAGGGTAAGCAATCCACTTGTTAAGTTGTGACATATCGAAAACTGTTTCCAGGTCTAAGCCTCTACTTTCAAGTGAGAATAAGGTAATCTTATTAAAACTCACTATGTACACTACAGTCTCCTCCACATAGCGTACCAGACTCCAATATTTCAAAAATCCATAAAAGGTGAATCATTGTCTGAGCAAATGAGATTTCACTTTGGAGATAAAGGTTAGAATAATCATTTTTCGGTAGTACTTCAACACACAGTAAGTGTATTACTGTTATTATCAGCACCATTTGTTGTTTACTTTTGGTATCTGATAAAGCATTTGGACCCAGAATTGGTGATGTATTATGTCATAAGGTGTGTCTCATTTTAAAATCTTTTTCCCTGGTCTGCACCATTTTGTTGAATAAGTACTCAAATTATGTTCTTCTCCAATTGAAAACAAGAACAAAGTGTGGAAAGCTGACACTTTGTGTATTCAGCAGTCACAGTTTTCCCTACATCACGGGTGCTGGAGGGCCTATGTTGTGCAGAGAACCAGGACGTTTCTGTTAGGCCTTTATTACCTGGTTGAGGTATGTTAAATATGGGTTAGAGCTAAACTTTGCAAGACAGTAGCTTTCCAGGAGCACTCCTGCATTGCATAGTGGATGGGTATGGGATGAACATGCTAACAGCAATACATCAAATCCATATGAATGCCATTCCATTAAAAGTAAAAAAGCCAATGCTTCCATTTAGTCAAAAAATGTGCTCAACACTGCCCTTCTAAATTGCAGAGTGAGTGCTCAGAGTATAGTAAATCTTGTAGAACACAACTAGAGTGTTATTACCGATGTGACTTTAGAAGTGGTCCAGTCAATGAGAATTTACTATTCAAAATTGAGAATTTAGATCTGATTCATACAATTTTGGGGACTATTTTACCTTTATCCTAGCAAAGATTTGCTTTGTATTCAGGGTGACTCAAGGTGGCTCTGTTTCCTCATAGCAAGATGGTCCTCAGGTTTGAGTCCTGGATGAGGCAGTGTCATTGTGGGTTTCTTCTAGGTACAATGGTTTCCTCCACTGTCTAAAGCATTCTTACTCCCAACTCATCGCGTATTGACGCTTGGTCAGGACCCTATGGCGCCACTTTTTGATGCACAGGGTACCCCCTTAGCATAGTTTTTTGACGTGCAGGGTCCTCCGTTGCTTTAGAAACCATTGGGGTCAATATGCTGATGCAAAAGGCATTGTGAATTTTAACATAATGATCAAATTATATATTGGGTAATCATTTTGCCATTATTGCATATATATTGGGGTGTGATTTTTCAATATAAACAGTCACATAGGTTTATTTACATTACACTGTTTACAAATTTATGAGCAAGTAACCCAACCTCTGCCTCTAAACTTAACAATTTGTCAAGAAAACACAGGATATAACAGGTAAATACAACTACAGTCATAATTAATTCAAAAATATTAGTATTCCAAGTCTTCCAAGGCAAAACGACTGATTTCTGAGAGGAATAGACGCAATGAGCCTGTTAACGGCAGTGTTGCCAAGTCTGTGGTTTTCCCGCAGAATTGGGCTACTTTAACACCGTTGCCGCAGGTTGTTTTTCACGTCTGAAGGTTGAAGCGCCCCCAATAAGATTTAGGATAGGGTTGGGGTTAGGTGCTCCAAAGAAAGTTTAACTTTACATATATATAAAAAAAACTTATATATTTCTATTTTTAGGCATGCAAACCATTAAATTAGTCAAACTGAAAACAATGGAGGACATTGTGTGACGCTAATGAAGTACCCTGTGCATTAAAAAAATCAAGCTAAAGGGGTCCTGACCAAGCGTCAATATTTGACGAGTTGGGAGTGAGAATGTGTTGTCTAAAAACATGCAGTGGACTGGGTACATTAAATTGGCCATAGGAGTGAATGTAAATCACAGAGGATGCTTTGGGAATGCTTAGAAATAAAAATCCTGACTATTCCTGCATTCCTTAGATTTATATGATAAATGATGAACACATGACAGGTCCTATGTTTCCATGGTTAGGTGTAGGGTGGGGGTTATGCTAACTCTTAAACACAGGACCCTGGGAACATAAGCTCTTTTCTTTCTACTGTAGAGCACAAAAGGACATATTTAGCAAAATATCCAAGCTGCTTTTTCCACACCATTGAAGCGAATGGTGCCTGTGGCCATGCCACTGTCATTTCTGTCTAGGTGAACTACCCATTTTTACATTTACACTTTTGGCTGACACTTTTATCCAAAGCAACTTACATTGCATTCAAGGTACAGACTTGAAAGTTTACCAGTTCTTTGCATTCCATGGGAACTCTACTGTTTGAGCTACATGAACCTTAAGTTTTATTTTTATTTTTTTATTAATATTCTTAGGTGATAACAGATAACCTGCCCACTGCTTTGCGGATGGTGGTGAACCTGTGTCTGCTGGCAAAGGCTCTCCTCTCTTACCCTCTACCGTTCTATGCCGCGGCAGAGATATTGCAGACGGGCGTCCTGAAACTCAACTCGTCTGCCGAAGGGTCAGAGCGGTGGACGCTGCTCCTGCGTGGATCTCTCCTCCTCCTCACCCTCATCATGGCGCTGTACGTGCCTCATTTCTCCCTCCTCATGGGCCTCACAGGCAGCGTGACCGGGGCGGCCATGACGCTTCTGCTCCCGGCGCTCTTCCACCTGCAGCTGAAATGGACTCAGCTGGACGTGAGCCGCAGGGTTCTGGACCTGCTGATTTTACTGCTGGGCTGTTTCTGCAGCGTCTCTGGGGTTATATGTTCCATCAAAGGAATGATAACAGCCTTTGAGGACAAATAGATAACAAATGGTCCTCTCCGTCTGCGAGTCTGCGTTTCCGTTTGCTCTGCTTGGTGGTGTTCGGTTGTTAATAAAGTTAAACGGAGCTGTGTCTGGAGGTTAATGAGCCTGCTTTGCTTCCTTCCACAAATCTGACTGTGAAATGTTATCTAGCGTTGAGTGTTGTTGTCATAATTCACCATGTTCATTGCTCAGGCACTTACCAGGCCAATCATGCATGAAAAGCACACAAGATCCTGTTCTACAGTGCGTTTATTATTCTCTTGTCTCTGGAGCACAGTAAACAACTTTTGACAGTCAGTTAACTTCATGTAAAAAACAAATCATAAACATACTGCTAGCAACTAATAGGCTATTACATTATGAGCTTCTGAAACAGCACTTTTTCATAACTGCCTCAGTTTGTGTGTTTCTCTCTCTCTCTCTCCAAGTTGATGAGAATATCATCATGAAATTAGATTTGCTCCGGCAGGACGCACAACAAGGTCAAACAGTCAGTCGTGACCAAGAGTCTTCAAGTCTTTATCTGTGACCAGCTCTTCACTCCTAACCTCTTTCAGTAATGACTACATAGCTATATGAATGTTACCCAGCAGCCCGTGTGGCCTAAGTGTCATCAGCGCATCAGCTGATTTAGCAGAACATGTATAAAAACGTATGACATTGAAACCCAAACTTTGCAGCATGAACTTTTAACTTTAACTTTAAGTCTGGCCTTTTTCTCAGTGTCTCATGCTCTGATTGAATATAATTTTTTTTATCTGCCAAGGTAACAAATTTAGCTTATAAGAAACTTTGTGGAAACATTGTTTTGATATGTTTTTAAAACATAGAAATGTCCAGTTTTCTTGTTGTGATTACCCGAAGGGTACAAAAGTGTTTTTTTGTTTGTTTAATGTTCTAATAATTGAATATTTACCCAAAATATTATTTTATTAGAATATTTTAGGAACATTAAAATGTCTAGTTTTCTTGTCATTAGAATTAGATTCAGATTAGATAGATAGAATTAGAATGTTATTTAAAGGTTACAGAATGTTGTTCTTCTACTTTATTTTCACCCACAATATAATGCTATTTGAACATTTTTTGTAATATTTTAAGAATGTTAAAATGTCTAGTTTTAGAATTTAGAATGTTCAAGTAGGATGTTCCAAAAAATGTTTTAATAATGTTTTCTTACTGTTATGTGTAGTATATCAAATATTAATAAAGTTATAAGAGCATTCCATAAATATTAAGAATGTTTTGTTCTAATGTTTCTATAACATTTGTGAACATTGTGAGAATGTTCTTTGCAGTCAGACACACCCCACACATCTGACTCAAGTCAAACTATGACACTGTTATCATTAAAGGGGTCCTATTATGCTCTTTTACAAAGTCTTAATTTTGTTTTAGGGGTGTATTAGAACATGCTGTCATGCTTGGTGGTTCGAAAAACACATTATTTTTCACATAATTTACATTATTACAATACCTTTCTCCCCAGCCTGGCACAAATGGCTTGATTAGTTCCAGGTTTAATTAAGGCCCACAACACAGTGAAATGTGTTGTGATTGGTTAGCTGCCCCACTGCGTTGCCGGTTACATTGATGGTGTTGATTAATTAGTAATTCTTACATTTTAAATATGGATATTTTTCTTACAAAAACGCATCAGTTTGCTACAGAAGGCCTTTATTTACCCCTCTGGAGCTGTGTGAGGCACTTTTTATTATGGATGGATGCATATAATTGGACTTGTTTTGGACTGATAAAGAGAAACACCTGTCTATGCCATTCTAAAACCTGGGAGTGCCAGTGTTACAAAACGAGTGAGACGAGAGGCGAGCGGATCCACGTGCAAGCTTTTATTAGAAGGATGAGACAGATACATGGTCAGGCAGGCAGGGTCAAAACAGTAGCGAGCATTATCCATAGGGGCGATCCGAGAGAGAATAGTCCAATAACCAGAGCAAGAGTCCAATAGGCAGGCGGCGAAGAGTCATAAACGATAGTCCAGGCGAGAAGTAAAAACAAGGGAACTAGGAACTCGGGAAACTAGGGAACTCTAACAACACAAAACAATCTAACAATCCGTGAAGTGCACTGTAAAGGACCGGGGGTTTTATAGAACGCCTGATTGGTCACGGGGGCTGACGCAATCAGTGCGGTGGAGGATGGGAGACGCAGTCCGGAGTGTGGTGCAACAGTCAGAGTGAGGTGAGAGTGGTGGTGGACATCTGGTGGTGAGCGGACAACGGGACACCGACCAGATTCATGACAGCCAGGATAATTTGTAATATAACTCTGATTGCATTCGTCTGAAAGAAGGAAAGTACTAATTATAATGCTTACATTTCCTTAGTTATTCAAAAAGCAGCTACAGAAAACGAGCAAAGAACATAATCACTGATTAGCCTAGCCTAGTCTAATGCAAGTTAATGCATTTTTAAAAGACACTCGCATTGTAAGTGAAGCTATCTACATTGTATAATCAATAAATATCTTACCACACACTGCACACATTAATGGCACGGCTCCGACATGGCCACCGGAGATGATCGCGGTCATGCTAGTCAATGCTTGTGTTCGTACCCGCCACGCTGCGCTGCATTGCTAAAGTTAGGCTAATCCCTCACCTTGTCCCTACCCACCCCCTAACTATTTGACTTTCCATAGGCGGGATTTATTTTAATGAGCTGCGTTGTGACATCATAACATCCGGAAAACAAATTCTGTAGTCCAAAAGAGTCGTTCGTTGTAGTTCTTGAAAAGGGATTTTAAAAAAACAAAACATCTCCCTTTGGAGTGGACTTTGAGATTTGTAAATTTGTAGATCTTTTTTATGCCCAAACATACACACCACACACTGACTAAAATTCAAAATGCGAAAAAGCATAATAGCACCCCGTTAAAATGAGTTACTGAAGGTATCACCCACATCACCTTTGCTCAGAGTAAGAGAAGGTCACACAGAGAAGTTACAGGTACAGTGTAAACACTCTCCAACCTCATTCACATATATGCATTGTGATTGATAAACAACCACTCGAGAGCCAGTGGCGTTTGGCATCACGTCAAACTTGCCATGAAGTGAATATGTGAAAGTGTAAATGAGATTTGAGGCCTGCACCAGAAAGTGAATAAGCATGTCCGTGTTTTTAAGGGACATTTTTGGCATTTCTATAGTTTGACAGGCCCAGTCTCATGTTTGAGAAATCTTTAGCATTAGCTCAAAATCCTCATGTCTGTTAGCTATGGAGGGACTCACTAAAACACACACACACACGTTGTGTTTACATGTTTAATGGGGACATTCCATAGGTGTAATGGGTAATGGTTTTTATACTGTACAAACCGTATTTTCTATTGCCCTACACCTACCCTACACCTAAACCTAGCCCTCACAGGAGACTGTGCACACTTTTACTTTCTCAAAAAAACTAATTCTGCATGATTTATAAGCCTGTTTCCTGATGGGGACCTCTCAAATGGTATTACAAAATTTACTGGAATTACTATCCTTGTGGGGACATTTGGGGACGTGATAAATACCAGGTACACACACACACACACAAATAATAATAATAAAACTTTGAAAAGACCTATTCTTTAAAATAGACTTAAAGGTGAAGTGTGACCAAACAGGACTTTTATAAAAGACTTCTTCAGTTTTTACCACAGCATTACACTAAAAATCTATAAAACAATTTAATATTCCTTTCTTCTCTCCTGATACTGAACTCCAGTTAGAAAAGGAAAATATAGCTTCAAGGAAAATGACAGGCTGTCACTACAAAAATGAAATTGGACATTTTCGAGAAGGTATGTGATGAAATCTACAAGTATAAATCTTATCCCAGCAGTGAAGAGTTTTGTGAAGTGTCAGCGGCACTGCTCTTTTAACAGTTGCTATGGATGGACACAGAGACTTCAAATGAATATGGGAAACCTGATGCACCCTTGACAGTCCTTGGATGCTGTCAATTGCTGTCAGTTCCCTGAAAAAAAAAAAAAAAGTTACAGATGACAGTTTTTCAGCGAAACATGTTAAACAGCCTAAATGTGATGAGGCCAATCATACTGTATGCCATCCTTTCCAACTGGAGAGACAGCAGAGCATCTTAAAGAGCTGAAAAAAAAGGGGGCAAGGTGGAACAGTCCATGATAAACCATTAACACTATTAAAAACACAAATATAAATATATGCTGAACACTAAGTAAGGATTCGAAATTTACTTTTGCATTCCTAAATTTAATGCAAGTTAATCTGAAATGTATTATACTGCAGTAAACTGATGTTCTTGTCTGATTTCTTTGTATTATTTAATTGTTGACAGTTGTATTTCAGCCCAGCATGCTTGTATTAAGCTGTGCACTTTTAAATCAACTTTCACTATTAACTGTTGTTAATACTTCTTCAAAAGTCTATAAAATGTTAAGACTGAACTTGGATCACTGATGTTACAAAATTTTTACATTTCATTTCTAGACTAAGAAAAGACTGGCAAAATTTAAATAAATAAAGACAGAAAAAAGTCATTTCTATACTGAACATTTTTAGATTACTGACTAATGAACAGCAGTTTCTTCTGGAACAAAGTGTATTTTGTTCATAAAAGTATACTGAGAAGATCCATAAATACACACACTCAAACATAATATTAGAATCAATCAAGTCCAGCAGTGAGTCCTTGAGAACAGTTCCATTTATGAACACTGGTAATAATAACACCTTTGCAGAAGGTGCCTCAGAATAAAGCTAAAGCAATCTTACAGGGATACTTTAACAATATAACAATTCACTCATTATTTACTCAGCATAGTTTTTTCTTCTTACTATTATTTTATCAAGTGTTAGTGGGGGATGTGTCCACCACCTAAATGTTTAAATGCTTCACAAAAGTATCAGAAAATAAGTCCATATAACTCATGGATTTTACAGTATTGTAAACCGTTGGATTATAATCTTCTCCTCCTTTTATGCTTACAGTATGTTCAATTCAAAGCCAAAAAAAAAAAAAACACTGTGGCACTGATGCTAAAACCAGCCAGGCACAACCTTATGAATATGCTCACCTTGTTTTTGGGTGAAGGTCACAAGGTCAATGTGTTTGTGATATATGGAGCTTCACTGATCGCACAGCATTTCTGAAATTCAGCTGTATGGTTTGTTTTGTACGTTCCAGCATCTCTGACTCTAAAGAAGAAATGCAGTTGGAGAATATACATCCAGAAGAGCTGTGGCAACATCACCAAGATATTTCAAGAAACCTATCTGCAAAGCTTCCTGAAAAACTATGTGCAAGCAGGTCAAAAGCTGCTTTAAATGCAGAGGATGGTGACACCAAATGTTGATTTAACCCTCTATGGTACAGAGTTGCCATATGGCAACAATTACTTTCTACCTATTTCCTTGTTATCCTGAAAAGAAAAAAAAAAAAAAAAAAAAAACAAAAACATATTGAAATATGGTCATTAAAAGGGCCAGCCTTAAGGTAGTCAATGATGTGCTGTTTTTAAGCCACATGACATTTGAATGTTCCCCCAAAACACTTTTCCCCACCGTCACCCCTGGACACATGGAGGACACCTGTTGAACTGCTTTAGAAATGGCTCTGTAAACAATTTCTCAATATCTCTTGTCCAGGGGCATTTTATTTTTTTGCATCATTTTTGTATTTCCCCATTGGAATTTTTTTATAGATAGTAACATCAATAATTTGATTGCAATTATTTTTTTAAAGCGTTCATTGTAGTATATTGTCACACTAGCACAGAGATGAGACCAGAGACGGAAGTAAACAGAATGAGTTGAATGTTTATTAACAAGTATGGTAAAAGCCAGAGAGCATGAAGTGGCAGTTGAATGGTAGCTTATCTGACAGTCCTGATATAAAGAGTTCGGAAGAAGTCCAGGGAGCAGAGTTGAGCAGTCCAAGCACACACCGGAGAGTATGGGAAGCAGGGGGTCTGGAGCTAACATCAGGGTAGTGAATGGTAGACCAGACAACAACTGAATGAAGGAGAGGTCTATTTATAGGGCGTTGTAACAAGAATTAGGTGATCGTAATTAGAACTCCGGTGAGGCAGAACGAGTGGGCGGTGTTGTAGGTGATGTGGCAGATGGAGCTGGCTGTGGTGAATGCCTGACATTACCCCTTCCTCCAGGGGCGGCTCCCGACGCCCTAACATGACGCCGAGGATGGCTGCGACTGCGAGGGGCCGGCCGATTAGGGTGGCTATGGTGGAATTCCAGCAAGAGTAATGGATCCAGGACATCATCTCTGTTCACCCAAGATCTCTCCTCCGGGCCGTACCCCTCCCAGTCCACGAGATATTCCAGGCGACGAGCCCAAGATCTCGTGTACGGTGAAGAATGATGGTTGGTCCAGTATTTCCGGAGGAGGGGGCTTAGCTTCAGCTCCAGGGGCGTCTGTGGCAGAGGGAGAGAAGGGTTTTAAGAGGGAAACATGAGAGGTGGGATGAATTCGATACCTGGGTGGGAGCTGAAGCTGGAATGTCACGTCGTTGATCTGCCTCAGGATGCGAAACGGACCAATATAGCGAGGACTCAGCTTACGGCAGGGCAGACGTTGTTGCAGGTCACGGGTGGAGAGCTAGACGAGATCTCCAGGCTGGTAATTGGGCGCAGCTCTCCTCCTGGCATCAGCGAAGCTCTTATGTCGTCGTACTGCCCGCTGTAGATGGTGATGAGCTGAGTCCCACACTCTCACTCTCTCGAAACCAGTGGTCGACAGCTGGAACATTAGAGGGTTCCTCCGTCCAGGGAAACATCGGAGGCTGGTACCCGAGTACGCACTGGAATGGTGTTAGGCCGGTGGTATCTTGGCGGAGAGAGTTCTGTGCGTACTTGGCCCACGGGAGGAACCTGCTCCAGCTGTGTTGGTCATCTTGGCAGTATGCATGGAGGTAACGTCCTAGCTCCTGGATCTTCCTCTCAGTCTGGCCGTTAGTCTGTGGATGGTAACCGGATGACAAGTTAACAGTGATGCCCAGTAATTTAAAGAAAGCTTTCCATATATGAGAGGTGAATTGAGGACCCCGGTCTCTTCGGGGAGACCATAATGTCGAAAGACCTGATGAAACAGATGTTCTGCCATTTCCATGGCCGTAGGTAAACCTCTCAGGGGCACCAGTTTGCAGGCCTTTGAGAACCGGTCAACAATGACAAGGACACAGGTGTTACCTTCAGATTCTGGCAGGTCTGTGACGAAATCCACACCGAGATGGGACCAGGGCCTCTCCGGGACAGGTAAGGAAACCAGCTTTCCTGTAGGGAGTTGACAGGGTGAATTAAACTTGGCACAGACTGAGCAGCTTCGGACGTACCTGATGGTATCTCGGTGCATACTGGGCCACCAGTAACGAGATTGTATGAGCGAGAGGGTCCTACTGCTGCCTGGGTGTCCAGAGCCCAGAGCCCCGTGAGCTGTACCCAGAAGTGTCTGACGTTGGGAGAGGGGCACGTAGGTCTTTCCTTCTGGGCATTCCGGCGGAGCTGGCTCCTGGAGAGTGGCTTGTTGGATGGCCTGGTCCAGATCCCAGTTGATGGGGCTGACGATGAGATCGGAAGGTACTATGGGTTCAGGGTCTGAAGTTGCATCGGGAGAGAACTGTCGAGAGAGAGCATCTGCTGGTATGTTCTTGGAACCGGGTCTGTACGTGATAAAGTTGAAACGTGTCAGGAAGAGGGCCCAGCGGGCTTGCCTCGGGTTCAGACGACGAGCTTCTCTGAGGTATTGTAGGTTTTTGTGGTCTGTGATGGTGAATGGGTGAGTAGCTCCTTCCAGCCAGTGTCGCCACTCCTCCAGGGCCAATTTGATCGGCAGTAGTTCTCGGTTCCCAATGTCATAATTCTGCTCCCGTAAGCCGACTCTGGCGGAGAAGGCGCAGGGATGGAGGACTGAGGAGTCGCCGACCACTTGAGATAGCGCCGCTCCTACGCCGATGGTGGAGGCGTCGACTTCTACCGTAAATGGACGTTCAGGGTCTGGATGGTGTAGGACAGGAGCGGTGCTAAAGATGGTCTTCAGCCATTGGAAAGCTTTGTGGGCAGCGGGGTTCCAGATGAGCCGTTTCAGTTTACCCCGCAGGAGGGAGGTTAATGGGGCGGTGATGGCACTGTAATCCATAATGAACTGGCGATAGAAGTTGGTGAAACCTAGGAAACACTGAAGCTCCTTGACGCTGTTGGGTAGTGGCCACTTCTGGATAGCATTGACTTTCCCCTGGTCTATTTGCATGCCCTCGGCACTGATGTTATAGCCCAGGAATTAAACAGATGATTGATGGAATTCACACTTTTCTAATTTGAGGAAGAGACTGTTGACGGAGTTTCTGAAGGACCTGCTGGATGTGCTGGCGATGTTCGGCCTGGTTCCGGGAGTAAATCAGAATATCGTCGATATAGACCATCACAAACCGATGCAAGTACTCCCGGAACACCTCATTCATAAAGGTTTGAAAGATGGAGGGACTGATGGACAAACCGTACGGTATTCGTAGTGCCCCGTGGGTGTTATGAAGGCCATCTTCCACTCGTCTCCCTTACCCGGGCTCCACGAAGCTCTTCGAGGGTGGCTGGTACCAGGGGTAGAGGATAGGGTTGCTGGATGATCTGTGAATTGAGTTGTCTGTAGTCAATGCATGGTCGTAAACCTCCATCCTTCTTGCCCACGAAGAAGAAGCTTGAAGCGGCCGGCGAGGTGGATGGCTGAATAAACCCTTGTTTCAGGGCTTCCTTGATGTACTCCATCGCCTGGCGCTCCGGGATGGACAGGGGGTAAACCTTCCCCTTAGGTAGTTTAGCTCCAGGCAGCAGGTCAAAAATCGCACAGTCCCATGGCCGATGCGGTGGAAGATGGGTGGCTGCTTGTTTACTGAAAACATCCTGGAACACCACATACTCCGCCGGGATCTCTGGAGGGTTTTCAGGTTCGGGGCTTTCAACTAGAGTCGACGACAGCAAGACTGGAATGGGAGGTGGTTTAGGAATGTTGGAGAGACAAGGTTCAAAACAGCGATCACACCAGCCGATGACATCACAGGGATCCCAGCGGATAGTGGGGCGATGTTGTTGCAGCCAGGGGCGTCCCAGGATGATACTCACGGTGGAATCCTCCAGTACCAAGAACTGTATCCGTTCGGAATGGAACAGTCCAACTTGTAAGGTGATGTAGGGTGAAGAGTGACGAATCCGCCCACACCCAAGTGGTTTTCCCTGAATAGTCCTTACAGCATATTCATGACAATGACGTTACAAATGTAGCTGATCTAAACATTCTTGTGCAATGAAGTTGCCGGAAGACCCTGAATCAACAAGAGCAGAAACAGACAATGTATGATCAGCAGTACGCAATGTAACTGGTATTAGCGGAAGATGGGAAGTTTCAACGTCAGATTGAATGGTACTCACCTCTGGGCGTGGGGGCCGAACAGGGCAGTTACGGATGTGGTGACCAGGTTGACCGCAGTAAATACATAATCCCATGGTGATGCGTCGGTTCCTTTCTGTGCGAGATAGACGGGTTGAATCCACTTGCATGGGTTCTGGTACTGGAGTATAAGCAGCCACCGAAGCAGACTAAGGAGCGGTTACAGGTGGCTGGCAAGTGGCTAGTCGCTGGGAGACATGTGTTGTACATTGCAGGAACGTCTCGAGTCCAATGGAGTCGTCATACAAAGCCATGGCAGCGCGGATTTCCGGGTTGAGTCCTTGACGATAGGCTCCGAGAAGTGCAGTTTCATTCCAGCCACTAGCCGCCGCCAGCGTGTGAAAACGAAGTGAGTAGTCATTCACAGAAGTGCCTTGTTGTAATCGGAACAGCTGATCGGAAGTGTTTAGCGTGTCGGTGGCAGTGCTGAAAACCTCGGTAAAATGAGCCGTAAACTGTTCATATGAATTGACAAAGGGATTATTAGCGTTCCAAATAGCCTTTGCCCATTGGAGGGCCTTACCAGACAGGAGGGAGATGAGAAATGCCACCTTAGCACTGTCCGAAGGAAACTGTTGTGGTTGCATCTGAATGAACAAACTGACTTGGAGGAGGAAACCGCTACACTCAGCCGCGTCGCCCGCAAATGTTGCGGGCAGGGCCAAGGGTCTACCTGAGGCAGAAGGCGGGGTAGGTGTTGGTCTTAAAGCCGCCCTAAAGGCATTCACCAATTCCATTAGTGGATCTGTTGTCGGGGGTATTTCGGTGCTCATTGTTGGTGTAGGTCTGGTCTTCTGTCACGCTAGCACAGAGATGAGACCAGAGACGGAAGTAAACAGAATGAGTTGAATGTTTATTAACAAGTATGGTAAAAGCCAGAGAGCATGAAGTGGCAGTTGAATGGTAGCTTATCTGACAGTCCTGATATAAAGAGTTCGGAAGAAGTCCAGGGAGCAGAGTTGAGCAGTCCAAGCACACATCAGAGAGTATGGGAAGCAGGGGGTCTGGAGCTAACATCAGGGTAGTGAACAGTAGACCAGACAACAACTGAATGAAGGAGAGGTCTATTTATAGGGCGCGGTAACAAGAATCAGGTGATCGTAATTAGAACTCCGGTGAGGCAGAACGAGTGGGCGGTGCTGTAGGTGACGTGGCAGATGGAGGTGGCTGTGGTGAATGCCTGACATATATGTGTATTTATGTATAAATAAAAAAAATTATTTAGTCTTTCGGAAAATGAATACAACAATATTTCATAGAAAGGGCAATAGGAAGAGTGCAGAGTTGCCTCTTTCATGTGATGACAATGAGGATGAGTTAGCCTTCAGTGACCATAACAATGAGTGTGTGTGTGCATGTGTGTGTGGCAGATTTTGGAAATTGGAATTTAAATTTGGAAATTAAGATTGGATGCATCAATTTAAAAGAAAAGAAATAATAAAAAAAATAATAATAATAATAAAAGAAATGTGCATTTTAATTAAAAATAAAATCATAATATAATAGAAAAACTAATTTTGAGCAATTTTCCATTGTGGTACATTGTTGCCATATGTTGTTTGAAGTTGCATATACTGTATAAATAAAATATATATTGTTTACACCTATGGTTGCTACATATATACAAATTATCATATAGATATTATTAACATGTATACATATATAGATTTTACTATGGGGATTTTATATGTGATAAAACGAATGTATGAATATGTATCTATGAAACGAATATCTTCATCTACACACATACAACGTATGTATGTGAACATTATAGGTAACATATATAGCAACATCACTCTTGATATAGGATTACATGTCATATATTACATTTCCGTATGAGGCATCTTTCAGTGGCAAATTCAGTGAGCCATGCCTGTGAAAGCACAAATACAGACAAATCTAGCAAGTTTTATGATTTAGAAATGGGGGTAAAGTTTTGCCAGTGGGGTCAGAAAAATAAATGCAAGACAAGTCTTACACAATTTTCCTTTTGTGTTTCTAAGTCTAAATGGAAAAGTGGGGGAAAAGCCTCGTGAAGGGTCTAACTCAGTGAGAAATGCTGTAATAAGTGTCGATGAGGTCAGCGCATGTCGACACTAAGGTTCTGGCTGCTGCTGTGTATTCTTTCTAATTAGAATAACATTATCACCGCAGATCCGGGCTAAAGCTGCAGGGACTGGAGCGGGTCTGTGTGAGTATATCTCATTAAGCCAGCGCAGACTCAAACGCGCAAACAGATGTGCACGGATTTGTGAACTTGGCACGGGCAGGCGAGCCTCTCAACGCAGCCAAATCCGCAGGCATGAGATTCAATACGCTTTAGTTTTTCATGGCAAAACGCCCATGTCTCAAGTGCATTCACTCTATTTTCTGTCTTCCCTTTTCTATCGTTTTTTCTTTAGTTCGTTCTTTCTCCGGGTTTTTGTTTTACAACTCCCCACCTCCAGATAACTCCGGCAGCCCACGCGCGGTGCGCGCACACTGGCCAGCGGGTTGGCGTATTATCCACGCAGCAATGTGACGTGCTCTGATTTGAGGAACTTTGCGCCACAGGAGTACTGAGATTAGAGAACCGTGTGAAGCGGGAGGAAATGTCAGCCACTGGTTTGAAGCGTTCATGCTTCGGCTGAAAAAATGCCTCGGCTTTCTTGGGGTCGCAACATGAGCTCGAGGTGCACGGGGTCGTGGGCGCAGGAGCCCCGTGCGGTCTCGTATCTAGCTGCGCGGGCAATAATGAGATGTAATGGCCCTTCATCATGCGTTATCAATAGGGGGAATAATACGGACACGGTCAGCGAACGCACCGCAAACTCTTTGAGCGACTTGGAGGACAATTACTCAAGATCCGCGGCAGACAGGCCGTAATTACAAATCCATTTACAGGGTGCTGAGAATAATGAGGAAACTGCGGAGGTGAAGAGTTTTTCCCTTCTCTCCAACGCAGCCGGTTAATGTCTTTAAACGAGGACAAAGCACATATGTTCAGCTAACGCAGCAGAAGCTTTATGATGAAAGTCTTGATAACATATTGGCTCCCTATACGGGAGATTATTAAAGGTGGAGCTCTGGAAAACTTCACTGAGACTTGTCTCAGGAAATGTGCGCTTGTAAAAACCCAAGTGCTC
Organism: Cirrhinus mrigala; assembly: GCA_036247105.1. NCBI lineage: Eukaryota > Metazoa > Chordata > Actinopteri > Cypriniformes > Cyprinidae > Cirrhinus > Cirrhinus mrigala. The sequence continues at coordinate 2,330,442 of CM070026.1, forward strand.
CTCTGAGGGGGTCTGCCTTCATTTCAGAGCTGTGCTGACAGTCCTGGGATTTGTAGGACGTGACAGCTCAACGCAGTATGGAGTATGTCTGAATCATTCAGTGGCCAAATCTTGAACTGATGTTATTCTAGGAAGTAGCTCAGAGGAAGACATTCATAACATTGACTGTTTCATCAAAGGATTGGCAAATGCCAACACAACCAAGTGTGTGCCATAAAATGTGGATAAAACACAGGAAAGGAAAGGACGTGTGACGTGTGGCCAAGTATTGTGTCCATACTCAGAATCCGGGCTCTGCATTTCACCTATCCAAGTGCACACACACACACACATGCAGGTTTGTTTCTGTGAATTGTGGGGACATTCCATAGGTGTAATGGTTTTTATACTGTACAAACTGTATTTTCTATCGCCCTACACCAACCCTACACCTAAACCTAGCCCTCACAGGAAACGGTGCACATCTTTACTTTCTTAAAAAAAAAACTTGTTCTGTATGATTTTTAAGCCTTTTGAAAAATGGGGACATGGGGCAATGTGCTCATAAGTCACCCTCTACTTGTAATACCTATGTCATACCCATGTCATTATACAAATTTGTGTCCTGATATGTCACAAAAACATGCACACACACAGCATGAACATACACCCAGAGCAGCAAGTGCACAACAGCAAGTGCATATAATCTGTTTTCTGCAGTCAATAAAATCAATACACTACATATATGCATGGTTATTGCTGGAAAGATACCAACTTTATTTACAAAATACCAAAATTATACAAAGAGTGTAAATTTAATACACTTTAGTTGATTCAGGCACACTCCAGCCAAATGCCATTTGAAATCTAATTACTGAAGGTGCTGGAACCCCTTTTGTATTTCTGCTGATTTGTTTTTTTTTCCTTTTCTGTGCAAAAGTGTCTGGATGTCAGAGACGCAGGTTGTAGAGATCTCAGACTTGGTGGGATGGTTCAAAATCCCCCCATATTCATGTGACCCAAAACACATTTTTAGACACTATAATAAAAAATATATATATATTCTATTTAGTTAATAACTATGGAGCCATACAGGCTAGAATTATTTTTTCAGAGTCAGTGATCAACCAAGTCATGAAAAATTGTAGATTGTAGAAATCAACAAAAATGGCCACCAGTAGCCAGTCACATTTTAACAGCTAATAGCTTGAATTGTGAACATCTTTCCTGTAAATCCTTCAGTGCTCTCAAAACACTTGTTTACATGGATTTTCTAGTCCACACCAAATACAGGCCAGTGGTTCTCAATTCCAGTCCTCAAGTACCACTGCTCTGCATATTTTGCACTGCGTTCATTATTAGATCCAGCAACACAACACCTCAATCGCTCAATTGGAGATATTCTTGTCTAACTTACATCCCTGCTCCAGCAATGAAACAAAGAGGGCTGACTGTTACAGCTGATCTGAGGTAAAACTATCGTGGGAGCTACACCGACAGGCATCTGAGAATGGCTCGATTTGAAAAAGAGGATATTATTTTTACAGATTAATTAAAAGCCACTGCATGGATTTTTATCATTATAGGGTAGATTTGTACATGCACTGCCAACACACATTAATGTTCAAACAACATGTAAAAGTGAACTTAGCATCCGATGACCCCTTTAACACACCTGATTCAGAGAGAGCTCAATGCATGAACTGTGTTCCGGTTGATGTGGACCCTACACAGTGTTCACTGCTCCCTACTTCCTCAGCACGGAAAATCCATTGAAGTTTGCTTCACTCTGAAGCATTCATTCATGTATTTGCGCTACGCCACCACCTACAGCGTCTTCACATCTTGCACACTTTAATGCCCTTTAAATGCAACTTATATGCTCCCTTCGAACTGGAATCATGGCAGAATATCCTGTGATGTCCACTTCCCAGGGCACTTATGGTCAAATAGAACAAACTTCTGAAATGATAAGAGATACATATAAAATGTGCAGAGCGGTGGCATGCGAGGCCTTAAATTGAGAAACACTGTCCCTGGTCATTTGTCTGTCTCATACAAAATGTGATACGTAACATCTGCAGATTCTCAAAGCAAAAAGAATATTGATGCATTTGATGGTTTGGCAGATGCCAGTACATTTTTGATCGTGGCACATAATGACTAATTGGCCCCTTTTTGGTGAGCACAACATCCAAAGTTCCCAAAACTTCATACACATGGACAACAGGGCATTCTGAGGCAACATGGAATTCTCATGAATTTGTGATACTCAGGGGCAGCAGTTTGTGAATTGTCAGCAATTGCATTGCTACATTGCACTTGGATCTCAATGGCTGCTGTATTTGAAATAGCAATAGTAAACTATATGATTTAAAATTTGATGATTTAAGATTTGCATAAAGCTGAGCCACTTTCCACAATCCACAAGTGGTAGGGGAGCACCAATTTCTCAGTTTGTGTAAATCCACATGGGGTTCAGAGTATAATTTTTTATCTACATTAATTTCACACTTGTCTAGTATGACTATGTTGCTTAGTTTAATAATTATAGTATACATTTTTCCTTATTTACCTCAAAAGAAAGGAAGTGAAATGTGACAACATGCGAGGAGCACGTTGTAAAATGACCATATGACAGCTTAAAATGTTATCTGATCGACTGAAACACAACAAACTAAAATATTTTGTCAATAAAATAAAATTAACTTTTTCCAAATAATATAATAACTTTTTTTAATTATTATTAAAAATAATCTCATTGTCGGTGCCGATAGCCTTGTGGGCAGCGCGCCCAGCGTCCCGTGTTCGAATCCCAACTGAGGACCTTTCCTGATCCCTCTCTCCCGCTTCACTTCCTGTCAATTCTGATCTTTCCTGTCTCAATAAAGGCAAAAATAAATAATCTCATTTTGGAGTTTGATAATGAACACATCGCAACCATGCGTGGGACGGCCCTGATCGCAACATACAGCCATAGAGTATAGTTCAAAACAATGTGGGCAAACAGATGAAACACATTCGGACATTGAGAGACACTCCCCTCCTTCCAAACACAGCTCTCATAGAACACAAGTCACATAAATGAGCCAATATTCTTTACATTTCTTAAAATAATCATTTCTGAACATTAAACTTTGATTGTCAGTTTTTATTCACCTGTTTCTTGTGGTTTCTCATTAAAATCCATAAAAGTAAATAGTGTAAACTACATCGCTAATATCATACCATAGCGGGTTTATAGGACAGTGTTCCAACTTTCGCCATCTGCACGACTGGAGTTTAAAACTGGTTAGTGTCTTCTGCATAAATAAACTATCTATACTGTTAAATAACAGATTGGTGATTTGTCTTATTTTAAATGAATACTAAAAACTGAGATTAAAACTTTACTTCAGCCAGAAGTGTACTTTTACTATGGTAAAATAAATATTCTGCGATATCTTCAAAAGGCTTTTGAATTTTGGCGCACTTTTTTCTCAGTATAGTGTTGCTAAGGCAACTAGTAAATGCCGTAAATTTGGTTATGCTAGCATGGAAATATTTAAACCACCTGTGTTACAACTAACCCTGCATAAGTTTGTGCCCCACGCTCCCCTATTGGCCATTTGTCACATTTTTATAGTTGTTACATGTGATTTAAATGTTGTAATTGTATGCAATTAATTACCATATTTATAGGATAAAACAACAGTTTGGAATAGTTTAAAAACCCTTTGAACTTCTGTCTTTCATGTATTTTTATTAATTTATTATTGTTGTTTGTGAATGACAGAACTAAATAGCTCAGGCTTCTCCCAAACATTCCTGTAGATCTGTCACAATAGGTTGCGAAATAAAGATGGAGGCGGTGGTTCGGGCACAGGACAACCAAATATTACGTAACAACAAAAGACAAGTGAACTAAACAAAAGACAGGGCTTGAATACACAGGGAAACATTAATGACTAAACAGGTGTAACACATGAGGGCAAATCAAAAACCATGCTAACTGATCAACTGAAAAACTGATGAAGGAAAACTAAATAAACTGATAAAGGAAATTGATCTAGAAACAGTGCAGAAACAAACTTAATGTACTACAGAAACAAAACATAAAATGAGCATTATTTACTGTGCAATTTAGTGCAATTTAATTTTAGTTTAAAAATATGCATTCAGAATCTGTGCACAAAAAAAAAAAGTAAAGACGCAAGCATGACACATCTGTTTAAAATGAATCAAAGATATTATCCCAGCAGCATCTAGACATTTACAGTCTCATGTCATAGCACATTTCCATTGTCTTGTTCCGAGTTTTTCTCTTTATTTCTTTGGTTCTGGAATGTGCTGGAGTACCTCATGATGTCCATTGAGAAAAACTATCAGAGATCCAACAGAGGGCGGTAGGCCTCAGTCGCTGCACGCGCACTCCCAGTACGACCCAATTCAAAAAGCAATTATCTGAGTGTGTACTCCTGGGCCGATGAATAGACTGCTTCTAAAGTGCCATATTAACCTAGTTGAGAAGTATCGATTGGGGTCCCTGTCCAAACGAAGAGGCACAAGAAAGTGTTGGAAACAGACGGTGAGAGAAATGCATCTGTATTCCATTGGGTTCCATCCTGCAGTCGTAATGAGGTCTTGAACAGGCTGGGACTCTATTCTTCAGTGCCGTTTGGGAGCGGGATGCTTTCCACTGGGCTCTTGAACTCCAACAAATGTCTCACTTTCCCTCTTGCACTCCAGTATCGCTCCCTGTCTCCCCCTCTCTCTCGTTTAAATAGATGCAGATGTTTTATTTTTTGAAAAAGTTCAAATCTTTGAAAATAATTAAGGATTATGTTCAAATCAAAATTGTGTTCCTGGCCATAACAGTACAGTCATACATCATTTAATAGAGTTTTTCAAGAGTCTGGTGACAGAAATGAACCATTTTGGTGCAATATTTGACTTCTTAAATTGATTTCCGGGAACGTTTTTCTTTCTAGCCATATTACAGATGGTTACAGATGGTCAGATTCTTACATTTAATTAGAATTAGAATAATGAGACACTTCAGGACTGTAATTACACAGGCTGTCCAATGTGGCTCAAAGATGGTATACATGCATTTACACTGCAATTACAAGTGCACTGTAAAAAAAAAAAATAATAATAATAATAAAATAAAAAAATAAATAAAAAGTTGTTTCAACTTAATATGATCTGTTACCCCGCTGACGTAAATGTTTAGTCTAGTCAACTTGAAATGTTAAGTTACTTAATGTTAATTTAAAGGAGAAGTCCACTTCCAGAACAAAAATTGACAGATAATGTACTCACCCCCACTCATCCAAGATGTTCATGTCTTTCTTGCTTCAGCCGTAAAGAAATTGTGTTTTTTGAGGTAAATATTTCAGGATTTTTCTCCATATAATGGACTGATATGGTGCCCCGATTTTGAACTTCCAAAATGCAGTTTAAATGCGGCTTCAAATGATCCCAAATGCGGTTGTAAACGATCCCAGCCGAGGAAGAAGGGCCTTATCTAGACTGAAACGATTACTTATTTGCATATGGAGAAAAATCCTGAAACGTTTCCCTCAAAAAACACAATTTCTTTACGGCTGAAGCAAGAAAGACATGAACATCTTGGATGACAGTGGGGTGAGTACATTATCTGTCAATTTCTGTTCTGGAAGTGGACTTCTCCTTTAAGTGACAACTGGAATATTTTAGTTGACTAAACTAAAAATTTTAAGTCAGTGGGGTAACAAATAATTTGAAATTATTTTATAATTGCATAATGCTATGAGTTTGATATGTTGAAAAAAAAAAAAGTGAAATATAAAATTATTTTAAAATGATGTTTTGTAAATATAAAAACTAAAACCACCAGTAGGTGGCAGCAAGACATTGTCGTAATGAGTGAGTCATTAAATCATTAATTTAATATTTTCATTTAAGAATTGGATTCACAAGTTTGTCTGCCCATCCAGTCCTGATAGGCAATGGTAAACAAATTTGGCTTGCTGTGCTTAATGGAGGCTCGAAACCGAGGCTCGGCTTGAGCGCCGAGTTCAACCCCCCATTGCGATATTAACTAGAGGGAGAATAACAAAAATAGAGGAGGAGAAGGGGAGGTGGAGGGATGCTGGAAGAACTGACGCTGGGATGGTGCAATAAGAGCTGCTTATATAGGCTCGTAATGATGATTGACAGGACTGAATGATTAGGCTCCTCCCGACCTACATTTGGAACTTCATTTAATTCAGTGACAAAACATCACTCATGGCTCTGAGATATGCAGCAAATCTGCTGAGGCTTGTTTTGAAGCTATCTTCATTCAAGTAAAGCAAAAACAGACAAGGTTGTGTCTAAAATGAAACTTGCTTAATATTAACATTTTGTTTAACTGGACTGTTATTGTGCTGATAATATGAATATAAAAAAAATAATTCTTGCTCCTATGCCTTGAGTTTTGTTGCATTTTTGTCCCAAGCCTCCATTCATTTCTGACCCTGCAAGAATCGTTTCAGACCTGTATAACTTTCTTTTATTGAACACACACACACACACACACACACACACACATACACACCAGAATGCTAATTTCCATGAAATTCTCAAAAGGTACATCAAGGTAAGATATGAATGACACATCTTTAATCACTGGCCCTTGTGTATCTTTTTTAACAGGAAGCATAGATCATATTTTTTCGATGAAATAACCCTTTGTAGGAGGATCATGGTCAATGAAAACAATAATCTTGTCCACAATAATATGGTGTATAGTAATAATTGCCAAATTAATTGAGTTTTAGAAGAGCAGGCCAGAGAACACAGATGAAACCTCATTTGAGAACAAGCCAATTAACTAATGAATGCAGCCAGTGTGAATCAGAGTTACAATAAGAGAGAAAGCAAGCGTGAGCGGGGACGGAGCAACATTCAACGGGCAGACAGGCAGAGCCGATGACCTCCTTACCCGCTCCTGTCAATCAAACGGCCCCTCTGCCCTCCCTGAACTGATGGGGGTCAAAGATGGATGTGGACAAAAAGGAAAGTCCATCTGACAGACAACAATCTCATCTGTGCTTCATGTGGAGGGAGGAGAGCAAAATGAAGAGTGGATGAGCACAGCGGGATCAGACGGAAGACAAGGTAGTCCAATTAAAGATGGCCCAGGATCACAGCGCTCTCTCTTATCACATCAGTAACACACACACACACACGCTTCCGCTCTTCCTATTTTATAGGGCCAATTTTGCAATTAGAGATATTGGTGACAGCAGATGTCAAAGAATGCGAGTGAGAGGGAGAGTAATGCAGCTGTCTGTCTACACAACACTCTGATTATCCTCTATGTGTGTGTGTGTGTATGTGTGTGTGTGTAGATGGCAGAGTGATTATCGGGAGTGTGTTTGCATGTGTATGATGGCATGAGTGTGTCGAGTTTAGGACTTTGCCATTGCACAAACTTATATTAGCTGTTTAGAGATAATTTCAGAGTCGGCATGAAATGAAAATTCATGTTTTCTAAAAGCATCTTAATGTGAATGATTTATTAATGTCTTTTTTTATTTTATTTTTTAATTTGACCATCATTTTTAAACTAAAAATGTCATAACTGGATCTTCCACTGAAATGTCAGTCTTTTCTTTGACTTCTTCTCTCTTTAATTTAATTTAATTTTATTTTATTGTTCTTATGTAGTATTTTGTTTTCTTTCTGTTAAAAAAAAATGATTAAAAAAATAATACTGAGAGAGACAAACACAACTGATAACCTCACCAATAGAACACCGAGCTTCACCTGGAGCAGAATTCATGAAAATTTCAGCTGTTTAAAGCATACGGTGGCAGACATACCGCATGTGTGTGTCTGTGTTGTGAGTTTATGGTGATTGGGCTCATGGAGACTCGCATACGAGACTCGTATACATTATTTTGACCCATCATATTTACATATTTTGTCTTCACGTGCTGAAATTTCACATTAACGGAAATGAGAAAGCACTTTTCACTCGAATGCGAGCGGCCAATGGGGATATTATGATCAATCTCGAATCCAAAACACAATCAGAGCCGCATCCCTCCACTGAATCTCTCTCTCTCTTTCTATCTGTCTGGCAGTGAAAGTTATTCCAGCACATTAAACTGAATATAAACAAAGAGAGTATTGTGTGAGAGAAACAAAAGCCTCCGGCTCCAGCACACACACACCCTCCATGCCAGCCTCATCCTTCTCCTCGCTCGCCGTTGAGTCCTGGAACAAAGGAGCTTGAGTCTGTATGGAAATTATTAAAATGCGCTTACTGATTATGATTAATGCCATTGTGAAAATTAAAAGAGAGCACATATTAACTCACAGTTCGTCAGTAAACACACACCTCAGCCGTTTCTGTCTCTCACACACATAAGTCTCTCCAAGTCCTATGTTTATTGCATTGTGCATGCATTACATTCTACGATCTATCTACATTTTCAAGGCAGGGTGCATAAAATGTGATCACTGAAGAATAAATAACTGAGAAACTCATATCGGTCAAACGCTAATCTGAAAAGTGGAGAAGACATGTGCCCATCAATGCTTTGCGGTAAAATATCTGAACATCTCTACAACAGGATCGGTTCAGCTTCATACGATATTAAGGCTTACAGAAAATATTGACTACAGCTGATTTACTTCACTATATTTTACCCCATGGGCAAATACATTTATCTTGTTTCAAGGATAATATTCACTATTTTGTTAGATTTAAAAAAAAAATAACGAATGACAATTTGGCAATGTGATAAACTAGATGAAGTTGAAAACAAGTAGTGTTATTATGGTAAACAATTTTGCTTTAGGAGTGTCTTGTTTTAGGAGTGTTTACATATCTTACTGGCAAACAAGACAAAAATACTGATTACAAAATGATTTTATGCAGTATAATGGTTATGACGCATAAAGAAGCAGCCAGCCACGGTAATGTGTGTGTGTGTGTGTGTGTGTGTGTGAAGCAGTAGAAGCGCTAATATTTATGCCTTCTCTGCCTCCCTCGTTAACTTATGCAGCAGCCGAGGTGAAGAATGTGACATGTTAATTTCTAATGTTAAAGGCTCTTTTTTATTATCACCTTTCATGTGACAAGCTCTCATTTTGTTGCTATTCCAGTTGCTGCAGAAGATAATTACATGCTAGTTAATTGCGTAGAATTTGGATTGCAAATAGGACGGTTGGTCTTTGAAGCAAAGATGAAGGCAGGTGAAGAGAATCAGAGTCACTGAGCAGGAACTTCCTCAACAAAAAGTACCATATTCCTGTAGTGATGACGATACAGGTAGCTAATGATTACTATAGTTATGTGCTGATGGATGAATTACTATACTTTTGTGCCATGCTAGTTTAAGTGTTCAAAGAATACTGTGTTACATGGTACACATCTATAAAACAACAACAACAACAACAACAAAAAAAAAAAAAAAAATATATATATATATATATATATATATATATATATATATTTAGAAAGAGAGGGGAGAGAGTTAATAACATTCTCAAAACATTAGCTCAAAAACATTAGTTCATAAAACATGTCGTCATTTTTTTCTGAAACTTTTTTTAGCTTGATGTAAGCATATACAGGAAAAGCAATGGTCCTAGTACTGAGCCTTGTGGTACTCCATAGTGAAATTGGGAAGAATCTTTCCTGTAATGTTTGCAAAATGATCAAATGGAACATTCCTTTAATGTTTTCTCTAACGTTCAACAATTGTTTTTTAAATGTTTATTTTTAAATGGACCTCTTGAACATTCAGACAACAATCCGAAATTTTTCATAACTTAAAGGATTAGTTCACTTCCAGAATAAAAATAAAAATGTATAGATACATGTCATCCAAGATGTTCATATCTTTCTTTCTTCAGTTGTAAAGAAATTATGTTTCAGAAAACATTTCAGGAATTTTCTCCATATAGTGGACTTCAATGGTGCCCACGAGTTTGAACTTTCAAAACGCAGTTCAAATGCAGCTTTAAATGGCTCTAAATGATCCCAGACGAGGGAGAATGGTCTTATCTAGCGAAACGATCTGTCATTTTCTTAAATAAATTAATATTTAAACACTTTTAACCACAAATGCTCCTCTTGTCTAGCTCTTCAATGTGCATGCGTCCGGTTCAATACAGTTAGGGTATATCGAAAAACTTCCATCTCATTTTCTCCTCCAACTTCAAAACTTTGAAATCATTCTATTCCTTTAACAGGAATGTTAGGAAGACATGTTTTTGGTAGCTGGGATGATGTCCACATCCAAAAAAAAAACAAAAAAAAAACATGGTAATATCATATACATGTTCAAAAATAAGATAGTAGTAACATGGTAAATATTCAAAACAGTGCAGTACTATGGTGGTACTATGTCACCCTGTCAAAAATATGGTAATACTATAATACATGTCCAAAAAAAAAAAAAAAAAACAAAACAAACAAACAAAAAAACATATACCATGATGGCATATACCAAGAATGTACTCCAGTAGCAGTACAATATAGTATATACAGCTTTTACTACAAAAGCACTATGGTATAACAGTAAGGCAAGTCAAACCCCCTAAAAAACAATTGCATAGTAGTACAAGGGTAACTGTAGTACCATAGTATGGAACATGCACAAACACCCTTTGTAATAACATATTGCATGTCCAAAATCCGTAATACTATAATAGTAGTGTCATAGTACATATAACCAAAACAAATTGTTGGCACATGCCAAAAAATGGCATAATAAATGTCAAAAACAAGGTACTACCATTGACAAATGTCAGAAATATGGCAATTCAATGGTACATGTCCACAAAAACCAAGTTAGTACCATCCAAAATAAGTATGTGGTACTTTTTGCTTGTTTTCTGTAAGTTTTGATGAGGTTTGTGAAGACGCAGCCGTGGTACGGCCTCCAGATGACTGGCCAAGCGTGCCGCGCACACGGTGCGCCTGTGTTTTGCTTGCTTTTGGTTTTATCATATTTGTCAGCTCAGCTGTGTGCAGGAATAACAAGCAGGCGAGTTTAATCTGCTGCGGGAGAGATCTGATGAAGGCAGGCAGCAATAAGAGCAGATCTCATTAACATCGCCGTGTAGCTTTATCCTAATGAAGTTATGGACACAGCCAAAGCAATTACACATGCAAATAGAATTAGCTAAAGCAAAATAGCGGGCCGATTGGATTGTGTTCTCACATTCAGAAATCTAAAGCATTCGCCAACCTTTTAATCAATAAGAGAGTTGACGCTTTGCCACATCCTATTAACGGAAATCCCGTAATAATTATTAAAATGGGTGCTTGTAAAACCAAGAAACATCAGATGAGATTGCCTACCGGGTGATACAAATATTGTATGTCTTATTTTTACAGCTTTAAGGGCAGTAAACTTAACTAAAAGGTAGTGAAAATCATATTCTCCATCAGCATGCTTTATGTGTTTATCCTGTATAACATTGTCAAAATACCTTTAACCTTAATCCACAAAATACAACTATGTAGTACTAGAAAATACATAAGACATCTCATAATCATACACATTTTTGTCTCTTATGAAAATTGATCTCGTTGTAAGGATATTAAATATACATTTGCATGCAAGAAGTGCCGCTTATTCATGGACTTTAAGAGATGTGCGTTTTCGCCTAGCACTTTTAACTTAGTGAAATTGAACTGATCCAAACGAGTTTAAATGGAAAAAATCATTGCTGTTTTAATAGAGCTCAGATTTATCACAGCAGAAACGGTGGGCAGATAATTGCACAGCGGTGAATCGCGTACCAAACCCCGCTTGATAGAAAGCACCGCCGCGCTTACTGCTGATCAATCCGGCACCTTCTCATCCTCTTTATAACCTGCTGTCAGGACAAATTACAGATGTAAAATGTGCTCCAGGCAGAGCAATGTGTGTTATGGACTGTCCAGACTCACAGCCCAGAGTGAAATGTTGTGAAAGTTCAAGTTTTTCGCTGTTTTACAGGCCGGCTGCAGACTTCGTGCTGTCCCTGAGGGAATCGGTTGTCTGTCAGAAGTACACAATCATGTCAAACTGCCGTCCTTGAGGAGCTGAAAGTGTATTTATTTCGGCAGATGAATTCACAGGTTTGATGTGAGATGCTCGACAGATGCGGGTTTGGAGCAGCTGAAGGAGAATCAGAGAACAGATCCACCAGTTCAACCTGGATCTTATGACAGCTTATAAAGAACTTTGAATGAACTGAGTGAATCAAATGTGTGTATTTATTTTATTTATTTAGAAATCTTGAGGTCTCTAATTGAAAGCCAAATCAAAATATTGAATAAGTCTTTATTTAGTAATAAGCAGTAAATCAAATGCTCCAAACAAAGGATGAAACTGCTCTCCATGAGCTGAACAGAGCTAACAGATCTCCAGCAGGTTCTTTCACACATGCAGTCATACATTTAACATCATTTCTCTGTTTTGAGGTCATGTGCCAACAGGCACTAATGTCAAAATGATGCTGAAGTGATGCTAACAGGGTTGTAAAATGCTGTGTGTGAACAAAACTATGACAAAATTTTTCTAGAAAGTGAGCATTGTTTTGAACTGCCAAAATAAACTCCAGCAGAATTTCACTTTGCTCTGATTTTGTTCGAAATGGTGTCACACCAGTTCGTTCTTTGATTATTGTGATTAATGTATACACACTACTGAGCTGTAGACCTGTGACATGGAAGTCGAAAACTATCATTATATACATTGTGAAAAGCAATATTGTCAGTTTTAATGAATTTTCAGTTACTTTTACCTACAAATTCGATTACTGTTTTTAACAGATTTAAAAAAAAAAAAAAATTTAAAGAAAAAAAGGGGGTTGATATATAAAATATGGTATGTGTGCGTCAAGCCTTGCAGCATAAATGTAGTTGTAGAAATGCTACAAAAAACAAAATCACCAGCATCAGTGTGTTTCACCCCCTCGCTCACTATCTTTGACTATCTGATCAGTGTTTAACCTCTCTGGTTAAACATCCTTAATCAGCCTCTCTGAACACCGAGCTGAATGTGACTCTTCACTCGTCCTGGAGATCAATGATCAGCACTGACCACTACATACCTCCACTTCACAGTGTTAAAGTATGTTAGGGTGAAATCTACTAAAAATATAGCAGGCCTATATATAGGATTTGGGTATTTTACTGTATATATGACAGTTTTATATGATGTATTATATAAATTTTGTATTACAAATTTGGATAGTTGCAGTCCTGGATGCTGATAGGTCAATAAAACAATGGTCTAAAAACACAATACAATAACAGCTGCAGTATGAATATTGTGGCGGGCGGAGCATAACGACAGACACAGTGGGCGTGACGTCAGGCCTCGGAGAGGCTTTTATTAAACAATAAAAACAAAAGTGTCCAAAGGGGGGGGAATAAAAGTGTCCAAAATAAATAGGGGATCTGGTGTCCTCAACGTGCAGGGGTTCCATGAAGGAGGGGCAGTGTTCAGAAGGGAAGGGTCCAGGTAAGGGGCGGAGTCCGGCGGCCGCACTCGCTCCCTGCCGGGGTCCGCGGCACGAGGGGTAGCGGCTTCCTTCAGCGGCTTCATCCACCTTCCATCACGCCACTTCCTCAGGCGGGTAAATCGGCCCGGTATCCTAGCCCGCAGCCGTCTGGGTGCGGCTTCACATCCGGACCACGGGTCCGGCAGCTCGTCTATCACTTTCGGCGGCGCTCGTCCCTCTACGCTCCCTTCCTGGACCCACGAGGACACCAGCGTGCATGCACGGGGAAGAGACCGGTCTCCTGAGGAGAGGCGCGCTCAGCATTTTAACAGTGGCGGTGATGAGGCTTCATTCACTTCAGGTGTGCCTCATCACACGCCGCCAGACCTGGATGTTTCGGCGCCCCTCCTCCTCCCACACGCCCACTCCCGTCAGGAGCCTGGTGAAGGGCGCCGATTACCGACGGGGTGAAGCTGATAATTATGGGGGGAGGCAGCCGACTCGTCACAATATATATTCACTCTGTCACGTCATAACTAATAACACCCTTTAGACATGACTACATTCACAATATACCACAATATAACTATTCACAATATAACTATTATTCAACACCCCATTACAAATAACTTTATAAAACACTAAATGGAAACACTTCACAATAAGGTCTGATTTGTTAAGTAAGGGATAATGTACATCCAGCTGGTTGTTATCGCAGAATAAAGTCAGACAGACTGTATATGTTGTATAAGTGTAACGCCACGCCAGCAGAGGGAGCTCTTACCTAGTACTGTCTGTTACCACTCCCTCTGCTTCCTCTATGGTTACTTCCTGTTTGGCAGCCATATAAAGAGGGCCATGCTAAACAGACCCCTGTGAAGTATTGTTTTGCTGTTGTGGATTCTACCAAGTGTTTTCCTTGTTTCATTGCCTTGTTTTGTTGTTTTTCCATTGCCTTGTTTTATTGTCATTGCCATATTCCATAGCCTTGTTTCATTGCCTTGTTTCATTTTCTTTGCCAAGGTAACCGGCCTATTGAAGATTATATCATGGACTTTTGTGAACTATGTCACTTGGTGGACTTTAATGATGTGGCACTAAAAGACATTTTTCATTTTGGCTTAAAACAAGGAATTGCAAGTTTTTTGCCGCGTCAGACCCCTCGCTGGACACTAGAACAATATATTGACTTTGCTCTACAGATGAGTGGCTCTGCATTTACTGCGGGGATCGCTGATGAGGAGCCCTGCCATCCTTCAGTATCTGCCACTCCAAAGTGTTTGCATGTCATGTCTGGAATTGTTAACATCATGCCAGAGCCCTCTCACGCCATGCATGTCACGCCAAAGCCTGCTCACATCATGTCTAGCAAACCAGAGACCTCTCACGTCATGCCTACCAAACCAAAGCCTGCTCACGTCATGTCTGCCAAGGCCTGTTCGCATCACGTCTGCCAAGCCACAGTCTGTACCCGTCACGGCCACCCTCCCAGAGCCAGTTCACAAAATGGCCACCATCCCTAAGCCAGTTCACAAGATGGCCGCTCCATCTGAATCCCCAGCCAAGATGGCCGCCATGCCTGAGCCTCGCCATGCCAAGGTCATCCTACCAGAATCTCGTCCCGACATGGCTGCCATACCCAAAGCAAGTCAAGTCACGGCTGATCTTCCCGAGTCAAATCAAGTCACAGCAGATCTTCCTGAGTCAAGTTACAGCTGTGTTTCATGAGCCAAGTCAAACCACAGCAGTTGTTCCTGAGTCAAGCAAAGACAAAGCTGTTGTTCGTGTGTCAAGTCAAGCCACAGCTGATTTTAATGAGCCAAGTCAAGTTACTGTTGTTGTTCCTGAGTCAAGTCAAGCTACAGCTGATCTTCATAAGTCAAGTCAAGTAACAGCTGTTCATCCAGAGTCTCGTCACATCACAGCTGACCTTCCTAAGCCACGTCATGTTGCAGCTGTTCACCCAGAGCCTTGTCACGTCTCAGCTGATCATCTAGAGCCTCGTAACGTCTCAGCTGACCTCCCAGAGGCTCGTCACATCTCAATTGACCTCCCTGAGCTTCGTCACATATTAGTTGACATCCCAGAGCCTCTTCATGTCTCAGACATCCTTCCAAAGCCTCGTCGGGTCTCGTCTCATCTGCCAGAGCCTCACCGGGTCTCGTCTCATCTCCCAGAGCCCACGCTCCCAAGCCACGCAGTCTTGACGGTCTCTAACCTCACAGCCTCCACACCCTCAAGCCTGGTGGGCATCCCACTGTCTACTGTGCTGCCTGTAATGGCGGTCACCATTTTGAGCATGTGGGCTGCACACTGCACTCCAGAGGCCTCGTCTGTCCACGAGTCTGTGCCAGAGGCCTCTCCTGTCCACGAATTCGCGCCAGTGCCTCCAGAGGTGGCAGCTCCTGCTGCAGAACCTTCTGAGGAGGCGGTGACCATCCATGAACTCACTGCCGCTCCTGTCCATGAGTCTGCCCCCGAGACCTCTCCTGTCTATGAGTCTGCCCCAGAGGCTTCTCCTGTCCATGAATTTGCGCCAGTGCCTCCAGAGGTGGCGGCATCTGCTGCAGAACCTCGCGAGGAGGCGGCATCCACTGCAGAACCTCCGAGGGTGGCAGCTCCTACTGCAGAACCCCCAGAGGTGGCAGCTTCCTGCCCTGTCACGGCCATGGAGACTGTTCTTGAGCTCACTGCCTGTCCTATCATAGCCACGGAGCCCTGTCAAGAACTCTGTATCTGGCCTGTAACAGTCACGGATACCATTAATGAACTGTCTGCCTGCTATGTCACGGCAAAGGAAGCCAATCATGAACTCTTTGCCTGTTCTGTCATGGCCAAGGAAGTTGTCCATGAACTCTCTACCTGTCCTGTTCTGGCCAAGAAGGCCAGTCCCATACCCTCTAACTGTCCAGCCACATTCAAAGAGGCTACCCCTGAACTCTCTGCTCTGCCGTGGGGATTTCTGCTCTCCTCTGCTCTGCTGTGGTGGTTGTCTGCTTTGCCGTGGAGATCTTCAAACTCATCTGTTCCATTGTGGGGACCTTTGCTCCTGTCTACTCTGCTTTGCTGGTTGCCAGCTCTACCTGGGCTTCCTGCCCTGCCATGGCTCCCTGCTCTGCCTGCCCCGCCATGGCTCCAGGCTTCACGGGATCTGACACGGTGGACTTCTGCTCCAGTGTTTCACTGTCTGCCACTGCTCCACGATCCAGGCCCACCTCCTCTGCGTGGACCTGGCCCCCCGTCCCACCCCCTGGTCTGCCTTGTTCCCACCACCCTCTAGGACTGTTGTTTTTTTGAGTGCCAGGAGTCGCTCCTAGAGGGGGGGATTCTGTAACGCCACGCCAGCAGAGGGAGCTCTTACCTAGTACTGTCTGTTACCGCTTCCTCTATGGTTACTTCCTGTTTGGCAGCCATAAAGGGAGCCATGCTAAACAGACCCCTGCAAAGTATTGTTTTGCTGCTGCGGACTCTACCAAGCATTTTCCCTGTTTCATTGCCTTGTTTTGTTGTTTTTCTATTGCCTTGTTTCATTGTCATTGCCAAGTTCCATAGCCTTGTTTCATTTGCTACTTTAGACTGCTCTCTGGTATTCTGACCTTTTTGCCTGTTTTTGGAATACACTTTTGTCTTGCCCTGGTTATCACTGTTTGTTTGGAGATCGACCCTGCCTGTTTGACTACGTTGTGTTCCAATAAAGCTTGCACTTGGATCTATCCACGCTGTCTATCGAGTCCCATTAAAATAAGACTGAAGGGCTTTATTTTGCAATAACAACCGGCTGGATTAACATTATCCCGCTTATTATACAGCTACTTGCCACAAAACGAAATAATTAGACACAAAATATTGATTTAAGTTGAAATATTTCAACGCAAAGCTTCTGTGAAGAAAGCAGTTGCTAGCAAGTGGCAAGTTCAAACTAGACTGACATTATATGGTACAGTCATACTACTTATTACATAGCATTTCACCACATGAATAATTATGGTGATAAAAGATATTAAGATGAAGCTGTTTTAGAATCTTACCAGGTTGTTAGTTATCTTACAATCCATTACAGTGTACAAAACAATCATCGCAAAATGGGTAGCAGTTGCATTTGTATGAAACAAGAGACAGCATTTCTGTAATACCAGGATGACATAATTATTTCTACAGAGAATACAGATTTGAGTTTTAATATTTTATTAGCCAACCAAACACAAAGTTTTTACAAAGAAAAAATGTTCCCAGCAAATGAATCCTGCCATCTGCAGTTACACGGATGTGCCTGTGCTATTAGTTTTTATCGGTTGTTATCGGGGAATAACATTCCCTTAGGTGACTGACCAATCAGAATCAAGTATTTCACAGAGCGGTGTAATAACATTAGTTAAATGCATGAACTAATACTGCGCATTTGTTTTTACAGCATTTTTTTTATTATCTTTGTTAATGTTAGTTAATAAAAATATGATTCTTCATTAATTATTAATGTTAGATCACAATGCACCAAGTGATGTTATCAAATACAACTTTTGAACTTCTGATGTATTGTTATTAAATGCTGTAAAAGTACTGTTCATTGTTGGTTAATTCTAACCAATATAGTTAACTAATGTTAACAATTTGAACATTGCTGTAAAAAGTGTTATCCAGTAAATATGCATGCTTCACTAATAATGTCACCACAACCATATCAAAATCAAATCTGCTATGTAATTTGTCATGAATGTGACTGCGTGAGATTTCCCAGCACTTTGAGTACAATTGACAGTAACACTTCACTATATGATCATGATACACTATTTTTGTTTTTTCACGCTGGAATTTACTTTAGATCAAACAAACACAACAAGATTGATCACAGCTGCTTTTATGATCACTGCATTGCTAAGAAATCATTTTGTGTGCCATAATGGTGTTTTTCAAGTGAAATTCATTGACTGAGGAAAGCAGAAGCTCTACCAGAGACTCAGACACTGAGCTGATCTGTACGCTATGATAAATTGAACAGTTGTTTGGTCTGTAGCAGTCGTGTGGTTGTGGTTGCTCATTTCTCAAAGATTTTGTGGTTTTACTGTGTCATGGTAATATACAGAAGCAAGAGGCCACATTAGCCCTGAGTGAAAACAAACCTCATGTGATTGAGTGAACCAGACACTAATCAATCAAAACCAAACAGAAGAAAATCATGAGGCAAACATTCATGCAAAATTCAAAGCACAACAGATCAGCATTCCCTGCAGGAAACATCATGTACTGTTGGAAGGGAAACACAACTCTCACTCCTGAAATATTATGGGAACATCATCTTCAATCAATAAAGCTGATATCAACAAAAGCATTGACTGAGTGTGGAGTGGGGTAAGCTGTGCCAATCTGTAAATTATTCTCTAGGCAAAGAGAAATGAGGAAAAGGTACAAGGATGTCTGTTACCAAGAGGAAAGCAACTTTGACATACAGCCATGAAACAAATGACTTATGATAACCAAAAAATAAATGTTCCAGTGACACAACTTGCCCCACAATTAGCATAAGCTTGGTCATGTCAAGAGGAAAAAATTGTGAATTTACATTGCAAACAAAAATATGAACATAAATGAGACAAAACAGCTTGCTAAAACACAATTCGGAACCTGAAATTTTTATTTGTTGCACATTATTCACATTTTCATGAATTATAATTTTAACTGTAGTTCTGTCATGACAACTCTCGGAGGGAATTGGCATGGTAATGTAGAAGACAATCTTAAAGTATTTGGTCTTGGCAGAATAGATCTACTACGCTGCTGCTGCTGCGGCAGAGCCAGAACTGAAACTTGCTACTGCCGATACAACACTAGTGGTATACGGCTATGTGTTCCTGAGCTACCACGCCAACCGGCTTAACACTAGTCGCCTTATGACTGTGTGAACCTTGGCTACCATGCCGACTGGCTTAACAATAGTGGCCTATGACTATGTGTGCCTGGGCTACCACACCGGCTGGCTTAACTCTAATTAGACGCGCACTATGTATGATGTTAATTAACAAAATGGCAATATTTTTTGATACCTTCTCCACTTCATCAGTCCCAGCGGCAGCACAACAGCTTGTTAATTCATGTTTGTGCAATGATGAGACGGACAAAGTTAGCCAATGCATGCCATTTAATCTCTTGTGCAGATAAAATTTGTCAGGGTTACAGAGCACAAAAACCCATGGGTGGACTGACTTGAATTAACTGAAATAAAAGCAGAATATAAACATTCTTTCTCCACTTTCTGACTACACAGCACAGAGAGAGCACACAAGCATACTTCTCAAAACTGCACAACCCATAGTGCATAATGCACTCGAACCTACAACAACCATAGTTAGTGATCTTAAACGATAACTCTTATTTCCCTTCTCCCACAACACAGTCATTGATATGACTGCGATAAGCACGTGCTTCTGACGCTGCGTGCAACTGAAATCAACCACATACCCATTACAGCTGATGAAAACATCGACCTTGGAAATAACAAACATGAACATCAAGATGACACCACTGCATATATAATGCTTAGACTAGAATTCTGTATATAGAATGCTCATTTCATTTACCCTGTTTTCATGTCCGTTACTAATGGTGTGTCCTCAGAGTGATTACATGCTCTAAACTGCATTTTGCTCCAGCTGTATAAACACAGATGCTAAATGCTGCTGCTGATATGCTTAATATTTCGCTCCTGCATACGGTGCAAACTGCTAACATGACACTTAGTTTAAACTTGTTTATGGTTGCTCATTTTTGAATTAATTTAGGCAGACCACGCAATATACGCAGCGATATGGAATAAAAGAGCATTCTCTTACAGGAGCAGTTCAGATCCATATTGCTCCTCAGCATGGAAGGGAAGGTCTTATTCAGTGTCCTAGGCCAATGGATGACAGATTCCCCACAAGCTCGTTGAGGTAACCTCAACTTGAACTACTACCTGCCTGGAGAAGATCACAACTAGGTGTACCATCTCAGTTATCCTTTTGGTGTCATATGTTGCAAGATCAAAATTCGATCCTCTCCGGCCAATCATTAATCAGCAGGGTCTACATGTCACATTTTGGTAACGGTACGGCTCGCTTGGAACCTCAGCCGAGGTGGTAAACCACCTCATGAACTGCTTCATTTTCAGCAGGATAATGAAGGTTAATTATGAATTATTAGTGTTTACAATGATAAAAGTGTTCATGAGATTTGCATAGTACGCGGTGGAAAACCCCCCCAAAAGTGAGCTCTGACGAACCGTACCATGCAGTGGAAAAGCGCCATATGGAAACAGTAACAAGCTCCAGCTCCCATTCAGCAGCCTTGATAAAGAATTCAAGGTCTTTCTCACCAGAGAGTCACTAAACTATTGGAACTCCAAGGATTCAAGGGTAGCATTGGCTGGCATCATGGTGCGGACAGGCAGGAAGTGGAGATAAATTCGACAATAAGGCCTCAAATTTGCTGACTCCCAGCTGAGACGCAGGGCTTTGGTGGGCACAGCAGCAACATGCCAGGCAGGGTTAGGTGCCACCAGCTTGTCTGGAGGAGGTGCGGGCTGGTGCTGAAGAGGAAAGGACCCACAGGATGGTGGGCATGTGGGAACAGGGACCATGGAAGCAGTGGGAAGGTGCGCAGGAGAAGATGATCTCCTGGATCGAGATAGAGCAGGCAGATCCCCAGCAGATCAAGTTCTTGTTCTGAGTGGTCTATAATGTTCTTCCTAGCCCAGTAAATCTTCACATCTGAGGATGAATGATTCACCAGTATGTCATCAATGCCCTGGGAGCAGCTGCCCAGCAGCCTTGGGGAAGGCTGGAGAAATGGTCTTGAGATGGTTTTGGCTTAAGAGCAGTGATCCATGATCCAGTGCTGCTGGTACACAAGTCAGTGTCTGATCAAACTTGGCTGGGTCATCTGAGTGAGGGTGTAATGATGATGAAAGACCAGAAATACCCGGTGACCTCAGGAACATCACTGAAAATGTGTCTCAGTGCATCCTAGGATGTATCTTGGACGCATCATTACAAATGTATAATTGCAAATATATTTAAATGACATGACATACAAGTTTCAATAGAAATTACATTAAAGTATATTTTAGTTCTATTTTATTTATGATAAATCGAGAAGGGTCTGCGAGCCGGGACTCGAAAAAAGGATGCTCGAAGCGCAACGGTGTTTATGTTGACGCGCTGCTCACAAGGCTATCAGAGCTGAGCGTCTGTTTTTGAAGTTAACGGGGAGGATAATGTCGGTTCACAACAATAAAATAAAAGTCTATCACCTTCTCCACTTTTTCTTGTTGTTATGGAAACGTCAGTTCTGGCTACTCGCTTGTCATTGGTCAGCTGTCAAAAAGGGGCTTGATGTAGGGCATTTCTTTCAGAAAAGTTGAACTTTTTTCAACTTGAAAAGACGCTCTGAGCTGCAGGAAAATACACTGGCGGTGGCGTTTTAAAAAACGCTCAGGACTTTTTTGAAAACATGGCTTACTCCATAGGATTATAATGTAAAACAGAAGCCAAGTGTGAACATAGCCTTACACTTTAAAGTCGGTATAAAAGGGAAGTTGTGATAGTCTTTTCTTCCCCAGTGTGACATATAGCACGTCCTGATTTTGCTGAGTTAGATGTATTCCTGGGTCAACATATTTTGTTGACCCTGGAACAACATTTTGATCCAAAAATTTAAACTTTACCACATCCCTACACCTAAACCTAACCTTACCCATGAGTAATCCCTAAAATCAGAACAAATGATAGATGAATGACACTGATGTGCAAGCACTAAACACTGATTGTAAGCCTAAACTTCACAAAAAATATAAACTGTTTTTTCGAATCTGATTGGTTGATCACAATGTTGTTCCAGGGTCAACAAAGATGTTGATCCAGGAACATGTCGTACTTGGTAAAATCAGGTTCTGCGTGACATATATCTGCGTGAAATGGCTTCTGGATTGTAGGGCGGGATTTCAACCTTTGCCAGCAGTTTGATTGCCAGGTGATCTGTCCAATCATAATGCGGAATCCACTCTTTTGTCCAATAAACAACCCAAACAGAAGAGTTAGATTAACATCAGTGGACTATGGTGTGTTGTCGTCTTTCCGTGGTTGAGACATGTTCATTCATGTTTATTTCATGCTATAACTAGTAGTAAAGATGAAGAGGTGATCTGTTCATATGCGATTGTGTTCTCATGCCACACATCATCACTCAGAGAAAAATACATTGCAGCGCAAAGAGGACACTGATAATGCAGTCGCAGGCTACTTTTGGTATGAAACAAAGTCTCCGGCTCATTTTGTGGCTCCGTTCTAGCAGTTCAAACAAGAATCGATCTCTTCCTTCTGC
Organism: Cirrhinus mrigala; assembly: GCA_036247105.1. Lineage (NCBI taxonomy): Eukaryota > Metazoa > Chordata > Actinopteri > Cypriniformes > Cyprinidae > Cirrhinus > Cirrhinus mrigala. The sequence goes on from CM070026.1 coordinate 2,353,236, forward strand.
TTACAGCATAAAATACACATAAATGAACATCAGATTGTACGTTGTCTCAACTGCAGAAAGATGTCAGTACACCATTTTCAAGACTCTTCTGACATTAATCTGTTAACTTTCCTGTCTGGTTTGTTTGTTGAACAAAACGGCGAATTCTACGTAATGATTCATCAGATTGCCTGTGAAGGGGGCTAAAAGTCTGATAAATGAACAGTTAGCATAATTCAAGCCTTACGTCATGAAGACGAGATGTTGTTGAGAGGGGGAGGGGAGGTTAATGTTTTTGATTAAAAAGTACAAGTGCAAATGAATGGCCTAGTGGTTAGGGAATCGAGCTTGTAATCAAAAGGTTGTGGGTTTGAGTCCCAGGTCCGGCAGGGATTGAAGGTGGGGAGAGTGAATAACCAGTGCTCTCTCCACCCTCAATAACACGACTGAGGTGAGTCCCTTGTGCAAGGCACTGATTCCCCCAACTGCTCCCCGGGCGCCGCAGCGATAGCAATATGGCTGCCCACTGCTCCGGGTGTGTGTGTGTTTGTTCACTACTCACTACTGTGTGTGTGTGTGTGTGTGTGTGCACTTGGATGGGTTAAATGCAGAGCACAAATTCTGAGTATGGGTTGCCACACATCACATCCTTTCCTTTCCTTTCCTTTTTTAAGTAAATAAATAAATAATGATGTGCACAGATAAATCCTTCATTATAAATACTTTAACACTGTGATTTCATGGTGACTTTAACCATATTTTAAAGACAACAGAATTCTGAAATTACATATAAAGATGTATCTGGCAGTTGTGGCCTAATGGTTAGATTTGGACTTGTAAGCTGAAGGTTGCAAGTTTGAGTCTCAGTACAGTCAGGAAATATAGGCGAGGTGAATGAATGAACAGCATTCTCTTCCACCCTCATTACCCACAACTGTGGCTGCTACACTGCTGTGTCTGCATTCACTACTCACTGCTGTGTGTGTGTGTGCATTTGAATGGGTTACTTGCATTATATATATATATATATATATATTAAGAACACAGTTCAATTGTTATTTGATGAAATGTCATTCTGTAGTGTAACGTTTAAGTGAAGGTTAACAGTTGATCTACAATGATATATACACTGCTGGAACACTGTATTAACCAATCAGAACCCGGGGCTGGATTTGTTTCATTATAAGAATTTAATAAAGGGGGAGGATGGAGGTGAGAGAAGATGTGGATGAAGAGTCGTCTGTAATAACATGAAGTCCTCTTATCGTCTGTGAGTGAGTGACTGGTCATCTCATCAGCTGGGAGACACACAGAGTACTATGCAAATCTCATGAATGCTTTTATCATTGTAAACACTAATAATTCATAATTAACCTTCATTATCCTGCTGAAAATCAAGCAGTTCATGAGGACTAGATTCAACACAACCACGGTTTATCACAAGCCATCATTCAGTGTGACCATGCTGTGATACACAGTCAATATCATGCATTCTAATATAATATGTAATTTGCATGAAGCCACAAACTTAACACAGGATCTCTAACAGAAGCAAAAGAGAAATGAAATGTGAGAAAGCTACAGTAGGTAACATGCTTTTATGTTAGAAAGAGGTTTAAAAAAACAACATTATGGTATTTGGCCATCTCCCCTAAAATAATATATGTTATATAATAGAATATACTAAAGTGTGAATTGAATGTAATGTTTTTGGATACTTAATTGCTAAACTAAATTGCTAAACTAAATTGCTAAACTAAAATATGCTTTAATGTGTCATGTATTTAAATATATTTGTACGTATTGTAACCGTGGTTAAAATAATTCTGAAGACTGTACCAGAATGTGTATTGTAATGCACTGTAATGCAATACATATGCAGGCTTGAGTGTTACAAAGTGGGCTTTTTGAAAAGCAAATGAAGCACTTGTCTGTACTTTATACAAATCTTTATTTGAACAGATGTGGAGTATGAGAGGAACAGCATGTTCACAACCAACATTTTTACAAGAGAAATCATCATTGAATAAAGATCATTTATGACTTTTTCCATTTGATACATCCTCAAACATATTAAGTCTGTGAATGGAAATAAAGACTGTCGCTATAGCCTACTGGGAATGACAATGAAATGAAAGAAACGTGACATTTCTGCACTGTATTGCTTTAAATCATGTCATAAGGTGATGGTTCTGAATGAGTTTACATGTATTCCGTTTGCTCATTTGGGTTTGGGTTTGGCGGAAAGGCAAAACCTTTGCAAATCTCTTTTAAACAGTGTGTATGTGTGTATTGACTTTTCTTATGTTTTGCATGAGACTTTGATTCACTGTCTAACAGTCAACTCTACCGTAGGATGCATTTGTGGAGCAGTGACTCAACTACAGCACTATTACACCATAATAACAAGCAAACTAGCAAAACTGACTTTCAGAGATATTTCCTGCTCTTCCTGGTCTCCAGAGTGCTGATATTTGATGTTACTGCACTGGACTGTTTCACTGTATCATTTTGCATATGTGTGTTTTTGGCATTTATAAATCAAAAATAAACAAAATCGACATCCATACTGCATCAAATGTCAGTTACTCTATATTAATGTCATGTTTATAAATGTTACGAGCAATATCACACAGGTGTGCTGTATAGCACACACTTGTATGTGTGATATTGGTCATATATATATATATATACGTACACACACAAGCCTATAAGCCTTTTGTTTTACGAGGACAGTGTAAACTTTTAGAAACTGTGTTCACATTGTAATACCTGTGTCATTATACAAGTTTGTTTCCCCATAAACCACCACATCAACCTGCACACACACACACACACACACACACACTCACACACACACAAAAGTGTATAAAAGTGTATGCGGCCACAGGGTCTTCATGATAAGAACACAGTGTTTTTGTGAGAACATCAGGCCATGTCTTCAAGACATTACAGTCCAGAGGATCACACATACTGACCATCGCGAGACGAACAGAAAGTACAGAGAACGCTTTTAATGCTAATATCAGTCGAGATCCCAAACGTAATCCAGCTGCGGCACAAAAATAGAGACTAATAACAACATATTCGGTTGACAGGAAGAAAGTTATATTATTTTTAAATCAAGTTTAATTAAAAAATGCTTTATTTTATTCATGATTCATACCTCATTAAGTTAAATCATTAAGACTGATTCCTGAGCACGCAATATTTTTAGCCATTTTTTTACATCCTCCGAGAGTTTGACAGTAACATTAGCAACTGATGCTGAAGAATAACTTGCAAAATTATATTTGTAAGTAACTTAATGAAGAGTTTAATTGTTGTGCCTCTGAATAATTAAAGCCATCATTTGAGTCTTTCATAAGTGGACTGGATTCAGCGCTGACAGGACTGACAGCCGCATTCTGCTGCTGTGCGAATGTAGCGTCTGCGCTCCAAACTGGGAAATGAGGAGACCAGAGGGGAAGAGAGAGATGAAAACAGTTATTTTAATAAACCTGGCCTACCTTTACTCCTCTGGTGCTATGTACACATAACCTTGTTTATCAAAGCGACTGTTTGAACCGCTCGTCTATGTTTTTTTCTCTTTCATTTTTGCAATACCTGCAGCCTCGAGCGGCTCACTCATTCACTTTGTTGTTTGGCATGTATTCTTACTTTTTCCTCCCTCTTTCTCTCTCTCTCCCACCCTCCTCTTTCTCTGCTTTGTCTACTTTTGTAAGCGCAGGATTGAATTTTGGGTTCAGCTGGAGAAGAGACGCAGTGATCCCGTCAACATCTCTCGATCTTGAACAGTGCATTAAATACAGTTGTTTACATGTATAGACTGCAGGAGAGTCGGAGGTGCTGCAGGAGGCTGAGGAGGTCATGACCTCTGACCCTGAGACTCCAGCTGTGCAATATTACACACATGCATACCTACATTTCTGTCAACTTTTCATTTTCTCTTTCTCACTGCAGTTTCATTAAGTAGAATTAGAACAAGCTTTATCGGCACAAGGCTATACAGATAGACAGCATTGTCTCTGCAACTACAGATAAAAGGTGCAAGTATTAGAAATCACAATTCAGTATGAAAAAAAAAAATCAGTCATAAAGAAGCATGCACATATTATATATAGTCCACATACTATAAGTAAACTTTATTTCTTTAGCAATTTATATAATACAGATTGTTTCAAAGCTGCTCAATTCTCGATTCATTTCAGTAAGTGTCTAAAGTAAATCAATTATGAAACAAGTTCAATTCTGCTATACGTAGCTTTATAGAAGACAATGTCGTTATTCAGGTCAATTCAGTTCAGTTCAATAACTGTGTAAAATTAATCAGTTATGAATACATTTGATTCAGCTATAAAGGAGCTCTGCAGAAGGCAACAGTGTCTTCATTAAGCATCAAGTTTTGTTCTCATCCAGCAGTGTCAGTTTTTTTTTTTTTTTTTAAACACTGTGTAAATATCTTTTTGTTTGAGTCAACCAATGGCATGAGTTTGGGGTGGGACCTTTTGTTTGTTTGACCAATGGAAGATGGGGGAGTGTCTAGAAAACAGCCATTTAACCTGTTACATTAGAAAATTAAAACTAGACAATACCACAAAACTTAGGTTAAATTATCAAATGAAGTCTGTACATTAAAGTTGCTGAATGTTTTGATAACTTCTCCCCAGCCTAGCCACTACTATTAGCCCTAATCCCTTGAAGCTCCCGCCTCCTTCCCAAAACCCCGCCCAATACGTGTCATCTAACAGTGTCACTCAAAATGACTGACAGGCAGAAAGGCTTTGCAATTGGCTAAAAGTGCAGGCTGCTTTTGTTTTGCTGTGTACAGATCCTAGTGCAGGTGAGATTTCTCACATACCTTTTCCAGGCAGGAAGTAGTAAGATTTTATGCGTGGTTTTAAACAAAAGGTCTTACAGCACCCCAAGTGATTCGACCTGAATTAATTGCCGAAAGCTGTGGAGAAACAGAAGACTGAAGTAAGCGCGCAGTCGTTTCTCCGCTGATAAAGCTGTTCGTATGTGTGTGCGTGTGTGTGTGAGTTTGTGTGTGTCTGTGCCTGTGTCGTTCGTCAGTAGGGGGCGCTTATCCATTCGTGAAGCTCGCTGGTGACGTCACGCACTCTCTCTCGCCGCTCGCAGCGCAACAGAGTATCGGAGCGAGCGCGATACACGGAGAGAGAGCATGGGGCGCGCGGATCGGCTGGAATAAGAAACATTTCCCAACACTTTAAAAAACTTTCTCAACTCGGCCGACAGATATGGATACCATCATTTTGGGCATATTGCTCCTGCATACAGCGTTTGGAAGCGCAGGAGCCCAGTACACACCCGGTAAGTGCCCAAGGTTCACCTTTAACGATCCCCGGAGCGGAACGAGCAAAAGTTTATGCTGTTGTTGCTTTGAATGCGTGCGCACCTTTATGTGTGGCACGGGCGCATGTTTACACCTCACAAGTTCAATTATGTGTCCAGGTGGCTCTTTTGGCAGGAAATGAGTGAGGTGTGTTGATGATTTGGGCTGGTTTTGTGTTGGAGAATAGGGAGACACACAGGTATCAGCTGCGGAGTGAAAGTGCTCCATCGAACCCTATTAACCCTCCTCAGCAATCCGCTCGGAATTTCTGTGGTGATTTGGAGCCGATTCTAATGGGAAATTCTTTCTTTCCAACAGCACAAAAACTACATTTTATTTCTAACGACTCGACGAATGGTTCTGTAGGACATCACAGGGAATTCAACGAAAATACGCGAGGATTTAAAACTCCTAAACCTTTAACAGTCTCGTTGGAAAACAGTATTCTAAGTACGGGTAAAAAGTAAAGGACTATTGAAAGCATTTAAGAACAGAAAATCCTGTAAGAATTAGACGTCTTTACTAGAATTGTATGCTTCCATTCGCATCCTTCACGATCGGCTTCTCATTATTATAATATGAATTCCCACAGGATTTCCGTGCGTATTTCTTAAGGGTTTTTAGAACTAGGGTAAACCTGATAAACTTCTAAAAACGCAGTATCAACATTGTTATTTATTTGATTCTGTTCAGTTCTTAAAGAATACTTCTTTCAGGAGTTTTTATTTTTTATTTTTATTTTTTATATTTTTTAATTGCAATTACTCTAGGACAGAGCAGTTTTAGCTGGAGCAAATGTGACCGCAAAGCATCACAATGTATTGGTTCAGCACATCAAATACTTTTGGGAGATGTTTTTAGTTGTTTTATAGAGATATGAGGACAAACAAGAGCTGTTGCAATGCTTTCAAATGAGAGAAGTGCATGAGTTTAGCTCTGATGGTGTTTCCAAATATGTCACTATAAATTTTTCTGAGTTGACTCACACTATCCGATATCAAATTACAACATGTGGATCACTTTGCAGTCCTCCCCACATGATTATTAATGTCAGTTTAGTGTTGGTTGCTTTGTAAATAAAGTAAATGCATTGTAAAATACAGGTCAGATGAAGCCCAACTGTGTTTTTTCTTATTCAGTTGACGATTTTATAAAGTATAAAAGTTTTCTGTTTTCAGACACATCTAACCTGTCTAATCTTGTGGTTTGGGGTGATGCTCACATCTGTCTGACTGTAACCGTATCACAGCTCGTCTGCAGGGGTTGGTGGGGGGATACAGCTGTCTATGTAATTGCTGATTAATTAATCAGTGAGTCTAACCCTCGGATTAATTCTATTAGAGTAATCAAAAACAACGGATGACAAATGGCAAATTACGGGAGGCTGAGATTGATTAGTGACTGGTGTAATTATGCCAGCGTGTTATGGAAATGAAGAGGGGGATCAGCGCTCGCTGTGAATGAGCGAGATAATCCCTGATATCGCTCTCTTTCTCTTTCTCTGGACGCAGCTCAAATGGGACATGCGGAGAAAGGTGAGTCGTAAATCCAATGCCGCTATCATCATCATCATCATTGCCATCATCATCATCATCATCATCATAAACATCTGTCCAGGGCATCTGTGTCTGAGTAATTGACCCAATGACCTCGTCCTGATGTGCCGCTCTGTCACCCTCAAGTTCACATGAGCTGCGGGTTTGCGTAACTGTGAGCCGCTGTAATGCACACAAACACATCAACGTATAATTCAGCTGTGTTTACCCCCCAAATGCACACTAACAAGAAAGCCATCACTTCCCAGAATTCCCTCGCAATCAGCTTTTAAAGCAAAAGCGAAAATTGGAGTTGTGTTTGTAATGTGCCACTTCTTGATTCTTTTACTCAGGTACATTCTGAGTAAATTTCATTGCAGGCTGTCATAGAAACATGATTACAGAGAAGGACAAGCGGAAAGTTTGCTTTCGCATTTCTTTAGAGGAGCTGGCGTGCTGACTTTGAAATGGTTTTAAAGGAAAGCCTTGTGAACGGCACTCAGACACAATAGCAAATTCTGCACATTTCTTACTCGACTGCTGCAGACTCCGATTACAGCCACGCTTTGGCCTGTGTGTGTGTGGGTTTACGCTTTTACAGCCGAGGGAAAACAAGGTCTTCCGTGTGACTTTAACAAGGCATTTGTGCGTGGAGACGTGAACGGCAAGCTCTTGATTTGAATATAATGCTTTGCCTTTCCCGTCGTTATTGTGGCCGATGCCTCGCCATGTGTCATCGGTGTGGACGTAATGATAGAGATGGGATGTAAAGTGATGTTTAGTGAGTCTGAGGAGGAGTGGAAGAACTGAAGCTGAAGATTTTTGACCCTGAGAGCTGCGATTCAGTGTAACGGTCGTCTAATCAGACCAGCGGGAATGAGCCTGATGCTCCTGGAGAACAGCGCTTGACTGGCTGTCATCTGTGTGGAGCTTTTTTATGTAATAGTCAACGAGAACAGAACAATTGATTTTATCTATTAGTCGATCTGATTAGACTGTGAAAGTCACTGTATAGAAAAGTCAACACAGAGGCGGAGCAAGTTGTCACATTTTGATTAAAGTATGCATAAGCAAGCATTTAAAATGCATGGAATGATTACAATGTGTACCAGTGAATCATATTCCATGTAAGAGCACAAACATGATTTAAAAGGGAGAGTTCACCCAAAAATGAAAATGCTGTCATCGCTTACTCACTCTCATGTTGCTTCAAACCTGTATGAGTTTTTTTCTTCTGCTGAACACAAAAGATGGTATGCTGAAAAATGCTGGTAAGCTCACTTCTATAGAGTGGATAAAAAAAAAAAAAATACTATGGAAGTCAATGGCTGTATGGTTACCTACATTCTTCAAAATATCTTCTTTTGTGTTCAGCAGAAGACAAAATTTTTTTTCAGAAGACAGAATTTTCATTTTTGGGTGAACTGTCCCTTTAAAACAGGAAATAGTGTTCATTTGAGTCTCACATTAACTTTCAAGGCAACATCCAGTGGCATTTGCAACAAAATTGGGCAATAATATTATAAGTTAATATTAATTTCCCATGTGCACCAACAGAAAGAGGTTTCATTTTTTAATATCATGCACAAGACCAGAGAGAGACATGAAAGGAAAAAGTTTTTTTTCATGGGAATGTGCCGTGCTCATGTGCCGCCCGGCAGCGTTTCCCATCTGCAGAGCAGTATGTGCTTGTGTTGCTGACAGGTCACAGAGGGCCTTATGTCTGTGTTAAATCACAGCTCCGGCCACGGACGCAAGTTGCTTATCACAGCAGCTGCGAGAGAGCACCATGCGTATTTTGCAGACTCGCTACAAAATCTATTTACAGCAGACAGGTATTGTCTTCGGACAGCGTTTTTTCTCCTAGTTGAAGTTTCTCAGATTATGCACGAATAATCAATATCTGACAAGTACGTCAGGCGCTTTAGTGTTTCATCTGATGCAGCTGTATGGATTTTTAATCCAGTCCTGCATAACGCCACATAGTCTTCTCGCCTCATGCTGAGGTTTTGTCAGCACGAGTTGATGCTCAGTCAATGTGAATGTGAATGAAGTTATTCTCATTAGAAACTGAGCTGAGCTGTAAGTGGAAGAGTTGGGTTGAAAATATTGATTTCTCAATTTTAATCAATTCTCATTTCAGTTAACTAATATTGACTCTTAACTAATATTGACTCTTAAATGGCAAGAATTTATTTATTTAGCTTTTAGTTGACGCGTGAACAAAACTTCACAAAACATTATTTGTAGCACCTCCCGTAGTTGCAATAAGCTTTGTGCTCTGTTTTTTTTTTATTCTGTCAATTTTATTGCAAAATACAAGCAATAAACGTGGCTTTGGTGCTCTTTGATGTGTTGTGAGAAATCACTGTTGTGATTCAGTCCAAGCACATGTGAACTGATAATCTCTTCCTCTTTACTACAAGTTACTGCATGAAATCAGCATTAATAAATATCAGAAGGTGTTAAAAGAAACAGAACTATGTGCTGAAATATATTATGTCTCAACCAAGTTTTAATGACGTCAGCATATGTGACACTGCACCACAAAACCATAAGGGTATTTTTGATTTGTTAGCATAGGACAATATTTGCCTTAGATACAACTATCTGAACATCTGGAATCTGAGGGTGCAAAAAATGCATGCATATTACTAATCAAAAATTAAGCTTAATTAATTAAGCAATTAATCGCATACAAAATAAAAGTTTGAGTTTGCCTAATATATGTGTGTGTACTGTGTGTCATTATTATGTATATATTAATACAAACACATTTACAAGTATATGTATTTATTATATTTTTTATAAATAGCATATTTCTCTTAAATATATACATTAACTTTTATTTTGTATGCGATTAATCGTTTGACAGACCTAATATTTACGGTAGAAAATTTGCTAATTATCTTCATGGAACATGATCTTTACTTAATATCCTAATGATTTTTGGCATAAAAGAAAAATCGATCATTTTGACCCATACAATGTATTATTGGCTATTGCTACAAATATACCCGTGCTACTTAAGACTTAAGGTTTTGTTGTCCAGGGTCACATACTGAAAGTAGAAATATAATTGAAAGTTAATGTAGTATGTTTTATTATACAATAAGATTGGTATGATTATAAGAACTGTCCTTTGTGCAAGTTAAATGTTTGTTTACAAATGACTTTAATATTAATGTACCTGCCAGTAGCGTTCCCTGTATACTTTGTTTTTTCCTTGGAAAAAAGTACCTGTATGTGATATCCAAATGAATCAATAATGAACTGAATCAAGATCGAAATTGAATCAGTTCCCAAGCTTGTGAATCAAATTGTGAAATTTGTGTCAATACCCTGCCCTAGTCAGTGGTCCATGCATTCACTAGTGTCCTTAGGTAATTTCACATTGACATTCCTCAGTGCCGCAGCCGTTACTCCCTCAAGCATTGTAATGCAATACTCAAAGCTTGACCCTGTTCATTTTTCAAAGTGCATTGGCCAATTTGAATGATGTGTCATCATGTGAAAAGGACGTGGAGGTGAAATTGAATGTGTATTGAGCATATCTGGATATTACATGCTATATGACACAACATCATATTATGCACATTAGACATTACAGTAGATAGTATAATTGCCCTTCAGTGACTCTATCTGCAACTCTTTTCTTGTTAAAGTCAAAGTACTGTGTGATGTTTTTGTAGAGATGTGTGTTGAAGGTCAAATCAGGTGAAAGAAGTGGATAAACAGTGATGAATGCTGAATATAGTCTGTATAGCGTAATTTACGTATTTTTGTGAGGGTCATGGGCTCAAGGTGCTGTGAATGACCTTCAGAGAAGCACTTGGATTTCCAGAGAGAGAGAGAGAGAGAGAGATTGAAATTGGGAGAAGAAAAGAAGTGGCGGGCGTGCGAGACGTGAAGAGGAGGTTGTTTGTGCAGCTCTTTGTGGTGGCAGCACTTTGTGGATTATAGCAGTAATGGGCAGCAGTGGCCGTAAGCTCCTTTAGAGAGCTGACCGGCCCATCCTGAGAGCCCCTATCTCAAAGCGGGATGGACAGCCAAAGAAGGGAAAGTCGGATTGAGGATTTGGTCATTAGATTGTTTTTGTTTTATTTTGTTTCTGCTCTGTCCCCGGGCTTTAAAGAGCACCGTGTTGTGATCTGCGACCGTCCTGATATCCATAAAGATTATGATGATGGTGGTGATTATCAAATTAAGCCCACAGCGCTGATCGTGAGCTCTCTTTGAAGGAAAACATCCTCTCTCTCGCTCGCTCGCAGCGCTACGCCAAAGGCTGTGTGCCGGCGTCATGTCGTTACCCGCAGGAGGAGCGTGCTGCTCTCAGGTTGCTCTTTAAGAGCTCAGGAGACTTAATGAGCTTCTCAGATGGCTACTTATCAAGTGTCAGTTTTATCCCAGGTGTTTCTCTGTAAATTCCTTAGGAGAAATAAAATGAGATTTGATGAGTTTGTGATTTCTGATGGCAGACTTTGGTTCTGAGCACAGTTTAAGATCTCAAACTTTAGACACAGAAGAGACTTTCTAAAGAAATGCTTGAGATTGCTGGGTTTTTTTGTTCAGAGGAAATGTCTGCAATTTAAAAAAAGATGTTTTTTTTTTTTTTTTATTTGCTCTTAATGTTGGTAAATATGAGCACAGTGTGAGATGCTGTTGAGATTTGCAACTCTAAAGTAGCCATGAAAATATTTGAGTTTTGTTCAGGAGAAACATTTGAGAAGAAGGAGACTTAAGGAAATGTCTGAGCACTTCTAGGAGAAACAATTGCAATGTTAAAGAGATCTTATTTATGATTTTCTCTTTATGTTGGTAAATCTGAGCACAGGCTGAGATGGTGTTGAGACTTGCAGTGCCAAAGGAGTCATGAGAGGATTGGAGTCTTTTGTTTAGGAGAGAAGATTTGAAAAGCAGGAAGCCTCTCATCAACTCAATTATGATATTAAAGAGATTTCTTTTGTGATTTTTCTCTTTATGTTGGTAAATCTGAGATTTAAAATAAAGAATATGTGAGCCTTTTGTTCAGGAGAAACATCTGAGAAGCATTTAATCTCCATGTCATCGCATTTGCGTTTTTTCTTTCCTGTGGGCAGATCTCACAGCACTTCCTCCAGCGAAAGCTCTTGGCTCAACCTTCAGCTGTGTTTAATGCTGCTAAAATCACTCCGCTGCTTAATTTTACACAAAATAGTTGTCATGCCCTCTGACTCCACGGCTTCAGGACGGTAGATCTGCGCGCTCCACGCGGCTCTTAATTGTGATCGGCAGCTCCCTGCCTTTTTTTTTTACCTGGTGTCCGTGTGAGCACACGCTGAGACAGGAGAACGGCTGACAGATGTGAGATGAGAGCGAGCCGGTGTGAATGAGAGTGGAAATGAGAACGAGAGAGAGGCCGTATGCCTCACCATGATTCATCTGACTGGAGTCAGGTTGTCTTATATCTGTGTCAACACTGTGACGTTTTGGAGATATCAAGTTTGAACACGTCTATGTGTGTGTGTGTTTGTGTGTGTGTGTGTTTGACACACTGATTTACCTGTCTTTCATTCTCGGCTCCTTTGAGATGCGCGCATGTGAAATCCTCTCTAGCATCCTATCAGACTTCAGCTGGAATTAAGGTGTCGTGTGTCTGCACATCACAGCTCAAACTGGCCTACTTTTGATGTCTGACTTTCACTTGTAAAAGCTAATATAGCATTTGTAATGACACTATATTGAAAAAACGACAGAAGCAAGATTTTTTCTCAACGGCTCAGGAGAAAAATCACTCTGGTGTACTATTGCAGTACTCTTTCATCAGTGTAACCTAGCTGGAATAATAATATTAGTTATTATTAATTAAAAATAATATTTAGGGGCATTTTAGTTATTCATCTAGACTTTTTTTGTTGTTGTTTTTGAATTTTTGGTTTATATGCATGCATCATATTGATATTTCTAACCATTATGTTGTGGTTTGATTTTTCTTTTTTCTGTTAATAAGATGTGCCTGCATATTTTATCAGTGGGCACTTTCATTTTTCAAATATTAATAAGCAGTAAAGCAGTTTTGTAAAAATATGAATTTTAGATTATTCTAAAATAGGTTTACATTCTCTTAATGAGAATATTGTCTTTATTTTGATATCAGGACAGTTATATATAGTCCAAAATAGACCAAAATGAATTTTTATAAAAAATAAATAAGCAAAAATAAATAAATAAGTAAATAAATAACATGCATATAACAGAACAAATAAATATAATTCAGTGAATGTGAGTAATTACAAGCATTAATACTATAATTATAAATGTAATAATGTTAGGCTAACCTGTTTAAGGCCAGGAAACCCATGTGAGCCTCTTTTAAATGTATGAGTGAGGATTTTTGGCCGGTTTAATTGCTGTAAACTGAAGTGCCAAGCGTTTTCCTTTAGGCAAACAAACAGAAAAGCAGTGCATCTGTTCCTAGTGTTTTCAGCCTACTTTACTGCATAAGGTCAAATGTTTTAGGGAACAGCTGTGATCGCCTGAGGGAGAGACCGCAGGAAAAGTCAGCACAGGTGGCACCTCATGGGGCGGGATTCAGCGCTGTCAATCAAACGCGTGTGCATTCAGCTCTGCTTCTGTAGGGACGAGTGAACTTTGAGAGCTGCTGCTCCTAATGTCACGAAATATAAATGGCAAATGCCAAAAATAAAGAAATAAGTTGTATATTATAGTATAGTATAGTATAGTTGTAATTAATTGTGCTATAAAAATAAATTGTTATTGTCATATATATATATATATATATATATATATAAGACTCACCAAGGCTTCATTTATTTGATCAAAAATACAGTAAAAACAGTTATATTGTGAAATATTTTCTATTTGAATATATTTTAAAATGGATTTTATTCCTGTGATGGTTAGGATTAAACGTTGAAAACACTGTAATAACCATGTTTTTGCAAGGATGCAAGGATGCAAGGATGCATTAAATCGATCAAAAGTGACAGAAAATACATTTATAATTCTACAGAAGATTTCTATTTTAAATAAATGCTGTTTATTTTAATTTTCTGTTCATTTATAAATCCTGAAAAATTAAATGTGTCACAGTTTCCACAAAAATATTTATTTTCACATCTATTTTTAACATTGATAATATTAAGAAATGTTTCTTGAGCAGCAAATCAGAATATCAGAATGATTTCTGAAGGATCATGTGACACTGAAGACTAAAATAATTATGCTGAAAATTCAGCTTTGATCACAGCAATCAATTATATTTTAACATATATTCACATAGAAAACAGCTATTTTAAATTGTAATAATATGTGACCCTGGACCACAAAACCAGTCTTAAAGGTGCAATAGGTGATTGTCTTCAGAAACATTTTTTGTTATGCTGAAAGTTGAAAGTCTCTTCACATCCCAGTGATTAAGTTAAGTGGTCTAAATGCATTTATACCTGTTTATATATTCTGTGGAAGGCGTAGGATCAAGGTTCGAGCTTTTTGATTGGCTTTCCTACCTGTCTGTCAACATATGTATTTGCATACCTCTGAGCACCCTGTTTGTGCAGACAGGGTACGTCATCAGCACGTTCACATACGCTGTGCAGACAGAGCAAGAATGGCAGGCAAGCATCAACAACTTGATCTTTCTTCCTGGTTTTGTGTCTGTACATTCTGGAAAGGTGAAGAGATGACTCGCTCTACTGGCATCTGTCTCTCTTTATTTTATACATTTCCTTTCTGTTTGTGACCTGAGTTGGATGCATGCTTGTGTACATTTGTCCTCGCATGATCCCCATGTGTGTGGACGAGTGTATCAACGTGTGAGAGGTTTTATTAAACTCGGGAAAAATACGCCATCTTCTCGTCTCCCGTGGATTAGTAGCACAACACAGTTTTCCTATTCTGGGCTGTTGAACATTTCAACTCGGTGTTACAATGTATTGTAGTAATGCTGTCTCTGGTTGTCTAGTCTGTGTGCGTTCATGCATTCGGGAGGCGTGGCTTTGGACGGCGATTTGCTGGGAGGGTGGGACATTCGCTTTCAGTGCTATCAGGCTAAAGTTAGCATTTTCCAAGATCTCCTATTGCACCTTTAAGTAGCACAGGCATATTTGTAGCAACAGCCAAAAATACATTATGTAGGTCAAAATTATTGATTTTATTTCATGACAAAAAAGTTCCATGTTCTATGTTCCAGTTCGTGTTCCATGAAGATATTGTGTAAATTTCCCACCATAAATATATCAAAACTTAATTTTTGATTAGTAATATGTTTGCTAAGAACTTCATTTGGACAATTTTAAAAGTAATTTTGTTAGTATTTTGATATTTTTCACCCACAGATTCCAGATTTCCAAATAGTTGTATCTCGGCTAAATATTGTCGAGTCGAGTCGAGTCTAGCTTTATTGTCGTTCTGCTACACGTGTGGGCATACAGTAGAATGAGATGTCGTGTCACACAGGACTGCGGTGCTACATACTAGTTAAGCAATATAAACATACAACAGTACGCAAATAAGAAAAGCAATTACAGACTTACACAACGGTTAACCATTTGACTATACATACTATAAATACTATAATAAATAGTGGACTACAGATACAAAACTTTTAGACAACAAAAACTTTACATAAGTACTGTACATGACGTTTTACAAAAGAGACATTTGTACATGAAACTGTGCAAAAGAGATATTTTGTGCATTAAATTGTGCAGAAGAGAGAAGTTGTCCTGTATCATAACAAACCGTACATCAATGGAAATCTTATTTATTCAGCTTTCAGATGATAAAAATATCAGTTTCAAAAAATGTACCCTTATGAGTGGTTTTGTGGTCCGGGTTCACATATTTCACTGTTTTTACTGTATTTTTGACCAAAAAAATTCAGCCTTGGTAAGCAAACATTCACAAACATTAAACATTTTAATAATTGCAAACTTCTGACCACTCCATATTATCAAGCCCAGGATGCTAGAAAAGAACTTCAACCGTTGCAGATCCACTGGCAGATAAATACATATTTGCTTGGTGATATTTCTCATTTTACATGTCATTGATCAGTCCACATGAGTTTCCTCCCCTACAGCAGGAACATGTACTGTAGAGATGATTTTCTCATTATGCTGGTGTTAATTGATGCTAATAAGAGGGATGTGAGAGCCCTTCATCTCACCGTGTTTGTCTTGCCTGCTGTTAATCACGTCACCGTCCCGGGGCCTCAGGAGACGGCGTGTCTGCGCTGAACCCCTCCCGCACCCTCCAGACCCCTTCCTCACACCTTCACACTGGAATTTACAGCCCGTGCTGAACAAAAGACACAAGGCTTTCTTCTCAGACCCTCGTTCATCCCCCCACTCCAGGCCTCCGACGGTTCGGCCTGTGTTTAGTGTTGACGTGAATTACAGTCGAGTTCAAAGCACAAAGGAAAATGCCTTTACATGAACTTCACCGTTTCAGTAGGCACAACGTTAGTCCTCGCTGCATTTCTAAGCGTTTCTAAGTTGAGAGTGTGTGACGTGAATGATTTCTCAAATCATGTGTGTTATTGAGGGGAGTGTGCTGGAAACTCTGTGAATTGAACACATTATGGTTTTGTATGGACGAATTGCACTGATAAAATGTCTTGAATGTAGGTTACGTTAGTTGTGTTGCACATGAACAATAGTCAGTAAATCTGATGAGTGTGTTTCTTTTCAAACAGAAAACAGGTCACAGTTGAAAAGAAGAGCACAATTGATCTGACATGCTTTATTCGACTCCTGTAGTGTGTGTGTGTGCTTGTCCACCGAAGTTTGCGTTACACTCAGATGTGCTTACGCGCTTTGTTTGCATGTGATTCACTCAGTCCGTCTCTCATCATTGTGATACGCTCTTGCTGATGGCTAAATATAACAGGGAAAGACCGAAAGAATTGTCGTGAGAGCAGCCGTCAACATGTTCCTGTAAACTCTGAGTCTCGCTGCGAATGTGTATGTGTGTGTTCCCAGGGTCCCACTCTCTCTTTCTGTCGGGCCGCATGTGGTTTAGGTTAACCACAGCTCATTGTGTGTGAACTAACATTAATGGGGTCATTTGGGCACATCGGACGCTCACAGGAATTTAGCCACAAAACGAGTGCTTTCTGCTGCACGACAGAAACGCCGGACAAACTGAGAGAATAGAGAGATGAAAACACACCCAAAGGAGCGTTCGGTTACTCAGAAGTTCATCATAGTCAAGTCTCATCTTTCTCAGATTATTCTCCAGCGTTTGCACTGTTAGGACACGAATGGAATCGCTGTCATACAAATCAGATGATCTTGGATGCATTTTGCTGTGAATGTTTGAATTCATATTCAGATTTTTGCCTTTAGATTGCAGACTCGCAGATCTTTTTCTTCTGAGGTCTTTTTCTTATCTCCGAATCATCACACGTCTCGGTTCCATGCAATCTATGCGCTTTCTGGGAGATGTTACAGAGATGTAGTTTGTGATTTATATTTCCTAAAATGACTCTACTGTATTGGACCGGCTCTAAGTGTTATGGTGTATATCACTGTCTTTTACTGTCTGAGTTTAGTTTTGTGTGTATCATTTGTCTCTTGGCTCATGCTAGGCTAAATCCAAATTCAGCATAGACCGAATGCAAAAGCGACAGGGCAGGAACTTAAGCTCAAACGGTTGTGATGGTCCTGCTGAGCGACTGTGAGAGATCTGATTAACACAGTATGACAATCGTCTCTCTCTCACACACACAGTCACACTACATTCATGAGAGCATCTCATAGATACAGTGGTTTTATACTGTGATGATATTTGCTAAAGTTCACCTCTAAACCCGTTCGTCACACAAACCTGTTGATATTAGGATGTGTAGAACACAACATGATTTACGCTCTTGGAAAGCAGGTAGAAAACTGTCAGCGGAGCAGTACTTTTTCAAAAGGGACTGATATGTACTTTTAAAGTACCTTTAAGCTACTAATATGTAGCATTTAGGAGTAAATAATTTTTAAATAATTTTTTTGTACCTCAAGATACTGCCCCAGAGACAGCCAAGACCTTGCTTCTGAGTGTGCATGAGCTTTTTGGTTGTTTTTCAAAAAAAACTGTCATACTTAAGCCTCTCTCTCTGAACATTTGGGTCATTCCATGTCAAATCAACCAAATTTAAAAAAAAAAAATTCCCCAGCTCAGTTTTTGGATTTGTTTGTTTGTTTTTGTTTTTGTTTTGTGAGGAATGCCAAAATATTAACTGTCATGGATGAATATTTACTGAGTAACCCACTATTTTGTAGAGAGGGGGTCAAGATACAATTCTAATTTTAACATTTATTGTTCTTCAGACATTGTTCTTTAAATAAAACAAATATTGGCTGTATACAAAGTGACCAACATTTGATTTTCAACCACAGTGAATATGAGCATCATTGAGATCCTCATATCCCTGTGACTGAACAATGTGGGGCCTTTCAAATATAGATTCCGACATATATAAATAATTTATTTATTTATTTATTTTGCAAATTGACCAGCATTTGGTTTTTAACCACTTAAAATGTGTACATTTAAACAGTTTACTCCTGGAGCCATATTGAAATTTCAATATCTCTAGAACCGAACCATGTAGGGCCTTAAAAATGAAGATGGCAAAAGAAAAGTTTGTTAAAGTCCAATATCTAAAAGGGCATTGAGATATCTTTAATACTTCTTGAGTTACGTGCATGCAAATTTAAGCCGAAAAAAAAAAAAAAAACAAAAAACTTGAAAAGTGCTGTTTCCCCATTTTTGAATGGTCACCATTGGCACATAATGCAACAAAGATGCCTAAAATGAACAGATTTTACTAACAGGCCTACCAATCTGTGTAAAAATAACATTATGATTCTGTCATCTTTCTGAAGTCATTATTACCCCCTTGTAATTTGTCTCTGAATCTCAGGCGGAAATTGCCATTTTGACCCTCCTTTGCAAAATAGTGGATTACTCAGAAAATATTCATCCCTGACATTTAATATTTGGCTTTCATCACTATACATGGGTATCTTTTTTCAGAAAAAACATTAGCAAAATCAAAAATTTGAGCCGGGGACCTCTGGTTGGTTTGACACGGAATGATCCATTTATCATTTGCATCCTGGATTGGCATTAAATGCTAGTGAATGTGTGTTGAGGGTGCTTCTCCCTCACTATCTGCTCTTACTCGTACATTAAAATGTAGTTATATGAAGAAATTCATATGTAGGCACAAATTAGATATGTTTTAATAGCATTTCAGCAGATCAAAAGGTTATGAATGTAATATCATCTAACGCTTAACTGCATGCTATTTGTAACTAAATGAAAATGTTATAGTTTGAATGAAAATAGCTGAGTGCACTTAAGCAGGACTTCAGTACATCTTTATAACTTCATAATTACTTCAGCTGTCTTTGAAATAAGGTTAAAGTGTTACTGCTGTCACCACATCAAAGTAATTGTACTTTAAAGCATCACAAAGGACTATTAAAACAATAATTTAAAACCTACTTTAAAGTTCAACTTTTAATTTGACATTATTACAAGGTGCACTTTTTATAAGTTACTTAAGTGTGTTAAGAAACAGTCATGAAAGTGTCTTTTACACTTAAGTGGCCTTTTATTTTATTAATATTTTATTATGTTTTTATTAAAATGTGTGCTTTTAAGATTTGAAGTACACTACAAATGAAAATTGAAATTAGCACATTTGGGGAATGTATGTTAAATTCAGCTGTGTGTTTAGACAGCTTTTTCCAGCTCTGCTGGTTTCCTGTGTTAGATAAACGCAAAAACAGTCCTGTTCAATGGCCACCAAAAAGAGTGTGTGTGAAAGAGATGAAATGAGGGAAAACCAAGTGTGTTAAAGTGTGTGTTTACTTCTGAATGAAGATTGATGAAGGTAATTACATGCTAGAGTTCATTTTTCAAGAAATAAACCCAGAGATCTGCAGCGTCTCACGCACACACAAATGCACACTCGGTGTGGCTGTGTTACATGATTCAAATGCAGAGATTACAATTAAAAACAAGGGCAGTTAACTTCAACGCAAAAACACAAAACACGGCTCCGATAAGTAGATACTGCCGTTATGGGAGACTGTGAAACTTAGACTTGACCTCAAGGGGCTGTTCACACAGAACTCCTTCTTGCTTTCAGCTGCACTGCTTTCCATTGTTTTTCAGAGTAAGCATGCACTAGATGGTTGAGTTTGACCTTTGTATTCGTGTGTTGCATCTTTTGCAGGGCTGATTTTTTGGAATGTTAAAGTTCCATTTGATGTCAAGGCCCTGCGTCTTGCATTTTTAAACACAAAAACATCCCTAAGACACTTCAACCTACTGAATGTGTGAAACTGTGTGTTTAGTGAACGTTCGGTCGTTTTGCTGTAATGAGTTTTTCTCCTCTCATCAATATATGTTGAATCCAGCTGAGTTCACACACATCTTTCTGTGACTCATTCTGTAATTAGTGTGTGTTAATGAGAGCTGAATCAGACGTTGATTTGATGTGTCTTTATTGAAACGCACAGCTCACATGCCCACACAGGTCTCTCTGTGTGTGTGTATGAACAGACACATGCTGCATGAGCAGTCTCACTCACTTTTGATTATTTTTTCGATCAATTAGATAAAACAACCTAATTTAGTTATTTTTGTGTATTTTTTATTTGAAAAAAGTTTCATATCCTCCCTAATGTTCTCCAAACAAATTTAAAGACTATAAATAACTACTATGAAATATGAATGTAGGTTATGCTGTACATTATGTGCTCACAAAAGATTATTAAAGTCACATAAAAAAGTGAACAAATGCACAGTAATTAAATGATAAAGCAAAATCACAAACTTGGTGAGGAACACATCCAAAAATACCTAACTGTCATTTATCTGTCTTTTAAAACATCTTCTTACATTCACATCCCATTATAGTAATACATAATACATAAAATGAGCTTTACCTCTGTCACCTAATTAAACAAACCTGTATAAACCTACTTAAATATAGTAGCTTTAATGTCCGATTATACATTTTATTAATCAAAGAGCATGTCTAATTAATTAAAATCATAAAACTTATACAATTTCACATCAATTTAATAAAAGTTTAACAAAAATGACATGTTTAGGGCCATATGAAATGTTTTATTTTTTCTCACCATATGTTTTGTTATCAAATTCTGTGTTTTAGCATGTCTAATCATTTGAATGCATACTTAATTTATTCAAATTTATTCTTAAAATAGCCTTATGAAAGGTTTTTTTTACCCTCAGAAATTCTGTGTTGTGTATTTAAAATGTTCTAGTTATCAAATGAAGGCATAAAACATTAATTTCATTTATTTTTTAATTATTGAAAATTAAGCAAACGTTTTCTTGGCAAACAAAGGGGAATTTACTATTAAAATTAAAACACGGAAGAAATGTTGTGTGATTATACCCTAAAAAATAATGTTTGTTTCATTTTGGTAGTAGTAGTAATAATAGTAGATTCTGTCCGCTTTTTCAGCATCGCGGAAATCATAGGGCCCTATGTTTTTCACCACTGTGAAGTGGCATTACTGATGCTGGTTCTCTGTACATCGCACAGACCCAACTGATCAATATAAAATTTGTTGTTGACTATCTTCATTATGGATTATCATCAGTTGCTGCAGCCCTCCGTTCTTGTGTGTCTAACTCGGTGTTGGTTTCGGAAGTGTGTGTGTGTGTGTGTGTGTGTGTGTGTCTGTGTGTGTCGAGGAGCGTTAGCCCATCTTGAGTGATTGATCTCCCCCCTCTCTCTCTCCCCTGATGTTTGATGTTTGCTGAAATTGTTTTAACTAGTGTGACTGAGATCCCACTGTCACCTTCCTGTAGGCAAAGGAAGTCAGAAGTCCAGAAATACTCTTTCATTTTGTCTGACCCATGGGCCTTTCCATCTCACACATCTACCGTCATTAAGCATGCTGAGAGGTCCAGGGTAATTATCGTTAACTAAAACCATAAAAAAAAAAGATAAATAAATAAATAAATAAAAGAAAAGAAAAAAGAAAGAAAGAAAAAATATTTGAAACCTGAAATGTGAAAAAAAACAAAAAACAAAAAAAACTAAACTAACTAAAATGACACTGGATAGGTCAATGTTAAAATGAAATAATATCACAAAAGCACAAATGCTGTTGTTCTCAATTTTAGCATGGCTTTCATTGTTTCAGCGTGTACATTTATTTTGATCTATTTATCATAATTGCATTTGATCTGTGAGAAAGCATTAAAAATGTAATAATCTCTGACTACTATGTGACAGTGATCACACAAAGAAAAAATAACTTGACTTTATTATTTTACAGTTGGCATATATGCTTCAAAGATGAGGGCAGAAGTGTTGTGGGGTGAATACTGTCAGGGAAAACTGTGAATTATAATATTTTGACATTAATGAACAGATGAAAGGAAATATTCAAGGCTGATGTGCTTCAGCAGAGAGTCAAGGAGGAGGATGTTGAGCGCTCCCATATTCAGCAGATAATAGATGTCCTGTCTTTTTAGTAGTCATGCTAAGTGTGCTCGGATCCTCTCATAATATGAGCGAGCCTCTTAGATATCACTGGAATGTGTGAATGTGTTTTCTTTGGCTTCTCAGAAGAGCTTTTTAGTTTAGCTCAAAGCAGATTCTGATTTTACAGCAATAATAATAACATTTTTGAGAACAAATAATGCAGATATTCTGGGTTCATTCTCTTTATCACTCAGTCAAGAGCCTCTCGAAGGAGTGTAAAGTCGTTGCAGTTAACTCTGCGTCAAGGCTCCTGTGTTAAAGTCAGATTGAACACTCTTGAATAAGAGTCAAACTCTTTTAAAGAAAACTGAAAGTTGTTTAGTTGTGAATTTAAAACTTCACTGTAAAAAATAAATCTGTGAAATAACAGAAAAAGTACTGGCAGCTCATCACACACAACATTATCCATTAATTTCTGTTCTCTCTAAAACACATGTAATAAACAAATATGGAAATATTCCTTCAAATGATACAGTATATTGTGCCCTTTTTTTGTTGTTGTTTATCAATTAGTACAGGGACTGCCATGATTATAAGCATTTATCTGCTACTTCTACAGTTAAAAATACTAACAAAAATAGCTGGGATTATAAAACAATATCTTTGTAGTCACAGAACCTTTAGGTTATATAATTTCATCAAACATTGTGTAATTTAATTAGAAAAACAATGATCTCAATTAGGGCCACACTAAACTAAAGCTAAATAAAACTAAACAAAATAAAAATATCTAATTGATTGAAGTATCAAAAATGGATCAGAAACCGTAATAATCAGATTTAAGTCAAGTCCCTTTTATTTCTATAACACTTTATACAATACAGTTTGTGTTGAAGCAGCTTCGCAGAGATAAACAGGAAACTAGCAGGTTATTTTGTTAGTTATTATGATTATGAATATTATTATATACTTCAGAATGTGCTGTAAAGCTTCTCTCGATTTATTAAGCGTAATCGTTTGCATTATTTCCCCACTGATTATTTATCCGGAAAATATTTCATCTTAAAGGGGATGATAAGGGGGTGAGTACATAACCTGTAAATCTTTGTTTTGGAAGTGGACTTCTCCTTTAATTTTGCATTTGCATTATCTTGCATTGGTAACAAACTTTCGTGGTTGCTATTGCCAGATGTCAAGAGTTTAAATCCAATCAGAGATTTTCTCTTAAACTGATACATTTTCTGATAGACACTTAATCTTCTCAATCTGGCAACCATATGCACACGCTCTCTCTGTATTACAGGAAAAACACTGATGAGCTAAAAACACCAGAAAAGTATATTTAGTGACATTTAATTAAATGCTGCACCAAATTGGTAACACTTTTTTAAGTAATGACTTACATGAGTAATTGAATAATACATCCATTAAAACAAATCTTCAGAATGAAGCAATCTGCAAAAACATTTGGCCGATGTTTTGAGCAAGAATTTTAATCAAAACAACCTTCTGCGTTAGTTGCTGCTCAGGTGTGAACGGATCAAATTTGGGTTTCGGCCTTAAAGCTTTGAGGAGCTTGTCCTCAATGTCTTTGACCACATTCTTCTCTCTTCTCCACTAGCCTATGATCTTCCTCAGGCTGACGGCCATTTTGAATGACCTCGTTTTAGTCTCTCTGTCCGTGAGATGACATCAGGCCGGACACTTCGGCCATCTTGGCTTGTGTTCAGTCTCTTCTCTCATGTTGGAAAAGTTTGACCCAGTTAGGCTGGCTGCGGCGCCCTTATCACGGCCCCTTTGTGTTTATGGAGAGGCTTGTCTTGGCCACATATTTAAGCTTTTGGAACAGATCTTGTGAAAGTGAAGATCTGAGATCTGACAGCTGTTGAAAAACACCACATGTGTGGGTAATCTCTGTCTTTAAACCTGCTTTTAAGATGCCAGTTACTTCGTCTGTGCCACAGATGTGCTGATTTTGCCACTGTGTTGCTTTATTTGCCAGAACATTAGAGTGGCTAAATGGAAATGCAAAAAAATACAGCTATTGGTCTGCCACTGGTAGATGCTGTGACTAATCCTTCCTGTTTGCATCATTCTCTAACTGTATGAAAGTAGGAACGTACTACCAAACAATTACACACATCAGTTTTAACCGTATGTGGTCGTTTTTCTAATCAGTCACTTTTTTATTTGGGCAAACAGTGTGCTTGTGATATTTATGTTGTTAATCTGCTGTAGATGGACATACTGTACTGAAGTGCATCTGTGTGTGTGTAACCTGCTGTAAGTAATTGGTAGGCGGAAGTGTGTGTTCATGTGCTGCTACATTTGGACAGAAGGTGTGTGTGTTTGTGTGTGCATGTATTTATGTCTGTAGTTTATTGTTATGCTTGAGCAGAGAAAGTGTTGTGTGTGTGTGTGTGTGTGTGTGTGTGTGTGAGGGTCGGGCTCCTGTGCTGCCATATGGGATTTGGGACCGGAGGTTGTGATCAGGGGGCACTTCCAGATGGCCCTTCCTCTTCCTCCTACTCTTCCACCCTGCTCACTGAAGATGGACAGCCAATGTCTCTGTGCTGTGTTTTATTCCACCGCTCCACCTGTGTGTGTGTTTGCTGCTTCACAAGTATCAGAGTCTATGGAGGACACAGTGTCAATCCTACAAACAGCATCAATAATGGTATAACAGCATACTCTTAAATGATTTAAAGAGGTTTTTTTCAATTATTGACTTGAGTTCAGTAAGTGAGTCAGAAGTTAAGCATTTCTGACACAGGTAGATTGTTGAATCTGAGTTTTCAGTCATTGAAGTGGATTGTTGGAACTTAAATGAGAGACACTTCATTAATTGTGACTTTAGTGATGTTTTTTAGGAAACGTACTGGCTAAATAAGTAAATCAGTGGAGTGGGACCTGCATAGGCTCATTGGAAAATTATAGATAAATATCTACATACATTTTTACAAAGCTTCAAAACATACCAATACATACAGTTCACTGTGGTTTCCAGCTGAAATAAACACACTAGTGACATTAAAGTGCCCATAACTTTTGTTCCTTTTCACACAAATGATGAATTAATAAAGATTTATTTTCATGTGATTCCTTGCACAATGCTGTTATGAGCACAAAACACTTTTAGTATAGTGCGTTATTTGTAAAATTTAAAACATTTTGGCATTTGCATCACATAACAGCTCCATATGTGTGGCTTTTCCAACCCAGTCTTATAAAAATACGTACCTCTGGGTACTTTTCTTCCACACCTTTTTTATTTACTTTCCTGCACGTTTCACGACAGTTTCAAAGAGAAGTGTCCACTGAGTGGCGCTAAAACATGGGTTCAATACGTGAACGCTGACACGTTTTTATTACATTGATATAGGTACGTATTGCTGTGTTTTTATTACGTTGCTTCAGGTACATATTGCAGCAGTTTAGAGTTTAAATATCCGGGGACTGTTGCTAAAAGTTAATGCTCTGTCGTGTTGGAAGTATGCCCTATACCAAACCCAACCCTAAACCTACCCGATAGTGTTAACAAATGGCAAAACTGATATAAAAACACATTTGTTGATGCGAGCATGCCATTTGAATCTTGCTTGTGTGCATATTTGAACTGTTTTGTCTAATCGTAGTTAAACAGGATTCGTACAGGAGCTCTTCACCTCTCAAGTACATCTCCGTACTGCGTGAGTTACCGAACAAACCTACCGTCTATGAAAACTCATAAATATGAAGCTGGATATGCAATGCTAACATTCAAAAGCATCAGTTTTCAAATCTCCCAGCATATTAAAATTGTTTTGAAGTCATAACATAATATTCTTCAAGTAATTGTGTGAAAATGACGCTTTATTAATCGAAACTCTGTAAGTCATACTTTGCATGAAAAGGAACAAAAGGTGTTGGAGTTTTACTGCCTCTAGTGTTAATTTCTTTTGGAAACTGCAGTGAAATGTACTTATGTACCTATGTACTTAAATGTATTTCTCGTCTCGCGAAAAAGTGCCCCCAGGTACGTTTTTGCCATGAGACCAGGTAGGGCTTTTCTGACATAGTAAACTTGCTTGGTAGCACACCCGGTACAGCATTGCACTAGTGATGTGAAGCACTCTGTATGAGTCCTGTGAAACACAAGTCACAAGGAAAGAGCTCGGATTTGTAGAGTTTGGAGACCAGCAGTTTGCTGGGGTTACAGGAGGACATTTAAAATGGCCAGTGATCACTCAGGAATGTGTTTGGCTCTAAACTGGATTTAGTAAAAGTGTTGAAAGCACTGAAAGACCCTCTGAATGGATCAGCTTTACATTGTTCTGTTTATTTACTCATGTTAGTGGAGGAATCAGGTGTCAGTATGAACACAAAGCAGTGCTTTCAGGTTCACTTCATTCTTGCTATGTGTGTGTGTAGATGCTTTAGTAGTGTTTTTTAAAAGAAAAGTGGTGGTACCATATTTCACATACCGTAACTGAGGATAATGCCATGAACTGTAATGTATAGTTTGATAATTATATTTATGGATAAATGTCATGAAACCTGTCAAGAACATTTCTGGCTCAGCATAAATTGTGATGTATTAAAATAATATAACAATTCATATATTTTATAATGAGCCTAAAATATGCTTCTGTGCATTATTATATTTGAGTTATTCTTTTTTTTTAAATCTTGGAGTGTAAGATCCAGACATGTTCTTGACAGGCCTTGTGAGATTCACCTTATGTGCTATATGTATATTACCATGGTATGTCTTTGTAAGGGTGGTTGAAGCTGTTGGTCTTCTTGTGGAAGAGGCTTTGTGTGAGGGCACACAGTGAATCCTTCTGAGCAGAATGGCTCTGAATCACAGAAAACCAGCGGCAGAGAGACCAAGAGACACTCTGCAGCATAAACTCACGGTCTAATATGAATTTCATGAGGAGTTCAGGACGAGAGCTCAGATTTTTCATGTTCAGCATGGTCAGCGTTCTTAACATCTTCATTTTCTTCATAGGTGTCTGCTTTTTCCCGCAAGGCCGCTGCCTTACGCACTACAATTTATGGCTGTAACTTCTGGAGAAAACAAATGAGGCATTCGCTCGACTTGTGCAAATTCTCAGAGTAGCCGCTGAAGCCATTGGGAGGTTTTTCGCCTCACAAAACATTGTTTATTATGGGGGGAGCTGTGTTTTCTTGGGCGATATCTGAAAAATGCCAGCAAAGCCCTTGAACTTGAGCATGGCTCCAGCTCATACTGTGCTGCTAAAGCTCCTCAAGAAAGCATTAAAGAAATGTTCACGTTGTTTAAACATCCTCATTTTTTTTTTTTTTTGAGAATGGTAAGGCACTCACATAACCTCTTGCTAGATGGCTTGTTTTGTTGGTACAGTGCGTTTGTTGATCTGTAATTGGATCTGAGGGGTCTTCATGAATGTTCAGCTCTTCAGCCCAGAGTCCTTTATCTCTGTCGTGGCGGATATTTAGAGCACAATGTTCCCTAACGTCAGAGATACAGAAGACAGTTTGAAAATCTCATAAGATGGAAAGCAGGGTTTTTCTTGCTCTTTTGAAATAAAAGTACTTTGTGACATACTGTAACACAAACAGTCTCAGATGGCTGTACAGGGCCGTCACATTAGACGTTTAGTGGAGACACAATGGAGGACAAAAGCAATTTTACATTTTGGCATTTACCACTTATGGTACATTGCACTGGGATTCAGGATTTAAGCAACTCCAACAATGTGAAATACACAGATATGTGGTACAGGACCACAAACAGCTACTGTAAATGTCAGACAGTGTGAGAAATAGACACACAAACTAAATTACAACTGTTTTGGTGCGTGGACTTCACAAGGATGTTGTTTGCGTTTCAGAACATCTCTTAATTTCAAATGCGCTGTTTATTGTTCATTAAATTGAAAAGCTTCACCGACCAAATAGCAATGAAACTCATCACAATTAATGAACACTTCGGGACAGTTCAGCTATTGTTTCTGGTGATGTGACTGGAGGTAGTTTTCCTGCAGCTTAATTGAAAGTGGCAGTGGAAGATGCAGCGCCGAAGCCATGAAGAGGCTCCGTTCTCTCTCGCTCTGTCTGTATCTCTCTGTAGTTGCCCAGTTTAATGTAACTAATGTAACCTGACGCAGTTCTTTGTGTCAGGAGAATGATGGGATGTTATCAGTGCAGTGCGTGTCCGAGGGTTTGTGTACTGATTCGAGCGTAGTTGAGTCGTCGAGGTGACCTCCTTCAGTCGCAACAGATCTCGTGGTTTGTAGTGTTTTATGAAGATTCTCAAAAGGCAGATTTTTTGTTATTCAGCAGCTTATGCAAACATCTTGAACGAGCTATAGTTCTGTAGGTCTTCGCGCAATTGGTCAGCGTGTTCGTTCATCACCGTTCAGTAGACTGTGCATACAGTAGTGGTTTACAACAGCCTCAGCAGCGCATTTGAGAGCTGAAGTACCACAGAGTTTGTGCTGCGACCCCAAAAAAGGTAGAATTTACACCTTTCCACTAGGAAAAGTGCAATAAAGTGCTACTTGAAGTCGAACTTCCAACATTTCAACCAAGATTTCACCAAGATGTGGGTGTTTGACGTCACAGTCAGTTCAAATGTACACAGGCATATTTGTATAGCGCTTTTCATGATATGCATCGTTTCAGAGTAGCTTTACAGAAAGTCATACTTGTTATGTCAATAATGCTTGGGCAATATGATGATATTTAACAACAATACAAGTGAGCCTCTGGATTTTAGATCTAGATTTATTGTATTTGTAGTGGTGACTAACACATATGTCAGTGCAGCAGTGACTTGGCCATGTCTGAGTGTTTAAAACAATTGAAAGGTTTAAATAGTAGTTGATTTTGTTCTATTAATGGATTTAAATATTAGTTGATTTTGTTCTATTTAGAGATTTAAAATATCGATATGTTTTGTTCTATTGAGATATTTAAGCATGGTTGGTTTTGTTCTATTAAATGATATAAATATTTGTTGATTTTGTTCAATTTATAGATATAAATATCAGTAAATTCTGTTCTGTCGGTTTTGTTAATTTAATAGATTTAAGGATTGCTTGGTTTCGTTCTATGCTGAGATTTAAATATAAGTGAGTTTTGTTCTGTTTAAAGATTTAAATATTGCCTGATTTTGTCCTATTTAGCAACTCAAGTATCAGTCATTTTGATTCTATTCGGAGATTTAGGTTACACTTTATTTTGACAGTCCACTTTAGACATTCTAATAACTATAAGTAACTTTGCAACTACATGTCAACTAATTCTCATTAATTTGCAACTACATGTCTACTAACTCTCAGAGCAGACTGTTAGGTTAGGGTTAGGGTTAGTAGAATAAGTTGACATGCTTAGAAGAGTGTTAGAAGATATTAAGCAGACAGTCTACTAATACTCTAATGAATAGTTGACATGCAGTTGCAAAGTTACTTACTGTTAGTAGAATGTCTAAAGTGGACTATCAAAATAAAGTGTTACAGAGATTTAAATATCGGTTGTTTTTTGTATTCAGAAATTTAAATGTCTGTCAGTTTTGTTCTTTTCAAAGATTTAAATATCAATATAAAAATGTTTAAAAAGCATGCTAGCATTGCCATTTTGTTTCTTCATTTCATCTTCCAAACATCAGACTTCAGAGCACTACAGAGTCGGAAGCTGAAGATTTGAAGTAGGAATATCCTAATCCCGACTATTTTCTGATAACATTTGTACTCTTCATATCACGTGACTTGTGTTTCCTGAAGCAACAAAGTGCTTTACTGATCATAATTCAGCAGAGATGTTTCATATAAAAAAAGAATTTGAAGTGATTTGATGTGAAAATGTTTTCTTGTGTATCTGTTGTGTGTGTGTGTATGTGTGTGTGTGTGTGGTATTGGAGGAGGGTAAATCCTTTCCCAGCGTGCTGAGTGTTGGCGGCAGTGTTTGGCCGTGGGCCGTCCTCTCTGTCTGTCTGTTGTGTCCGTCAGGCCTGTAAGTGTGTCCTCGGGCAGTGATCAGCGGAAGCCCTGTATGCCTGGACACACATGAAAGACAGCAGAGACAGAGAGGGAGACAGAGACAGAGAGAGAACAGGAGGACTGAACTAAGTGGAAATGGTGAAATTGTTGAAGACAGAGTTTGTATATCCACAGCCCTATAAACCAGCTGCTGCCTCACAGACAGAAAGGGGAAAACAATGATTCATGCAAATAATAACAAACAACTGGCCATATAATCAACAATGGGAAACCACTTCCCAAGTCTTTCATGGGTTGATGCTCCAAGCAAATAAATACATTTATAAGGACATATTGGTAGCAGTGTGTTAAGTCTTTGCTTGATATCCTATGTAAAATTTAGAACCAGAAGCAGTGATTTTTAACCAGAGTGTGACACTCATTCAGGTCCGCATTGAAGAAGCTCCTCAGGAAACCTGACGCTGACCTGAGATCCACCGGGAGTTCAGACCGCAGGTGAGAAACCTGAACCCGGTTGAGCTGGGTGGAGATGTGCTGTAGCGGTTAACGCTCAGGGCTGAATAACCAGAGTGAGACAATGCCAGACACATCAGTTCCAGATCCAGACCACAGCTTGTCAACCCTAAAACCAGACTGTCCAACTGAATGAACTGCACGAGACAGAATGCTGAATATTGCAGTGCTCGCGTCAAACACAGAAGCTCAGCAGCCGTTCAGAGACATGCATTTCCTGAAAAAGGAAAATGCTGTGATGATAGTGGTTGAGGTGATTATTACCTTTAGTATGTTAGAAATAGACAGTGGTTTTGTCTGAGACCCTAAACTGAGACCAGATCCACACCAAGGCCATGTTTATGTGGTTTTGAGGAGCCTTATGAAGAAAGCAAAACCGCAAGATGAAGACTTCAACTCTGCTGGTGACTTCAAGATTGCTGGCTTGTTCCCTGCAAGACATACACTATGACCACTGAGACTGAGCTTGACGAGTATACTTATATTTCCTACTAGTGGTTGATCGATAGAGATTTTTTGATGTCCAATGGCAATAACATAGTGAGTAGGGTGGCCAAAGAAATGCATCAATTTATATATATATATATATATATATATATATATATATATATATATATACATATATATATACATATATATATAATATATATATATATATATATATATATATATATATATATATAAAAAACAGTAGTCAACATTTGAAGTGGATCAAAACCTTTCATCAAAGTTGTCCTAAATCCAAAATCAATACCCACTTTTTGTCTTAGGACAACTTTGATGAACTTTTTTGATCCACTTCAAATGTTGACTACTGTGTATATATATGTATATATTTATACAACAGTTCTTTCTGGTCCTCAAATCTGATGGGCTGATAAGAGTGTGATATTAGAGTCCAACAGAACTCCAACAGCCATTTCAGTTTGTAATTGTATCACTCCGCTTGCAGTACTACAGCGAGTGGCATGGAGGACGCCCAAATCCAGTATCATTTTATAAATATTACTGTTTTTGTGTCACGGAATGTAGTTTTAAGAGGTTTTCAGGTGAGAATGTACTTGTTTATATGTCTAGCAACTTTTTGATGGCTGTTTTTGTTGTTGTTTATTAAATATTATTATTCAATAAATAATATTTTATATAAACAATATTTTATATAAATAATATATTTAATAATACTGTTTAGTAGTGAGAAACTGAGGCCTGCGGCCTTGTGCCTATGGCCGAATCATAGCTGTGCCTATATACAGCCATTTCTCAAGTCTGCTTGTGTATATATATATATATATATATAATGAATATGACATCTGGATATAGCAGCATATTTTGAAATTAGAACTAAATGCATTACAGTGCACACTTCAGAAAATCAAAAGAACAGGTGAATTTCTAAAGTTTGTGAGGTTTGTGGAAATAAATTTTTATGCGATATTTGAAAACGTACTTAATGTAAATGCATATTTGTTGAATGCCATGAGTTTATGAGAAATGAATTATAGTGTTTGCCTTTCTATTGTTAAACACCCAGACAGTAAACTAATAAAGATGGACTATTTTTATTGGACAAAGCCCATAATTAAAAAAATGCCATGTGTCAGTTTGGCCACTAGTTGTAACAGGAAGCTTGGGCAGGAAATGCAGAAGGGAAGCCAACAGGTTGTAATTATGCCACAGTCATGACCAATGATTTACTGCTTTTCAGGTAGTGGGGTGGGATGTTTTTATTTAAGAAAGCA
The DNA here is from genome assembly GCA_036247105.1 of Cirrhinus mrigala. Taxonomy (NCBI): domain Eukaryota; kingdom Metazoa; phylum Chordata; class Actinopteri; order Cypriniformes; family Cyprinidae; genus Cirrhinus; species Cirrhinus mrigala. Next base: position 2,385,800 of record CM070026.1, read on the forward strand.
TTTGACTGGACAAAAATCTGTGTAGTACAATATTTTTGGTCTGTTTTCCTGAAGAAAAAAAAAAATGAAATGAGTGTGTCTGCTGGACAAGACTACGTATCCTAGATAGGGGCTGAATGCGATCAGATGGACGCATCCTGACTCCGGTGATGGACTTCATGGAATGGAGCCCGTGGCGGAAACATGACACACTCTAAATTATTTTTATCTGTGCTGTCTGTTAATCGCCCTGATCTGCATTGCTCATCAGTCACTAATTTCTTTCATTCAAGGTCAGAAGACATTATTAGGGTGAAAGACGCCCAGACCAAGCCAGGAGACTGTAATGCAGAGAGACAGGGCTGGCAGGCCAGCAGAGAGAGAAGAAGATAAAGAAACAGAGACGGGCCGAGGGTGTAATACAATCGCTCGAAATGTCTCTGAGCTCTTTTGTGCTCTTACTGACTGTATGTGCAATTAGCTCTTAAGGATGAAGCATGAAGCAAGTTGGTCCCACCCAAAATGTATTATGATGTTGGGATAGGACAGTTCGGCTGGTCTGGGATCAGCACGGTTAATTACTACATGACAAAAGAACAGCAGTCAGAGAGTGTGGAATGTGTGCGGAGGCATTAAATGACTCTTACCTGAGACTATGTGCTCTTACCTCACACACACACACACACAGTCAGCGTCAGACTGGTTCCACTGATTTCCAGCTCTCATATTACATTACACATGCGTTTCCAGCCAATGAGTGATCAGCCTCTGGGCTGCCGCCGGCGTCTCTCTCCAGCTCCGTGAGTGATTCATGCGTATGGTGTGTAAAGTCAATGACTCTCTGCTCTTTAAACGCTGCCATAAAGTTTCCCAAACTCCCCTCCGTCATTTTGTCTGCAGCAGGCCCTCAACGCTCGTTTTTAAAGCCGAACATGCTCTTTTACCTGCCTGTGAGGGATGACGGAGCAGATTTACAACCGCGAGAACGTCTCTCTCTCGCTGACAGTCCTTCTGTCTGTATGTTTATAGCTGTAGGTGAGAAAACGAAAGGTCATTAATGGGTTTTGGCTTTAGAAGAAGTCAGTCGATCTTGTTTTGTCTGTAACACAATGAGAAAAACAGACCTTTTTTTAGTACGTCAAGTTAAACCAAATGAAACCTCCACATCCATTCTACAGAATCCCCAGGATTTCTTTTCCATAAAAGTGTAGAAAATGGCAACAAAGTCAGCAGATCTGGTTGTCTGGTGTCTGGTTGTGTTTCAGGCCGGCATTCAGCGGCTGTTATCAGCTTACCTCAGTGTGTCCGTGTGTGTGCCACGGGCTGGCAGGAGGAGTTTGTGCTGCTCTCTGGAAGCCTCAAATCCAGCTCTAGTCTGGACTTAAAGCCCGGCTTAATGACTAGGCCGATTCACTGGCATCTCTGTGCCCTGCGCTCAGCCTCTCTGAGCCGCACGCCACACCGCGCAGCCAAAAACACGCGCAGACCGCGGACGCGTGACCTGCCAACGTCACCGCGTGAACACGAGTTTTGAAGGTTAGCTGTGTGCAGGATTGTCTTTGATTCAGTGCGGTGTTGACTCGTGCCGGGTTGGGGCCGTCATTTGGTTAATTAGTTATTTATCCGAAGATGAATGAAAATCTCAGCTAAACCCATAATAAACATTCATTTCTGTTTTCATTTCTGACACGTTGGGCTCAAACAGACAGATTAAATTTCTGGACGCCAGAGTCACGGCGGTACAGTCTTCAAGAAGTCAACCTGAGTAAGACTTACGAAAGTGACGGTGAATGTTAAACTGACACACAGTAAAGCATTTTGACATTTAAAACATGACAAACGTCAGCTTTTGATCTAAATGGGTACAATGGGATTGTTTGAACAGAGCAGTGCTGTGATTTTGACCTTGTTTAACTCGGGATGCGGAACAGAAGTTAGTCATGTTAACCGTGCGTGTTAATGATCAATCCAGCCTGGCCTTGTTCAGGAATAGAGAGGCGCCCTGACCACCACTGTGTGCGTGTTTTGTGCTGTTCTAGATTGTTCTGTTTGACTCCATTCAGAGCTGAATAGACGTTGCTGACAACAACAGAACTGCCTTGACAGAGAAAAACACAAAGAAAGCCGTGTGTTTGTGTGTGATGTCACCTCACACTTAAACTCGTTGCCAGCGTTGACCTCAGCGGTGCCGACGGGAACGATTATTACAGCTGCAGTGGAAACATGTTCACTCTTTCTTTCTTTTCTTTTCTCTGAGGCCCTCAGCGTGCACAAACACACTCTCGCCGGTTAATGTTTAAAGGTGAAGCGTGTCTGCAGTATCGACAAACAGAACTGAAATATAATCACTCCCGTCGTCTGCCATTGCTGAGACAGACAGATAGTCAAAAAACACAAACTCATGCTGTTGCTTAAGCTAATGTTGCTGTTAGATGCTCAAACATGAAAACTGTTCCTAAATATGTGAATGTTTATGTGTAGTCCACTGATAGTGTAGGTTGTAACTTTAAGTCTGCGCTGTAGAAAGAAAATACCATTCAATACCATTTTGTTGTAATCATTGGTCAAATTTACCAGAAATAACCATTTGTGACCCTGGACCACGAAACCAGTCATAAGTAGCATGGGTATATTTGTAGCAATAGCCCAAAATGCATTGTATGGGTCAAAATGATCGATTTTCCTTTTATGCCAAAAATCTTTAGGATATTAAGTAAAGATCATGTTGCATGAAGATATTTTGTAAATTTCCTACCGTAAATATATCAGAACTTAATTTTTGATTAGTAATATGCATTGCTCAGAACTTCATTTGGACAACTTTAAAGGTGATTTTCTCAGTATTTAGATGTTTTTTTTTTTTTGCACCCTCAGATTCCAGATTTTCAAATAGTTGTATCTCAGGTCAAATATTGTCCTATAATTACAAACCATACATCAGTTGAAACCTTATTTATTCAGCCCTTATGACTGGTTTTGTGGTCCAGGGTCACATTTCTGAGTGAAAATTGTTTTACCATCAAGTTTTTGCCCATGTACTTGGAGTACAATTAAAGAAATTTTTAAGTATAAAAAATAATTTATAGATAGTAAACTGTATGTATGATTGTAGTATAAGAAGGAGTATATAGTTACAGTATACTTGCAATACAACAAAAAAACAAAACAATGTACATGAGGACTTAGTTTTTTTTCTATCATTACATTTAAAGTACACTTAAAAGTATAAATTTATAAACTAAAAAAATGTGCTAGAATTGTATAACAGTATACCTTTAGATTTACTTGTATTATAGTTGCATGCTAAAGACAAACTATTGTTATTTAAATGACAAATTTACCACCAATTTAGTCAAAAGAAGTATTAAAATAGTACACTTATATATTACTATACTTCCCACATTAAAGTTTACTCATAATAAAATAAACTTCTTTCACAGTGTTGTGGTATCTTACTTGTATTTGATTTGACACATTACGAGAAATTACTTAACGTTTAAAAATAAATAAATAAAAAGCATAAAATATGGCACACGTCAGCTTGAAGTGGAGTTAGTGTTCTCAGTGGGCTTTACTTTCTATTGCAGTCAGGGGTGGACGTGTGTGTGTGTGTGTGTGTGTGTGTGTAAGAGTGTCCTGCCAAATGTGGGTCATTTTTATGGCTTATCACCTCCTGCAGATGTGGACAGTAAAACTCTGCTGACCAGAAAATCTGCAGATTTGGCCTCAACAAAACACTCACATCAGTGCCATTAAACACCTTTTACTCTGTGTGTGTGTGTGTGTGTGATGCAGTGAGTGCAGGTTGTGACATGCTGTAAGTCTGCACTCTGTTCTTTTTTCTCCTAAGATGTTATATGAGATGTACGCCGCAGGAAATACAACATGCACATGAACATCTTTCATTCAACATGATGATTTAAACTATCTTTGTGTATATCTCTGTTTAAAAATGCTTAAAATAATCAGTAATGATCAATGTTTTTGTCAAATTCTGCTCAAAGAACAAAGAACGAAATATGGCAGTAAGAAAAATTAATTTAATTCCTGACATTCACTAAAACAAGTCTTGTTATCTTACACGACTTTGTTTCTCAGATATCTTTTTAAAATATATTTTGCTAAACAAAGGTCATGCCAACTACTCTGAACTTCCCACTTTTCCCATTTTATTAGAGAGAAATTGTTGGTTTAGTGTTCCGGCTGGCTTGATCGCAGGAATGGCAGGTATGCAGATCGTTTGAGAGATATATGACAGCTGATGTGGTTGTGTCACTCACAGACACAACAGTGCTGATTTATTGTGTGAAGTCATAAAAGCCTCATTTCACTGAAACACGAGAGCTATAGAGATTTCAACAGCGCAGTGATTCGCTCCCACTGAATCTTCGCATTACCTGTCCGGCAGGTTTCTCCTCACGGTTACAGCTGATCCGGTAAACAAATGAGCGGCGGCCAGTCTGGATGTGCCTCAGGATCTGGGCTTCGGCAGGGCTTTGCTGTTCAGTCTGATTCTCAGAACGCCTCCTGTTTTAATCTCCTTACCTTGACTGCAGAAGTCAGCTCTTGAATAGCGCGCGCGGCGGCCCTGGGCTAGCCAGAGGATACGGCTGTTTCTCACTTAATTGGATTTCTGAGCAGTAAAAGGCAGAAATTCTTGGCATGAATTAGGGAGGTTGTGGTTTTGATATAAAGGCCGCGGTGCTGGTGCGGTCTGGTCTTGAAACTCCAGCCACGGTTTCCTCTCATAAAACTTTCTTTCAGCAATCATGCTAATTCACTAATATAGAAAACAATTATGTACCAGGGCAAAACACACATTATTAGTTCAGTTTAAATGCCTGTGAAAAGTCTCAGTTGTCCTTGAGCACATCCAGGCTGTTTAAAAACACTGGGTGAGATTCATTGTAAAATTCAGCCGGTCGACCAAAGGCGTCTTGCTGGTTAAGCTAGTTAAGAAACCTGTTGAGGACCAAAACAGAGCATACAGTGTTCCAACCGTGGCAGGAAAAGACAGAAAGCTAGCCGACGTGCTTTCACCGTAGTCTCGCAACTTTAAACCACAGCCTATTTTTCACTGTCATCTCACCTGGGCTTCAGCCAGACTCTGAGGCGAGCAGGAGATTATACGAGAACTAGATCTCGGAGACGTGTGCGTTCTTGCACTCTCAGCACATTTACCGACCACACTTGATTGTTTGCAGTTGCTCAAACGTGGGTGAGAAATTTCAAACACTGTGACAGCTAGTTGAAGTACGCCATCCTCCCTGGACCCTATTACACACACACTCCTTCGACTCACCTAGTCATCATTTTCCCCCGTTCTTAACTCTGTCCTTTCACATTTTTTCCCCATTTTGTAAATCAGCTTACGTCCAGATCCCCGCATTTCCACCGCTGCGATATAAACCCAGGTGAAGCGTTGCACGTCCAGGCCTCGCTGCCCTTTCCACAGCGTTTTTCAGCGTTTATTTGTGAATTCATCAGCGCTCGCCCGTACCGGAGCTTTCCGCTTTGATGATTACCTGTGGAAACGCTTTCCTCTCCTGAATGGGAAACGTCGTTTTTATTCATATCCTGACATTTCATGGCCACCGCCATATGAACACATCAAACTTTTTCCCTTTGCGGCGTGGCAAAGAAAAATATTGTGTTTTTAAGTGTCAGGTAATCGCGTGTAAAGTGGCACGGCGGCGTTTTATTGTTGGAGAGAGAGATTGCGGTGAGTAAAAGTGAGAATGAGGGATTCATGCTGGCAGTGTCGCAAGCGGGTGCCTTCGCACACGTTCGCGGGTAATTATATGCTGCCGACTCGTGTCTTTTGTTCTTTAGCGCTGTAAAATGGTGCGGAAGGAAAGCGTGGGGACAGGTTAAACTACAGAGGAGACGTCTCATCAGTAAACCAGCCAGCGCACTCTCTTTTCTTTCTCTCTCTCTGCCTTCAGAGAGCCGTTATCAAAGGCTGTGTGGAGTAGGTCAGGCTCGCCCTCTCTTTGTTGGGAGGGCGGGACGACTCGCGCGTGAAGAGAAGGTGCGTCTGCAATTCAAAAGCTGTCTGCCTCTCCAGGCCCTTTGTGACATCATCAGAGCTGGCCAATCAGCATGCAGAGAGGCCTCAGTGTTGTGTGAGTTGGGGCGGTGGGACTGTGAATGCCCTGCAGGGAGCTCTTGATTGTTTGAGCTTGACAATGGAAGAAAAGAGTAAGTGTAAAAGTCTTTCATTTTCGGGATCCTGACACTACTCCGGCTGTTTTCAAAACACTCCTGCTTTTCCCAAGAAAGTTACTTTCCCAACACGTAGCGATGTAGCACGACAAACACGCTGATGTCATGTTGTATTGCACAAGCAGCTTTACAGCAGAGCAAGTTGATGCAATAATCACACACACTATGTTAATGTCCTCCGATGTCCCAAGTAATAATTAGATGCGGCCAAAATGCCCCTCTTTTTGTTGATGACAAAAAAAGTTAAAAAAGTTTTAGGCTGCCCAAGTGGTCTATCAGCATTCATCAGTGTCAAAATGATTAAGATGGCCAATCAAATTAAAGGTGAAAATGGTGAAAAAGTCTGAGGTAAGATAAAAGTAACTAAAAAAGTCATATTTAGGGCCTGAGCACCGGTGGTGCAAGGACCCTGTTGGAGTTGCTCTTCTTCTTCTTCTTGTTCATCTTCTTCTTCTTCTTCTTCTTCTTTTTCTTCTTCTTCTTCTTCTTCTTCTTTTTCTTCTTCTCTAAAATGAATCACATTTTTGAGGGCCTGAACATGCTCGAAAACTCATTAAACTTTGCACACATGCCAAAAGTGGTAAAAATTTACATCTGATAGGTGTTTCAGAAGTGGGAGTGGCTCAAAATGGCTCGATAGCGCCACCTGTAAAATTTCAGTGAAGTGTACGAAATGTGCGGTAACACATGTAACACACTAATATCTACAAAAAGTCCAAAATCCTACAGGAAGTTGTTATTTTGAATTTTCACGTCAAGTTTTGTGCCGTTTTTGCCATTTGCAAGCGTTGTATTTAAACAAACTCCTCCTAGATATTTATTCAAATCAACACCAAATTTGGTCAGTCTAATTTAAAACCCTTTGTGACGTTAAATTGTGAAGATCTTGAGATCTTGAAGATCATCGTGTTTCGATGTTTAACCATGAAAAAGGAAGTTGTTATAATTCAGGCATACAACACATGTTTGATAAGAGCCCTGTCCTGAACACATGCCCATGACCATATTCAGTTATTGCCATAGTGCCACCTGCTGGCAACAGGAAGTGTCATGTTTTACGTTGTAACAAACTCCTCGTAGAGATTTAATGACATCAACATTATATTTGGTCAGGTTACTGTAAAAGCATTTGGAATGTTAAATTGAGTTTTTGTTAAAGGGCGTGTCCGTGGCGGCCTGACAAAGTTCAATGTTTTGCTGTGGGAATAGAAGTTGTTGTAACTCCATACGAACTTCACGTTTGGTAAGAGTCCTGGCCTGAAGAGTTAGAGTCACAGCGCCACCAGCTGGTAGCAGGAAGTTTGGCACATATTCCCTCTATATTTACCACTTTAAATTCATATTGCCCACCGTGTGCTGTTTTCCTAAAGCCACCGGGTGGTGGTGAGCCCTTTCAGCGCTGGTTGCAGCTTTAATTCACAATTTTTTTATGATAGAGATGTTAAATGACAAACAGTAATAGCCACTCTTTTTCATATTTTGCTGTTTTGAATTGTAAATAGCCGTTATAATTAATATAATTATGCTGTAATTTGGTTTGTTATATTGCGTAACTTGTAGTTGCATTTGATGCAAATTTCTCTGATTTGACTGTAGCTAAACTAAATCATGTACTACATGAAGTTTCAAACGTAGGTTCAGGAAGAGCTTAATCAATAATTACGAGATTATATATGCAGGCGCAGTGGGGGGATGAACTCGAAGCTCAAGCCAATCCTCGTGTTCAAGTCTTCATCGAGGATAGCAAGCCATGTTTACCATTAACTATTAAGACTGGATGGGCGGGCAAACTCTTGAATCATCTATTTATAAAGCCACTGCCCAGTGTAGGTGCATAGGGTTGAATGATTTTAAGAAGAACAGGCTCCATGAAACAAAGGCTCACCTCAGCAGCGCTTCATTGTCTCTGTTAAAGTCCCTCGGCTTAGATGTGCCAGTGTCTGATTTCAGCTACTACCTTCTTTCTCCCTTTCGCTCACGTTTCACGGGACAGCGGAGACGTTTAACTCTGTGTGAACCTCTTCAGCAGTGATTTGTAAAGGCTCAGCGATCCCCTCATGAGACTGAAGGCAGATGCGAGGGTTTGCCGAGCAGGTCAGAGGTGCGGAGCTTTTTTAGCTTGTTGATGTCGTGCAGAGGTTTTCCAGCGTGAGGCCGGCTGTAAAACATCATCTGTGCCCGACGCAGCTCTCACACTGAATGTGCAGCTCACATTTCAGCCTCAAATCTCAAGAAAGAACAATTTATAGCATGCATAAAGAAAATGAAGGTATTTTGGTGCATTTTTGTGACAGTTTTACACCCCAAATTGTGTAAAACAGTGATGAAAATGATCCTGCTCAGTCTTGTTTGTTTATTTTTTTTGACAGATGCATTTTTAATTGTTTATTTCTTTCGTTATCTTCGTACGGCAGCGCTCTTTAATTGGGATGCAAATGGCCGTCGTGTGTATAGTGATTCAGCTAAAGCGGTGGAAGTGATTTTGTGCAGGCGTGCCGACAGTGCTTTCAGCGAGGGGGTTAAGGAGTATTTTGACAGTCTCTGAAGGTGTTGCTTTCAGCCGTTTTAATTGGTAGGAAATCCATTTACAATGTGTGCGCTTTTGACATTTTGCTCTACAAGCAGAAAATAACTTTGTGCCCTTCAAGAAGACTGCCTCTCCCTTTTCACAGGAATAATGTTAATAGCGTGATTAGACTCTCGGTCCACTCGAAGAACGCAAAATGAAGCGCGCAAAGATTGCTTTAAAACAGCCGTAAACCTGCGGTCAAAACACTCTGAATCAAAGCACTCAGGCACGGCGGAGGAAGTGACACGTATTGTTTACCTACAGACAAGTGTCACCTTTTGTTATTTCTACATAATTGAACATTTTGTTTTAGGTAAAAGTGAGAGAAGCCATTTAGCCATCATCGCGGCTGTCTGTTCAGCTTTGAAAGTCACCGAAGTCGCAGAGTCGTTCGGGTTTTATCTCTTTCTTCAACACCATTGACCAACATGTTGTGTAGCTACAGGCTTTCACATGTGAAATTGTGAAACCAAGGTCATTTTGTAGTTCTGACTTTTAGCTGTCTTTTAACTCAAGTCATGTAGAGGCCTGACTTTACTTTTACACCTCAGTTTGTCTTATAGACGTATCGAAGCAAAACTGTAAAAAATAATGTAGCTTGTCACTCTCAGTAATGTGCTTTCACAGTTATAACTGAAACGGAACAGCGCGTTAAAGGTCCTGCAGCTTTGTAAAGCTCATGAATTTTTAATGAAGTAATCATTATTAAGTTTATGACCGGTTGTCTGGTACTAAACAACTTAGGCTGACAGTGTTTTGGCAATGTAGGGTTAAAAACTGTGCTTTCACAATTAGAAGTGTAGGTAAAAAATAAGATAAAACAGCAGATCTTAATAGTGGAGAAGAGAATGGAGCACAGAGTAAATGTAAGCCGAACGTAATAAAACAGAGCAGTGCAGGGTTTTATTTATGAGATCTCGAGTGAAGTTGATTAATCTGACACTGTCTGTGACTAACCTTCTGTAAAATAACATTTTCGCATTTTACCTGAAACAACACAAGCGCTATTTGTGTTTCTTCATGTTGATTGGATCACTATTTGTGTTTTTCAATTTAGTTCAGGAGCTGATGGCTTTATGATTGATTCCATCACCTTCCGCCATACTGTTCTTTCCACATCTGGCTAGTTTGCAATGTTAGGAATCGATTCCTGAGTTTTAATTCGAGAACGAGGGCTGATTCGATGCTGATTTGCATCCTACGCTTTAGCAGGGAAAGTCTCGTTCTCAATCACTATTAATAAGTGGGTGTTTACGAGCGTGCGGGGATGGAGTTGTTAACCCGTGTTTATCGGGGACCGCGTACGGGCTTTGCCCTTGAGGTTTTATCAGACACAATAATTATTTTATTATGTAAATGAAGAGCAGGCTATTATTTCATTAGCGAGGCTGAATATTTGCAGCCATAGATTAGTATGCAAATCATCCCCGTTAGTGTCCTTGCAGCCACGCCGAATGCAGGAGCCGCGTTCGGGCCCATCTGGAGCGGAGCGCCGCGTTATGGACTCATTAATGCGCTCAGCCCGTCTGTCCTGCACAATGAACTGAGCACGGCGGCCGTGAAACGCCAAACGCCAAGCGTTCGGTGGGGTATGAAAGATATTTGCTGCATAAGGCAGTGGGATTGTGGCGATTTGGACCTCCTGAATAGCCGCTGCCCCATTTAGACAGATGAATTCTGTCCTCGGCACATAAGCGGACGTTGTTGTCAGCGCTCTGTCCTCGGGCCAGCTATCCGCGGCTATTCCGGCCCCTCAGCGGAGCCAAGCGCGTCAAAGAGAGTCAGATGGTGTGTGGAGGTGTTTGGTTTTGTGATGTTGGAGAGTGTTATGTGTGTGTGCGAATGTGGGCAGACGCCGCTGCGAGGACTGAGCTCAATTTCCTGTGCTGTAGATAAATTAAACGCTGCGAGACGATTCAGTGGGTGTTGTATTTTGTCTTGAATTTGAGGATGTTTTGCTTTGGTTCAGGAGTCCCTTTGTTTGCTTAAGCATTTCAAATCACACACACACACACACACACACACACACACACACACACACCGGCCTTTCGCAAATACATTTAGCCGATACCCAGGCACTCAAGACTCAAATTAGAAAGGAGTGAGAAAGGAGTTCATTTTCAGTTCAGGTCCGGAGAAGATTTACGTGGATATAAACTATAGATGAAAATGTAGGCCAGTATTGATATATGTTTTCATATGAATTCGGTGATATGTCGTTAAAGTAGGATTCAGTGATCAGGACGGATCGTTCAGTAGGTTCAAAAACAGAAAGGGAAGTGCTCATAAACATGCATAGGCTATTTTTGTGATCTTCGCACTTTTAAACAAAACCCACCCACAGCTTTCTTGTGCTATATTGGCCTATTTCCATGCAATTTGATCCATAATAGACTAAATATCTTTTTATGGTGTTGTTAGAGGTTTGAGGCTCAGCTCATAATGTCACTTTTATTAGTGCTCTTGGATGCATGAGAAGTGACATGTCTTTTAATTTTGTGCGTCTCAAATGATTTTAGCATGACATGGCACTAAGTCCGTGGATTAGCAGTAAATGACAGCGGTATTATTAGTCCGCCGTTATAATCAGTCAGATTAAGTGTGCAGACGTCTCTCCTGCCCTCTGGAAGTCAGCTTTCTTCTTCTGTGTCTTATTCTTTAGTTCATTCGATTCCCATACTCAATCCACTCTTGCAACGGTCTGTTTGCAGAAGTCGTCGTCAGCCGTTTCCTACATTTGCATGTGTTTGAAGTGCAAAATGTAGGAAAAGTGTGTTTTACTCTCTCAAAACTAAATCTACACCACACTAGCACAGGATATTCCCTTAAAATTCAATTAAAACACACAGCTCAGGTCTGTTATGCTTACATATCCTGCAACTAGAGAAGCTGCAAAATGTGCTTGTGTCTCAGAGTTGAGATTATTGTTGCGAATTTTTGTTGCGACGCAGTCTGCCGTAAAGATCTGTTGAACGATGAGGACTCATTTCCATGTATAAGTTTGGGCTCGCTGCGGAGATAAATTTGTGTGGTCTGTTGGGAAGGCGCAGATATTTCTTTCCCAACATTATGCAGGGCCGTTTAATTAACACCTTCATCTGTCTGGATTTCTGCTCTCTCTGTGAAATCACTGAGAGGTTGTAAAGGTCAGTGAATGTAAAACACGGAGCATCTGACCTTTACACAGGTGAGAAAACCTCACATAATGAATGCACTGCTTTAGAGTCACTAACAAGTTCTGAGTCAGTCATGACGTCCTGTCAAGCAGTTTTTCAAGATGATGATAGTTAATCGTTCAGATGTATGTCCAGTCTAGAGGTTGTAGTTGAATGCTGGAGATCGGAGAGGATGGAGATATTAATAGGCGGGATGGTATTTTACTCTCTCTTACCTCACCAGTGGACTTTATTATACTGAACAAATCCAATAATGGCAAAATGTAGCCATAAAGTCCATAAAAATGCTGAGATGTGCATGCCTCAGTTCTCCATCTTGCAGCTTGTTGTTGGTTTGTGGAAGATGCAGCAGATCAACGCAGTCTGTCATGTTTTACAGGGACTGTACAGTATCACTCAACAAGTGCTTCTTAAAATACTTAGCTTATTTCTAAATATTAATTAATGAGCCTCATAATATCAATTGCAAATAATGTATATTATTGTTAAAATTGATTTTATTTATTTTTAAAGAGCCACCTGCTTCAGCATTGCAAATGTACTTATTTGTCAGCCAATAGAGCACTCTAGAAGACATGCATGAGAAAGTGAAAAACACATACACACACACACACACCGAGTGGTGGCAGATCGTCCTGCTGCCTACTCTCATGTCTGTTCTGTGCCACGACTGCATCATCTCCCATCTGAGCCCACAGACACATATATGAACACGCAATGAATTACATGTGCTATTATATAGAAATACCAATATACTGTATAACAGTATAGAAATGTGTGTGAGTTTATAATTTTATATTTGTATTACATTTATATGAAATGGTATAGTTACATTAAAGTTTTAATTATAGTCTACATTATTTGATGGATCAGCATGGCAGAACACCAGAAAATAAAATGTATGCGGAGTGTAAAATATATATTGTACATGTCATGAAATAAATTGGCATAATTAGTCAAAATTAATTGTGTAATTACTTATATCTGGTCTCAAAGCTTGTGTTTTACTAATGCAATTCATCTGTTGTGTAAATTGCAGTTCAGTAAATTTATCATCCTGTCATTTCAATTCAAACATCAATTCAACATCCTGTGGAGTGTGAACAATTCACATTCACACTCACGAACAGTTTTCCCAACCACACACACAGGCGAATATTGGCAAAGAGAGAGGCAGAATGGCAGCAGGATGTGACACACTCTCGATGGGAAGACTGTCCTGTATGTTGTAAATGTGTAATACATTACTGCCGCACCACAACTTTAACATACCAAACCGGCTGATTCTGTGTGTTTATAACAGTATGATTCACAGATGATTTACGCTTTCTGTGTGGCTGTTAGAGCTTTATAAAGCTCTTGTTAGCTGAGTTTTTGACTGTATGTGCTAGTACTCATTATCACCCTGTTTCGCCTGCAGTTTTCATAATAAGACAGCTATCAGTAATCTCTATAAATGAGTAACAAAGTCTGGGGCTGCGTCACAGAAGGGTTGTTGTCATAAGAACATGATAGCCAACTTAAGAAACACAAACAGAGGACGTCTGATTTGAGGAAACTATAGCACTAGATTTGGCCATGTGCATATGGTAAGTGAGTGGGGTTATTTACCCTTATGAAAAGTAGTGAACGTGCGGTGGCATCAGATGGTACTATGATACTTTGATGTATAACACTTGAATGATCATCCTTTTTACATACCATATTCACATACTCTTCATATTCATATATCACGATCATATGAAAAAGTGATTATTTGATACTAAAACAAGAAAGCGTCACGTAAATACTTTTTAAATGAAAGTCTGTGATCAAAATGAAAGTACTTATTTTTTATGTTTGTAGCAAAAAAATAAGTTCAAACTGAAGATGTACTAGAAAATGTAAAACATGTATTTGGGTTGGTTTAATACACTCACTTTCTTTGTATTGAAAAAATCCTTTAGAAAAATGTGGTCTATGTGCGTTTTTACCAGTGATCACAGACTTTTGGATCTCGCTGTATGTCTCATTCACAGAAAGCTGCCAAATGCTGTATTAATAAAGCTGTGCGTTTATGTTTGAATTGAAACATGTATAATGGTCCTCTGTTCTAGGTGGCTGCACCTTCGACGATGGCCCAGCACAGTGCGACTACCAGCAGGATCCTTACGACGACTTCGACTGGACACATGTCAGCGCTCAAGAAGTGCCATACCTGCCCTCTGACCTGCCCCAGGGTGAGTCCATCAGACACGCCTGTTCATAGCTGGATTAAACTAGATTTAGATTTCACTACGTAATATAACGTCCTCTCTCACCTCATGGTTGGAGAATCTGAGGCAAGTAGGACAAGTCTCCAATTTGAAAGAACACAGAGTGAGAGTGAAAACGCATGGTTTTATCTGCCCTTGGGCTTGTTTAAACAGTAAGGCAGATTTAGGAATGTTTTAATGGGCTGCTAACATTTGAACAAATTTGCAGCGGTGTCTTATCGTGTCAGTGCAAAAGCCATTACTGAAGAACTGAAGAAGTAGAGAGAAAATAGGCAGGTAACAGAGCATTAATCTTCCTTCAACTGCCGTTCCCGCTCTCTGAAAACTCCTCGGATGGGATCTGAAAATACTTTGCCATTTACATGACAAAACGTGTGAAGTGCCGAAGGGGGGAAAAAAGGCTTTGGTCAAAGGACTGTCATACGTGACACAATTAAGCTTTTTAAATGTGCTCAAAGAAGACGCGAACAAGAGGGGAGAGTGGAGCGTTGCGACCTTCACTTTTCACCTCTCCGATGCTTAATCACTCGTTTTCAGACAGGAGATTCTGCTCAGGGAAATTAAAGCATTTCACTCTCAGCTAAATTCCCTAATTAATAAGATATTAAGTTATTAATCAAGGCAGGAGAACAGAGAAGGTCGTCAGCCCTTGCTTTCAGTCAGGTAGGGTTTCACTAGGAGAGGACCTGAAGGAGAACATTGCAGCTTTTATGAAAATAGCTATTGCGTCTTGCTTGAGGTGCTTGGTTGACACATTTGAGCGAATGAATTGAACAAAATGATAATTTGATATTTTGTTATTTTTTTTGCTGCATTTAGAAGGAATGCATTCATTAGGGTTTATATCTCACTGTTTTTGCTAGTGTGTGGGCTGCAGTCTCTCACTACATTCACTTGAGAACACCATTTTTAAGGACTCTCATCTGACTTGTCTCGCATTTAAAGTTGACAAACATGGGGATGTTTACATGTTTTATTTTTGATATCAGACCATCAACAGAAGTGCTTTTTCTGCAGAAAAACCCAGGGACAGGGGAAATACATGGAAAAGTGGACAAAAATAGATAGTGGAAAGAGAGAAGAATGGAAAGGAAGAAGAGACAGAAAGGTGGGCAAAAATGGACAGCTAAATGAATGAGATGAAAAATGGACAACAATGACAGAAATGTAGATAGAAAGATGGGGAAAAAGGAGAGAGATTCACAGAGACAGACAGAAATGTGGATAAAATGGACAGGTAGAGACAAATGTGGACAAAAATGGAAAGAAGAATGAGACAAAATAGTAGACAGGAACAACAACAATGTGTATAGAAAGAAACGGGAACAGAGAGGGATGGAAAGGAAGGGGAAAGAAATAGGGATGGGCAGAAAGAGACAGAAATGTGCAGGACAAAATGGGCAGGAAAAACAACTGTGGACAGAGAGATGGACTGGAAAAGAGACAGGGACATGGACAGGAAGAGACAGAAATGTGGACAAAAAGTAGACAGGAATGTGGACAGTGGACAGAAAGAACACAGGAGTAGAGCGAAATGGACAAGAGAAAAATACTAAAAGATAGACAGGAACATCACAAATGTGGATAGAAAAAGAGAAGGAGATACAGAGATGGGCAGGAAAGGAGAAATGTGGACAAAATGGACAGGAAAAAACAACAACTGTGGACTGTACTGGAGAAATGGACTGGAAAAGAGACAGGGAGGTGGACAGGAATATCAAAATGTGGACAAGCATACACAGGAGTAGACAGAAATGGACAAGAGAACAAGACAAAAGATAGACAGGATGGAAAGAGAAAATACAGAGATGGACAGGAAAGGAGAAATGTGGACAGAAAAGCATAAGAAAAGAGAAATATGGACAGAATGATTGACATGAAAAAGAGAGAAGAATGGAAAGGGAAAGAGACAGATGATAGACAGGAAGTGACAGAAATGTGGATAGAAAGATAGACTGAAAAAGAGAGGAGGATGGAGAGGGAGAAGACAAACAGATGGAAAGAGAAAGACAAATGTGGACTAATAATGGTCATGAGTTTATATTGGTTTATTATTAGCTGATGTGCATGAGGTTCATTATGGTCCATTCCTGCACTCTCTGCAAACAGAACATTTTTATAATGTGATGCAAACATGTTTGCATGATGTGTTTTCCCCATAATTACAAACATTAAGTGACGCTAGCTGCATGGGTTGATGTCTCAGTCCTTGAGGGAGTCGTTTGGACGGTGTGGCTGAGTGACT
The DNA here is from genome assembly GCA_036247105.1 of Cirrhinus mrigala. Taxonomy (NCBI): domain Eukaryota; kingdom Metazoa; phylum Chordata; class Actinopteri; order Cypriniformes; family Cyprinidae; genus Cirrhinus; species Cirrhinus mrigala. Next base: position 2,402,249 of record CM070026.1, read on the forward strand.
CATTGTAACAGTAAGTGAGCACGAAGCCTGGAGAGGATTCTTTACACCTACAGGGATGATTTTTGAGTTATGGTGGATTAGCACAGACACATTAGATGCTAGTTTTGTTTTTTGTATCATTCTGCCTGAAGGGGTTTTCGCACTGATAATATTTTGCAGTAAGAAAGCAACTGGAAGTTGCTCCTTTTCAATAATAGTTAGTGATTTAAGGCAACATAGCTGACAGCAACTTTTAGAAATGCACAAAGTTGTAAATGAGGAGTTGATCTACTGGTGACTACCAATGGGAGTGCAGACATTGAAGCTCCTGATAGTTTCTTTGTGATGTTCAGTGGCTTTAAATGTACACTGGGCGTCAAAAACAGTACTTGCTTTTGATTTGGGGGTTGTGGATTTGGGAAGAGATTCGAGCTGATTGATTTTAATTTTAAAAAGTAAATGGTGAAATAAATGGTGGACAGTTTCTCATCTTCTTTATTAATCATTCTACCCAGAAGACATGTAAGCTCAGTACAGAGTTCTAACGTCCCTCTGCTGTCATAAACATCAAAAATGTAAAGTTGAGTGGTGTTCATGTGGAGATAGAGCTCTTTATGAGACAGCTCAGATGTAAAATTGGGACGTCTCAGCTGAGGGCACTTAGATCCGCCTCATGGATCGGCCTCAGGATGCTTATGCATATACACTGATTGTCATGCTGCAGAACGTGTGCACCTAAATCTCCAGCTGTAAAACCTGATGAAAACCTGCTTCCACTAAAGGGGTGTTTGGTGAGGTCCGATGATGTTGCCCAACTGGCTTTGGAGAGCATGTGAATGGAATGAAGGTTACTGCAGTGCACACACAGCGTTGGGAGTAACCCTGACATGACCATATAAATGCCGTTTCACACAGCACTCCCTCATTCACCCTGCTCTCTGCTTTATTTTACTGGCATGTTCTGCACATCCTACACAGAGCTTGGAGTCCATATATTTAGCAATGTAATGTGAAACAATTTTGAAATAGTCATTTTGCCAAATTACGTCCACATTGCAGTCAGATGGTCGTTTGTAAAAAGTTGACTGCACTGCAAACATTTGCTAAATGTGGAACATCTCTGTTGTTTTTACATCTATAGTCTATGCAAGCCTGAATCAGGCATACATCTTTGGCTGTCTCACTGTATTGAACACTACATTAAGTGGTTTTATTTAAGTAAAAAAATATGACTTAATATCACTGAATATACCTAAATCAATTGATTTACACCAACAAAACAAGATTAAAGCATTAGGAAATAGGTAGAAATTGTGTTTCTTTCATGGTGAGCACTGCATTTCTAAGATGGTTGGTGCTTGGAAAAAAGTTATATATTTGTAAACATTCCTACTTAGGGAGGCAGTAGCTTTTTACTTATATTGGATACAATTTATTCAAAAAAAAAAAAAAAAAACATGATCTCATCTCAGTTATTGAGACGATCCCTGCAGTTTTCATTTGGGAGCGTGGTGATTGGTTGGCCCGCCTATTACTTAGCCAGATGGGCGGTTCATTGGCTGCAACTGACGCTGGCTGGGGCGCTTCTTTTAAAAGAGACTGATAGACTTGTTAGCGTGGGGGAATTGGGTTTGAGGCTTTGAGTTTCTCTTCCTTTGGTTTAGATTTTGCTTTGCCTTTGGTTTCGTTTTGATTCCCCATTTTGCCTATGTTTTGGGTCTTGCTTTGTATGTTCTTTTACACTGCAACAACACATTACACGTTCATTCAGACACCTCACTTTTTGCACTGACGAAACTGATGCTTACAGAAACATTGTTTTATTTTATTATTCTCCCATTTTGGGAACTAATTTTGATTAATAAAGTCTTTTTCCTTTGAGTTCAGTTACGGTTGTGTGTGTCCCTTTTTGTTGCTTCCCCGTTGAGCCGGGGGATCATCTCCCAAACGAAAACTGCAGGGATCGTCTCAGTTATGCTGACAGTGCATTAGCAATATTTCTCACTAAATAAAAGGCCTTAATCTGTACGAAGGTGATAAACAGCAGAACTGAGCTAAAAATAAATAAATAAATAAAGTACACATGGCTAGGAGGAACTTGTGTGAGCACTATTGAGTGATAACTCAAATTAATTGTTTTTCAAATAGTCTGAGGAAATTTATGTAAGCCTACATGTGATATGTTTTGTAATTTGTATCTTTTTACTGGAACTTAGCTTTGGACAAGATACGTTTTTAAAATCTTTACATTTTCAATTCGGTAAACTACGAAACTGTCCTGCTCCTGAAACTCTCATTCCTGGTTTGTAGTGCTGGTGGCTCTGAATGACTGGTTATGCTCTTTTGAAGGTCTTGAGTTACTGTGAGCATTTAAAGATCGTTGGGAAGGGCGAGCGTTTCAGCGCAGTGACAGAGCTTTCCGCTCTACATCTCCTGGCCAGTTTTTGCCTGACAAAAGGGACCGTTCCCCCCCACAGTCTCCTGTTAATGTGGGTCACTGCCATGAAGGAGAGCGCGCCGCACCGGCCTTTCCACTGGCCTGTAAAATGAGAGCGCTTTTAAAGAAGCCCAGCAGTTTGGACTGATGTGCACTGTGTGTTTGAGTGCTGCAGAGGTGGTGTGGGCGATTTGTGATTCGGCTGTTAGCGCGGAACGGTCGCGTTAGCGTTGTGGGAAGTGTGACTGCCATCTTGAGTGTCTTCTGTCAGCCATCTTGTTGAGAGTGTTGTGACAGTGTCAATGTTACACAGAGATTGTGTTTTGATAGCCGCTGACGCCTCTCAGCTACTTCATCAGCCTTATTTAGATAATGTTATGGATTTGTCAGTTTTATTCTATAAAATTCAAAAATTAGCAATTAAATTTTTAAATTGTGAAATCATAATAAATCCGTGCAAGGTCTCCTTGAGTCAGTATAAGGAGCTTCCAGAATTGGTTGTTTTGATGACTGGTCGGTTACCACATTTTATTGTAATAGCGGTAACCGTTGTATTGCGGAAATGGGTCATTAAAGCTGCATTTAATGCCGCAAAATGACTCATAAATGCATTTCATTTGTAGGGTTTTTTTTCTTCAGATTTTTCTCACATTGTGCATTTTTTTCCTCTGGTGAAGGTTGAGCCTCTCCTCTCGAAGCAGCAGATGAGCTCCGGGGCCAGAGCGGCAGGGATCTGAATGTGAATGCCGTATTTTACATCACTGCCAAAAAGCCAACAGCCCATTTCAGTTATTCGCATTTCATGAGCAATCAAAGAGAGCTCAGATGGGATGTGTTTGACAGGTCTGTTTCCTCTCTGAATGTTGAGAGATAACAGATCAGCTTGTATTTTCAGACAACTGCTCGTTTAAGCTGTGCCTTTAGTCATCCGGTGAAATAAACTAGTCTAATGGAGCTTCACTTCGAATGCCCCTGTAGAATTACAGGATGTGGAATTAAAGTGAGAAATTCGCAACTGCTGTAACTGTGATTTTTTTAATAATACATGAGATCACGTTAATAATCGGTGTCAGCACTGCAAATGTGTGTTTAAATAAGTTGTTGTTTACATTTCATCTCACAGCTAGTTTGCTCTTCATCTGTACAAGGTTAGCCAATTACAGCAGAGCTCATTTACATATTTAGAAATCTTAAAGCTTTTAAAATCGACTGCTTCCAAAATGTAGATACGGCTGGTTGAAGTGTTTTCTAACTGCTCTGGGTGTGTCTGTGTGTGTTTGAGTTGTGTGGTTTTGGCACGGGTCGAGGCTGCATTCTGTAAAAAGTGTGTAACAGGAACATGGGTTTTCTTCTGCTCAGTCATGCTCTGATTCCACTGAGGAGTGACTTGAACATCAGACCTCTGAACACACTAATGCGCTGCACATTTCACATTGACTGAGGATTTGCTCTCTGTGCTCACACTGAACTCCTACACTCTCTGGAACGAGGCACGGAGATCTGTTTTACATCAAATCATCAATAGTTGATGTCATGACTGGTAGTTTCTTTCCACTTTCTTGTTTCTCAATCCATTTCTGTCTCTCTTTTTCTGTCTTTGAGTAAATAGTCTCAACCTCTTGATTTAAAGGGGTTATATTATGCACTGTAAAAGGTGGTGACCTGCAGTTGCTACCTTCAGGAGCTATTTCTCTCTCCGTTTGAATGAACGGGACACGTTTTGCTGCTGCACTTCTAGCGAATGCCCCCTTCACTTGCGAAACGAGCAGCAGATCAAACTGAAATAGGTGTGTTCTGTTGTTATTTTGCTGTGCTTTATTGAATTTGGTTTTAGAGAAATAATTTGCTTTTTTGTTATTGTAAATGTCTTTTTTTGCTGTTTTGGACTTTCTTAAAGCGCTGCCCTATTTTCCACTGTGTGTGAAGCAGCTCTGTAAATTGCTGTCTTTTCAAGCTCACAAGCTGAATCATTCTTCAAAGACCCCATGAAATTGGAGTTTTGAGGCTTTTAGTCCATGTTTATTAGCTTCGCGGTCATCTGTGTGCTAGAGTACTTTTATCAGATGCTGTACATGCATTTCTGCGAAAACAATATTGGTGACATCATCTTGCTTTCAGATATGCAGATTGTAGTCCAATCAAATGTTTTTTTCTGGAATGACAGTATTTCTTCTGTAGTATAAAACCATTTCTCATTTAACTTGCAGTGATGAACCTGGAGCAACCCTTGCGAAAAGAACGGTTTTACCACTGGCGAAGGTTTTGTGGCAAAACTTGGACAGATATCCGTCATTACTTGCAAACCTGTGGCAACAATGGGCAATCCATCCATCACAGCTGATCACTGAAGGCAAATATGAATATTCATGTCATTTCAGTGGTGCAGGGTACAAACATTCAGTCAATTCTTTTCTACTGTAGTGAATGACGTCCCATAATGCACTGTGAAAAACAGTATTGAAAAGTTTTAGTGTGCACAGTTAGGTCTGGGCCTTAAGTATTCGCAAACGTTTCAATTCGTTGGCAATAAGCCGATGATAACAGTAAAGAGGAAAAAAAATGATCTGACTGCTTATGATACCATAACACAGAACACACATTGCTAGTCCTAAATGCATTTTTGCATTGAAAAATATAAGACATGGGGAATGGAATGGGAAAAACTACTACTGTATGTTTGATACCTGAGGCTGAAAGTTGTCAAAACGTACATTTTGAGTGAATGCCTACATATTTAACGTTTTTAATATTTAACTTTTTTTGTATATTATTGTATACATATTATTGTATATTAGAAAATATAAAGGATACATGGGCGTCGGAAGCAAAATAAATGTGGGTAGCCCCCCCCCAAAAAAAATTACTGGAGTATATGCCATTTTCTGTAGTCTGGTGCCTGTTATTATGTATAGTACCTCTGCCCACTAACATGACAACATTGGAAAAGACAGCTATTTTAACACATTTCCAGTGGTGTAAGTGGTAAAGCCATTAACTAGTGTTTTTTGATGCAAACAACCCGAGTTCGCATCTGCCTATTGCCGAAATCGTTCATCTGTGTTTTCACATCTCATTCTATATCGGAAAGGCATTTGTTTTCAATAAAAATGAAAATCAAGGAAATAATCAAAAAGTTTGAATAAAGTATCGGGTAGGGTTAGGTGTATCTGAGCAGCAGATACGCTCAGATGCTTTGTTTACCTTGCTGTGTTACAGGAGTGCAGCAGGCACGAATATTCCCTAAACATAACCAGTATAGACAGTGATGCCCGCTTCCTTTGAAATATGTTTGATGATCGCGCCTGATGGGCCCGCGCCCGCTCCTTCCACTCCTCCACCCCAGATGCTGCGCATTTGTGATGTGGAATGGATTTTATTGACGGCGCTTTAAAACTGCGCAGACATATTCGCTGAATTAGAGACGGTAAAAGTGGGTGGGTCCGATATCATTGGTCTTCAACAGTGGGTGGGTCCTGTCCCACCCACATTCAATGGTTCTGACGCCCATGAAAGGATATATTTATATATAGGCAAAGCTTGTACAATATTTGCCTTAATATTTCATAAATCTTTTCAAACTGTAAAAAAATCTAAATTTTGATCTTGAATCATTTACAAATGATGAAAAAAATCAATACATTTTTTGCCATATTGCCCAGCCCTATGTACTGTGTGTTTACATTGATTAGAGTATTGATCACTCATCATGGGTTTCCATTGCATTTGCATGCTCCCTATGTAGACAGCGAGTCAGCTGGAGTCTGGAGCAGAGCTTTTGAGAGTGTTGTTGGCTAGATTCAGCCTGAGCCTTGAGGTTTGAGGTTTGTTAAGTGGAGAGTTGAACTGGGTGTAGTTGTGTGTAATTAGTGGTGTGGTGGTTTAGTTCTCTGTCCAGTGTTGAGCAGCATACTAACATAAGCCACAGCTCTGTACTCGCTAAACCAGCCTCAAATCTGACTTTGTGGATCTGAGCTCGTGTTCATGTGTTTTTGTGGCTTTGAGAGCCGGCCAAACTCACTCGTCTAATATGTCGAGCCTTCTGTCGTCTTTCCTCCATCGCTCTCGTCGTTTTCTTTTTCGTTTTACACTGAAGTGATTAATGAGCAGTTCACACAAACCTTCTCCACACTCTCCAGCACACGTTCATAAGAAAGCACTTACATAAATCAAAAAACGCTCATAAACCCGTTTCATTTTCTGCCAGTAACTCTTGGCTGAACGCTAGTGCCATCTGGATACGCCGTTTAGTTCATATGACCGACCTTTGACCTTTCGAGTTGCCTGGGGCCTCTGTGAGAAACGAGTGTTTACCCAACGGGCGTTTATAGAGGAAACGGTGGGACACACACCTTCTGACATCCACACCGCTGTTCTCACCTGCAGCCATTAACGCCCCGCTGTGAGCGCCACGCTTTCCCCGGGAGTCAGTTCAGTTACTCCGGCAGCATTCAGAATTGCTCTGTAATCCTGCCGCAAGTTCACTTATCTCAGATGCATGAGCTCATAGTTTAACTTCCTGTTTGCACAGGTTGTGTTTAGCTTTATTACACGTAATACTTGATTGCAGTTGGTCAGCAGTGTCATTTCAGCCAGGTGATTTTCTCTGTAATTGCTAGTTTTATCTCTCTTTCTTTACAGAAAATCATAAATGTCCATAAATAAATCCAAAAACTAGTAATCCATAGGTGATGTCCGGTTCGAGAACGAATCCGTCTTCTGAACCGGTTGGTTTTAGTGAACTAGTTGAACCAGTTAATCAAATCGGACTGAACGGTCTGAAAAGGTTTACAGCTTAAACAGCACAAGATCTACAAGTTACTCAGTCAAAATTCACTTTTACCCAAACTGAGCCACAATACACATTACAATCATATGATACTATGACTATGATGCTGTTTTTTGCCAACTTATTTACTGATCTGGTTCCTCCAACAGTTAATGAACTGGGAAAACGTTTCGACTTGAACCAAAGTGAAATTCGCACACAGCGAAGAGGCAAAATGAACGTTTTCTGATAAGCTTTTTTGCCTCTCAGAGTTGGTAGCTCTCTAACTGCATTTTATGAATCGCCAAGAACCGAAAAATCTTCCTTACTGTTCTACTGAAGAAAACAGTCACCTAAGACCAAATCGCATGGCTTGAGAATAAATTAAAAGCAAATTTTCATTTTTGTGTGAACTATCCCTTTTAGTGCTGGTATAGCCACAGATTAGAAGGGTAGTTGTTTTGGAACTACATTGTGAAAGGTAGTTGTATATTTCTGTATATTTTAAACAGTAATCAATATTCTGACAGCCATGAAAGTGTGAAGAAATGCGGATGAGCAAATGCAATCAAGGAAAAGCAGGTGTTTAGTACAACCAATCAGGACTTTCTTTTGTATTGTAGGTTTTCAAAATCCTGTGTGGAGTATGTCAGGTTTTTTTTGCAGTGAAATCAGGAGATAGATATAAATTGTAGGGTTGCCAGCAGCTCTTGGCCAATTTGCGTTTGATTTGCCATCTCTCACATCCTAACGGTCTGATCTAAACTCTGTACTTAAAAAAGCAAGAGGCTCCTAGTAGATCTCATGGATGAGTCTCATCTGTAAATAAAGCCCAAATGGAAGCTCTGCCTGGAAATGTCTACAGTATTACTTCTGTGTCCTGAATAAACAGTCTATCCCTGTATCTAAAACGATCACTGTTTCAGACATTTGCTATTTCCATGGAAATTAAAGAGGAGCAGCAGTGTTTGGAAAACACCAGACTGAATGTCCTCAACTGTGATTGTTAAAAGAGTGGAGATTATTTTATTCAAGAAACTTCATTCACAACTTGTTTATGTACACAGCGTTATGCAACTGATTGTTGATTGTTTGATTGAAGCCTCTATATTAGGGATGTGACGAGATCTTGTGAGATCCGATGTGTCTCGCGAGACCAGTCAGATCTCGCGAGATCTCGTGACATCCTCGCAAAACATTTTGCTGTGTTTACATTAAAGCTGCATGATTAATCCTTAAAATATGGAGATCTCGATTCAAACACCCGCGCCATCTTATTCCTGAATGACAATGATTTGAGTGTCAGTGGAGCGTGAGAAGCACGTTTTGTCGCTGCCCATGTTAATGAATCAGTGGGTCGGGGTAAATGTGAACGCAGAAAGAGCAACACAAACAGTCTTTTCAACCACATTATAATCATTATTTCTGTTACAGACATTTAAATAATAGAAGTACTGGAATAAAAGTTTGTAGTTTGGTTGTAAACATTTATTGTCTACAGTAGCAATCGAAACGAAAGTATCTTAACACTTGTAACGCTTATCCTCTTCTACCAGGAGGTGGCGACAACTGCCTGTTTAAAAAAAGTATGTCATTGAATCATTCATTCAGAAGATTTCAATAGTCAAACAAGTCTTAATGAAGTGAGACACTGAGTCCTTCATTGAATTTTTTTTTTTTGTTTTTTAATGAATACATTTTTTTTAAAAGACTTAAGCAATGAGCAGTTTGTCAGAACCACTAGTAAATTACGTTATTTTATGTAGTTTTTAAATCTTTTTTCTGCAGGATCGTGAGAGAATCATGGTCTCCAATTTATTAAAAACAACTGGGATTCTCAGTTTATCCAGAATCATGAAGCTCTTGTTTAAATGTTGTTTATTACTGCATATAATTAATTAAAATGGAAGTTTAATTTGATAAAGTTCAAAATGCACCTACATTTTTTTTGCATTTTGGCTTTTTCAGTTGAATAAAAGACTATTTTTCCTATATATTTCATCACTGAGGATTTCTTAAGAAAAGTTTAAAAATCTCGTCTCGTCTCGTTCTCGTGAACCCAGTCTCATGTCTTGTCTCGTCTCGTGAGATAAGGGTCTCATCACACCCCTACTCTATATTGTGTGGTACAGTTATGTGAGAGGTGTTTTTGATAGTAAAATCAAGTATATAGCCTCAAGTGTCTTATTATACAAAGGTACGAACAATGATATAATAAAATACATTCAAATAATATTTACATGTATTAATGATAATAAATGTAACAAAATTGTTCCACCAGGTGATTTAGAAAATACTGTTTAGTAGCTAGTAATTTAATTTTGAAAGGAGTTACTTCTCACCAAGGCTACGCTTATTTGATCAAAAATACAGTAAAACTGTAATATTGTGAAATATTGTTACAATTTAAAAGTTTTCTATCTAAATATTTATTAAAATGCAATTTATTGCTCAAAGCTGAATTTTCAGCATCATTACTCCAGTCTTCAGAGTCACATGATCCTTCAGAAATCATTCTGATATGCTGATTTGCTGCTCAAGAATGTTCATTCCTTAAAAAATATCTTACTGAAATATTTTAAAACATCTTATTCATTATACCCGAGCAGAATGAATTGTTCTTAAATCCATTTCTACTCAAATTGTCCCACTGGATGCAGTAGTTTATGTAAGAATGAATATATGAATCATTTTGTTTCGTAAAGATGAAATGTGTGCTCACGGGTGTGTGTTTATCACAATTTTACAACGGCCTTGAGTGCAGCTTAGAGTCAGGACGTCATGTTTTATGTAAGATTATTTTTCCCCACCCACATGACCAATGGTTACACCAGAGAAAAAAGTAATTTCGGAGACAGAGAAAGATATTACACTTGAAAGAGCCTGAATCTGGAATAACACACAGCTGATGAACCGCACACAACATGGCCAGGGGCGTTTGTTTAGGCAGTATAGAGGGTGGATTTCTTGTAGACTTTATCTCTGACAGAAGATGAGGATCAAAGAGAGAGAGCTGGTCATCTCTCTTCCTGGCTGTGGAGGGACAGATGAACAGATGTATGCTCATTTGGACAAATGGTGGTGAAGTCTGTCCTCTCTCCGCCTGATGTCCAGCCTCTGGGCGTTTGAGATTTAAAATGGTTTCCTCGCAGTGCAATCACATGCTTAAAGAACTGGAACCAGATCCTATAGGGCCCTGTGCGTCTTGGCCGATAGCGTGGAACCATTTCTCCACTGGAGTGATTATAAAAGCGTTCACTAATCAGCACACGGCCAACTGCCAAGTGTACGAGTGAGTCTTTGACTCTGAACTTCAGAAATATTGTGTTCTAATGGCTTAGTTTACGTCTTGGTGTGTTCCTGCTAGAATCCCACATGATTTCTCAAATGATTTGTTTTCTTCACTTGGTTTTTGGCAAATGATTTTCACTCAACATTTTGTACATTCCTTGGTGTAGGTCAGTTTGTTTTACTCTAGTTTTTGTTTTCTTACAGCAAGAAATCTGGTTCAAAACCTAGAGCTGGGCAACTGATTCAGTTTTGTTGCACAAACTCTCGATTCAGTTCATTTGGGAGTATTTCAGTCATAATATAAACAGACCTGTTGAGTTCAGAGAAAAATGCCATGCATAAAGTAAAAAAAAAAACTGATTTTAAGAATCATTGAATCGTTGATCCCAGAATGCATCACAACAGTAAAAAGAGATGTTTTATTCATATTGTTGTTAGCTTAACAACATGCTAACCCCAACTTCCACAGGAAGCAATGCTGCCCTTACCAAAAAGAAGTATACTTCAAGTGCATTTTATTAAGTATACTTAAGTAAAGTTCAAGTATATTTTTTAAGTATACTTTATGTAGTAAGTATACAAATATCAGTGTACTATTTCAATACTTCTTGGGACTAAATTGGCTAGCTTTCTAGTATATAAAAGTATACGTTTAAGTATACTTTAAGTATAACAGTAGTAAACTTTGAGTACACAACTAGTTTACATCTATGTTTTCAGTTACTTTTTTTATAAACACTTGAATGTGGGTAAGTTGCATAAATAAATAAATAAATAAACAAACAACATTTTGAACAAAAACAACAACAACAAAAAGATTATTTATGATAATCAAAACCAGTGATGGGAATAACGGCGTTAGAAATAAACAGCGTTACTAACGGAGTTATTTTTTTCAGTAACGAGTAATCAAACGAATTACTGTTTCCCCCGTTATAACGCCGTTACCGTTACTGACGATGAAATGCGGCGTTACTATTATTTATTATAACTTATTTATTTTTCAGTTCATATAAATGTATGCGTAGCGTACCTGTATTTGATGAAGCGTAGACTCTAGTGAGAAGGCACACAACTAGCCGTCGCTTTCTCTTAGAATCAGAATCACGAGGATTTTGTTGTGGTTTGTTGTGCAAGAAAGATACAGAGCGAGAGAGTCTTTTATATCATGCAGAACTGACGCGCTATATGTAAACGATATTCTCTGTTGTATTTTCCTGTCAAAATAACGGAGGTCCTTCGGAATTCTTCAGCTTCTAAGAACTGCCGGTCTCTCCAGTAGTAGGCGGAACTATTGCGCAAACGGCAATCTCATTGGCTGGCGCTCACCAATGATCGTCCCTGTTTTGATTTCAGCAAATCAGTTCGAGTGAACGCAGGCAACGTAATTAATATTCATGAACCCAGCAGATCATTAATCTTTAGTGCGTTTTATATTGTTGTTAGTAGTAGAATTCGTAGTAGTTTTATCTTATCAGTATTATTTTTTCCCCCTTTTTTATAGATACACTAAATGACAAACAATATCTTAAGCACCACCACCAGTCCTAAGATCAGTCAACATGAAAAATGCATTCATACATGGTTATTCTAGTAGTTCTAATTACTAAAGTTTAATGCTAAATTATCATATTATAATGCTTGACAGCAAAAGTGTACTTTCAGATATACAATAAAAAAAAAAAAACACTAGCAACAACAACAAAAAATGTACTAGCCAATGGCTATTCTATTGCCAAGGTGTCCATAGAAGGTTGATAATATTTACAATATTTTTTTTTAATTTGATAGGTGTCTCACATCAACATTAAAATACATTATAGTAGATTACAGTACAATGTTTTATAATAATAATTTATTCTATTTAGTGTCCATTTCATTCATTTAACATGCTTAATATTGGGGACATCCAAGTTACTTGACATATTTGAGCATTTTTCTAAAAAAAAGTAACACAGTAGTTACTTTCCCTAGTAATTAGTTACTTTTATAATCATGTAACTCAGTTACTAACTCAGTTATTATTTGTGAGAAGTAACTAGTAACTCTAACTAATTACTCTTTTACAGTAACATGCCCAACACTGATCAAAACGTAGATGGAGTTGATCAACACCCCAAAGCTTGACAGTCATAATTACCTCTTCATCGGTCGACATTTTATTCCATAATGTTCTCAGTTTTACATATTTATGGTTTTGATGCTGTTTTATGTCTGAAGATTGTGTTACATTACATGTGGAAGCGTTTGTTGTTCCGGTTTCTTCTTCACCTTTGTTTTGGAAACTCTATACAGAAGGTGTGCAATAGCGCCCCTAGTGTACAACAATGAAAACATGGATTCTCAGAACACAAGTATAACTCAAATATACTAAAGACTTTTTCCAAGTATAAATCAAGTATACTTAAATAAAGTATACTCATATTTATTAAGCATATTTCTGAGAAGTATATAAAGCACATTTCTGAGAAGTACATAAGTATACTAAAAGTATACTTTCCTATTTTTTAGTTTAAACGAAGTATACTAATAGCACACTTGAATAAACTTCTTTTTTGTAAGGGTGCTCATGTAGAGCTCCAAATCACTCACTAATGAGGCTTCATTTTGCTGCCTGTGTAGGGAGTAGACAGCAAGGCAGCTCACTAGTATTTGGAAAAGAGATCATAATCATCGAGCTTTTCCCAGCTCACGTTTGTCTCCTCTCTCTGTTCTTGTTGCCCTCCAGGCTCGTACATGATGGTGGATACCTCGCAGCACGATTATGGAGAAAAGGCTCGCCTGCAGCTGCCCGTGATGAAAGAAAACGACACTCACTGCATCGACTTCAACTATCTCCTGTACTGCCCCGACGGCTCCAGCTCCGGGACGCTCAACGTCCTGGTGAAGGTCAATAAAGGGCCGCTGGCCAATCCCATCTGGAACGTTACTTCCTGCACAGGCAAAGACTGGATGAAGGCAGAGCTCGCTGTCAGCACTTTTTGGCCCAATGAGTATCAGGTATGCAAATTGTTCAGCCAATCAAAAGATGCAGTGAGAGTTTGTTTTCTATAGGGTGCAACTGCAACAGTTTCTGCATAGGGGAATTGTTTAAGGCTAACTTATAAACCTTTAAAGTCAGACCTACTGTGAGCTCAGAAGTTGTTAATCAATGATATATGCTTGTGTTAAAGGCATAATTTTAGCTTAGTTTTTTTTTTTTTTTTTTTTTTTTTTTTAATTGTGTTTACCAGCTGAATTTGTGGTGAAAATCTACAATACCCATGATGTTACACAGAAAATTCCACCAATCAGTCGTAGCGAGCAAATTGCACCAAAATAGATAGCAGGAAATGCCAACTCCATCAAACATATGCTGGCATAATTAAGTCTGAATATGCTCTCAATGATTGTGTATATATGCATATTTTTCAGTAAACTTTATAAATTGAGAGCATATTCAGACTTCACCATGCTGCTCATTCTACATCCAGTGGAGGGTAATGTGGTAGGTCTATATAGCATAAAATTATAAAATCTTATTTAGATACCGTTATGTCTACATTAATATTACGTTGTAGTTTAGGTTAAACACAGATAAGCATGAAATGTTATAATGTACAAACAACAAACACAATACCTAGCCTATAGGCTATTTTGAATGGTTTTCAGAACAAAACAAGAATGAAAAATGTAAAATATATGTGTTTGGCCCGAGCTCTGGCTGAACGGCAGGGATTGTAGCCTAATACGCAGTACGCTCTATTTAAATTAACCAGTGTGGTAAATTCACCACTTAATGTTGAGCTAAAATATGTTGTTGTAACTTGCGTTACTGAGAATGTAACGAGTAGTAATATTACCCAAATTTTATTAGTAATGCGTTATATTACTGCGTTACAGCAAAAAGTAATATACTACTGTAATATTATTACTTTTGTAATGCGTTACTCCCAACACTGTGTGTGTGTATATATATATATATGCAAAACCAGATAAAAGCCATCTCGGTCAACAATGAGATAATGATACTGAGTGAATGCTCTCGACACATATTATATGTCCATCAAATACTTTTTCTTCAAACTCGCTAAAATACCAGCCTCAGCCCAGTCAGATATATATATATTGATTTTATATATATATATATATATATATTATATACAATTGATTTAAGGCTGTTGTACATCCATATTTGTATATATATACAAATATGGATGTACAACAGCCTTAAATCAATTGTTATACATTTCAAGCATTCACAAAGCTTCATGGGATTGTAAGTCTTTCCCTCACTAAAGCTGTTTAGTTCACAGTATTATATCTTTGACTGATTTTCTTCAAATCCAAATCAAAGTTTGTACTGTTGTGATTCTCCTCATAGCTGGTTGGTTTCATTCATTCAATTTAACAAAGACTTTTTTAATCCCAGTGGGAAAAATGAATGGAAAAAATACTTCCAAAGCAACTGAAAAAGTGGATGGGCACAAATGCACTCTATTAGCACGATAAGTTCATCTGATCAGGTCAAAGAGATGCAAAGATGCTGAAGGCAAACTTGACTTTTACCTCGGTGCAAATGCACCTCCAGACACTGAGCTGGAATGGTGTTTTCTTGTATAGCCGTAGCTCTTGAACTCGGTGTGGTGACACATTCCTGCCGTCAAGCCCTCTAAACAAAAGAATGAGGAACAAAATCACAATGGATGTTTTGCTAGTCGGAGGTATTGGTGTAGTTTTAGAGTGACTGGTTGATTTATGGGAAAGTAGAGGTTCTGTTGAGCTTTTCTTTTGTAGTTCTGTCATACTCACAATGATCGCAGTAATGGCTCTCAGTAATGTTTTCTGCAGGTGAAATGTCTCTGGGTCAGCGGAGTTTGTTCGCAGGACTTTTTGTTTTACAACACAATGGCTTTTCACTGTGCCTAGCTGTTTGAATATAATACTTCATCTACTGAATGTGACTACTATGATAATCAGCCTCTTCTCTCTTGTTTTAATCAGTGGTGGATGTGGGTGTGTATGTGTCAGTGTTTGCCGTGTGTGTATGATCTGACTGGTTGTTCTGCTTCAGTGTGTGTGTGTGTGTGTGAGACGGTGAATACTGAAAGCCTCCGTCTGTGTTCAGACTAATTGGGAGTCCTGACTGATCTCCTCTCTGTCTCGCTCTGCTGTCTGTCTTTTGGTGTGAGAGACAGAATTTTAAACAACGTGACGATACAGGTTTTTCACGCTGGATATTCATATGGTCTTTTCACACGTTTAGGGTGCAGTAGGTGAGCTGTAGTCTTCCTAGCAGCCGTCTGTTTGCTTTATCAGCCCTAAATGTAAACACACCTGCGGGGAGCGCGCGGTTAGACGCCTCTGCCGGCCGCCCGCACGCATTGCACGTCACGCTCGGAGGATTCAGGGAGACGCTGTTGTGATTAATATTGCATGATATTTCCGAGACGAGCTAATGGATCAGAGGGGCTTGTTTCTTCATGTCTCGATTTGATTTCTCACAGTATAGAGTTTCCACCTGCTGCCCCTCCAAACCCCCCGGAGACGTGTCCCCTCTAATGAGTCCAGGCATGTTACGTCCCTTTATTACAGTCTCTCTCTCTCGCTCGCGGTCCATCTCTAAAGCCTGGTGTGGGCTTGTTATTTCTTGTCCTCTTTAATTAGGCACTGATGAGTCAAATCAGTTGCTGGAGTCCAGTTTATTTTAGCTTAAGACCTGATTCACTTTGGTTTTGTTTTTTCCACTGATATCTCCCGAGGGCGTCTTCATCCCCCCCGAGAGCGCCATACTTCCCAGATCAGATCGTTAGTCGCCGCGTCAAACGGACTCGCTTAATGAGCTGGACACCTGCCCTTAGATGCTTTTCATTATTTGATGTCAGATTGTCAGAAATCACGCCAGGGCGCAGAACTGAAGCGTTCGAGGAACTCCTTCTGCGTTCACGAGCATCATTAATGCTGTCAAAGGGAATGAGTTAATGCACGTGTTCCTTTGGTCATCCTTCAGTTCTCATGAATGATTGAATATCGCTAAACTTGAGAGAAGAATTTGTTTTTCTTTTTTTTTTTCTTTTTTATTTATTTCTTCTAAGCAACATGTTCCTTTGTGGTTTCTCGGGCTTATGATGTGTTCTCCAGTAATCTTCTTACAGGACGCAAACAGAAATGTGTGTCATCAGTAGAGATGTGTGTGTGTGTGTGTTTTAACCCTCGCAACTAAAGCATCTTGCTAATTAACTAATTAATTAACCACTCGCTCGACAAAAATCATAGACTCTGAATTTTACATTCTTATTGGTGATGTGACTATTAACCACAGCCTTTTAATTTGATGACATGTTAGAAGTGTTCAGTTAAGAAAAGAAAAACTTAAAGAGATTACGAAATTTGTTGATGAAGTCTAAGAAGTTTGTAAGAATGTTCCTAAATCTTCTTAAGAAATTCTTCAGTATCTTTAAAGAAATTCTCCAACGTTTTCTTGACTGATTCTTGTTTAAATTACTGATCATTGTTGTCACTTCAGAGTAGGGTAGAGGTGGGGAAAAACAAAAAATTTCCAGAGTTTTCATGTAATTAGATTTTTAACAAAAATGTAATTTTCACCAAGGGTGGGGTAAAACGCACCCATGGGTGGGATAAAATCGGGTACATCGCCAGCGTAAGCTTCATAGTGAATACTTCACTTTTGTCAACGTAGTCCATAGTTAATAAAAATAAATAAACAATAAAAAATTATCTTGACTTTATCTTGTGGATATTTTGGGAAAAAAGGCAGGGGGGCGTTTTAACCCCGCTCCACCCTACTCGTGTACAGCCCAAGTAATAATAACAAGTATTTTATGTATTTAGTGTTATGATGTAATTCCTAATATTTGAAATAACAAATATTAAATTCATGAAACATCTTACCTTTGGGAACTGGTGACTGATGCACTAAAAGAAGACCTGTATAATTAGGCTTTCCGGTTTGTTTGACTCTGTCTGGATGTTTGCATTGCATTTGTTCC
Source organism: Cirrhinus mrigala (assembly GCA_036247105.1). Lineage (NCBI taxonomy): Eukaryota > Metazoa > Chordata > Actinopteri > Cypriniformes > Cyprinidae > Cirrhinus > Cirrhinus mrigala. The sequence goes on from CM070026.1 coordinate 2,419,710, forward strand.
TACATTCATGATTCAAAGTCATGCCCTTCATAGTTGAAATACTTTTAACTGTAAATTAATCAGTTCTGCTAAAGTTATTGCCTGTAATTCCACTATGTGTCTCTGTTAATAATTCAATTTAGCCAACAATCGGTGAAGAATATTTTGAGCACCACTATATTGTGCACCTGCAGTCATTGGTTAAAGAAGGTCTTGCACTTTCCCAGGGTTCACAGCTCCGTGTGAATGCCGATTTCCCACCTTTTCTCAAAACAAGATCCCTCAGGGCAGAAGATCCCTCAGGGGTTGAGAAGAAGGTGTGAGGGTAGTGATTTAGACGAAAGCTCTGTGTGTGTGTGTGTGTGTGTGTGTGTGTGTGTGTGTGGAGGTGTTTTGTGATAGTGTTGAGAGCACACATTTAGTCAAGGTCAGCACACACACAAACACACACTCACTGGTTTATCTTGTGTCTAGCATAGCAGTAATTTATAGGTGCTCAGAAGCTCAGATTACTGTACAGATTCTTTGTGTGAGTGTGTGTGTGTGTGTTATGATATGAGTGTATGGGGAAGCGTGTAAAGTATGTCCTCTGCATGTAATACAGAAGAATATCTTATTTAGAATATGTCACTCAGCTTCACTAACCTTTACCAACATAAATACACATTATATGACCATATAGAGGAGCACCTACCCTAGTCAAATGAAACTCATTATAATTCATTTACAGTATTAACAGTGTTAACTTTTTGAATACTTTACACTCTTAAAAATAAAGGTGCTTCACGATGCCATAGAAGAACCTTTTTTGTCTAAATGGTTCCATAAGGAACCTTTAACATCTGAAGAACCTTTCTGGTTCACAAAAGGTTCTTTATGGTAAAAGAAGGTTCTTCAGATTATTAAAAGGTAAGAAAGAGATGGTTCTTTAAAGAACCTTTGACTGAATGGTTCTTTATGGAACCAAAAATGGTTCTTCTATGGCATCGCTGTGAAGAACCTTTTAAAGCACCTTTATTTTTAAGAGTGTAGCTTTTTTTTTTAAATGACTAAAGACATCATTTGTTGTCTTTAAAAACATTTTCCAATGTAACATCTTAATTAAAGTTATTCAAGTAGTTTTGTATATATGGGGATTTCCACGACCTTGAGCTCAACATACAGACATCCGATGTTGTTTTAACCTTTTTTGCATGGACATGCCACCATGACGTGGAGGTCTAAGTAACATGGTGAGAAATTTCGTTCACAGCTCGATTTCACAACGCTTCATGCAGTTTGTGTGAAACAGTTTATATGTGATTTAACAATGCTAAAGAAAGAATTCACCCTCAAATGAAAATTCTGTCATAATTTAACCCAGTTATTTTTTTTAATTATTTTATGGAAAATAAAAGCGAACTTTGTAAAGAATCATGTTTTCCCATAACAGTTTGTAGCGTAGTTGAAAAAAAAAACAAAAAAAAAAAACAGAAAAAGCACCATCAAAGTATTGTAACAGTAGACCATATGATGTGTGTGCTATATCGTCACCTTGGAATTATAAGATTCTATCTGCATTCTGAGTTTTCACCCTTTTTGTTTTCTAAAAAAAAAAGCTCAAAATGTACACAGCTTACAAAAGAAACATCACATAAAGTAAATAAGGTGTCACAGAACAAGAATATGTGAATAACTCAGCGTTGTCAAAAACGTCAGATAGAACTGTATAATTCCAAAGCGACGATATATTAGTCTTCTGAAGTCACATGCTAGCTCTGTGCAAGGAACACACTTAAAAAATATAAGCAGTTATTCACTGATAATCTTCACTTCCCCTTTTTTTCTTGCTCTGTAGAGTCTCTAAGTCTGAAGTAGATTGGAGAATGGAGTGTTTTGCTTTTGTCTGTCCAGATAATGACATGTTCTTAAAGTCATTAGGCTGATTACACACGCTCACTCTATTGAGCTGATTTAATGTGCTTGACTGTGGGCTCTTATCGCACATGAGTGTGTCTGTTGTACGTGAGGTTGTACGTGTGTCTCTCTCAGTCCTCACCGTTTTGACCGCACTCAGGTCTGTAGATTAGTTTTTGTCAGCAGGTGGGTGTCAGGGCTGCTCTGATAGGGTCGCACACAACCGGGAAAACAATGCTACCCTTACAAAAAAGAAGTTGATTCAAGTGTGCTACCATCACGCTTATTTTAAAATAAAAATAAGTACACTTGGCTTATGCTGACAAGTGTGCCGAAAAGTCTAACGTATTTGGCCTATGCTTGTGTAGTTTCAGTTCATTTTAATGGCGCATTTCTAAATGAAGATCACGGAGACCAAGGCGGCAGACAGCGCACCCTGTTTGTTTTCTTTATTTTACAAAAGCACAAAGTTTTGTTGTTGTTATGTGTGTGTACAAATAAGAGTAGACCCTTTACAGATTTGATTGATGTATTGCTCTTATCTGTACGATCAAAACTGAACTTTAATTTAAGTTCCTTTAGGGGCTTAAAAGACCACAACAAAACACGCTGGTGCGTTTGTTGACCCCAGAGGGTTAATCTTGTAATATGCATATGATTTGTATATTATTTTATAAACGCACATGTTTCAGTCATCTTGAGGCTGAATAGCAGTAGTTTAATACATGTGTGGAACTGGACCTGATCTTTTTTTGTACAAAGTGTTATTAACCCACACAGAAAACATGAAGATTTGGCTGATTTTATTGTCAATTCCTCTAAGGTGTGAGAGCATTGTAACAGACTTGATTCACACTGCCTTCTATTATAAGCTATTACCAGAATATATAATTTGAGCTATTAACACGAAACATTGAATCAAATAGCAAAAGAAGCAGCTCTCTTTTTGTAATACATAAATTACTAATTCACTTGTAGTATACATTGGTTCAAGTTCTACTTAATGTACAGTTAAAGGTATATTTTAAGTATAAGAATTAGTAATTAAACTTGGCAGTATACTATTCATGCAGAAATATTCAACTATATTAAAGCATGATGTAAGTTTTATTTAAATAATTTAAGTATATTTGCAGTATAAACCATCAAACTAATAGTTTACTAAGAGTATACTTAAAATGTGAGCTAGAAGAATATAGTTAGTAAATGAACAGTATACTCATAAGTTCACTATATATTCACACACACATATATATATACATTTTTATAAAATAAAAAGTTGGCCAATTTAGTCGCATTTAGAAGCATTGAAACTATAGTACTAACTATATTACTTGCACATTATTATTAGTATGCTTTATTTAAACTTAAAAAAATAAAGCAAGTTTTGTTAGGTTTGTGGTTAAAACAATTTACTAAAAAAAAACAAACAAACAAACAATGGAGATATATAATTGTATATGAGAGCCCTATAATGAAAAATAAATATACTAAAATTTATTTGAAATTCATTTATTTCATGCTAAGTATAATACATTTACATATTATGTACTAATAAAATACCTTGCAATTGTAATTCTAATATACTGAACTGGTAAATTTAAAGTCTGCTAAATTGAAACAACTAATTTTGTACTTAATGCACTTTAATTGTGCAGAAGAAGTGCTGAAGTCCAACAAAAATATACTGAAGCATATTTGATTGTGCTAAAGTGAAACTATTGCAAGTATACTTAAGATACTCTTTTAATTTTTTGCATTTAAAGACTGATATTATTTAAAAAAGTCATACAATCCTCATCAACAGTGACATTTAAACATATTTTAGGCTTAATATTAAGAAATATGCATAGTGCACAAGTAGTACTCCAAATAAAGTTTAATTACAAGTTTCATATCAGTAAGTCTCAAACGATATGTCAGTAAAAATGTTAATAGACTTGAACTATACTTAGTATAAAATAAATGCATTTTAAATCTATTACTTTTTTTCCTAGTGAAGTATACAGTGTCTGAAAACTGAAAAATCTTGATATGATATGAACTCTTGATACTTCTCAAGTAGCAAAAATCATGTTAAAATCCTCCAGAACAATGTTTAGAAACAGTCACTGAGAGACTTTTTTGTCTTCCAACGGATCCCTATCATTTCCTCCGATACTGATGAGAGAGATGGTGGATCCATTGTGAAATAGTGCTGTCACTGCATTCAGACACTGGGCTTCAGGGTGATCTCCAAAAGCTCAGAGAGAGAGAACTGACAGATTACAATCAAAACTGAGACATTACTGCTAGAGAGAGATGAACTGTCCTCCAGTCCCAGGCTTGATAGATCTGCTGCTTGCGGAGCGGGAATATATTGCCCCTAATGGGCCGTCGTTACGCTGGAGTCTTGGCACGCGGAGGGGCTGAAATGGAGGACGCCTATTCTGGAGGAAAAACATTTCGGCACGCGTCCCTCCAAATGATGAAGGACATATCGCTCTTCGCTCGCTGACAGAGCCCCCTGAAATAAAAAAAAATAAATAAAAAACGCACCCCACGCATCACATTGCCATCAATAAGAGTTTTTCCTTGCTCTCATTGTTTACTCAGAGAGCTGTGGTAATGATCAGCACAGCCAATGCAAATGTGTGCATAGGTGTGTGTGTGTGCATACGTGTATGTGTGCACATGCTCTTGACAGGTGAAGAGATGAGAGCACCGAGCTCAATATCTGGTGAAATGATGCCAACAGGAAGAGGAACTGTGAATGTGCATTTGTTTTTTTCTGTTTAAGTGTTTGAATTGCAGTTTTCCTTAGCAGTATACTGTAATTAATGCTGTGTGTTAAGCCAGACATCACTAGTACTAGTGTTTATAGTAATGTGATGAAATCTCTTAACGCTAAGTTTGAATTTAAATCAAGTGTGTTGATGCTTTATCAGAAAACAAGTGGGTAAACTCCCACAGATTTAGTCAGGCCATGTGAAATTCATTAATTCATTCATTCATTTAAGAGCATTTTATTTTTTTTATTTATTTTTATTTTTTCAACTTTGGACCCTGTTGCGTTCCAGCCTTTTTGACCAGGAAAGGATTTTCTTTTCTGAAAATAGTTAGTTAATGTTATCGCACTGAACTAAAACTGACTTTGTTCGCACTTGTTTCAATTATTTACAAAAATAAATGCAAAACCTGTACTAAATAAAGTTGATGAAAAGATGGAATCCAATATTCGTTGAAATATTTACAAGCCATTTTTAAAAGGCTGGTCATTTTTACCAGGAGCACCAAAAGTGTTATAGGGTTCTTTAAACTTTATAAAAACCTTTTTCTAGAAACTTTAGCAAATATTTAGATTGACATTTTAAATTTAATTAGTTAGTCAAATGCTAATAATAATATAACAAATTAAAATAGTAGGTACAAAATTATCTGATTGCTTTTTAGACATTAATTTAACAATCACTTAAGTAGTGTTCAGAGATTTTATTATGGTAGATTAGTTAGTTATTATTTTGATATTCACAAAGCCACAAAAGTATTATGTATTTGTTTATTTATTTATTTATTTATTTATTTATTTATTTATTTATTATGTGTATTTTTTTATTTATTTATTTATTTTCTGGATTCCATTTTAATAGTTTAATTAAATGTTGATAATCAAATCACTTTTATATCTAATACATAGATAATAATCTTCAAACTGAAATAGTCTTTTTGCATTTTAATATTCACAGACACAGTCCCTATACAAAATCTGATTAATTATCCAGCCCTACTTTTGATTTACACATACAAAATTTGCAATTTTCATGACTGGATTTCGTGATTCCACATGCATTTTCCACATCATAGAAATCATAAAATAAATGGCCCTAATAAAACCATATATACACCTTAGCAACAACCAGCCGTAATACCCTAAAAATCACCCTTAGAAACCACACAGCAAAGCGCTAAAACTATTTGTTTTACTCTCCAGTGATATAGTTCACCAGACTGAATTTGTTTGCACATGTGCTCCTGCATGCAGACACTTGGTCATCATGTCTGTGATGCTCTCATTGGTCGTCCTTCACCAGGCCCATCCACCAGCCTGTCAACCTGTGTTCAAGACTCACAGCTGGGTTTCCTGAAGGAAAACAACAAAATGAGAGCCTCCTCTCGCTCTGTATCTCATCATAATGTTTCTCCTCTTCCTGAGAGTGTTGTATGTCCCGGTGTGTATGTGTGTGTGTGTGTGTGTGTGTGTGTGTGTGAGAGTATGTTGTGAGTCATCAGCCTTAAGCGATATTGATTGTGGTACATGCAGGGCTTCAGATGTGATCAATGTTTCATAATTTAATGCTCTGAAGAGTCATTTATGTGTTCAATAGAAACATGATGGATGATTTTTGGAGTAATGGATGTTTAGACATGATGCAGTCCAAACACAAGCGTTCTGAGGTTCATCACTACTCAAAATCTAAACATATTTATATCACATTTATATAGTATGCAGCAAGTGCTTTACTTAGACTTTTTTTTAGAGTGTTAGTGGGTGTGCTTTAAGGGTGGGGTGATAGATGTCTGATGGTAGTGATGTGTGTGTATTTTTACGATGAGGTTCTGATTGACAGCAAAGCTGCAGGCTTCCTCATCCAGACCGATCTGCCGTCAACTCAGCGACAGGGCAAGCACACACACACACACACACAAGTTTCAGTCAAGATTACCTTTCAGAGATGTTTTAGGGCCTCACTGATACCTTGTGTTTTCTGAAGAGGAAATATAAAGTGATGAAAATATTAGGGCTGTCACTAACGATTATTTTGATAATCGAGTAATCTGTCAATTATTCTGACAATTAATCGAGTAATCAGATAATTATAATTGTTTTTGTAGTAATTAAAAATAGACCTAAGTGAACAATAGCCTTAAAAATGACTTAAAATGCATATCTAATGGCAGTGAGGCAATAATAATTAACTAAAATAAAGTATCAAAAGCAAGAAATCATATGGTTTTATTGAACGAAACTGTTAAAATACATAATGAATTATATACAATAGAGCTCATGTACATTATGCATTATAACAAATGCCTGCAGAGGGAGCCGACTGCCTGACATTTGTTTTTACACTTTACTGCGCGATCTAATCCGTGTTTAATATTGACTCAACAACATTTAATAGGGTTTATGTGCAACAGACGTCCTTATTCTGCTAACCAGATCTCGTTGCTTCTGGTTCACGTGTTTTGCATATGCCTTGTTAAATATGAAGCTGTTTTACTCAAGGTGCCTTTAAAGTAGACACTAAAGAGAATCATAACCAATGTCCATCACATATGTAGATTGATATATAAAAGTTATTTTTTTTATTTTTATTCTTTTAACTAAAGTTTAGATACAGTATAAAAATCGAATAGTAGATCAACAATAAAAACAGCTAGCTAGTTTAACTGGTTACCTTAAAAGTCCATTAATATCGCCATTATTTAACACAGCTATTAGTATATTCTCCGACAAGCAAAAGCAATGAGACCTGTTTTCCGGAGTTGGTCAGTTGACGTTCGACATATACCCTATTCAAGTGTCCACTTTATCTTTAATATTTGCCCATTTCTGACAGAAAAGCTACAGCCACTGTAATTTCTTGAATATGTGGGCATCAAAACTTGTAAACTTAGAGCAAGGGTTTAAACTTTTATTTTGAAATCGCGATGAACAGTTAGCATATTAAGAAAGATAATGATGTATTCTCCTGTGTTTGAGTAGGTTTATAAATGATTTACCTTACAAATCTAATGAAATAGAGCACGTTGTGTTCCCAGATGAATGTTATAATAAACCCAAACAACATGCAGAGATGGAGTTTGAGACGCTCCACACATGTAAGTGATAACAGTTTGGGTAGCAGCATTTACTGTGAATGGAGCCGCTCTGAGATGCACGTACGTAACCTACAGGCATGTAAACAATTAAAGTGCATATATTAAACCTGCATCGCATATATCTATTTAACTGAATAGTAGCATTTGTGAATTCTTAATAGCATTATGCTTTAATATGATTTTTAAATGGGTTTAATATGTGGAATGCGCCACTTCATGCATTCTGTCGATTACTCGACACGGGCAAAACGCAATCAAGGATTTTTTGAAATCGAATACTCGAATAGGATAGAGGAATCGTTGCAGCCCTAGAAAACATATGTTGAGAATAAACTTGCCATATTGCAAGATCTTATATTTTAAATATAAACATTACATTTGAAAAAAAAAAAAAGTTATAAAAAAACAAATTATCTCAAAGTTGTAACATTTAAAAATGTGAAAATTGGAAACTTGAAAACTCTTTAAAACTTGAAAACTAATTCAAATATCACCATAAAGTTGTTGTATTTTATTTATTTATTTTCAATACTAAATGTGTTACATGTCAATATCAACACTGTAAATTCTGCAGAGGAGATCTTTACTGAGCATCATCATAAACACTCATTAATATATCTGATTTACTCTGGAAATACAACAGATTTAACCTCAGAACTAGCATTAAAACATAACAGTGTTCATTTCTGTTTTTAGTAGCTTCATTTACCAGTTTCTGCATGTCTGCTTGTACATGGATCATCATTATCACTTAAGGTTATATGACTAATAACTTTTGGAAATGTTAGATTTTTAACATATTCTTGTTCCAAATAAACTGAGAGAGAAAAGAAAGCAAATGAAGCACAGGTTCTCTCCTGGCATGTGCACGTGTTTCATGTGCAGGTTTACTGTCTTATCTGTGTATTCTGCACCTCTGTGTGTTAATGCACGTGTGCATCAGTCTGCATGCGTATGTGTGGGGTTCACGTGTGTGTTTGACATGACATGTCAAGCAGTGACAGCTGTGATGTGCGTTATCGTGCTATTTTTGGATCTTGTATTAATAAAGAGAATATGCAGAATATTTGTACTTAAAGCCTGGATTCACAGACAGGGCTTAGCTTAAACCAGGACTAGGCCATAGTTCAATTAGGATTTTAAAGTCATTTTTATAAACACGCTTTAGGAAAAACAATACTGGTGTTGCATCTTGAGACAAAACAAGGTCACTGACATATTTCAAGATCAATCAGTGCAAGTTTCTCTCGGTTGAAACAGCCCAGACTTACTCAGTCGGGGACTAGGCTTAAGCCTTGTCTGTGAAACCAGGGGAAAGTGATCCAGTGAAGGCAAAAAAAAGCTATATATAGCTATGTATGACTAGCAGGACATAAAATGTACACTTTGCTTTATACACATAAATGCATTTATACTAAAATATTGGTGTAAAACAAAACAAACTGTCCCACTTTATATTAGGCGACCTTAACTGCTATGTACTTACATATCAATTGATCATTTGATACAATGCACTAACTGTGTACATACATGTTTTACATTGCACTTATATTTTAAAAAACACCTGCATGTAAAAAGTACCTGCACTCTGTTGACTTGTCTCTTAACCCTTGAACCTACCAATACCACCAAACCTGTCCCTATCCCTACCTGTATCTGCACCTATACTAAATTTCAGATATCTGATTATTCACAATGCTGTCTGCAGATACCGATATCAATAGTTCAGTTTTCTTAAAAAAAAAAAAAAAAAACCATTAAGTAACATCCTGTTTACAAGCTATTTCATTGACGTCTTTCTGAGCTGATTGAGTGATTACATGAAACATATTCGGGTAAGTTGTTCTGTATCTTTCAACACACCTTCTGGTGTTGATTCATGTTTGTTTTGTGCTGTTACTTGTATTAAAAATGGACATTATTTAAGAGCTGAGATTTTGTTTCTTATCAGGAGTAAGAAATTTGTCACTATTGGATGAGGGGCGCACTACAGCTGTTTTTAAACAAGCTGCCAATAACTGATAGTGCAAACAATTGCTTTTATTGGCCGATACTGGTTTTATACATTTAAGGGAAGAGTCTCTTACATTTACAGTAAATAACAGTAACATGAGGACTGGATTCACAGCACTGAGTTTGTTAACACGAAACATTAGTTGCCGTTCCAGTCACAAAAGTCAACTTGTCGATTAGTGGAGTCGACTCGCTTGTATGGTGATTTGGAAATTTCAACATGACTCATGCTGTTCACACTCTGACTAGCCTCATTATTCAGAACCAGCCTGATTATTCAGGGTGTTTTAAGTGGACTGGCGGTTCAGGCAGCCCGCTGACGGTTTTGAAAGTGTCTAGCCGTGCACATCTCGAGTTCAGAGCCGCTTTTGTCCGGGGCTGATGGGATAATTGCCGGGGTGCCGGATGTCACGCCAGTCCCAGAATATCTCCCTCTGTCTCTTCCCTTTTTTCTCACCTCATTTTTTCATCCTATGTTCTTTTCTCCTCTTCTCATTTCAGCAATTTTCACTCTTGCCAAAGCCGCTTCCTCAGCTGAGACACTGTTGAGTCTTTGAGTCGTCTTCTGATAGCCGCTGTAAAACACACACGCACACAGGGTCCACTCCAGGGTCCCACTGCCACACAAAACATCCAGAAATAAAATTGGAATTTTATGTCAAGTCTGTTTGAATTGATAGATTATTAAATACTTATTTATTTATTAAGTAAGGGATAATCAATAGTTTGCCATGCATTAAAGGATTTTAAGTGCACGACATGGAGGATTTAAAATCCTTTAATGCACGGCAAGCCGTTGATTATCCCGCTTATTCCATGGTCAATCGGCAAGTTACAGACAAGTTAAAACTAGTATCGCTCTTTGCAGTGCAATATTTGACCGAATGTATAAAAACGACAATTGTTTTCATCAGTTATGGCTCGTTAACTGCATTCTGCCCGATTTCAATCAGACACAGAGATTAAATAGTGCGGTAAGATCACATTTATTTGACTGAATTTTGGCATTTATTTTAAATAATTATCGATCGAGAGAGAGGGAGAGATGACAGTTGTTTGCATACCTGCAAGCTGCATCTGCGCGTCTCTCTGTACAACTAATTAATTCAAAAACTGCGTTTTTACCACCTTGTTGCTGAGGAATATAATGTAGCCATCTAGTATCTAGGCTATTTTATTAATAAAAATCGCACGGAAGCATTGACAACAAGTTTATGTATGTAAGCAGCGTAATGCGACCTCTCCGTCTGTGTGTATGCGTTCATGTGCATCAATTAATACAGTGCATTGATATAGAACGGTGATTAAACTTACTTGAACTACCTGTGGAAACAGTTTTACTGCATACCTGTCAGCCAATCAGAATCCAGTATTCTGACAGGCCATGGAATAATAATAAATTCATTACTATTAGATTATTGTATTTATTGTTAAATAATACAGCATTAAATTATTATAAATAGCCTGTATTATATATATATATATATATATATATATATATATATATATATATATATATATATATATATTTTATTTTTTTTTTATTTTTTTTTTTTTTTTAAGTTAAGGTTAAGAAGCATGAAAACCAAATATTTAGGTATGCACAGGCTAAAAATGGCAAGATATCATACCAGTGCACTGGCCAGATTAAATGGCTTGAAACTCTCTAACCATTAGGGATGAAACACAGATCCGCTGTGTTCACTTGTGAAACGCTGGTGCTGGACTGTAACGAGGCTCTACATAACTGATGCCTGATCAGCAGAATTACTGTACGAGTGAATCCTGCAGCAGGAGAGAGAGAGAGAGAGAGAGAGAGAGAGAGAGAGAGAGAGAGAGAGAGAGAGCGAGCTGCGGGTGTATAACGGCATTCAGCCAGAACACTTTTGAAGATTTACATCATAATCGGCTCATAAGCATTACTGACCAAGAGCAAGCCTGAGATTTGCTTTGGAAATGTCAGAGGCATTTTAAGAGAGATCAGTTTAAAGGGCCTGCGACGCTCCGCTAAAAGAAAAGCGCTATCAATATTCCCTCACACGGGCTGCAGATGGCCGCGGCTCTAATTGAAATGGCTTCTCCTCCGTCTGAAAGCCGGACCTGGCCTGATACGACTGGGTCACTTTCAGATTGCAGGCTTAGCGCTCGGAGGCCGGATCGCTGCGATCTTGACGCCAGGGCACGACATTAAAGGTTCATTTGGAAAGCGCTGTACAAAAGCCAAACCTCGATGTCGAGGCAGAGTACAGAGCGAATTCGACTCTATTCAATCGTGCTTTGAGTTCAATATTAGAAACCTAAGACTGACCTCGCCACTCGCAGGATTTTCAATTACGCCTTTTCTGTCCTCGCGTGGGTGTTTGCTCGAAAAGCTTTTTTTCCTCCCAGAAATGAGCAACTGTTTGTGAAAATCTGTTTTGTCTTTCGAGATTAGCAAAATGAGATTTGGCATTCAGGTTTTATATAAACAGAGACGATCTCTGATGGCTGTAATGACTCCAGGCGAACGCAGCTGAAGCAGAGCCACGGACACAAAGACTCGTCTGTTTCACCGCTGAGATTTGAACGTGATCCTCGTGATCCTCGTCGCAAAAACGAATGTTATTGTTGAGATACAGTGTCATTGAACGGTGCAGTTTAATAGCAGTTTAACAACCCAGGAGCAGTTAACAGATGGCTAGTTTAATAACAGAGTTAGGCTACATGTGTGAAAAAGCATACTTATTATGGACATAATATACTTAAAACAAACAAACAAAAAATTCTTACGTTTTACAACACTTAATTGCGTGTTATTTGTAATGAAATGACAATTTAATAATAAATAACATTTATTACATTCATTTAGTGGAGTTAAGTATGACTTCTTTGTATGTGCTTTCATAGCTCTGTTGTTTTTGAAATGTGGTTAAAGTGCTATGTATGTCATTTCCACTGAAACTTCTAAGTCATTTGTATTTTACGTGTATTTGTAATGTAATGATGAAGTTGCACGTTAGTACATTTAAAGTATATTAACTTAACCTCCTGAGGCCCTGCATCCTCATATCAGGACATTATATTTTAGTGAATTTCTCTGAGACTGTACATGCCACAGTCTGGATGTCCTGTACAGAGCACATTCAGGGCTTTTCAGAGATAATAAATGTTTGGATGTTTCACGATGACCACTCCCTCTCCTTGGTCTTCAGAAATGTCTAATATTAATTTAGTGACACTCTTATGAAAATATGATAATTTTTTTATTTTTTTTTTAAATCTGACTAATTTTTAAACTGTGTGTCATAAATCAACATCTCAGAAAAATGTTATGGGGTTTCAAATCAAAATGACTTTCTGTTACGAAACAGGACGTTGATTTTATACTCAGTTGAGGACACCGGGACTAAAAAGCATGTGAGACACAACAAATTAATAGGCAAAGAAATTGTATTTCAATATTCCTATTTTTTTCATGACATGTTGTCCCAAAAACACATTAATATGCATATTACATTTAGTTTATAGATGCATTGTATATAATGAGAAAACCTGTTCATGGCCATTTTACACACATTTTGCATAAAGAAAAATGGTATATAAAATCATTCTGTCTTTATACAAAGTTTGGTAAAAAAAAAAAAAAAAAAAAAATCCTGAGAAGTTAAAATGTATGTTTTTGCCTATGCCAGTTCATTCATGTCTTTTTAATTGTTTTTTTTTTTTTTTTTTAAATTAAGTCCCGATGTCCTCTACCAAGGACATAGCATAACTTATAAATGAAATATCATTTATTTTATTTTATTTTTTACTTAATGCTCTAAACAATGTAATGACATGAAAAAATAAAAAAAAAATTACCAAGTTTTTTTTCACAGGAGGTTGAAATGTGATATCAAATAACACACTACAGTTAAAATGATAAAAAGATGTGCTTTAGTGTGTTAGCCGACACATCAGAATACGTCCAAAGTAAAAGATTATTAAAGTTTAAAGATTATTGAAAGATTAACTTTTTGAAGTCCACTACAAGTGCCCATTCAATACAATTATGCACTCTTCTTTTTCTCAAGGATAGTAACAGAGGTATAGTGCAATAATAGAGATGTTCTTTGATGGAAATGAATGACATTTATCAGATACTCTTTTGATTCTTTCATTAATTTGATTCAGCGGTGTGAATTAATGGCAGCTCATCTAACACACATCCTGTTTCCTGTTTCTCTGTGCAGGTCATATTCGAGGCAGAGGTGACAAACGGCAGAAGAGGTTTCATTGCCATTGATGACATCCAGGTGCTCAGTTACCCATGCGGTGAGTCGGTGTGTGTGTTATTGTTTGGGACGGTGTGGTCTAGTAGTTAAAAGTCTAGACTGCTAAAAAGGTCCAAACCCCACAGACTATCATCATTGTGTCCTTGTTTAAGAGATTTAACCTCAGGTTACTCAGGAGGACTGTCCCTATTATTTAAAGCAACTGTAATTTCCTACAACTCACACTCTTGTGCGTCTTTTAGCTGACTGTGCTTATTAAACTGGAACAGAAGGATAAATATATTCACCAAGGACGCATTAAAGTGACAGTAAAGACATTTCTACCCTAGTAAAAAAGTAATAGATTTAAAATGCATTTATTTTATACTAAGTATAGTTCAAATTTATTAACATATTTACTGACATATCGCTCGAGACTTGCTGATATAAAACTTGTAATTAAACTTTATTTGGAGTACTACTTGTGCACAATGCACATTTCTTAATATTAAGCCTAAAATATGTTTTAATGTCACTATTGATGAGGATTGTATTATCTTTAAATATTATTGGTCTTTAAATGCAAAATATTTAAAGTGTACCTAAAGTATACTTGCAATAGTTTCACTTTAGCACAATCAAAAATACTTCATTATATCTTTAGTTGGTCTTCAGCACTTCTTCTGCACAATTAAGGTGCATTAAGCACAGTATAAAATTAGTTGTTCCACTTTAGCAGACTTTAAATATAGCAGTTTAGTATACTAAAAGTACAATTGCAGGGTATTTTTATTAAGTACATAATATGTAAATGTATTTGTAGTATACTTAGCATGAAATAAATGTATTTTAAATACATTTTAGTATATTTTCACTAGGGTAATGAAGGATTGTAAAAGATTTCTATTTCAAATTAATGCTTTATTCTAATTCTAATGCTATATTCTTTTGAACTTTCTATTCAACAGAGAATCCTGAAAAAATACAATGTATCAGGCTTTCCACAAAAATACTGGGCAGCACAGCTGTTTTTAACATTGATGATAATAAGAAATATTTCTTGAGCAGCAAATCAGCATATTAGAATGATTTATGAAGGATTATGTGATACTGAAGACTGGAGTAATGATGCTGAAAATTCAGCTTTGATCACAGAAATAAATTACATTTTAACATATATTCACATGGAAAACTGCTTTTTCACAATATTACTATTTTTATTGTATTTTTGATCAAATAAATGTAGCTATGGTGAGCATAAAACAATAAAAAAAACACACAGGCCCCAGACTTTTAAATGATAATGTGTGTATAAAATTTGTGGTGGAGTCAGTGCCAATATTAGTAGAGAAAAAAAAGAAAAAAAGCAGTTCGATCTTTACTGTTGAGCAGATGCTGACAAACACACAAGTAATGACAGTAAAAGTGTTTAAAACTGTTTGCACTACACAGTATGAAAATGATACAAGATACCATTTCATATTAAATCTTGCTATCATATGATCCTTTGATCATTTTCTAAAAGTGAAGTATTTTTAGGGAATGAGCAGTATCGACATGAGCATCATGTCAGCAGCAGCGAGTGTTTTTTTGGGCACATCAGCAGTAAAGAGCAGCGCGATCAATGAATGATCAGAGAGGGCAGTAAATAAGTGACACAGAGAGCTGCTGTCCTCTCTGACACGTCTGAGCCCTGCACAATCTCCGATATACAATTAGCCCTTATTACACGGCAAGTACTGCACTTAGCATGAAGCGTTTAGGGGTCGAGTGACGGCACAATCAGCAGACGTGCGCACGCTTACACTTCAGCACTCCAAATGCTAGCAATGCACATATAATTTTAGGTGATTAATATTTTGTCATCCAGCGAAGCGTCTCTCCAGGTTAGCGCTGCACGTGCGTGGATTGTCTGCTGACTGGGATCAGAGCCCTGATCACATAACAGGTATTCCCAATTAACAGCTGGTCCGCGGAGGCGCGGGGATTACTGCCACTCGCAACATGGATTATATTCCCTCCGAATGCTGCTAATAAAGCTTCCGCTGATCACAAATGACATCTTATTAAGATGATGCATGAAGAGAGGGAGATGAAGGAGCTTTGTTGTACATCGGTTGTGTTGCTGTGCTGGAGAGTGTTTCCTGCTGTAAAAGTGCATTTATTTTGAGGGCTTCCCATCAGAAAGTCATGTGTTCCCGCGTGCTTCGGCTCATATCCGGCTTTCATTGATAGAACACTGACTGACACCTGCTTCTGCTGGACTTTTACAGATCATCTGCACACACTAAAAAACTTGTTTGTTTTCCTCTCACCCCCTTGGACAGAGCTATATTACATTTGTTTTTTCATTTACATCTACGTATTTAGCAGACGCTTTTACCCAAAGCGACTTACAGAAGAGAAAAAAAAGCAATTTGCCAACACAATGCCAAGTTTATTAGACAACAAGATTAGGATGCAAGCTAGAGAAGAGAAGATCAAACATAAACAATGAAATGCATACTGTTGCATTTGTTTATTTTTTAGATCATTATATAAGTTGATATGTTGAACATGTAATAAATCAGATTTTTTCCACCCTTTCTATGGTCCTTAGTAAATCTGGTAAAAAAAGCCTTCTAGCTGCCTTCCTGTAGCTGAAACAGTGGAGCGCTACGCAAAAAAGTTATGGGTTTATTTCCCAGGGAAAACAAGAACTGATTTAAGACCAATTTTATTAAACAGGGCAAATTAGCATGATTCTAACCCCTGTACAACCCCTGGCAATAATTATGGAATCACTGCACTTAGAAGATGTTCACACAATATTTTTTTTTTTTACTTTATAACAAATAAACGAATCACAGATATGACACAAAACAATTTTTGTTTAATTGTTCAGCCCTCTAGTTATGTGAAACATACCTCAAACAGATGAAATTAAAATAGTTGAATAGTTAAATTATTTTCCATATCAAGTAGAGGAGAAAGTTATGGAATCATTTAATGTTGAGAAAAAAATTATGGAATCAGCAGTTGAAAGCGAGCGCTTACAGACTTGGCTAACTGTAAGGAAACATGTCCCCAACAAGAAAGCTGTCAGTTGAAATGATGGAAAGGATTATAAAACTCCTTCAAGATGGAACTCCATCATGGATTTTGATGAAAGAAGTTGGAACTTCCCAGTCAGTTGTTTTTAAAATTTGGCGTAAGTATAGACAAAATGTAAACATTGTAAAACAAAAACACACAGGCAGATCAAAGAAGACATCAAAGCGTCAAGATAGAAAACTCAAAGCAATTTGCCTTGAAAATAGAAAATGCACAACGAAACAAATGAAGAACAAATGGGCAGAACAAATGAGATTTA
Source organism: Cirrhinus mrigala (assembly GCA_036247105.1). NCBI lineage: Eukaryota > Metazoa > Chordata > Actinopteri > Cypriniformes > Cyprinidae > Cirrhinus > Cirrhinus mrigala. Next base: position 2,437,044 of record CM070026.1, read on the forward strand.
CATATAAAAAAGGCCAAATGAAAACCAGCATTAACACATAAACGAAAGAAAACAAGATTAAAGTGGGCTAAAGAGAAGAAGTCATGGAGTGTGGATGATTGGATGAAAGTGATATTGGGTGATGAATCACGAATCTGCAGTGAACAAGGAGATGAGGCTGAAACTTTTGTCTGGTTCCCAAATTCCCAACTCATTTATAATATGGGGTTGTATGTCAGGTAAAAAAAACGAAAACAAAAACAAAAACCGGAGAAATGGCTATCCTTACCTCAACAGTCAATTCACAGGTTTACATTAAAACTTTGGACATTTTTCTCATTCCATCAATAGAAAATAAATTTGGTGATGATGTTAGTGTGATAATGTACCTTGCCACAGAGCAAAGAGTGTTAAAGCTTTTCTTCAGGAAAGGCATATCAACTCAATGACATGGCCAGAAAACAGTCTGGATCTCAATCCGATGAAAATGTATGGTGGAAATTGAAAAAAACTGGTCCATGACAAGGTCTTGCAAAGCTGATCTGTCAACCGCTATTCAAGAAAGTTGGAACCAGCTTAATGAAGAATATTTTTTTCATTAGTGAAGTCCGTGCCGTCATAAATGCCAGATGAGGAGCAAGTACAAACTGTGTTTTTTGGTTGATGATTCCATAATTTTTTGCTGTACTTGATATGGAAAATAATTTTCCATTAATTAAAAGAGTTTAATCTCATTTGTTTGAGGAATGTTTCACATAACCAAAATGATGAAGTAAAACATTTGGGTGAGCAACATCACAACATCACAAGTGTGGTGATTCCATAATTTTTGCCAAGGGTTGTATGAATTATATGATCCTTCTTTAAATTTTGCATCTGAAAGGCAAACTCCTACAAATGCATATGCGATAAGGTCAGACGCAACATTAACTGTCTGCAACTTTTTATCACTGCGTGTCTTTAGTAAATCCTGACAGTAGTTTGCACACACTCAGAAAAAAAGATGCAAAAGCTGTCACTGTGGAGATACCTTGTCAAAAAGTATACTTTTGTACCTTTTAGGTACTAATATGTACAATTTTGGGACCAGTATAGACCATTTAGGTACAAAGATATGCCTTTTGAAAAGGTACCGCACCAGCAACAGAACAGCTTTTGTGCCTTATTTCTGAGTGTGCCAGCTGCGTAGATCTGCCCCTAAATGTGTTTCATGAATGCAATGTAAGTCACTTTGAATAATGTAAATGCAAAATTGATGGATGGACTAGCATATAGGTAAACTTACCTTTTATAGATAAGTCCAAAGCTATAGATATGATTTATATTTTGATTTCATGGAGTTTCTAAACAGGCAATTTCCATCTCTCTACCTTCAAAAGTGTGCATGTAAATAGCTCGTGTTATGATTGGATGACTTCTTTGCATGTAAAATAAGCTTGCAGAGCTCAAACTGAAATGTAAATCTTGATGGTTGTCAGTGTGTTATTGTCAGTAAATGTTCTGGGTAGACTGGAGAGGATGCATTGTCACATAGTACTTTTAAAATACATGAGATCTGCATCTTCTTCTCCTTATCTCATTGTTTCTCTCAGTGTGTTTCTAACCACAGATCTGCCAAATGAACACTCAGTCTAATTAAACTAGAGAGAGAGCCAATGAAACACTGACAGAGAGGAACAATCTACACATAGTTTTACTTTCAGAGACAGATGGGGGAAGATGGTCAGATTGGTTTGGTTCATGAATCACATCTCTTTTATTGGGGAATTATCTGGAATCAGATAATAAAAAGAACCGATGCTGTTGAACTTGTAACTGCTCACTGTTTCTGTCTGTTTCCTTCCTGTGACAAACGTACTACTACAGATTATGTGATGAGCCACTCAGCAGATGTTTTGTATCTGTAGAGTCTTACACATGATTTCAGGTCGAAAGTGTTGATCAAGGGCACAATGGTGATAGTTCGGAGGTCATCCAGTGCAGGTCTCACACCTTCAACCTTCAACCACCTTGCCAGCACTCAATAATAAACCATTAGTTTAACCTGTAGCCAGCAGCCTGCTGAATAATGCTACTGTATAAATCTTTTTTATTCTTCCTGCATTAATGTGCCTGTTCTGGTAGTGTTCAGCTCTGGTTAAATCCACAAGCTTTAGTATTTGAGAGCTAGAATTTCATGTTTTGCTGTCTTTTTGTTCGAATGCAGATAAATCACCTCACTTCCTGCGTTTGGGGGATGTGGAGGTGAATGCCGGACAGAACGCCACGTTCCAGTGCATCGCCACTGTCCGTGATGCCGTCAACAACAAACTCTGGCTGCAGGTGGGACAGTCTCAACACACACACACACACACACACAGTTTTTTTTTTTGTAAATTGTGGGGACATTCCATAGGTGTAATGGTTTTTATACTGTACGAACCATATTTTCTATCGCCCTACACCAACCCTACACTTAAACCTAGCCCTCACAGGAAACTGTGCACATTTGTACTTTTTCAAAAAAAAAGAAAAAAACTCATTCTGTATGATTTATAAGCCTTTTGAAAAATATGGACATGGGGCAATGTCCTCATAGGTCACCCTCTCCTTGTAATGCCTATGTCATGTCATTATACAAATTTGTGTCCTGATATGTCACAAAAACAAACGTGTGTGTGTGTTTTTGTGACATATCAGGACACAAATGTGTATAATTGTAGGGACTTTCCATAGACTTCTATAGTTTTTATACTGACAAAACGATACTGTTTATCCCCTCACCCAAACTTAACCCTAAACCTACCCCTTACAGAAAACATGTTTGCATTGTTACATTTTCAGATAAACATCATTTACTATTTTTAATCATTTTTTTTACATTGTGGGGACTGGCCTGTGGTCAAAAATTTCAAGTTTTACTATCCTTGTGGGGACATTTGGTCCCCACAATGCAGCAAAAACAAGTACACACACACACACACACACACACGTGTACTAAAACATTATTATTGCCTGTAAAATTCACACTTTAGTCCATTCATAATTTTTCACATCAACACCAAATGATATGGAAAGTGCCCTTCCTTTTAAATGTAGGTAAGTCTATTTGTTTTGTTATAACTACCCTTGCAAAAAAAGGTACACTTTTGCACTTTTTACACTTTTGGGATAATAGTTTACCCAAAAATGAAAATTCTGTCATCATTTACTCTCCACGTGTTCCAAACCTGTGTTAGTTTCTTCTGTTGAACACAAAAGAAGATATTTTGATTAATGTTTCCATACAATGGAAGTCAAAGGGAACCATCAATTTTTGGTGACCTGCATTTTTCAAAATATCGTATTTTGTGTCCCTTTAATTGCAAACTGAATGCAATATTTTGAAATAAAAATATAATAGAAATAATTACATTTATATTATATGCAATTAATTGAACTCTAGGGCTTCAGTACATTTTTTATGTAATTTCATAATTCCATCTGTTGTCTTTGAAATATGAACTGCCAAATGGACTGACACTTGTTTATTGTAAAGTAAATACTTTAATGTCATTTCTGTTGAAACCTGGTTTATCATGTATTTAAATATATTTGTAATTACACATTTGTAATGATAAAGTTGAAATTTAGAATTTACGTTATGAACATATTAAAACATGATTTAAAATTTACTTTAATGCAAAGCATTTAACTTAACACTATTACAATGTGCACTTTTTAAAAATGTACTGAAAAAAACAGTCATGAAAGTGTCTCTCTTTAAGTCATTTAAGCAGTCTTTTATTTCATTATTATCTGCAAGTCCATTTTTTGTAAATATTTAAAATATACTTGAATTCCACTTCGAGTGCACACTTAATAATGTAGTATTGTTTCCCCCTGCTGTCTGTGACCCATCAAAACAGAAGCTGTGACTGGTATTTGGGTTATGACTCGTCAGTTGAGGACCATTGAGCTAAAGCTCAAAAAGTGTTTTAGCACAAGTGCTTTAGATCAGACCAAAGCTCTCAGCGAGACGAGCTTCACCCTAATTGGCCGGGAATGTCAAGTTCAGGATGTGCGGGAGCAAACAATTCTGCGGTTTTTAAGTTTGATTTCACAATAGTCAAAGAATTGCATCATTTTTGGAAGCTATATCCCATATTCATGGTCAACGGGTATATATAACCACAATTACTAATCAAGCAGCTGGAGAGAGATGCGTGCTTCATTAAAACCGAGCCTGTCACAGAGACGGCGTTTCCTCTCGCGCCCCTCAAATTTACCCACTTTATTCATCCCGAAGGAAATTCCTGCTCAACTAATGATATCAGCGTCAGTGGGGTTTTCGTATCTCGCGCTGAGGTGAAGCCCTGCCGCTGACCTTTGATTTTGATTAACTAATGAGAGGCATTCACTTTCTGACAAGACAAAGTGAGCCGGAGACGCAGCGAAAGATTGAACGAGAGGAAGTGCCTGACGGGGTGGTAAAGTATGTAGGAGAAGTGACCTTTTCTGCTCTGATACATGAGGAGGTGAAAAAATGAAGAAAGCAAGTGCTGGTGTCTGCAGCGCTTCTGACTAATAGGAGACGGCAGTGTTAAAGAGGCTAATGAATGATGGTCTGTAGCGCACACTCTCACACTTCACTCACACAGATCGCCTGTGACACTGACCGCCGTCCGTCACGGATTCACTCAAGCGTATCACTGGAGCTTCACCGCTCGTGAGCATCTGATCTCACCGAAACAACCCTAAACATTCAGTTCTGTTCGTGTCACAGCATGTGGCCTTATGAAATGAAGACCTTTCTCTGCATTTGGGTTATCTAATAGGTCCATGTTACAGCGTTTACTGTATACCACAACTAAGAAAGCAGTAGTACAGTATCATCTATCACTAGCTATGTTTTCATCACCGTTTTTATGCGCATTTTGAAGTATCGCATCAGAAACGAGTGATAGAAACGCCACATTTAGAATAAAAATCCCTCAATTCGTAAAGAAGTTTTTACGCTCGCTTGAGGTGGTTTTTGACTTGTGCGAAGAAAGGTTAATGCAAATAATGGTAGATGGAAAAGCATTTGCCAAATAAATTCTTCCATACGCATCAAAAAAGTCATGTGACTTCGCGCTATGGGACGGCAAAACCCACACTGTAAAAAACTATTTGTTGAGTCAACTTAAAATAATTTGTTACCCTGCTGCCTTAAAATTTTCAATAGTCAACGTGAAATGTTAAGTTGTACTAAGTGAGCGCTTATATATTTGAGTTGATTCAACTTAAAATTTTAAGGCAGCTGGGTAACAAGCCCAGCTTTTAAGTTTAACAAGCCAAATTTTTAGTTTAGTCAACTCAAATATCTAAGTTGTGACTTAGTACAACTTAACATTTCAAGTTGATGAAACTTGTTTGAGTCGACTGAAAACTTAAAATTTTAAGGCATCAGGGTAACTAATTATTTTAAGTTGACTCAACAAATTGTGTTTTTTTCACAGTGTATCTAACCAGTGGACCGATCTTGTTCCACAGCATCTGAAATGTTGTTATGGTCATTCTGAAATGCCTGAGCAAAGACTTTTGTCAAGTATTTCTGTATAATTGCCTCCCAGAGCTGTCTTACACGAATGTGTTCCCAAACAGCAGGCTTCCACTTCCGAAAGAAATGATCACATTTATTATGATTTGTCTGCTTGCTCTTTCATATATTTATTATATATGAAAATTACTCTTGCTTTTCTTAGTAATATATAGTGTCAGTTTATCAGAAAGTGACAATTTTGTTCTCTTTGACTGGATGGAAACGGTGCTTATTCGCAAATGTTTTATGCGATATTCCAATTTTTGCGCATAAGTTAAATTCTCAACTTTGGATGGAAACCCAGCTACTGTTGTTCAGCTGTGGCTTATAATGTCTACAAATCCTGAGGAAACACCACAGACTTAATTTAAGCATACCGCTCACTCAAAAGCAGCTCACTCACAGATCATTTCTGTTTATTTTTATTTTTATTTTTGTACTGTTGATTGTTTTCTCATTCATATTTTTTGAATGCCTCCTATACCTGAACAACACTGATCTGTAAAGTAACTACCAGAAAATATTTAGTCGGCAGATTTCATTTCCTCTGAAAATGACAAAACGTGTAACATAGTGAATATTGACACAGTTTGGATGAATCATGACATCTGCAAATCTTTTTCATCCCTCATGTTGTCATATATAGCGGCGTAACGGAGAGGACATTCCAGTGGCGGAGAAGAAAAACATCAACCACAGGAAGTTTGCGGCCTCTTTCCGACTGAGAGAAGTGACCAGTCAGGACCAAGATCTCTACCGCTGCGTCACCCAATCAGAGAGAGGATCTGGCGTTTCCAACTTTGCTGGACTCATTGTCAGAGGTAAGGACTTGTTTTGTTATTTATCATTATCTATCATTGTACTTTTCTGTGTATTAAAATGCATAGTTCAAACTCTTAAGTTCTGATTGGATGAGCCATTGGATGCCAAACATCTTCCCAAGTTTGTAGTGAGAATAGTTTATAAATCAGTTGTCTACAAAAGAGAAGCTTTTCAAAAAAGAAGTTTCCCTGCAGTTTTCTGGGAGAATAAAAGCTCTATGGTTTGACGGGGGGCGGGGGGGGGATAATTATAAAATAAAATTAAGTAAATAAATGTTAGTGTTGTAATTGTACTGTTGTTATTTAAAGTATATATATAAAGTATATATAATAATAATAATAATAATAATAAACATTATTATTATCTCAAATAAATTGTTATTAAATGTTTTACAGTTCAGCAGTATTAACATTTATTTTATTTATAATAATAATAATTCATTAAAAATAATAAAAATTGCATGTTCTGCCTGTTTTTTTGTTTGTTTTTTATGACAAAGGGCACGTACAATTACATGGCCACTAAACAATACTTCTGGCTATTAAGTCAATAAGTCACCATCCATTGACAGGTGTGGTAAGATGTTAGTTTTAGGTCCTGCACAGACACGTATGACTATACTACACTGGATTATATTTGCCAATTATTCATTAGGCGGTTTCTGAATATTCAAAAGTGTTATCAAAGGCTACAGAAGGCGTGTTCATTATCATATATAATGAATAAATTCTGTATTTGTATATACTAGTTTAAGGGCTAACCACCCAAAGCATCGAGGAGAAGCAGCCACGGCTACAACGGCCATCTGTTTATTTAAACGCAGCTAAATATTATAAGTGTATTCACATTCAAATTAACATTGGGCGCATGGCTATATTAATATGCACAACCCGTTTATGCAAACAAATCTCATTGGGTGTTTTTCGGTGACTTCGCCCAAGCCCTTCTGTACACGAGAGCGCTGGCGTTCCGGGTCCGGAGAGTGACGCGTGAAGTTTCCCTGTGCACAGATGCGACTCTGAGAGGAGTGCAATAGTTAGCGGCGGCCGGAGGGCAGAAGGGCCAGTTGAGTATCAGCCACACTGACAGCTCAGATATCTCCACCACACTTCCCCAGCTGACATCCTGCTACAAGGATACCAAAGATGGTAATTTCAGCGGAAATTTTTGGGCCATGGATTTGTGCGTGCGCTAATGGGAGCTGGCAAGGAGTTGCCTATTGTCGCACGTGACCCCGGGCTAGTGCTTTATTAGCTCCCGCTCTCCCTAATGCGGGACGACAGCGGGCCCTCCCGGCTGTTTGGGGCCGCTTTGTAACAAATGAAAATTTCAGTGGCGAATTCTTACGCTGGAGAAGTATCGATCTGTGTGTCCCCCAGCTGCAGGAAGAACGATGGAAGAGGGAAAAAAAAAGCAAAAAGGAAAAAAAAAAAACACAACGGAACACAGTTGTGCCCTCAGCATGCGAGGAGCTCGGCGCGTTTAGCCCAGGGTTTCCAGTAATGACATTAGCCCTCTCTCGCTTGTAGAGAATAAACCGAATTGACAAGACGTGTGCTGTGAAACAGATTCAAACACAAACAGTCAATAAACACCACCCTGTTTTTATTGGAGATCTAAAGTGACGTCTCCTCACACAGCTGCAGAAGGACCACCTCACACTCGCTCTTCAAACTCGCTCTCCAGTTGGAACTGAAAGGTTTTGCATTCTGATGGCACAGGAGAACAGGTCCACTAAGAAAACCATTCATCTGCCTTATAGTCCCCCAAAACTATAGACCAGGGTTTCTCAAATGAGGGTTTGTGAAAAGAAAACAATTAATTAAATCAAATGTAATATTTTACAACAAATTGGGCTGCACAGTTAATCAAAATAAAACTGAAATAGAGATGCCAGACTTTGGAAACATTACGATTTTAAATGTTTTTAATTAAATCTTTTCTTCTCACCAATGCTGCATTTATTTAATCAAAAATACAGTCAAAACAGTAACATTGTGAAATATTATTACTATTTAAAATAACTATTTTCTATGTGAATATATTTTAAAATGTAATTGATTCCTGACTGTGATCAAAGCTGAATTTTCAGCATCATTATTCCAGTCTTCAGAATCACATGATTCTTCAGAAATCATTCTAATATGCTGATTTGCTGCTCAAGAAACATTTATGATTATTATCAATGTTGAAAACAGTTGTGCTGCACAATATTCATGCAGAAACCATGGTATATCACCGTTCAAAGTTTGGTGTGTCTGTGTGTTTAATAGAAATTAATATTTTCATTCAGCAAATATGCATTAAATCGACAAAGTATCAATAAAATTATTGATACTATCGATATATTCATAAAAAAAGATGTAAAATGCTTCTACAAAATCTTATGCAGCAAAATTAAATTTTAAAATGTAATAATATTTCACAATATTACCATTTTTACAATATTTTTGATAAATAAATAGACACAGCCTTGGTGAGCAGAAGAAACTTCAAAAACATAATTTTTTCCAAACGTTTGACAAATGCTTTATATATTAAATGAAACTGCAAGTATCAAATCAAATGCTGTGATTTATTTAAATAAGTATACAGCCTGTTTGTTGCACTGCATGTTTCGGAGTGAAGAGCAGCACTGTGTTCATTTACACCTGGGCAGCTTAGAGCAGCTTCCTAACAGTAAATGATGTGAACTTCATCTCTGTGAGCGCTGTAGAGTGGGGGAACTATGATGTCACTTTGTAGACGGATCGGCTGTTAGCATCAAACTGGTTACATCGACAAAATGCTAATAGGATTTTTCCATAGGCTTTTGGATTTTCACAAAAAATAAGCTATGTGTTCAACCATAGTTCATGAAATGTACACGTTTGGTCCATCAAGACAATCTTCACAAAATAATATAACTTTTTTGAAAAAGCTCCAATTTAACTTAAAAGCTAAATTTAGGCTTTTTTTAATTTAGGTTTTCAGACTTATTTTTAACATGTTCAGTAAAAAGGATTTACTCTGTATTTGAATTTTAATCCACTCTACATGAACCTTTTCGTATAAACTAGAATAAATATAAAACTAGAGCCAAACTAAAACTGAAATGAGACAGTTGTAATAAATAGTATAGTGAATAAATAAAACAATCATAACTAAAGGACATATGAAAGCACGTATTTCTGTACATTTCAAAATATTGTGCTTTAAAAGTCAATGAATCCTAAAATGTTATTTTATTCTTGCTTCTAGGAAAAAAAAAACAAAACAGCTTAATGTGGCCATAAAAAAATCATTTTAACGTGGCTTTAAGCACTATGGATCATTTAAGTTTCACTTTCACCGTGACTAAGCCGGTAAATGTGATGTTTACATAAATTAATCATATGAGTTTATGGTACAAAGAGTCTCCGTCTCAGTAGGAAAGCAATAAAATGAGCATCTTCCATCCAAACACTTGCGTTGCATTTTGGGGCAAAGCAAAAATTGAAGAATAACAATATAAATTGCGGGAAACTATTAATTAGTAATTCTGCAATTAATTGTACAATAAATTATACTACAATTGGAAAATCCTTTAAATTGATAAACTGTTCGGTGTGACGTCTAATGTCTCTGATGGCGCCTGTAGTCCCATTTAGTAACTTGTTATCAAACGTCTTTTTTAAGAAACGTAACAGTTTAAAAAAAAAAAAAAAAAAAAACATGAATGAGGTGTGTTTTATGTCATAGAATAAAACGTGAAAGTATCTTGAGCTTGTGTGAACCACAGAATTTATTTTATGGGATTTAATCAAACTCCCATTAAAAAAAAACCATAGACTCTGGGACGATGGAACTGGAAGTGCTAAAACGGTGCATCTGGGTTTTTGCCTACAAAGTGACCTCACAGTTCCACCACATGAGTTTAATATTTATTTGGGAGCACAACATGTGCTCGGTTGACCTCATTTACATTAGTATTTTCTTTATTTCCAGCATTTTTGCAGTCAGAAATTTGCAGCATTTCACCAATATTTGTGCCAGAATAAAAGCTTGAGGATTTGAAATGCTTAAAGCTCGAAGGCTTGAACATGTGAACATGAATAATTTATAACATCCACATTTGTACTGTAACATGTGTTCACTCTTCACAGGAACCAAGACCCTTAAATCTATGTCCATTAACAATATGAGAGATTTGTATATAAAATGAAATGTTATATCGCAGCTCAGAGCACAATTGCAATACGATAAAGTAAACAAAAAGTTGTGCAGCCTATATGTAAACAAACATAAAACACTAAAAATATATTTCATATTTTATCTGTTTACTTGCATGTCATGTGACCATTAACCAACATCAGAGAATTGTGAACATGTGAATGTATCATTAAATGATTGAAATATAAACATAAGATCTCAGGGGGTTCGGCTGATTTGGGATTCCCTGTAATGGACTGATTCGAAGAACATCAAAAACAACATTTTCTAATCCTCAAAAGAACCACGTAGCCAAATCAAGAAACCTATACAGCCAGAAGCTGAGAAATCCCGCCCCACCAGACCCACACGGGCCGAACCGGCAGAAACCGCCACAGATTTCTCTCAAGTGCAGGTGTCGAGACGTGAGAGCGATATGGAGACGATGATTGTTTGCTACTTGTGATTTTCTAATGACTAGATAGCAGGCTGTCACCCTCCTGTGAGTGCGCGGCTCCCCGTCGTAAACACGCCGACTGATCGGTGGTAAATACGCCTAGAGAGACAGCCAGAGATCAGGAGTTGAAACGAGGCAGATTTTAAAGACTCCGGCACTGCCTCCACGCCGCGTGACGACGGCACGAGCTCAAAGACAGATCGTTAAAGTTTGATGAAGCGCGATCGGCTGATACTTCCTGATGATGAGCACACAGAACAAACGCAAACAAACCAAAAGAGCCAAAATGTCAACAACTCAGAAATCTGAGAGAATGAGGAACAGAACAGGGCTGCTTTTCATTAATGTCACACGCGTCGGCTTCCTGTCGGTGATGCGCATCAATGATTCATTCAGCTCCAACAAATATATCCTTCATGCGCTCACCTGCGCCGCATTCTGGGTCTAAAGTAAACATTTAGCCAAACCTGTCAAAGGCGGCTGTAAATATTCATTAATGCTCACAAAGCTGAGTTTTGAGAAAGGAAATTATTGAGCTGTTCAGTATCAGTCAGTCAGTAAGATTTTAATAAATGTTTTTGACAAAAGTCTCTTCTGCTCACCAAGGCTACATTTATGTAATCAAAAATGCAGTAAAAACAATCATTTTCTGAAATATTATTACAATTGAAAAGAACTGATATGTCAAAATGTAATTGATTGCTGTGATCAAAGTTGAATTTTCAGCATCATTACTCCAGTACTCCATTGGTGGTACTCCAGTACTCCATTACTACGAGTAACGTAAATTACATAATCAGATTACTTTTTTCAAGTAACTAGTAAAGTAACGCATTACTTTTTTAAAAAAAATATCTGAGTTACTTTTTCAAATAATGCCAGTTACTTTTTTTTCCTATTTATTGATTAAAAGCTCTCCTGTCCCCATGTTGAGAGAAATCGGGAGTAAGATGTTACTTATTAGTTCTAGAATAAATGTGAACATGCATTAATTCATCTCACTCTACTCAAAATGAATAAAAACAGTTAAATGCAACTAAGAATATGATGCAAACCTGCAATAATTAAATTATTAACCTTTAATTACTCAAGATAAACTAGCATTTGTTGTTGTTGTTCTTCTTCTTCTTTTTTTATTGTTGAAGGGTGTCGAACTTTCTGTACAGACGTAAATTTACTTTTTACTAAAATTTACTAAAAATATAACTTTTTATATTAAAACAAACAAGCAAGCCCTGCCCAGATTTAGAAAGTAATGCAAAAGTAACTGAACGCATTACTTTCCATAAAAAGTAACTAATGTAATTACTTTTAAAAGTAACTTTTCTCAATACTGTGATCCTTCAGAAATCATTTTAATATGCTGATTTGCTCCACAAGAGACATTTATTATCAATGTTGAAAACAGTTGTGCTGCACCAATATTTTTGTGGAAACCATGATGCATTTTAGTTTTACAGACTGTTTAATGAATAGGAAGTTTCTTTCCAAAGAAGTAAATCTTATTAAGCCCAAACTTTTGAACAGTGCATTGGCGGTCAGAGTGTTTTCTGGTGTCAGATGCGAGTTAGACTTTGGTTTTGGGGTCAGACGTTGCTTGCGTTGAGTCAGAGCAGCATTTGATGCTTGATGAGTGTTAGTTTTGGAGGCCGACTGCACACCTAGATGCCGAGCGTGTGAGAGGTGACGGCACAGGAAGAGGTGATTACATATCCTGTCAGTGCTGAGAGAGAGAGAGAGAGAGAGAGAGACAGACTGATGTGCAATAGACAGGGATCAGTCTGTCTGCTGCTCTCTCTAACGCTGTCCGTCAGGTGTTAGATTGCCGTGTCCCCTGATCCATATTCCGCTCGGCTGCTGTCATCTCTCTCCCTTCACAAGCCCCATCAAAACTTCAAAATAAAAAAGCTGTGATGCTTCCCACAGGAAATATTTCCTTTTGCTTTTCCTCCCTCACATATTCTCCTTACCTTTATCTCCCTCTCTCTCTCACTCTTCCTTTACCTCTTCTTTTTTAACCCGGCCTTGCTTTGATCAAACACATCGCTGCCAGGTTCCGCGCCTGTGAAATAAATGACAAAAAAAAGAGATTATTTCTCTGACTATAAGACGTTGAGTCGAGGGCAAGTGCATTTTCCAATTGCATGATGGCAGTGTTCAGCAGTCTAGATGTGTGTGTGTGTGTGTGTGTGTGTGTGTGTCGTAGAGGGGCAGGAGCTCTGTTATGTGTGTGTGTGTATGAGGGAAAGACAGATGAGACAGGGCTTAAGGAAGGGTAACAGCAGGGCACATCACTATCATTCGCTCATGTCAGCCACACATGATGGATGACCTGCATGAAACAGCCAGTGACACCTGACAAAAACAGATTCACGCTCACTGTCTCGCTCTCAGTGTGGATTTCATTCGGTTACAATTAACGGTGGTGAGGCCCCCGTTCAACCCAAGGACGTTATTGTTAATCAGCTGAATCTAAAAAATATTTGTTTTGGCAAAATATTAAATTATATAAGTAAACTACCAGTATCATAATTAATCCATCTGACTTGTGTACTGTGTTCCAAGTCTTCTGAAGTCATGTGACGTTTAGTGTAAGAAACAGATATTTAAAGGGATAGTTCACCCCAAAATAATCATTCTGTAATTATTTACTAACTCATGTGGTTCTAAACTTGTATGGCTTTCCTTTTTGCAACTAAAAGAAGATATGTTAGTAACCATACTGCCATACATTTTTGGTGACCATTGACTCTCTGGTGCATTTTGAGCTTAATAGATGTATAGAAAAGTTCAAAATTTCTTCTTCTTTTTTTTCGTTGACATTTGTGTCACATTTCATGCTGACTTTAAAGGAGTAATTCACCTAAAAATTAACCTTTGTACTCACCCTCTGGCCATTCAAGATGTTTCTTCATCAGATTTGGAGAAATTTCATTACTTGCTCACCAATGGATGCTCTTCGGTGAATGGGTGCCGTCAGAATGAATGTCCAAACAGCTGATAAAAACATCACAATAATCCATCAAGTGTTGCATCAAAATCTACCCACATATTTTTGTTCTGAACTGTTTTGGCTTGTAAACATAGTTTGATCTGTGCAGATTTCTCTCCTGATTCAGAAAAGACAATGTAAGAAGTGTTAAATATAGATTATGAACTCATATTTTAGCTGGAATCAGCAGTTTGAAGTTAAAAACATCGTAATGGTGGATTTGTTTCTTACAAACACACAGCTTTTCTCTTCTCATGATGTTAATTGATTCACTGAAGTTGTCTGGTCTAAATCAGGAGAGAAATCTGCACAGATAAAACACTGTTTAAAGCCAAAACAGTTTAGGACAAAAATATGTGGGTAGATTTTGATGCAACACTTGATGGACTGGAGTGGTGTGGATTACTTGTAGATTACTGTAATGTTTTTATCAGCTGTTTGGACTCTCATTCTGACGGCACCCATTCACTGCATAGGATCTACTGGTGAGCAAGTGATGGAATGGCATTTCTCCAAATCTGATGAAGGAACAAAATCATCTATATCTTGGAAGGCCTGGGGGTAAATATTTTTTTAGCAAACTTTCATTTTTGGGTGAACCATAATTTTAAATGAATCTCACACACGCAGTGGAGTTTTGGCATATTCTGTCAAAAAGTAAGGACGTACAAACTGCACTGAAAAAGCTTGTTTAGTTGCTACTGACTGTCTGAAACACAATAGAATTATATCAATTTTAAAATCTTAATATATAAATAAAACTAGTGACAGTTTAATAACCCTGATTCAACCTGCCACCGAAGCATCAAACAAATCACACAGACGCTCTCGGCTAATGTATGAATACTGCTCCATTCGCTCGCCAATTTAGACACTAGTGCACTAAAAGCACTCTGCCCGTGTTTGTCTGTTTGTGTGTGTTTGAGAGCGTATGTCACTGCCTCTAATGAATTGAGATGAATGTCGTTCGTCTGCAGGTTCACGCACAAACGAATGGGGCTCTTTGCTCTTCTTAAAAAGCCCCGTCTGCCCTCAGATGCTTTGTTTTCTGAGGAACCCGGCAAATAAGCGCAGCCGTACACATTAATGCATATTTGATGCGACTTTGGTCCCGGAGCCACTTCATTAGTGGTAAAAGGCAGATGTAACGCAGTGTTTTATGTGCTCCGTTGATGGACACAGTAATAAACAGCATCTTTTACATCACATAGAAGGCTGCGTATCATCCATGTCCAAGACAACAGATTGAGTGACTCAGTTGGACCGAGACGACGTACGAAAAAACTTGGGATGTGCAGAAACGGAGAAGCAGCTACTGAAGACACGGTGGCCCGATAAAAATACCCGACAGCATTTCTTGCACAGAATGGTAGCACAAGCTCAAGAAAAACATTTCCTGATTTCATTCTTTTGATTTCGGGGTGAAATATGACCCGGACATGCCCTTGACAGGTTTGGCGCGTCACCCGGACGCTGTAATAACCGGCTGTAAAGGGTAAAGTGATATATGTCAGTGAGTGATTGACAAAACCAGCTCGCTTCGGTAAATGTCATTTGAAATAATACATGAGAAATAAAAGTGCAGTTTACAGAGGTGATGTCATCACACGACTCAAGACAAGACAACAAGAGAGATCTGTGTGTGTGTGTGTGTGTGTGTGTGTGTGTGTGTGTGTGTTTGTGTGTGTGTGGCTCTGCCAGGGCAGCGCTTTTGTGCATTAGTGCCGTTGTGATTGGATTACTTGGTGAAATGTAATTTTGCAGTGTTGCTGTTAGTGGTGTCACGCACACACACACACAACACAACATGGCACACACTAGAATCAGATTACAGTATTAAAATGTACCGGCTCTGATTGCACAGCGATACTAGCACCTCCTCCTGCAGGAACACACTATAAATCAATTAACTCTCATTCCTTCCTTCCATTCCTTTATTCCATTAAGGCACAAAGTGCATTACACAGGTCGCTCATTTACAGGAACGCAAATGGTTTAAACACTCCGAGCAACGATTTATTCAGAGAATTAAACAACATTCTCCAGCTGCTGATTATGCTGATCAATGTGATGAAGTTTTAAATAAGCGAGATATGAGAGTATATAAGGTACAAACATATCTTATAACGCTAATTATCACAATATAAACATTACTCCAGTCTTCAGTGTCACATGATCCTTCAGAAATCATTCTAATATGCTGATTTGCTGCTCCAGAAACATTTGATTATTGTTGCACAATATTTTTGTGAAAACTGTCATACATTTTATTCTTCAGGATTTACAGATGAATAGAAGGTTCAAAAGAACAACATTTATTTGAAATAGAAATCTTTTGCAACATCATAAATGTATTTATTCTCACTTTTATTGGTGTAATGCATCCTTTATGACAAAAAAAAAAAAGTATTAATTTCCAAACTTTCTGCAGGGAACTAGACCAAACAGATCTTAAATAACAGACTTTCAAAGAAAACCTTAATTAAAAAAAGTGAAAATATTCTCCAAAATTATGAAAAAATACAATAAAAAATATCAATTATTCCACCCGGGTGTTAAAATTTAGGTTGTTGTCTGTGAAATGAGACCATTTTTATCAGTTTACTCCAATGTATGTGAGTAGGGTGCTCTTTTAAATTCAGGTATGCCAAAATCATAAAAAATCCAAAACATGCTACAGAGCTGAAGAGGTTAACAAAATAAATAAATAATCTTTTTTAAGGACACACTTCAGAGATACACTTTTATTTTAAAATAAAATATCTAACTGACCCTGAGTACTTGATTGTGATTAGTCCACTGCAGTCAAGTATTTGTGTATAATTAAGTATTTAAAGGTAAAGTGTGTCACAATTACATTCAGATTAGTTTTCTTTGGTTCTCATTTTCCCACCACTAATTCGTTACCATGGTTGTTCATTAATTAGATCACACTGTCTGTGACCCTTTTTCATATTGAGTTTGTTTTCTCCAATATTTAAGCACTTTAGTTTCTTCAGTTCTTTTTTCCAGTATCGATGTGGTGTGTTTCATTTGTGTTTCATCACTTTTGGTTTACCTGAGTCACTTTGACTAGTAAACTACGTTTCTATTTGAACTACTTCATTATCTTTCAAAATGTGACAAGTGTCACTAACCAGTACTGCAAAAATGATACAAAAACTAATCATTTGGCAATCAGGTTTTCAGTACACTCTCTGGTTGGCCAAATTTTCATTGCATTTTTCTGAAGAGCACTGAATGTCCTGTCCATGAGCGGTACGTATATACGAGCGGTATCGTTTGAGAATGGCATCTGCTCATCATGCATCATATAGGCGTTTCTGAACATGTAGGAATAAGCAACAGGCGTGTGATTTGCGTATTGCGTTTGTGTTATTGCTGTGCTTCATGTGGGCTGGTTAATTAGCTGAAACAAATAGAGAGTTCAGGAGCCATCTGGGGTGGAAAGAGAGAGTGTGCGTCTCCATCTGATCGCCCCGCGCTAAACAGCATCTCTCAGCTTGAGCTGTCTGTCGCTCCGGTGGACGGTCTCGCAGCTTTGACGCCGCTTCACAGCTCCTCACCAAGATGAATGTGATGCTGATGAGGAACTCATTAGATATCAGCACTATGATACCGCTGAGCTTTTATATCTCACCAAAACCAGTGTCACCGCGTTCGTCAGGAGATCTCGTGTGCTAAACTGAGCTGTTCTGAAGTGAACGGCCCTTCTGAGCTCCATGTTGGATGATTTATTCATAATCACATATTCATCAGCAGTGTCCGAACTCTCAGAGAGCATCTCGACATGTGAAGATCTGCTGTGGAGGATCTCCACTCTTACACGCAGCAGAACACACAGAAAAACACCATCATGCTCTCTGTTTTCCCCTTGTGTAAAAAATAGATGACTAACTTGTTTTATGTGCGGATGAGATGGTTCTCCGCTTGTCTGTCTAGCCAAATGTATCGGCAAACACGCACACAGTTCCTGAAGGGCCATCTGGATTGTCTGGTGTGGTGTAATAGTGCCGCCATTTGCGTGTACATCTGCAGTATCGTTATGTTTGCCTGTTGATTTGTGCATGTTTTGTGCACTGCAGTATTGTGCTTACAATGAATGCTAATGTTAATTAAAAATTTTTTATAATGAAAATACGTGTGCTAAGATCCTTAAGGGCTCTTTTAATGGAAAACTGTACTCTTTTAAATGAAATAAATGAACTGGAAAAAAAACCCAACTCATTCAGATATCATGTAGTCTCGCATAGCCAGACTTTCAGACTGACGGCAGAAGGTCTGGAAACCTTGTCTGCTTTGAATGGCCAAGGCCCGCCCAAGTGGCCATACGATTGACAGGTAAAGCAACCAATCACGTTTTGTATTTGAAAGATTTTGCGCTGCAAACTTGAAATATTTTACATACTTTTGAAAATTCAGCACTCTTCGTCACGACTTTCTTCTTTTGTGAGGGGGTTTGACATCGCAGCATCTTTGGAATGTTAAAGAGCGTGACACACATGTCTCCCGCGACATACACAAATCCTGTAGAATTTAACCAATCCGATGACGACTTTGAAACTCCTGAAGTGTTTCCACTTTTGTGTGCTGTAGACGTTCAGCCAGCGGTCTGTGGGTGTGACGTCTGAGGCTGAGACTAGATATCATGAGCTCATTAACATATGCCTGCCCACATTTACATAACAACACCTGTTTAATATTCAGCAGCAATGTTGCACAACAAGATACTGTTACTCAGGTCACATACACAGAGGTTTTCAAAGTCATTTACTTGTCTAAGTCTTAAATGTATGGATTTATTTGTAGAGTTCAGAAAGAATGTGGAAGGTCAATAAAAACTAATTCATGCTTTTTTACTATTGTAAGCAGTGTTGCATTACTCTATGAAAAATTAACTGTTACTTAGTTACTTTTTATGAATAGTAATGCATTACGTTACTTTTGCATTACTTTTTGTCACCTGGGCTTGCTTATTTGCTTTTTAATAACAAAAAAAGTTATATATTTTTGCAAGAGCCATCAGCGAATAAATGGGAAAACAAAGTAACTTGCATTACTTATTTAAAAAAGTAACTCAGATATTTCATTGTAAATGCAAAAGTAATGCATTACTTTACTAGTTACATGAAAAAAGCAATCTGACTACATAACTCTCTTTACTTGTAATGCATTGCCCCAAACAGAGTGGTTATTTGGGAAAAAAAGAAGTGTAAAATATGGCTCTTCCATGCAGCTATTAATGTCATTAAACTACTTAAATTTACTAAAGTATTTAATTTCTGATTCTACATGACACACTTTAAAATATTGGTAACACTTTAGTTTAAGGTCCATGACTTTTGCCTCAATAAACTCCTAATTTGCTGCTTATTAGTAGTTAGTAAGGTAGTTGTTAAGTTCAGGTATTGGGTAGGATTAAGGATGAAGAATATGAACATGCAGAATATGTGCATTATAAGTACTAATAAATAGCCAATATGTTACGAATAGCATGCTACTAGTTATGCTACTACTAAGCAACTAGTTAATAGTGAGAATTGTTCTCTATACTAAAGTGATGATCATTCAAAGCTTGATCTTTTAGAAAAGGTTTGATAAGAGCTGTCTTTATTCTTCCAGAACCTCCAAGACCTATCGCTCCACCTCAGCTGCTGGGTGTCGGGCCCACGTACCTGCTGATCCAGCTAAACGCTAACTCCATATTTGGGGACGGCCCCATCATCCTGAAGGAGGTGGAGTACAGGATGACGTCTGGAAGCTGGACAGAGACCCACGCCGTCAACTCGCCCAATTACAAGCTGTGGCACCTGGATCCCGACACAGAGTATGAGATCCGAGTGCTGCTGACCCGTCCGGGAGAGGGGGGAACCGGACAGCCCGGGCCAGCTCTCATCACCAGAACCAAGTGTGCAGGTCAGTTTGCTGGGCTTTCCAAAGTTAACCTTCACTTTCCACTTTTGCTTTTGGTGTCATGTCCAGTACATACTCATTTTCGTATGGAGAAGTGATTAAAGTAGGATGCACACTTTGCACTTTTTGTCCTGTCAAATTTCAGGGATCATAAAAGATCCATTTTGTCGTAAGGAAAAACAGTAAGCTTTGAATCGCACAGTGTCACAGGCTTGTTGGCTGATTAATTGCCAATTCTCACTGAAGGTGAATGACTTCCAGTCGCTTTGTCTGCAAATCGCTGTCAGTCAGAACAAACCTTAAAGGGATCGTTCACCCAAAAATGAACATTTTAATTTCTTTCAAGGACTTCTGAACTGTTTTTGTCCACACAATGAATGTCAGTCAGGTCTAATCACATTTGTTTGTATAGTGCTTTAGACAATACAGACTGTTTCAAAGCAGTTGCACAATAAAAAAAAACAAAGGGTTAAGGTTAACAAAAGGTTAATGTTGTCAAATTCATCAGTTATGAAACAAAAATTAATTTCAGCTTGTAAGCTGCTCTGCAGAAAACAATAGTGTCAATATTCAGATTATTTGAGTTCAATGTCAGTTCAGTTCAGTTCTGTAACAGTGCTGATGTTGCAAAGCTAGTGTCACTATAAGCTCAGTTCAGTTCAGATTGTGTTCTCATCTGACTGAGTCAGTGCAGTCAAACTGATAATGTTAGTGTTAGTGTCTTTTATACCCCAACTGAGCAAGTCAAAGGTTACAAGAAATCCAAAATGTTCATTTTGGGTGAACAATCCTTCGAAGTGTAAATAAAGAAGGTACTTTTTATAAATCTTGCCTAGTTTGCACAAGTGTTTGGGAATTATTTAATATATGCACTCCTATCCTGATTATACACATGCAAACAGACTCAAAAAGGAGAAAATGCATACTTTGGGCTCCCCTGGAGCCGATGGAGGTTCAGGTTCAGATGCAGTCTCATAATGATCCACAAGCAGCATCGAAACAAGGGTCTTCCTGTTCCAGCTGCAGCACACCTCCACTGAAAGTGTTTTTTTCCCCTCTCGGTGTATTGTATTTGCACATAAATAATTGCCTGGAGCTTCTTCAGAAACATAATTGGAAAATAAAGTAAACAAGTGAGCTTGCGGAGCAGCTATCATTGATGCCGCGCGCACGCGCGTGCGTGTGTGTGTGTGCGGTGTTTATATGTTAATCATGACTCAAACCATGCGCTGTATACCGCCGCCCTTATAAAATTGGAAGCGCACGAGAGCAAACACTCAGTCACACCGCATATAAGGGCCTCGTGCCTTCATTTGAGCGGCGTGATGCGATTCTCTCGGCGGGTTTCCATGGCTCCCGTATTAAACGTGGCAAGACTCGGCGAGGACAGATACACAGCTCGTATGAGGAGGCACGGAGCGACGAGTGTCTTCCGGAGAGTGGAAGAGAGGGAGAAAGGAGAGGAGTGTATGCGTGGTTTCATTACGGAGAGATGCTCCGTGTCCCCAGTGGCGGCACAGAAGCGCGGCCCACTCGCTCGCTCTCTGATTGAAATTCAAACAGGAGCTCCTCTCCCCCATCAATCGCATTTGAACTTTCATATTTTTTTATTTTGGCAAAAGACATTTTCCAGGTCTGCTTTAGACGTGGCTTTAGATGGAGTGCTCGCTGGATTTTTTCATCTCCCTCTAGCCAATCACACGCTTATCTCACCTCGGACAGGGAGAACTGAGTGGAACCGGTGAATTTACACAATTACATTTAGATTGGTGCCAGTCTGCCCGAGTGCTCTGTTTAAATTCAGATTTTCTCTCTCTCTGTCTCTCTGTCTCTGTCCGTCGGTTAGTTTCCCGCTAAGCCATATTGTCTGGCGCTCGCATGGCGTGCGCACGTTTCACATTTATCAATATTATTATGTTTGGCAGCATAGTTTATCTTGGTTGTGGGTATGCATTTTGAAAAGGCCGACACAGAGGAGGCGTAACTTCCTGAACGAACATCGTCACTTGTATGTGTCGGAGCACAAGCCAAACACGCTGATTCTTTCCACTTAAAGCCTCGCTGAAGCTCACAGCCTCATGTCTCTGTGTGTGTGTGTGTGTGTGTGTGTTGAGCTCATGATTAGGTGTGTCTCTGTCACAGCTGTGTCTCTAAAAGCTCTGAGGTCAGCAGCGCCCCTCAGGCCTTGACAGAGTTACAAACTATTGCACAAAGCCGTACCACACTATACCTGGAGAAAAGCGCTGTCCGTCAGCATTCCTATTCAGCTCAAAGCCAGTCGCTCTGTTTTCAGACAGACAACGGACAGGAGTATAAAGCATGTGAGATTTGCTGGTGTGTTATTTAAGCAAAAATCTCATTGCTTTCTAGGAGACATAGGGTGACCACCCATCCCACATTTTTCAGGACAGTCCCAAAATTGAAAGTTTTGTTCTGCATTCTGCAAGTCATAAGCAATGCTCTGCGTTGTGTTAGTTTTGTCAATATTATTTTATTATTAGTATTACAATAGTGCAATAAAAAAGTTAATAAAACTTTAAAAAAGGCTGTAAGTTTAAGATAAACTGAATTTGGGTAAAAATGCATGGATTTTTATGTAGTCTAATAAAGTAGCATAAACTGCTTATGGAAATTTACTTAGAGCCTGATCAGTCCAATAAATGTAGTGAACTGTGTTATATCACTTGAACCTGGGCAAACTGAGTGCCAGTCACTTAGCGATTTAAAGCATATTATTATCCAGTGTTTAAGTTTTCACTGTCCTGCAAAATCACCCATGCTGACCTTCAATCAGAGACATGGTTCTGATATTAAAGCTATCATATTTATCATTTTTCATTCTTATTGGTTGATTGATCTGAGAACCGATTTTATTGTTGTTCAGACGGAGACATTCTGACTTGTGGGATTACTGGGGGCTTTTTGTCAGGAGAACCTTCTAAGAAACCATAGACTTCAGTATTTGCTCTCCATTTAATCATATTGCTGTGTAGGAGAAACATTTGAGATATTAAGATGATCTCATCTGTGATTTGGGAAAATGGAAACTAAGATGCAGTTCCTCCCAATCTCATGGGAATGTAATCTCTGTCATAATGAAAAGTAACGACAGCAGCAGTGATCCTCAGTCCCAGGAACATTAGCTTTCTGTTGAACTTGTGGGCTGTAAGAGTTCAGAATGGAAAAAGGTTATGTCTGATTGTTTTTTGTAGACACAAATACATTGGAATAGAGGTCCTGTGCGTGCACGTGTCGAGACTGTCTTCTGTCATTTCCTGATTATCAGCCCAAGAAAAACCATTATGACAATGTTCCAGGCATCTCTTCCTCTGCCTTTTTATTTGGTACAAATGTCAGGCAATTTCCCTAAAATAGCAAATTGATCATGTTTTCCATGATTCCCTGTTAAATAAATGAGAAGTCAAACATTGCCTCAATCATCATAGTACAAGTCAGTGCAACGTCTATAATGATGTCTGGAGAAATAAGCGTGAACTCGAGATGGAATTGAATCAGTGCCCTTTGCTCAGCACCGTTCAGACAGAACGCAGACAGACGTCAACACAGACTAGACTATCAGGGATTTATTGAACACTGGTTTCTAGACTGAAAATGGCCTTGGTGCAACCGAAACAGATCTACTGTGAGAGAGAACTGGCTTTGTTTCACTCAGTTCACTTTTGGGTCAACTGAAAGAGGTGTGACTTTGGTTTGACTCAATTGTGAACACTCACAACGAGCGACTCTCTGTTGGCAGACAAACTTCACACGCCCCCGTTGGACATGAGAGCTGCTGTTTTAATTGGATTATTTTGAACTTTAATATCACAGTGTTAGTCATATGAAATGTTAAAGCTGAAGTGTGTTTACGTTAATGCTTTCTTCTGTCCCAGTTATAAGTATGGTGGTTCTGCTGTTTGTTTGAGCTTTGTGAACACCGCAGCACCAACGGAGTGAGTTTGTCTTGCCTGACCAATAGTAGTGATCTGAAAACCTGTCTGAAAACAGTCATTCATTTTCCTTACTGGTATAGAAATGAAACATTTCAGCTTTAAATGTTTCTCATTTTGCAGTTCAAGTGATATTTGTCAAAATAACTGCATGTTTTCTTTCTGAGCTTGCAGGCCCAGTTTTAACTGTTTGTTGTATCACAGAGAGCTCGACCGCCTAATTGTAGCCATCTGTCTGCTTTCTTTTCTTTCTTTTAAAATTGGTGTATTGCAAACCTTCAGTGTGCCCGGGTACGTTTGAAAGTCGTATTCCCATGTGTCTGATAGCCAGAGGGCAGGATGTAGCAGCACATCTGGTATCGCTGCTTTCTGTCTCTCTCTCTCTCTCTCTCACTGTGCCATCTCTCCCCATCACTCTCTGCCTGTAATGCTGTGCTTTAGAGGAGACCACCACCACAGGTTGCATTCTGACAGCAAAGAAAGCACAGTGAGAAAATGGTGTGTCTCCGAGTCAAATCCCTCGCTCCTGCCTCAGTGCTGTTGAAACGTGCCTCACTGTCACACTGAGGAGGGAAAGGTGAAACTATACAACCATGGCTGTAATGACACTGCTGGAGTCACACCAGCCCTCAAAATCTCTTCTACCCATTTGATAATGGATGTGACGGAAGAGATGCTTATTGGGGGCATGAATGGATTTTTGAGGTTTTGATAAATTGTACTGGAAAATTGACTCTCATAGCTAAGAATGTCTGCATTTCTGTTATCATTGTTTATTTGATTTATTATTAGTTCTGTTAGTATTTTATTAGTAGTATTTATGCCAAGACCAGTGTTATTTTAGTATCAGTAAAATAATATTACAGTTTTTGAATATTTAGAATCAGATTTTATGGTATTTTTACGTTTTCTTTTTAAAGTGTTAATAATACAATACACAGTATGGATGCAAATTGTTTAAAACAATCACTTTATCAATGTTTTTACTATTTTCTGATTATATTTCAAAATAAAATAATTAGTTTCTTGTTCAATAAATAAACTGTCATTAAAATATGTTAATATAAAACATGGTGATTATCTCTAAGACAGACACCCAACAAAATATAAGATATTTACCACCTGAATCTAACAATGTCATGTCAACAAACAGAAAAGTCAGTCTTCTATTAATTATCATGTTAATTATTGTGCCTTTTAGCCCCAACAGCAGGGGTGCTTTTTACCCCAAATACCATACTTTTGCATATTATTTCGTTATTTAAATAATGTTGCTTTAATTATCTTAAAAAAAACTGAAAATCATTAAGAAGACCTTTGTCTCAAGATATATTCAAGAATTTTAGTGATTCTCATTTGCTACTTTAATCTACAACATTTTTAAAAACATTAGATCAAGTAAGCACAGAATCGACTTTGCGCTGCTGCCCGCGATCATGTCAAGCATCAGGCAAATGTGCACGTGTATCTTGAAAAGCTGATGTTTTGGAAAGTGAATGCCACATTTTTCTGCCATCTAGTGGTTTACAGGAAAATAATATCAAAGGTGCCTTTTACCCTGGTGAGCCTTTAGCCTCGTTGTACCCTATATGTTTTTCTTTTTTTCTTTTTTCTTTTTTTTTCTGATTCATTTTATAAATTTTATTGTTTTTTTTTTAATTGTTTTTACTTATTTTAGTACATTAAGTTGAACTAAAATTAAAATGTTAAATGTTTCAGTTTTAGTATCTGTAACAACTCAAGACCTACATCAAGAGAAATTATTTGGGAATAATTTATTATTTTATCTTGTTATTTTAATTTTATTAAAACTAATAATAATTTCTACATAAAATATGTTTGTTTACTTTATTTACTTGCAGCCCTAGAGAAAAAGTGTCAACAATGCTCAAATCTGTATAGTGTAGACATTATGTACTGTGGATGTTCAGTTTTACATGAATTACAGAATGACCAACAGTACTAAACACGAAACACACTGCACATAATACTGTATCCCACAATGCAATGTGCTTCACTTGACCTTCAATTTATAGTGTGACGAATGAACTGTAAGTAATATCAGCTGCGATTTAGAACATCTCATTGACTCATTGCAGAATAACTGAATGCCACTCGCTAGATTAAACATGCAATTTATTAGGGTCATGTGACTTTAGATTCCACTCTGAACACAACCATACACTTTTCCTGTCTAGATAAAAAGTGTCAGCAGGAGCAGGAAGCACTGTTTGTTGAAACAGGAAGTAATACAGATTACAGGAAGTAATCTGATTTTGGCTCTTTGACAGTTTCCTACAAAATGACAACTGGCTGAGTATCTGCATTGTGTGTGTGTGTGTGTGTGCGCGCGTCTACCCAGCAATAGCTAACTGAGTTGAATGGCTAAACAAGTCTAAACAGGACTTGATTTTAAACCATCACACTGGGGATTAATTAACCGACTGATTACAAAGTCACAAAGCAATTAACAGCGCCACATAATGAGAAAACACGCATGCTAGCTTACAGGAAATAAGACAGTTTGTGTTTTGAGTGGCATATTGAGAGTGGTTAGAGAGATATCTGTATCTAACAGTTACTGGATCTCCATTCTGCCAATGAAAAGTAAGGATTGAGGATTGTCTGACCATTCTTGTGAAGAGTCAGAGGGCCAGGTGGCTAGAAGAGACTAAACGTAGCGTCTGGGCTCGTGTATACCGATTGAAAATAGACTACAGGGAATGGGTGGCTATGACAGACACATAAACCAGGAAGAGTGTCTTGGAATTGTGAAGTTGTCATGTGGTCCACACAGCAGAGTATAGTTTAGAAAATATCATCCTAAACTGCTTGCAAATGAAAACAGTGTAAAACATTAGGGCTCCCAACACTGAACCCTGAGGTACCCCGGTGATGAGTGTGTGGGCTGAGAGGAGCAAGTCTTGCTAGAACATCATTATTGTTGGCCAAGTAGGATATAAACCAGAAAAGCGCTGACCTGGAAAAAAATTAGCATGGAGTTGTGTGAGGATTCTCTCTCTGGCTTACTTGAGTCCTGTGGTTAGAGCAACGAAAGCAGTTTAAGTGGAGTGACCAAGTTTGAAGCCAAATTTCAATTAAGATTACATTTCATGGAAATCAGATTGCGGCACAGGCAGTGAATTGGCTCTTTAGGCCAGTGACTAAGTGTTTTTTGCAATCAACTAATATAAAAGTATAAAAGTAATACATTAAAGTACGCCAAATAAAAATAAATTAAAGGACCCATGCCTAAAGAAAGTTTTTCATGATTCTCAATGAAATTATAAGTCTGTTAGTTTAATCTTTTAATGCGTGACGTCCATTAATGTGGACAGATCTTTAACCGCTCAGGGTGTGATGGTACATCAAAACCATTGTGTAATTCTCATAACTCTATTCAAAATGAGGTATCCTTGAAATATACAATTTATTGCAGAACACTTTGAGTGTCACTTTTCAAAAATACATCACATGTAGTGTAGTGGAGGGAAATAAAATCCTTGGTTTTCCATGGCTTTGTGTGTGTGTGTGTGTGTGTGTGTGTTTATGTCCAGGCTGCATGTTTTCTACTCTTTGACTTTGAGCACAGTGTGTAGGTTTAAGGTTGTGCTGTAGCGAGAGAGAAAAGGTGCTGTAATTATCATGAACTAAATGAGTGTGTGCGGTTATAGTGCTGATTGTGCTGAACGCAGACTCTCCGAAGGCCCACACGCACGCCATGCTCGATTTAGCAGGCCAATTTTCAATTAAGCTACATCACAAATGAACATCGGCCATTTCAGGAAACATCGGCTTCTCCTTTTTTCTGCCTATGTGGCAGAATGTGAGATTGGATGAATCCAATCGCTAATTGTCATCGTCCGTCAAGGTGAAAGCCTTCTGGGTAAGTACAATAAACATGCCTCGTGCAGCATGCTTTGCGCTCTCTCTCTCCTCTGCATTTCTTATTTAAGCAGAATCTTTTCTCAGTAGGAGACCATGTTGTCAAACGGTGTTTGTGTAATATTGAATAGATGCAAAGTTGCTATTTCCTAAAAATCCTAACAACCACCTAAGCTCTCCTTGTGTGTGTTAATGGTGGAAAGTAGCAATGTCCGGATCGTTCTTTGGAATAAGATCACTTTTGGGTTGCACTAGTTGCCTAAAACTGTTGGTAGAACCAAAAGTGTTATTGAGCCTCAGAAAGGGAATTACAGCTTCTCAGATGTAAAAGAGAAAAATATAAAGGTTTGTTATTATCAGAATATTATGTGTTTCTCTCCTGAATTACTTGCATCTAGTGGGATGCCAGCTCACCAATGTGAGAGAATTCATTACTTGTTTCTGTTACACATGCACTCCATTCTGTCCGTCAATCTATGTGGAGTGTGTTTGTGCAAGTGCTTGACTAAATAAACCTGACTGCTAGATTTTCACCCCAGCAGCTTCCACGTTCTTTACCTCAGGACTCGTTCTGTGTGGCGCTTTGTCCACTAATGATTTCCGGGAGATGATTTGCACTCTTTTAAGGCAACTGTAATAACCTTAATTTTAACGTTCAATCCATAGAAGATTTTAAGAGGTCATTAAGCCCATTAGCCTGCGGTTTAAGACGATTGATTAGGTCTCGAAGACATTGATCAGATTCCTTGAGTGTGTGTGTGTGTGGTGGAGGGGAATAAATCGCTGAGTTTCCCCACATACTCATTTGTTTCCCTTCTCTCATTAGACGTGCGTTTGTGGGTTTGTGTGAAACTCCTGTGTCCTAGTTTCTAGCGCTTCACACCTCGGCTTGCTGCTTTACCGTAGGAGTGCAGGTTCTGTTTGTGTATTTACTCAATATTCTGTGTCCCAGCCTATCTCATAAAGAGCGCAGGTCTGCAGATCCAGCAGACAAACATCATAAAGCCTGGAGATTATCAGTTTATGTCCAGAGAACGTTATTTAAATGGAAATTACT
This sequence comes from Cirrhinus mrigala, assembly GCA_036247105.1. Taxonomy (NCBI): domain Eukaryota; kingdom Metazoa; phylum Chordata; class Actinopteri; order Cypriniformes; family Cyprinidae; genus Cirrhinus; species Cirrhinus mrigala. Next base: position 2,465,811 of record CM070026.1, read on the forward strand.
TCCTCTCCTGCCACACGCTGTATTTTATTTGAGCTCTTTGCCACGCGTTGCTGGCGCTGGGTATTAATGTTAATGGTGCTTGTGTCTTTTCAGCATTCAGATGATTTTCTCCACTCTTAACATTGCAGGTGTTTATAGGTCTTTTAATGGCTTCATATGGGGAAAAAGTTGTCATAGAAACACGCTCTGGTAGGCCGTTTATTGAACAAAAGTGATGGCCTAATGGATCAGTGCTACCATATTTTCAGATCATCTTAAAGAGAACTTTTTTTTCCACCCAGAAAATGAGAACAAAGCAGCAAAAACAACAAACGCAACAAGATCCCAGCGACAAGCATTCTTTTTTTTTCCCAGTAAAATTCTGATCCCATTGAAAGCAGTGGTTTATGCGTTTATTCATGCCTTATGAACTGGTTTGTGACTGTATTTTTTTAGGTATGTCATCAAGGCAAATATAGAAGTTGTGTTCACTGTGACATTATTCTGATGGCTTTGTCCAAAAATGAGCATTTGAATCAGATTGCAACATTTAGGGTTCATATAAACAGAACTTTTAGAATCTGCAATGAGATTCATTTGGATGTACAAAAATGACTGCAAAGTGCTGTAGTGTTGCATTTTGATATTAATTACACACTTTCATCGTATGGAAAAGAATAACCTGAACTGTCTTCCAGTGTTCTCCTTTTTTGCGTGTGTAGTATAATAGGCGTTGTCTTTGATTTCTGGATGACCTGTTCCTTTAAATCACCCCCTCCATGTGCTTTCGTCCCCTGTGTTTTACTCGCTTCACCTCGGCATGCAGAGGTGGGTTTGTGCACATATAATGATATTTATTCCCTGCCCTTATTACCCATAATCCTGTGCGAGCGTAGTGGTTAAGGTGTGTGTTGACTCTACGTGCTTATCAGGTCCTCAACAGCCCTCATTTGAATTTCAAAAAAGCCAACTGGATGAACATGCTGCTGGAGTGCAGGTACGAGGTCCGTTTTACCTTTTACTGTCCTTTCATCTCACGCTTCTACAGTGGCCTTCCTCAGGCAAAAAAAACACACATAAACCACGGCCTATTTCCACATGCCGAATCTGAATTCAACATTTTCAATCTCCCTGCACAATAAAACCCCAACATATTACAGAGGTCCACCCCACCCTCCACCAACAGCCGGTCCCCAACCCTATGAATAAAACATGATGTGAAAAAAGAGCCCTGTGACCAAATATTACCCCATCAGAGGAAAGGTAATCTACTGCACATGCCATTCTTACTGCTTCAGAAGTTCACTCTGCCCTGATCAATGTTGCTGTAAGCGGTGTCGCACACACGGCCACGGGAGAAAAATCCTTACCGAAGGCAGACGCAAAAAAATATGTGGGGAACAGTGAGGGATTTCTTGGCGAATGGACAGCGTTTGAACTGGAGTCCGTCTGAATGTACATTGATTTTCAGTGCAGAACAGAAGCTGTCAGAATCTTGTGCAGAAGTACACAGCAGTGATTAATTCATGAAAATGCCAGCATGCTTGAACAGTACGGAGATCTGAAGTTTACATACGGAAGCCCACAGAGTTCGTGCCTTATGATCTGTTCTCTGTTTTATTTCTTGTAAGTCATCTTGAGATGACAGAATGACAGAAAATCAGAATATATGATAACTTCAGGGCTGGGGGTGACAGTATCCATCAGTCTATGCTTTCTGTGTTTTAACATCATAACATTATTTGTAACCCAACGCTCTTTAATGTGGCGTGCCAGATTGCTGCAGCACGCCAGTTTTAGGGGCACGTGAAAGTCATTCAATGAACTCGTTAATCAGCTAGTATAAAATAACTCTAGAGAGGAGCATTTTGATAAACATATGCACTGTTACCTTTTAGTGTTGCTGTCATTATTTAGTGTATTTTTGAATAAATCTGTCATGAAATGTAACCATGTGTAAGTGTTTATATATCAACAACTAACTGGAGTAGAAACATTATCTTATTAAATATATAAAAACTGCCTTATGTGCAGTTTAAATGCTCATATGCTAGTCAGTTTTTGAGTGTTGACTATTATATTTAAAAAAAAACAACAATTGGCAATATGTCTTTAGAGATTAATCTATTATTAAGTGTGTCTGTATGAGACATGCAGTATTTTTTATATGAAACTGGCTGCTCTAATAGGCCTACTTACTATATGTTGTGATGTTTGTCAATGATATGAGTTGTGTTGTATGTTGAAGGAATTGCTTTGTATGTAACAGTCCAGATGGCACGTACGATGGTTAAAGTACCCCGTTACCTCAGTGTAAGTGTGTGTAGCAGTGCACGAGTGCAGTGTAGTTCATTTCCTCCCACTCCACGCGGATCACCATGAGTGCACTAGTGCATGAACAAGAGCTTCCGGCCTTTAACGCTCCTCATTATGCTAAGACTCCTAACATCTCCGAGCGGATACACCTCGCCTGCTGACATCCCGTTCCACAAGACGAGACTTATTTTGAAAACACACTACAAGCTACTAATAAAAAATAGCTACTGTAACTACATTGAACTTGTTAGCTGTAGGCAGTAGTCAAACTATGTAAGAAGGGAGCAGCAATATCTTTTTAAATATATTATTATCACATTAGTTTCTTGTTTCTAAAGTGTTTATCTCACAAAAAAAAAAAAAAAAAAAAAGAACAAAAACTGAGGATCTCAGGGTGATAGAGCTGAGCAGATAAATCAATAAAATTAGGGAATAAAACGTAATAATTTATATAACAGCAGCATTTAACTTTTGTGTAATAAATATTGTAGGATGTGTCTCAGGCAGCTGCACAAGGTTTATCTGAATTTGAATGAACTGATTAAAAAAAACTGCTGAGCTACTGTAATGCTACTGAAAAATGTTCTTCATTGTTGTCATTATTATTATTATTATTATTATTATGAAATAGAATTATGCTCCCAGAATAATGATTTCTGAAAGATCATGTGACACTGAAGACTGGAGTAATGATGCTGAAAATGCAGTTTTCATCACAGGAATAAATTAATATTTCCTAAATCGTAGTATGTTTAAAAAAGTATGCTAAGAATTCCTGGATGGTCTACTACTTCTGGTTAGAATTCGAAGTGCAGATCGATGCACACTCGAGCTAATATTGCCCACAACACATCGCGTGGTGGAGGAGGATTTGATTAGAACTACAGACAGGCATCAAAAGTGTTAAAAAAAAAAATCAAAAATACAAATACGGCGGATATGCGCGAACGATGGACAAGTAGAGAAAGACGTTTAAGTGATAAATAATCAGTATCTAACCTGATGAAAAAATTTTATCTAATGTTATCCGCATTATATATCTTCTGCAGCAACATTGTAAACTTTTATAATGATACGTTTGGTCATTAACGTTTAAATGCATCATTATGCAAACACATGAACAGAGTTCTCAGCATAAAAGATCCGCGACTGGCAGATCAACGTGCCTCTTTATTTCTCTTTAATACGGTAGGAAATCAAATTATAAATGAAATGTGGATTATACTGACTGTGACAAGATGATTGACAGGGCAGTTTAAACAGTTACAGGATGCATGTAACTAAGCAACAGAGTGTCTGTTAAAAACGCAGCTGTGGCATTAAAAAAGCAGTAGTAGATGTATTTTTTGTTAGCAAAAAGAGTACATACTTTTAGGGCATAGTATAAGTAGGCGAATTGGGATGCAGCAAAAAATATTTTCAAGCATCTTAATTATTCCAAGCTTCTGAATGGCAGTCCATTTATCTGAAAGCACTGACATTCCTAGTTCCAGAGTCATGTACTGCCTTACTACGGCGTCTGGGTGGGCCGCTCACTAGGTTGTGCAGCACAGCTATTGAGTTTATATGGTAATGTGGTCTATAATGTTACAATAATGGCAAAAACACAAGTGCTTTTGCTCGCTGACGCTCTCAGACACACAAACACACCGTTTTTGGTGACTCTATTGAAAGTGCTGCAGAAAATTAATCAAGCAATATGCAAACAGTGGCCAGATGAGACAGCGCATAGATGGGCGATACATTATGTAATGAATTTATCATTCTCTGTCTGAACAATATCTCCATCTGTTGCCCCTGCTTCACTTTCCTCTGATAGTAATAGAGCTCTCTGGAGAGGTTGTGTGACACTGTGTGTGTGTGTGTGTGTGTGTGTGTGTGTGTGTGCGCACGCATCGAGAAAAGTGCTTTCAATTGCACCCAGCTCAGAAGCTAAAAGCGATGCAGGAAGTAATGCACATGTTCAGAAAGAGGTATGGAAAGCACTACACGAGTCGCTTAATTGAAAATTTTGATGTGGTGTTGATCGTTAAGGGGGGCTGCGAGATTGCCCCGTTGCTTTATGGGTAATTGATATGATGCTGCTGTGACACGCTCACTGTTTCATTTTCCCCATGGGAATAGTGTGAATTAGTTTTTTTTTTTTTCCTTTTCTTTTCTCTTTTCTTTCCATCCGCTCCCTCGGGGAGAGACAGTGGAAGGCGACGCGCTCGTTTTTTTATGATTATCTTTTCTCCCCCTCCCTCGCTCTCTCATGTCCGCCGCGACTGAAGAAGTGATTTATTAGCGCTTGTCAGAGGAGGATAAAAGGTGAAACATAATCAAGTGTGGGATGCACTGAGGCCTGCGTGTGCGTGTGTGTGTGATGCACTCTCACACCTTGAAAGAACGCTGGATCTTTTGAATTTCCTCCTCTTCCTCTCAGCTAAAGCACTGGATTGAATATTTAATGTCTGTAGATTGTGTGGTTGTAATGTTTAAATCAACAGCGTTGAGTGAACGGAAACAAACGGGGCCATTGTAATCAGTCTGAAATGGTAATCTGAGTAAATGAGTCAACAGGATTAATGAACTTTCATTCATAACATTTAGTTTAAAGCTGACGTGTGGATGTTTAGTAGATGATGCATTACTGTGTAGTAACAGCTGTAAGTAAGACATTTTCAGGTTGACTTAACCAATGGGGTGAGATTAGGGCGGGACTGTCTGATTGACTGACCAATGGAAGATAAGCGAGGAAACATTTTTTGAACACATTCCTTGCGTTGAGCCCCGACAAAACGTTGCAGAATGTTTTTCAAATGGAAACGGTGATGCGTTGAACACCCTGTTCTGATGACGCAAGAGTTGCAAGCTATGGCAGCTGAGAAGGCCACTCTTTGTGTTCTTTTTGAAGAATTTTCGAAGCCTGATGAAATCGGTATAAATACGTGTTTAATACTGCATATTAAAGTATAAAAATAATTCAACACACTCGTTTAGAATGATAACAAAGTATAATGTTTGCCAAGTTACAATTAAATATATCTGGAAAAAACATGTAGAACTGGAGTGCATGCTGGTCATTCTGGCATCTTCTTCAGGCATTCTGGCAGTTGCATTCGCAACTCATTTAACTTCTGCCCACACGGTCTGAAGAGTCGTTTGAGAGTTGAAGAAAGTTGTTCAGTTTAATAAAAAAATATTATGAAAGCAACTTTCTTGCTTTAGAATAAAATGTACCAATATATCAAGCTCAAAAAGACCACAGACAGTAATCGATTTTAATTCCATTTTGAACTCCACTCTCAGACAAAAAGGTATAAAAGCCTTCACTGGGGCGGTAACTTTTCAAAATGCACACTTTTGTACCTTATTTACCCCTAAAGTGTGCAAAGTATTGGTACCTTAAAGGTGCCAATTAGTCCCTAAATGGTACATACTAGTAATTTTGAGTCAACATTCCCCCAGTGACAACTGTTGTAACTTTTTTCTGAGAATGTGGGCAATTTAATCCAGTCCTGATGTTACATTAATAAGTTCACCGACAGGTTATGTGTCAACTATCAACCAATCCCAGCGCTGGCGGCGCAGGGCCGTGTGTGCGAGACAGGTGGCAGAAGCAAGATGAAGAAGATGAGACGGCACAGCACAAGGACCGCTCACAAACCTCCCATCGCCCCGCGCGGCATAATCTCACTCTTTCCCTTGTTTATTTGTCAAAACAAAGATTATGGGCTGTCCCTGGTTGCCTAGGAACACATAAGGGCCCTCTGTGCTTCTTAGCGGGAGGGAGATTTGAGGCCTGACAGTAGAAAACATATGATGATGGAAAAAGCTTAAACTAATCCAGCTCTTCACACTCTAATAGTCCCGCAGACGAGAGACAGACAGATGGAGGGAAGCCGCAGAGACTCTCGCAGTGAAACGATATGCAGGAGGAAGTGGGGTTTTATTAGGATTTTAAAGTGTGGCGCTGAGAGTCTCCTGTACCCCCCTCCTGAAGTGAAAATGTTAGCGCTCAAATGTTCCTCTTTCATACTTCAGTGGACTTGGAAGAATAATTGACCAGAAACTCTCAATTCTGTCTTCCTTTATGTTGTTCCAAAGATGTTCGGCAGAATGTCCATGCTGATCTCTTCCATAATGACCTGTGACTGTCAGGCTATAATAAACTTGATAAAACAGAAAAAGTCCATGTGACATATGTACTATAATCTAAGAGGGACAGAAATGTAAGATGTTATTCACTGAAAATCTTGTCATCTGCTCTAGCTCTCTTATCACATGTATGTTCGTACATGTATGTTGCACAAGACGAGTCACACCAGGGTTAATACCGCATGCCATTGGTTCAGTTCTGTGTTATGAGATCAGATACACAAAAGCATAATTGATATTTCACAGTACACTGAAAAAAAAATGTTGTACAAACAATTTTCACCTGGAAATTGCTAACAGAATTCGTAAATGATCACAAAGAAATGGCAAATATTGTTGAATCAAGCGTGAAGTTTCGAAGTAGATAACCTAATATATTATTTCCTAAAATTTACTCAAATAATGTTTTATTTATAACTTATTTCCCAAAGGGTAAATTTATTTATTTATTTTTATTTATTTTTTTTTTTTTGATAATTATTGACCAAGAGAGTTCATAGAATTGTACTGCAGTGTTTTTCCAGACTGAGTAAAAAAACCTAGGGCTAGTTTGCAAAGCATTTTATTTTACACCTTCTCAATAATTTAACAAACAATTTGATTGACAGCAGGGGTTCTAAAGGCAAAGTTGTCCAGAATGAGGAGTTCTGTCATATGATTTGCATATTGCGTGCATGTGCAAAAAAACGTGCAATGTGCAATTGTTTATGGCCTTGAAAAATGTGATATACCCACCCCCCCCCCCCCCCCCCCCCAAGTGGTAAATTTTTTTAAATTTTTTTTACAGACCTTCTGGCCGTAAGTCTAACAGGCCCACTAAGTTCCGTTCCAATCGGCCTCCAGCTACGCTAAATTCCTTATAGACACTTGTGGGACCAAGACCGCGCATAGCGATTTTCATGTTGATAGGTCATTTTTATGTTTGTGACCTCAGATTGAGCTCTTACAAAGTGGCCCTGCCCCTTTCAAACGTTTTGGTGTCTCTTTGTGACAGTGAGTCGAAATTTGAACTTTTTGTTGATAATAATTGATATTCACTCTCTAGAGAATCTTCCTGCACTGGTTTGGTTCTAATAGTGCGGCAACCTAGGACTAGATTGCAAAAGTAGGTTTTTCAAAAAATCCAAAATACCTGAACATTTCGCCAGACTCACGATCGAATCTGAGGCATGCGTTTTTGTCTTATGTTCCAACGACATAAGACACTTGAGCCTGCAACTGACGGTTTAGGAGTTAGGAGCAATTTCGTACTTTTGATCGCTGTAGTGCTCCCATCGGGCCAATTGGGGTCAACCTTGGTGACGTTGTTGGCGGTGTGAGTACTACCATTCCTCCAAGTTTCAAGTCTCTGCCTCTTACCGTTTGGTCTGCACGATCAGATTTATGTGGAGATTGGTGATCCTTGACCATTCTAACAATTACAGTAGGATTTCAGTGCTACGCGCTTGAACCCCTAAAAAGCTTGCTACATTTACTGCGTTAGACTAACTGGGACTTGTCACAGCACTTACATGTTGTTGCTCTTTTGTTGGTTTGATTGCTTCTATTGTCCTCATTTGTAAGTAGTGCTGGATAAAAGCATCTGCTGAATGACTAAGTGTAAATGAATGAAAAGAAACAAATCCATAGTTGACATTTAGTAAGAGCTGTTAATAAACAAAAATGTGGCTAGCAGTTAAGATCACTTGGTCTTGGAAGAGTTTTTCTGAGCACAGTCTGAGATGTTGTTGAGATGTGAAATGAATTGGGTCTTTTTCTCAGGGGACGCATCAGAGAAGCAGGTGGTTTCGGCAAAAGTCTCTATTGGTTCGGTTATTTATCTGGTTTATGATTCGGGGAATGAGTGGCGATGTGATGGAGATGTGATGGTTCTTTCCTCTGGGTGACCCACAGGCAGAACGGACACTGCAGCGTAATGAACAGACGCGAGCTTCTGCTCGGTAAGAGGAGCTGATGAGTTGATTGGACTCCAGTAATTAGCAGATGGTGAGGGTTCGTTATGTATTCATCCCTCGAGTCAGCCTCGTTTGGGCTCTTTACAGGTGTTTACACGCCGATTCAGCCACCATCGACCGGGAGCTGAGAGGATGAGTGCTGGTGGAGGTAACTTTGTGTGCATTTCTGCCAAATGCAGTATCTGTACAGGAGAAAGTGAGTTTTTCTTTGATACGGTGTCAGTGTCAAGGCTGATGATAAAAGCTGCGTTAAGCTCTTTGTAGAGGGTGATTTACGCAGAACGCCTGTGATGTTAAAAGGTTATCAGGTGAGATGTTCTGCTGTTTTCCGGAAGTCAGCGTGAGTCTGAGATGATGATTCTTCTTTATGCTTCACATGGTCTCACGCAGAAAACAAGATTTTTTGTCCATTTTGCCAATTCCATTGAGAGGACAGGAGATGAGGGGGAGAGGAGGGCAGCGAGATCAACATCGAGTGCCGTTCTAATGCACTTTTCAAAGTTGGAAGTTCAAAATCCAGCCTTTCAGAATTGGAAGAGAAGGCGACGTAAGCGCTAAGCCACGGCTCCATCAAGAGGTCAAGGTTTGGCTGGTCACTTTGGTCCAGATTGCCCCTGTGAGATTTTTATATATAAAAAAAATCTTTGAGCTCGTAATCTTTAAAGCAGCTCAAATTGGCTCAAAACTCCCTGGCTGCAGAACTGAGTGTCAATGAGTGCAAGCTTCAAATCACAAACACCCCAGGGTCCTGTGTCAGCCAAGCAACTGCCATTGAGATGAATGGGAGAGCTAACGGATACCTCCGTCCAGCTATCCAGCACACTAGGACTGAGTACTGACACCATTTTCATCATTGGAGTTCATTTTTTATTCACAAGCTTGCAATTTGATTCAGTTTAATTCAGCATTGTTTAATTTGGTTATGTATTAGGTACAGTACGCCAGTTGTTCTCAAGGAAAACAATCTCTCTCAACTTAACCTGTGAACTATGAACAGCTGATTTGCATATAAACATTTAAATTACACACAAGTCATTTTTTTATAAATAACTTTATAATAACTTTAATGATATAGTTGTTTTTTTGAAATATAATCATTTAAGCAGGGACTGTCATAAAAAAACTAAAATGAAGACAACAGATTAATTAAAAATATAATTCATATATAATATAGCACATATATTTATCTCCCTAGCTAACTAATGAGTTTTAATATCTCTTCTGAGGTAAACGTGACGTTGTTTGCATTGTTTTATTGACTTTTTTGTGGTTGAAGCACTGATTGAGTGAGTACATGAGACTTGATTTAGTAAGTTGTTCTGTTTCTTCTGATGTTCATTTATGTTTATTTGCTGCTGTAACTAGTACTAAAGATGTAGAGATGACAGGGTCACATGTTGTTCAAACTACAGTAAGCTGTCATGTCAAAGAGCATCAGAACAGCATTTATTGTTTGTATTTTACAATAAAATTGACAGAATTTAAAAGCTTTGTTTTAATATTCGTCAAAAGTAACCAAGCACAAAGCTTGTTATGATTATGGGGTACAAATAATGTTTAGCGAAGTTGTTTTCAAGATTAGACCAATTTTGATCTTGGGATTTAAGAATCAATTTCAATTCATTCGAATGAGAACTGATCAAAATCGATTAATCGATTGTCATTCCAGACCTACAGCACACTGTTCTCTTTGTTAATTCACACTCATAACATTTGTTAGGAAGCAGAATTCAGTTTGCAACAGCAATAAACTGCCCATGGCATGAGTTTACAGTCCAAACATGAGCCGCGTCTGTCGATCTACCATAAACAACTGCTGTTTAGAGGCCAAATTGGGGTTGATAATAAAGAGCTGATAGTGTCATATTTTAAGGAGTGTGCACTGTCAGATAGGTGTGCTTCTGCTCCGTGTGTGTTTGTTTCTTAGCTAATGTACGCGCCATTAGCAGACTGCTGCATTGATTGTCTTGAAATTTATGAAGCGCGGCCCATTACAGACCTCTCTCTCGGCCGTTTTCTATTTCCTCCTGCCCACAGGGAGTCTCACTTGTGGTGTAAAAGCATAATTAAAGCTAACCAGTATTGGATCTTTACCCGTGATTACACTGTGCTGGACATGTGCGGCTCCTTGAGTAATGGCATTATGGGAAGTATGTGGGCAGACAGTCTTTGTGTCGGCCAAATATGTTGGAGCAAACACGTCGATGAAACGAATAAGGAGGGATCAAATAGGCCATTGAACGAGTCCGTTTTGAATGGCTCGGTTTGAGGAAAGCCGTCCATCTCTCGTCTTTCCCTTGTAGCGGGAGAGCTTTTCAATATCTGCTCGACGGTCGGCTCTAAGATCCGCCGGTCCGATAAACAGCCCTTCAAAATTACATTCACATTCCCTGACCCTCCAATTTATAGCAATTAAATGAAATGCCTCCTATTACTCTGGTCTCTCTCCCTCTCTTTCCCTTTTCTCTTTCATTGCTCCATTATGTGGACTCGAGGATAAATTGCCTTTGTGATCAAGTGTCGCCCCTGTAAAGCTCTCGTTTATACACAGGCGCTCTCGCTCATCGTCGCTCGTTTAGTCTGAAGTAGTCGGAGGACGTGTTTGGCGGGTTAAAGCCATCTTCAGATGCTGCTGAAGGAAGTGAAGTATCACTCTGTCGCTCGACAGCCGGTGAAGAGCTGAATGCCTAAATGACTGCAGGATCACACGCAAACACTGCTCACCTCATCTGCTGCTGCTTTCTTCTTCTTCCTGTTTTTATGAACAAACAAACAACAGAGAGAGCAGACGTGATGATACTATTAGTGAGGAAGAGGAAAGGGTCTTTAGAGCACACATCTGCACAATTCTGGAGTACACAGTGATTTTTGATTATTAATCTACTGGGTATTGCCAAACCACAAATAATAATAAAAAAAAAAATCCTGAATTATGAACAGTATCATTTGGTGACACTGAAGACTGGAGTAATGATGCTGAAAATCCAGTTTTGATCACAGGAATGAATTATATCTTGGAAGTACTGAAGAATGAAGTATTTTTAAATTTTAATAGTATTTCACAACATTACTGTTTTTTTCTGTATTTTTGATTTAATAAATGCAGCCTTATATATATATATATATATATAGTCACGTTTGCAAAATTTCGGCGAAAGCTACATTGTTTATTTATGGTAACGTAAAAATATATATAGATGACACAGTCATCAGTTTCAAATCAAGCAGCTTTCTGTTGGCCAACATACCAAATCAACAAGAACAGCGGTAAATATGTGGAAAATACTGTATCATGTAGCTTTTGTGGTTTATTGCTGCCATTTTCTAAAGAAATTAGTCTTGTTTGAAAAGATAGAGTTGCAGTTTTAAACAGCATTAACAGAAGCATCACTGATTGTGAATAAACTTATGACTGATATAATATGGTACTTACGAAGTGATTAGGTTTAATATTCTCACTTAGTGGACGAAAAAAATCCCAACAGCTTACTGTTGCAGCAGCGAGGTTAATGTAGACAAACACCACTCTCACTTTCAGAAAATGTGTCTTCAGATTTTCATTTTGAACACACCTCTGATTAAAGCAGCACAGAAGAGACGTCTGAGCCGACGCTCCACTCCACGTTGGGAATCATTTTCCTCCCATACAGACTAATTCAAAAAGAGCTGATGTGTTTTCACCTGTGTGAAGTGGCAGAACAACAGCAAATCGATGAGTCTATTCATCAGGTTGCTGTGCCATTGAGAAGTCATTGTGAATGAGATTACCATTGATCTCTGCTGCTGGACTGAGGCTGGAGACGGACCCGCCTTACAACCACAGCCTCTATGTAAATGTGTGTGTGTGTGTGTGTGTGTGTGTGTATCCACAGACACTGATGCATTGTGAAATGACACAAAGCACTGCCTCATGGGAAACAATAACGCTTGCTAATGAAATCAATGGCTTTGCTCTTTGCTGTCTTGAAATGTCACTCTGTGCTGGGTTTGTTGGTTGGAGGCAGGAGTTTTTGTAGTGTACACTAGGAAGAGAAGAACTCTGGTAAACATGCAATGCATGAATCTACAGTGGAACAGAGAAATATTGTAAGATTGCAGACCGAATGGAATGTAATTGGAAAGACAGACTGACCACCGCTGCATAAAACAAAGCAATAGACTTTCTATTGCGTTGTCTTCACAATAAACACACAGCGTGACCAGAAAAACAATACAGTATTCCTTTTTATCTACAGAAGGGCAGATAAATATATGCTCTGATTTGTTGTGTTCCAGCTCATGGCTTTCGTTTATGCATAGCATTCAGCACTATACTCTACAAACAGACTTTTTGTTCCTAAGTGAAATATAAAATATTAGACATTTGTCACAAATATTGGGATTTTACTCCATTGGGGTTTCCAAACAGGACCTAAATGAACACTTGCAAAGCATCAAATGTGAGTAAAAATCAGCATTGTTGACTACAGTATATGAAACAGTGTTTTTTTTTTTTTTTTTTTAAATCTAAATAGCTTTTTATTATTTTAACAATTCTTGGGGATACCATATCGTTTTGCATGATTATCAAAAGCCACAGACTGTGTTGTAATCATGGAAATATTTAATTCGATGTTTTCCCAGCTGTTTTCTCAAGTAAAAAGTGATAGATTTAAAGTGCATTTATTTTATACTAAGGATAGTTCAAGTCTATTAACCTATTTACTGACATATCGCTCAGAATTTTTGCATTGTATTTGGAGTACTACTTGAGCACAATGCAGATTTCTTAAAATTAAGCCTAAAATATGTTTTAATGTCACTATTGATGAGGATTGTATGACCTTTAAATAATATCGGTCTTTAAATGCAATATATTTAAAGTGTACCTAAAGTATACTTGCAATAGTTCCACTTTAGCACAATCAAATATACTTAAGTGTATCTTTAGTTGGACTTCAATAATAGTTTTAATTTGTACTTTACAGTTCAGTAATATTATAGTGATATTTATTTAATTTGATAATTTTTATAATTTAGTTAAATAATAATAATAGATACATTTAATAATAATGATAATAATTAAAAATGCGTTACCCCTTTTTTTAAAAAAAAAAAAAATGATGAAATTATGTACATTGAGTTTTTTATAGCCAGTATTCTCGAGTCATCATAATGTTTTAGACCCTGTTTCCAAGTCTCCATTGAATAATTATCAATTTATTACTATTGTGAGGCAGGCATAAGACAAGAAAAAATGCAATAGGCACTAGTCATTCTCTGCCAGGACTTTTGCCGTTAAAATACAAACTTTTCTTTTAACCCTAAAACACAACACAATACAATGCGTTAAAATAAAAATATGGGGAAAATTTCTTCATATTAACACAGCTTACTATTTTCACTTCGAGTGTGTTGGACAGAGAGGAAGTGTGTTTTTGAGAAAGGACCGCTGCTTGTCGTGTAGCGAAGAAATGCCGGCTGGCGCGGGCGGTGTGAGGTGTGGACGTGTCTGAGGGAAGTGTGTTCGGATTTGATCATGGAGTGGCTGATCAATAAAGCTTTATTACAGAGGAGTAATGCTTTAATCTAGCAACTTAATGCAGCTCTCCACTCGTATTGATCCCGGCTCAGAGAGACAGGAAAAGGGAGGCTGGTAATTGTTGGCAGGAAAAATGTTATCTGTGTGTGCGAGAGAGTGTGTGTGGTTCTGGGTTTGATGGGCCGTGCCAAATCAGAGCAATTCATTGCTGTTCACCACTACGTTTTATTGCTTGCTTGACATTTAAACTGATGGAGGATGTCAGGGATCTATCAGCCTTCAGCTCGCCACTTAAATTCACGCTTTTTCCAGCCAGGCTGAATTGATCACGGGTCGTGGGTGTGAATTGGATGCATATAAATTTCCTCTCTCGTGGGTTTTACTCGACAGTGAGTGACATCTCCTTATCTCCACGACGACGGTCGTGTTGTCCCGCCCCCTCCTGTTTAAGAGATCCGCAATCGTGTGATCGTCATCGAGAGCTTTCTAAGAGTCGTGAGATGTTTCTTCTCCTCTGTTTTAAGGGTTTTTTAGCATGTGGATGTGCTGCAAATCACAGATTGGCTGAGTACACATAACAAGAAGAGAAGCATGGGTAATTTAGTTATTGACATCAGTGGAGGCTGTAATGCATTACTGGGTAATTAATTACTGTAATTTAATTACTTTTCCTTTGAAAACGTAAAGTAAGGGATTACTTTTCTTTTGTAAAAAACTCCCATCTTACGTTCTCCCTCAACTTCGAAATCATCCTATATCACTGTTTTACCTTTTTTGTTAAGGGTGTTTGATCTTCGTTGCATGTTCACTTTGCATAGACTGGGTCGGAACTTCTGCAGCGATGTAGGATGATTTTGAAATGATTTTTGAAGTACGATCAGAGTTTTTCGACATACCCTAACTGTCTTGAGCCAGAATACACAGGCAGTGCAGGACAAGACGAGCATTTAACATTAAAAGGTATTTAAATTGTATTTTTTTATGAAAATAAATGATCATTTTGCTAGATAAGACCCTTCTTCCTCGGCTGGGATCATTTGAAGCCGCATTTAAACTGCATTTTGGAAGTTCAAAATTGGGGCACCATATCAGTCCATTATACAGAGAAAAATCCTGAAAACATAATTTCTTTACGGCTAAAGAGAAAAAGACATAAACATCTTGGATGACAAGGGGGTTGAGTACATTATCTGTCAGTTTTTGTTCAGGAAGCGGACTTCTCCTTTAATTAAATTAAAAACATTTAATACTGTATAGACTATAGAACAATTCTGTATGAAACAATAGAGGATTTAACATCAAAATGTTTAATGTCTTTTCTTGTATTGTCCAGCTGGTTGAGGTTGACACAAAGAATTAGTACAAAGTAATGCAATACTTTTTAGAGAGAGTATTTAGTGTGGTAATCTAATTACACTGTTGAAGATCTGATTAGTAGCTTGTAATTCATTACTTTTGTGAGTAACCAACACTGACTGACATGCTGGAATAGTTTTACAAAACTTCTGATTTAGAATCTGAATTGCATTTGCAGCCACATTTGAGATATAAAACATTGGGTCAAATCTATATCAATCGATATTAATGGTTAAAATGAGAACTAAAGTACACAAAACGGCAGATGTCAGACAATCTGATCGTTTCGTTTATGTCCATCATGTTGCAAATAAAAGAAAAAATAATCAACTGAAATGAAGCAGCTTTCATTTTCAGTATTTTATAGTAGGCATTACCACAAGGCATTACCTTTTAAATCTAAAACACTGTGGGGTGGAATTTACAGCACAAATAATGAAGCAAATCCGTGAAATAAAATGGCTCTTAGCGTGACATCAGACTCGGGTCAAACCGCCCGCTGCAGCCTCTCCTGCTTTATTGCTTTATTAGGATTCTGTATGTACAGTGTACGGCTGCTGTAATCCTGATGAAAAAATCTCATTTAATAGAATAAACATCAGGATTGGTGCTTGTGCGAATGGCCGATCGATTGGGGAGTGTTTGTCTTCGTCTAATACAATCACAGCTGTAGATACATACATTTAATCATCAGAAAAGAGCGGCAGAGCAGCCCGGGAGGGGGGGATCAGAATTAGCAGAAGATTGGAGAATAATGAGTGTGTTTTAATGAGCGCTGTTTGGAAACTGTGTGATTGCATTCGTCGCTTTTGTCTGTGATTCAGCAGAGAAGGATGCGATACATCAGGCCGAGCAAACCCTCCCTGCGATGACTGACACTTGCGTAATGACTTGTTTTGAGCTGAATTGGCCCTGGAGACGTGTCTTTAGCTTTATTACATTTAGCTTTTTTTCAGTTGTGTTCCTCCTCTCTCTTTGATTCTGTTTTCATCAATTATTTCTGAATAAGCGTGTTGGCTGAGATGGAGGCGAGCGGCGTACAGCTGTAACGTGGAGAGAATGAGAGGACGAGGGTTGAATATTACTGTGGAGGGCTGTTATTAGATGTGTGAGGGGAGAATGGAGAGGTCAACAGGTGTCTCCCGTCGGCCTCTTCCTCTATTGCGTCTGACCTCTGGTCCGCTCCGCAAGCAGTTCTCCCGCCGCTCTGTCACGGTGGCAATGAGGGGCTGGTCGTAAGTAAGTCCTGACAAATGTTTTGTCATCCTGCAGGGTCACCGGTAGCAGAGCTCCAAATTAAAACCTCAGGGAGGCTTTTCTGTCCGGCCGCCTGTCTCTTTCTCACGTTCGAAATGCCAAAAGTCTAACATAAAACAAAATCAAATGAAATTCCAGACTTTTTAGTGTGCGAGAAACAGAAGCTGTTAAACCCTCTGAAATGTATTGCTTTTCTAAATTCATTGCGGCTACGGCTATCAAAGCGCAGTTACAAATCTGGCATCTTCAACAATACTTGTCAAGACTATTAATATCAGAAAAAATAGTAACACCTTATAATAACTGCACGCTATATCATTAGGTAAGCATTGGTAAATAGTCACTTCATCCTTTATAAAGCATTGTCCCACCATTAACAGTCATTAGTAAGCAGTTTTTAAATACAGCTGTAAATGCCTTGTTCTTGATTTGTAAGCATATATATTACAACAGAGATTTAAAGGCTCAGTTTTCTTCCTAACAGAAAAAAAAAACACAAACACAACACAGAGGGATACAGAACTCATAAATATTTATTTCAAGATGCAAAAAAATGAAACTGTACAACTATACACTTGAATTTTTATTTTATTTATTTATTTATTTTTTCTATGAAATTGCAGAGGTTTATTTTGGAAGATAAATGAGCCTTTAAATCTCCTTTATAAATGCTTTACAAAGTATAAATAGTCCTTACTTTAGATGAGCTCACAAAAACAGATGGCTGGCAACTACTAAATGTTTAATAACTACCTGACTTAATCATGAATTACAGCAGGAATATGTGTTTATAAAGCATTTATTAACACACTGAGCAACTATTAACATGCGTCTAAATAATACGATTTATAAATGTACATTTAAATAGTTTATTAATCATTTACTTTCTAAATGATCTTATGAACCACTGGCAACTACTTATTAACATATTTTTTGAAATGATAAACTGATCATTAATGAAGTATGAAAATACAATTATTAAAAATTATAGATATGCTCAAGAACAATACATTTATAACTGTATTTATAAACTGCTTACTAATGCCTATTAATGTTGGAACAATGCTTCATAAAGGATGAATTGACTATTTACTAATACTTAACTAATGATTCATAGTGTGCAGTTACCGAAATATGTTTTAATTGACCTCACGACAGCATATTAATAGCATATTGACTGTTTATTAGTACTTACAAAGCACAATTCTGTATATATTTGTCTTATTCTGCATTTCCATATCCTAGATCCCTTAATCCTACACCATACCTAAACTTAACAACTACCTTACTAAATGAGCAGCAAACTAGGAGTTTATTGAGTTTTTGTATCAGGTTGTTGAATCACTAAATACAGCAGTAGAAAACAAGAAAATTGTGGAATTACAAAGGTAAGGACAGTCCTGTTCCTCATGTACAAACTATGTAGTTATTGAAGTAATTACAGTAACTAGGTAATAACCACATACTAACGTGAGCCTACCACTAAACCTAACCCTACCCCATGTAGTTACCTTATATTACCAGAACTTTCTTAGGTAGGTACACTGTAAGTATACTGTAAGTACATGCAAGTACATGTACTGTAAAATAAAGTCCAACCTATATAATTGTTAGGAAGAATGTGTAACAGACACTATTATTAACATATTGGCTGTTTATTGGTACTTATAAAGCACCTATTCTGCATGACCATATTCAACATCCCTAATCCTACCGAATACCTGAATTTAACAACTACCTTACTAACTATTAATAAGCAGTAAATTAGGAGTTTACTGAGGCAAAAGCTGTAATTATTGGTAGCGAGAACTGGACCTTAAAATAAAGTGTGACCGTGTTTTGTTTTTGGATTGTCATTCACAAATGTGCAAGTTCAGTTGTTTGTATGATGTACAGAGTTTGATCCATTGCTCGCATTTGTTGAGATTACTGACTGATTTTGGAAACTCCATTCACTTAATGGATACCTAGTATCCCAGTTGCACGTACCATAATAACACCTTTTTAGCATAATTGTGGAAACTTTTAAGTCACAGACGGTTCAGTAAGTTTGACGGAGAAAATGGCAGACTACAACAGGGATTTGATTGGCTGTTGTTGGCAGTGTTTTGTGCATTGAGTGAGAGTATCAAATGAAAGGAAGTTGAAGCTTTGAAAGCTTGTCTTGGAACTCCTGTGTTTGTTTGTCTGTTTTTTAAATGTAGAAACGCATCTATTGGACGCTGACACTAAATCTGCCTAATGATACAAACTTCCCTCAACCTGACAATCCACCTGCTCTAATGACAGAAAAGAAACCGCTTTTGCTCTCTTTCTAATATCAGGCCAAAAATCTTGTTTTCTTTGCTTTCCTGAAGATTCATGACAATCGTGAGTCAGAGAAAGTGTCACCCAAAGGGATGATGAGAAAGGCTTTGTTATTAATAAGCTCAGAGCAAACAGCCAATCACTGTTCTGTGTTAACAAGTTCCTCATCTGTATTCAGAGCGTCTCGTTTTAATTAGACTACATGGAAAGGGCCTCCTGAGCTGTGTGTGTGTGTGTGTGTGTGTGTAACCCTCTGCCACCCAGGACGCGCTGCATGTACTGAGAGTGTGTACTTCCTTTCTCTGTTTCATTTAGTCTTCTGCCCTCAGCGTGGCTCAGTTCACATGTCACCCACTGATCTGGATTTCCGTTTCTGTTTTTCCCCAGAGTTTTCTCTTCTTGCATCATGTTCTCTAACCTGCCACTGGCTTTCATTTGATGTCCTACTTACATTGTTTTTCATGTTTACACAGCTTTCTAGAACAGTTAACTGTGATTGGTCAGCGATGGTGTTCTGTGATCCAAAATGTGTGTATAATTACTGGTAAACTTCACAATGTAATTGACCATTTCAGCTGATTTTCTGCATCTGTTGTATCACGCCATGCTGTTTTGTCCATGCACAATATATACTCATATATAATTGTATACAATTTTATAAAATAATTACATGCATATCTTAATATTAATAATAATATATTTTAAATATTTTTGTCATGTTGTTTACTGATTTGCCAAATGTAGCAAGTGTAGTGATGTTGTGATTATCCTTGTCTTTCTGTTGACTAACCCAAACCTTTTCTCTAAAAACAAAATGAAATGAAAATTCATGCATGTTATAGATCATATTCTGAATGATTCATTCATGCCTGTTTCGTTAAAAAAATGTGAAAGCCACTTTTGATAATGTTTATTTCAAAATGCTATAATAGACGCTACTACCATTTAATTGAGACCTTAATTACGCTGAACGCTCAAGACTGACAAACGGTACGTGCTGCATAAAATAAATACAACACAGCTAAATCTAAATTCTGAGGATCATTTGTATCATCATTATGTAATGTCATATTGTCCAGACCTAAAACCATATATCCATATCTTTATTACCATAGCATTATTGACCCAACACATGTAGAATACATACTTCACACAAACATGTGGATGCAAACACTTTTAGCAAGAGAATGATTTTCAGTTTTTCATTGGTTATATTCAGAGCTTTTTGCCAAAGCAATTTGTAATGCAACACAATATATGTATTATACTCTCAGAGTTTCCACAAGAGACACTATAGAAAGCATTTGCCTAAACCTTGCTAATTTTTCTGTTATATGGATAATAGCACATCTGGTTTAATGTGTAAGACATTTGAAGCAAACTGCACGAAAATATATTGTTACTGTAACTGTAAAAACCTTTAGAGGGCTCTTGCGTTGATGTGTGTGTGTGTGTGTGTTTCCATGTGTAGCAACAGCTCAATACTAGATTGAGTGTTTTAACATCTGGTCACTGACCCCACACACCTCAGCTCAGTCCTGCCTGACTCTCAGGTCAAAGGTTATATAAGGCTTGGAATAGACGCGGTTTGAGCAGAGGCGAGACTTTATTGAGAGGTTTGCTGATTTATGACTGTACACGAAGGTTACAGTTTAGATAGAGTTAAGGTTAAGTCAAAGATTAACTTTAGGGTCAAAGCGTACTGGACATACAATCTTAACCAGCCATCTACATCTACATCTCATAACCAGCCATCAGCATGGAAAAACGTTGTTTCATCCCAGAGAGTAGACAGCTGTATGTGCGTTGCATGCTGTTGCATGATGCAGTGTGTGTGTTCGTGCAGTAATGACACTGATGAACTGTTTGGCACAAGGTGAATCACTCAGTTACAGTAATTACAAGCCATCTCGGAGTGCTGCACTGATGCATTATGGGGAAGCGTTATAAGGAGCCTCTCTCTCACTGATGTATTGGCTAGTTTAGAGATGCCTCAAATGTCTGCATCTGTGTGTGTGTGTATGAAGGAGCCTTTATCTGGTCCACAGGTGCCTCATTTGCTTTCACAACACTTCCCGTCTCTCTCTCGCACCGCTCGTACCGGTTCGCTCTCGCTTTTCACTTCAACCTTTTTTAATTTAAACATCAGAAAGAGAAATTTAAAACCAAATGCTGCGGTTTGTGTGGGTTTGCAGCATTTACTTTTGTTGTTTGTCTGTGTGGTTTTTCAAGCAGAGATTGAAACTAAACAAGGCATCTCTCTATGAATCCTGTCATAAAAAGTGATGAAATGATCTGTCTTATTTCAGAATTTTAAAGTTGCTATGAAACTTAAGCATTGTGACATGTAGCTGAGATTATGAGAATATGAGACTGCAGCGGATGGCAAGAAAGGGAGAACTAAATGATTAGAGAAATCCTGCAAGCGACACCAGTTTCAGTGGAAGATCTAGATGTGACATTTTGAATTAACATTGTGAGTTCAAAACTGAAAGGTGAAATAATTGCACATGAACATGAATAAATCATTTGGAAGATCTAGAATATATTGTTTTTAATGGCTTGGGTGGCAGTAAAACTTATTGACCTGTATGATGTCGGCATAAAATGTCATGAAATGTCCACAGCTCAGATCTCTCAGATGCAGAAGAAAAATCATAAGTCATAACAAAAATGTGGAGTGAGATGAGCTGATTTTGCAAGCAATTGTGGAACAAATTTAAATAAATGAATGGGTCTGTAACATGTCATCACACTTTTATTTTGCCTCCAGGAGGGTGACAACTTCTGAATTACATTTTAACAATGAGCTGTTAGTTCTCCTCCTGATATGTGAAGGTGTTTCAGCGTACGAGTCCTGCCGAGTGTGAATCGTGTCTGCTAGTGTAACCCGTCTCTCGTCTTCTGTCTCAGAACCCATGCGGACCCCCAAGAGTCTGAAGATCGCAGAGACGCAGGCGCGCTTCATCGCCGTGGACTGGGAGTCGCTGGGCTACAACATCACCCGCTGCCACACCTTCAACGTCACCATCTGCTACCACTACCACAAAACCCCCAACCAGAGCAAAGCCGACTGCCTGGAGATGGACCCCAAAGCCCCCCGACACGTGGTGGGCAACCTGCCGCCCAACACCAATGTCAGCCTGAAGATGATCCTCACCAACCCGGAGGGACGCAAAGAGAGCGACGAGACCGTGATCCAGACGGAGGAGGATGGTATGAGCGTCCACATCAGTATAGCAGACACTTCCCAACCCTTTTTGACCACAACAATATTAATCATTCAAATAGTTATTGCTAAAATTTAAATTAATACATTTTAGCATTTTATTGAATAAAAATAAATACAAGATGTTAACAGACAGATACAGGTTGCACATCATTGAAAACTGTTCTATTGTTCATTCTTCTGGTTTGAAAACTAAAGTTATTAATATATGAGGGAAATGCAAAGTTGTGGCTAACTGGAAAGTACGGGCCTGTGTCATCAGTTTCTGAGCGTTTCTTTGCATTATTCTTGAAAATTAACTCTATGTCCAATAACTGTGCTGTGTTATGCACAAGATCGCATTACAGTGGAGAATTCAAATGTTTTGCACACATTGTTTCACTTCTATCATCTGTTGAACACTTGTTGTCATTCAGACACATATGGGTCGAGGCTCACAAGACCCTACAGGTGAATAGGGTAAACGTTTTGACTAATATCACGAATCCATTAGTCTAATAGTCATCAGTAGAAAATGAATATGGCTTTCGTTGCACATTCTTACAGACGGTATTTGAGACGCTTGTAAATTGCATTTCGAAACTCGCAATAAATGCAGTTGTCGATCCCAAGTTATGGAAGCAAAATAGCTCAAAATTGATCTGTGCATGAAAAAAACAGAGGTTTGCATGTAGTGTCTTGCCTCAGAATAAGACATATTTAGATTTTTCATTGTTTTAGCTTATTTTAGAGCTTATTTTGTCTCATTTTAAGTTTGCTGAGGTCCCCTAGTGGAGCCACTGACCTAGAATGACTTAGTACAGGTTCATTTAGTGTGTCGTGTTATTGTGCTGTAGTTGCTGGTCCAGGTGTCTTTTTCGTATAGCGTTAATATGCCGTGTCCCTCCATGCAGCTGTGTAGGGCAGATGACCACTTATTCTCACTGTATGATGATAAACACACAGGGAGAGTGATCTGGCTCTGGACTCTGTTGTGGCTAGTTGAGTTTCTCAGCACGCCGTCAGTCCGCAGATAAGTGCTCAGGCACAAGGGAGTCTGACATGAATTCATTTTGCTCTCTCTCGATTTCCTCCATACTGAGGTGAGCCATCAAGATTTTGATTGGAGGGTCAGTGTGGGAGTGAAACCAAATGTCTAGATATCGTAAAACCAGTGAGCAGCCATAAATAATCCAATGTTTACACCTGCAAGAGGCTCAAGATGTCCTGATGTAATTTCTCCTTCCCTGAACAAAAATTGACAGATAATTTGCTCACCCCTTGTCATCCAAGATGTTAATGTCTTTCTTTCTTCAGTCGATAAGAAATTATGTTTATTGAGGAAAACATTCCTGAATTTTTCTCCATATAGTGGACTTCAACGGTGCCCTCAAGTTTGAACTTCCAAAATGCAGTTTAAATGCAGCTTCAAAGGGCTCTAAACGATCCCAGCCGAGGAAGAAGGGTCTTATCTAGCAAAACGATCAGCCATTTTTTAAACAAATTGACAATTTATTTACTTTTTAACCTCAAACACTCGTCTTGTCTCGTCTCTGCGTTGCGCACGCGTAGTCTGTGTAATCCGGATCAATACAGTTAGGGTACGTCGAAAAACAGAGTTCACGCAGAGTTAGACAAGACAAGCGTTTGAGGTTAAACAGTATATAAATTGTCAATTTTCAAAAATGACAGATCGTTTTGCTAGATAGGACCCTTCTTCCTCGGCTGGGATCGTTTAGAGCCATTTGAAGCTGCATTTAAACTTTTTTTTGGAAGTTCAAACTTGGGGGCACCGTTGAAGTCCACTATATGGAGAAAAATTCGGAAATGTTTTCCTCAAGAAACATAATTTCTTATCGACTGAAGAAAGAAAGGCATGAACATCTTGGACGACAAGGGCGTGAGTAAATGATCTGTAAACTTTTGTTCTGGAAGTGGACTTCTCCTTTAAGTATTAAACAGAAGAGAATCATAGAATAAAAGGATTCAAACTCCAGTCTTCCTCCATTTACAGATGTTTGTGTTTCCTGTACCAGTCAGCCAGTTTGGCAATAGAAATAAATCTTGGATTGTATTTGTGACTAGTGCAATTTGAACAGACCAGGGGCGAGATGAATAGGGCTTGGGTTTGGTAGGACACACTTCTGCTCAGGGCTTCCAGTGGCAGATGACAGCCAATGACAATGACAGTCATGCATCCTTGTTGAATTTGAAAAAAATAGTGTCCCTGGATCCGAATGTACAGAATCTATAATCCCACCATAAAACTGGCCAGATAGCATCCATATACACTATATGGACAAGTATTGACAAGTAACCTTTTCATTATTGAATTCAGGTGTTTCTATCAGACTCATTGCCACAGGTGTATCAAATCAAGCAGCTAGTCATGCAGCCTGCAGTTGCAAACATCTGTGCAAAACAATGGGTCATCAGTGAGCTGAAGGGCTCAGTGAATTTAAGTGTGGTACTGTGATAAAATGTCGCTTTTGCAAGAAGTCAGTTTGTGAAATTTCATCATTGTTAGATGTTCCACGTTCAGCTGTAAGTGGTATTATTGGAAAGTGGAAGCGTTTAGGAACAGCAGCAGCTTGAAGCTGAAGCCCACGTAAAGTCACAGAGTCACTGAGTGTTGAGGCACACGGTGTGTAAAAGTCACCAACACTCCAGAGCTGAAGAGTTTCAAGCTTCCACTGGCATTAATATCAGCACAGAAACTGTGTGGTGGAGGCTTCATCGGATGGGTTTTCATGGCCAAGCAGCTGTATGCAAGACTCAAATCACTAAGTACATTGCTAAGCGTTGTATAGAGTGGCGTAAAGCCAGTCGACACAGGGCACTGGAGCAGTGGAAACCTGTTTTGTGTTTGGCAGTCTGATGGACGAGTAAAGTTTGGTGGTGGAGGGATAATACTGGTATGGGGCTGTTTTTCGCCTTGCTTCCAGTTACTTACCAAAACATTTTGGACAATGCTGTGCTAAACACTTCCAAATCTTGTGAAAGCCTTCCTGGAATAGTGAAATCTGGTCTAACTGCAAACAGGCTGTCCCAATACTTTTATCCGTGTAGTATAGATCTCACATCTCACCCAGAAACACATTGATCTGCTGAAATGCTGTAAGTTCAGGTGACTGACAATATATCCAAATGATCAAGTGTAGCATTGGCCCATTTAAAATGTTTACATGATTACACTGACAGTTAAAGCCTCTTTGTGGAACATCTCTCTCAACAGAAACAGATCAAGACGTGTCAAGAATGTATAAATATAACTTTTTTTATTCAGAAGATGAGAAGAGTGAGGCAAATAATTCAAATAAGGATAAAGGCAGGAATATATTGAACAATTGAACACAAGCATACCTGACAGTCATAAGCGGGTTAGATGCTGTGAAGATGCTGCTGTGATTTCTTGACACATCTGGGACATGCACATCGCTCGCACAACTTTTTTTGTCAGGCGTCTTGACGTGAATAGCGTTGCAGCACAATAAAGGCCACCGTCAGCGGCTCCACGGGCTGAATGCCGGTAAAGCCAGGTTTAGGTGTGCGCCGGTAACAGGAACACCGTTTGTTTTCGTCTGCGCATATGCAAATGGCATTCGAAGCTAACATTTCCGTGTTTTGATGAGATGACACACTCCTACCAGAGTACCATCATCTCTGCCCCCTTCTTTTGTGTTGTGTTGATGGCCTTTTTATCCTGCAGAATAATTTATAGCAAACGTGTTCTTATAATGTGCGCGATCTCACAGACCTGACTCAATGTTGTGCCCACATTCAATATTACTTATGCAAAGAAATGTACATGTAGGCACAAATTGTAGTTGTCATCAAAACTAATTTCACTCATGAAAGCAGAAGCCTTTGCATCATAAGGCTTTAGGGATCTTGAGAAGTTTTTTTCAGACTTCACTGGTACTGTTCTCAGCATTGTCACCATATTTATACTTTTTCTTTCTGATACTTGTATGGATATAAGTTGTCTTTGCCTGAAGTATGGGATCATTATAAGCAATAAAAGCTGCTTCATCACTGACAAACAATAGAAAACATTTGCAAGTTTTGTTTTCTACAAAGGGTTGTGGAAAAATACCCACTTCATCCAGCAATTTTGTTTCTGTCTTTCTGTATCCCATTATTATTTCAGTGTAAGAAACTGCTGCAGTGATTCAGTCTGTGAGTGAACTGTCCAAATGAATCAGACTGAATCATGAGCAATTTCAGACGTTTTTACAAACACTTTTGACCAGTTACATCAATAGTGACTAATTCGTCAATTACTAGCTTCTAACAGCTGATAGGAAACATACATGGCATGATTGCTGGAATATGATCAGGTTGGTATACTATTATCTTCATCGTCAGATAAGGATTTATCAGTAATGTTTTATTGGGGCACAGCTCATGCACCAGTAAAAAGGGTCTAATGACGCCCCTGGTGCTGCATATCAGCCTCGATTTGCCCATCGGCTGCCCTGCTCATATACTGATATCAGCACTGGTCATGATAAACACATATCAGTTTCTAGCTAAAAATCTGATGGTAAATTTTCCACTGAGGTAAAGCTTTCATCCTGTCCAGTGTTATTCTCTTGCTAAAGCCAGTTCTGCTTGCTTTTAGTGCTTGTTGAGTGCTCATTTCCCTCCTCGTCTGTGTCTGTCTGTGCTGTAGTGCCCGGTCCAGTTCCCAAGGAGTTTGTGAGAGCGACTCCGTCGGAGGATAAGATCTCACTGCAGTGGAAAGAGCCTCTGGAGCCCAACGGCATTATAACCCAATATGAGGTAATGCTGGGAGTGTCTTCTTTCCAGTCCACTGTGATTTATGTGTCAGATTTGTGTGTTCGAGTACAAACCTGAAGACTAATGTATCAAAAGCACATGCATAAGTTTGTCTTTTCCTCAGAAAAACTGAAATTAAAGGAACTATCCCTGTATATAGTGCGTTTGAGTGAGATGTTGATGTTTTAGCAACGTCGTCTTGTTTCTGTCTCCAGATCAGCTACAGTAGCGTGCATTCGTTCGACCCGTCAGTGTCACTGCTGCGGCCGCCCGTTTTGGTGTCATTACCGTGGAACACGTCACGTCACAACTTCACACAACTGCACCCTGGAACCACCTACCAGTTCCTTATCCGGGCCAGTACCAGCAAGGGATACGGACCTCCAACCACACTCAACGTCACCACCAACATATCAGGTATGCGTAAGCTCATCGAATCTGATCCGATCTTTAGTGACTGTGAATCTATAGTCACCTACATTATGCCAGGAGAATTTCATCTTCTACAACTGAGAATACCAGTTGGTGTAGGAAAA
Organism: Cirrhinus mrigala; assembly: GCA_036247105.1. NCBI lineage: Eukaryota > Metazoa > Chordata > Actinopteri > Cypriniformes > Cyprinidae > Cirrhinus > Cirrhinus mrigala. The sequence goes on from CM070026.1 coordinate 2,493,168, forward strand.
AACTGAGAGAAAACTGAATTTTTGCATTTGCTCATGCGCATTATGTCGTATTGACTTGGTTGTTTTTGTGGAGCTCCTCAAGAGACTTTTACTTACAAATACTTAATTTACTTACAAAGGTTTAGGTCAGTAGGATTCTTATTGAAAAAATTTTTTCTTCTGCTCACCAAAGTTGCAATTTATTTGATCAAAAACACAGTAAAAACGGTAATATTATGAAATATCGTTACAGTTTAAAATGTTTTTGGGAATATATTTTAAAATTTAATTGATTCCTGTGATCAAAGCTGAATTTTCAACATCATTACTCCAGTTTTTAGTGTCACATGATCCTTCAGAAATCATTCTAATATGCTGATTTGTTGCTCAACAAACATTTCTGATTATGATCAGTGTTTATAATAATGCTTCTTTATTATTGTTGTTATTTTTTGTCATTTTTGATCATGTTAATGCATCAATGCTGAATAAAAATATTCATTCTTTTCATTTTCTATTTGAATAACTTTTGATTGATTTACCAAATTCAGCTGTTGATGTTTCTGGTCTGCTAATTGAAGTAAAAAGAAATGATGTTTTCTATAAATAAGATTTGGAGGTGTTTAAAAATCAAGCCCTTTCTTGTTTTCTTTTGTTCGTTTTAATTTGCACCTGTTTTTGAAATGATCTAAAATTACAGGCTGGATTCAGCACAATTAGTTGAATCTGATGTTAAAGCTTCTTTCTGTATTTTGCTAATGAGCGATGAGGAGCGTAACCTCATCACCCGTCCCTCAGGCTTCTGACACTATTGCGTTCTTCACTGCTCTGAGATGTAATACAGACATGATCAGGGGAAATATAATTTTCTAGCATTTCAAAAATCCATCACTTCAGATTTGTTGAGAGCGAGAGAAGTGTAGGTGGAGATAACAAAACATACAGGGCTTGAGGAAAGCAAAAAACTGCTTTTGGAAAGGAAGAGGAAGACAAATCGACTTAAGTATTGCTTATTCACGTAGAGTGAAATTAGAGGGGTTTTTTATGTTTTGAGGGGGATTTTGAGGCCAGAGTGGTTGTCTGATCTGGCCAGATTGTTTAATTTTAGTAAACTGGCACAAAAAAAAAAAAAACATCGTAAGGAGAGTGTTGTCATTTGTCAAAAATCATTTTTGCTAACTGAAATGGAAAAATGATAAATCAAAGAGCATAAATGAAGTATAAAATGAAAACTTAAAAAAATTAAATAAGAAGTACTAAAAATACAAAAATTAGAACTGAAGTAAATATACAGTAATGCTAAACACACCTTAAACTAAAATGACAACAAGTGAAAATCTGAAATGATAAAATAAAAGGAAATGTAATATATTAATAAAAAGTTGTAATAAACTGCATTTGTGTTTCATAGTGCTTATTTCAGCGAGTAGATGGTGTAAATGTATGTTGCAAGTTTCATACTGTCAGGCATTTTGAGATGCTCATTGTTTTTGCACAGACTTGTTTTTCAGAAGGCTAGCAGGCTGTAGCTGAACTACTTTAAATCGTGAATAGCTTGTAACTCGACAAAGTACAGTTTCAGGGAAGCTTTCCCAAACACATGATTTTATTAAGGGAAAATTGGTGACACTTTCACTCTTTCTCTGTCTGTGTAGCGCCTACTCTAGAGGAGTATGACGGGTCGGAGGCGTCCCTGAACGAGACGGCCACTACCATCACGGTCCTGCTGAAACCTGCCCAAGCTAAAGGAGCTCCTATCAGGTGTGTGTTTGCAGCTCCTCGGACTCCTCATATCCTCCATCTCTGCTCCAGACGTTATTAGACTTCCTCTCTGTGCTGTAATGAGCTGCTGCTGCGGCTGGTGACATTACTGCTCCCATATTCACTTCCTGTGTTTCTCAGCTCATAAAGCCCCTCTCTCTATCTCTCCTTCTGTCTTTGTCTCTTTCAGCTGTTCGATATTCCTCTCAACACTTGCACAAAGATCCCTATTTGATCTGAGCCGTGCCTGACTCTTCCTCTTCCTCCTCCTCCTCCTCTTCGCTCTGCTCTGTGTTTGACTGGTTTGAGGCTCTGTGTCACAGCTGGGCTTGAAAACAGTCTTTCAGTAATTCAGCTGTCATTGTGACAGACTCATTCCTACAGCCACACTCAGATGGAGGAGGAAGAAGAGAGACTTTATTTGCTTATTGTTTAAATTCAGTGAAGTAAGGAAAATGCAGAAAAACAGCACTGGGAAAGTGAAGGGAAACAAGCATGTGACGCACATGAGCCCATTAGCGCACAGAGTTTTCCCAGAGATATCCTAATTAGAATGATTTCTTCGGTCGTTTCAAGATTAAAAATTAGGGTTGTCAATTTAATGTGTTAATTTATGTGATTAATTATGGAAAAAAAATAATGTGTTAAATGATTAAGGCATTTAATGCGTCCGCCTCGTCCAGACCTGTCCATCATCTTACACTGATGCAGTTGCTGATGAACATGATACAGGACAGCAACCAAGTTCATCATGAAGCCTATTAGAACCCAGTTATATGAGCCTTAAAATTCATGATATGAGGGAAAAAATGACTGGGTTTTTGTTGTATATTTGATCTGATGTAGTTTACCCTGGTAAAAAAGTACTAGATTTAAAATTAATTTATTTTCTACTAAGTACAATTCAAGTCTATTAACATATTTACTGAGATATCGCGTGAGATGCTAACTGATATAAAAATTGCACTTGAACTTTATTTGGAGTACTACTTGTGCACAATGCACAATTCTTAATATTAAGCCTAAAATGTGTTTTAATGTCAGTATTGATGAGGATCGTATGATCTTTAAATAATATCGGTCTTCAAATGCAAAATATTTAAAGTTTACTTGCGATAGTTCCACTTCAGTACAATCAAATATACTTAAGTATATATTTAGATGGACTTCAGCACTACTTCAATTAAAGTGCATTAAGTACAAAAATAGTTGTTTTTCCCCAAATATCTGCACGACTACAATACAGATTAACAAAAAAGTTAATATTGTGTTAAATATTAGACACAATATTGTCGGTATTGCCTGTTTTTGCCTAATTTCAGAAGCAAAAATAATTCCAAACAAAGTCACAGCAAAACTGTTGTGTGTCTCTGAGCAAAAGGCACAAGTGATTTGTTACTGAATGAATCCACATTTTTATTTGAATAGAGTGAGTCAAACAAATTGGTTAAATGAATGATTCAGTGACTCAATACTGGCAGCTTTAATTTTATATTTAGTGTATTATTTCATTTTTTTAAAAAATCCTTTTCATGTTTCAGAATTTATTGTTTTAAAACCCATTAATGCCCCTTTAAAATCCATTAATCTCATAGCATGAATTATGCAATGCTAATTGCAATTCAAATGCTTACATGCCATCTCTGAACAGTCTGTAAATACACCTAAAACAGTCTAATGACCACACTGTAGCCTTAAAAGAGCTGTAATAGATGCTTTGTTGACTCAAAATATTTCTTTTTAATGCTACTTTCTGTGAATCTGTGATTAATTAGATTAATTAATCAGTGCATCGTCTATTTAATTAAATTAAAAACTAGTAAAAATGATTTAAATACGGTGACTTTAGTGAACGGTAGAATCAAGGAGATTTTGTCCTCCAGCCTCCAAAAACAAACGGCCAGTTGAATTAAACACCTTTGACAAGAGCTTAGATGGATTAAGGGTGAATATATAAGAAATGTCATCCCAAATGTATTATTTTGTATGAAAACAATGATGCCTTTTTGATTTTCTGTGTATGGTTATGTTAGAGAGAGGTAAAAGATGAGAGGAGTTAACTGTAAATAAGAGTCCTGAACTCAAGTTTTGATTGGCTGTCATGTTTTGTCCGTCATCAACAGCGCCTACCAGATCGTCGTGAGGGAGATAAACCCGCACCGTGTGCGACGGGAGGCCGGCGGCGGGGAGTGTTACCGTGAGCCGGTGTCCTATCAGAACGCCGCCAGCGCCGGGCTGCCGTATTACTTCGCGGCAGAGCTCCCACCCAGGAACCTCCCAGAACCGCTGCCGTTTACTGTGGGAGACAACAAGACGTACCACGGCTACTGGAACGCCCCGCTCGCGCCACGCAAAAACTACAACATCTACTTTCAGGCGGTCAGCAGCGTGGAGAAGGTCAGCAGATGACAAATGAACACACACATCCCTCATATCAACACACACAGTGACTAAGAGTGTGTGACAGGACTGACACAGAATCACAGTCCTTTGATCTGTCCTGTCCTTGAGCTGCCATTTGTGTTGCTTCAGGCCTTTTCATTACTGCATTGTGCATTCTTTTGCCAAACGTGTGATGGTTTGACTGTTAAACAGATCACAAGGTCAATCACACCTCTGTCAAATGCTACCAAAAATATGAAAATATGGCCTTCAAGTGTTTGACTATGGTAGCTCAGAGTGTTTCAAGATTACAACATGCATTACAATGTTGATAATTCTTCACATCTCTATGTGGTTCTGCTCTATTAGCAATAGAGTTTCCAGAATTAACTTGTAAATTGTTGTCGTTTTTGTTTCAGGAAAGTAAAACGCAGTGTTTGAAACTGGCATTTAAAGGTAAGCCCTTCAAATTGAGAGCATGCATCTACCATTCATTTCTTCAGTCTGTCTCCTTCTAATCTTTCTCTGTCTCAGATGTTATTATGTAAGAGCAGGTTAATTCTGTCATCTCAAGTCTGGGGGTGATTGGTGTTGTGTGCTCTGAGCTTTCAGTAGAGTTATAGAAAAGCAATTTTAGTACATGCAATGGGACCGCGTCTGATAATACAGACAAACTCAGCCATTTGAACAGGGGCGCCGATAGATGGGCCAAAGCTTGACCATACTGCTCACAACTGCCCATTCTGTTCTGAAACATGTAGCAGTAAATATACTGCTGTGTAAAAGGCCCAGTATGTGATATTTATGGGTCAATGACATGATGCCTACACTTTCTGTCCGATTGCATTTATTGAGTTAAAAATTGGTTTAAATGCATTAAAAAAGATGCCATATATATGAAGTACCTCTCCTATGTATGGACCTACTTTAACTTTTCAAAAAAGATTAGTTATTTGTCATTTTTCTGTTATTCAAAGTGTCAAAATATGAAGTATTTATTTTTACTATAAATTTCATAGTGACCTTTTGTAGTAAGCTAGCTTATTTTGTTTAGGTGGCCAATTTTGACTGAATTTGAAATATCATGTGGTGCAACCAAATATCATGCGGTGCGACCACTGCAGAGTGTTTTCCATTATAGATAAATGTCCCGGATTGGCAGTTTTTGTGCTTTTATATTCAGTTGATGGTTTATATAAATGAAACACTTTATTTTAGTATCATTTGGAATAGATTTTTATGCAATTTGGGAAAAATCTTTCTACAATATGAGAAAAAAAAATGTGAAAATAATTTAGAGCATCTAATTTTAGTTAGATAATTATGCATTTATTAGTAATTTATTTATTAATAACTATTTTAATCTATTATACCAAATTCCACAGCCAAGCAAAGTAAAATAAATGCTCGCCATAGGCAACATGTTTATTCTGACCCTGCAGTCAAACATAAACTTCAGATTTTATTTTCTACTGTAAGAAAGATGTTCATGCTGTGATCTCAGAACCTGAACCAGCAAACTCTTGCTACTCTAAATTGAGCCTTTGCAAAGACCTGCCCCCCTTAGTTACTGTAGCTATGTCCGACAAATCATGGCACTTTTATGCCACACATCATGTTCTCATTCAGTGAAAAATACATCACAGAGCAAAGAGGACACTACCAACGTGCCGACATACAAGACAGAGTTGGTTACTTTTGGTATGAAACAATGTCTACGTGTTCAAATGTTGCCATTTTTTTCATAGAAATTCAAACAACAAATACTGTTTTGTGGCTCTTTAATGTGCCTCAGTTCAAGCCACACATGAACTGATCATCTCTTCATCTTACTACTAGTTATAGCATGAATGAACATCAGAAGGTATCTTGTTTCACCTGTAAAAAGATGTCAATACACACCAACTTGTCAGATCGCCGGTTAATCAAACTCCCGGTGAAGGGTCAATTAAGCAGCCAAGATTGGGCAAAATTCAGAAATAACTGGGGCTGAAGAAATGCCTACAGGTTATGCCATGTGCTGCACTTTTTACATGTGTCTCTTTAAATAGATTTTTAAAGATATAAGGCCTTTTGCGTCATTTGGAGCGACCACTCATCATGCGGCGCAACCAATAAAAGGAATAACTGTATTAAAATAAAAATAAAATATCTCATTTCTGTGGTTGAAATATGAATCACTGCAACAGCATACTTGAATGGTATTTTTAAAACATTTTTATCAGTTTTATGTAATTTACAGGAATAATAAGTCTGCTAACTACATTAAAGAAGGCAACTCTGAAATTCTAAAACAAAAATATGAGATCATTATTTACAAAAACTCTAAATAAATGCAGATACTTTGTTTCTAAACATCCCTGAGAACATCTGCAAAAAATGGTAAGCATGTTAAGGAACTGAATTAATTTTAATATAAATCATGGTCGCACCACATGATATTTTTTAAGGCTATAGCCAATTCATTGAGATGAAAAAGCACTACAATCACTTATTTTTACATTTTAATATGACTTTTTGTGTACACAACATTCCTAATGCTTAAACAATAACAAGATCAAGTCAAGTTCAGTCGTTTCAGCCTTATACACATGTACAGAGGGACTAAATGTTGTTTTACCAGGTCAGCAGCTTACAAAAGACATATAAACACACTGTGAGCACTGCTATTACTCCACAGTCAATAAACATTATAGAAGAATATAGTTAAAGGAATCAGTACCACACAGTAGATGACCAATGATAAGCGCATAGCCGTGTTCAGTTGCAAGGTGATTAGTGACTACATGACTGCAGAGCACCAGTATACTGCAAAAATGATATTTATATAAGTATCTATTTGTGGTAATGTGCTGATACAGAAGTGGTAAAATGATAATAATTATATTTTTAAATTGATGGTAGAGAGCTGGTAGTACTGCTCAGTCCTGCTAGAAACAATGTGATAACTTTGAAGACAAAGCATTTCACTGCCATTCATAACACAGCTAATAAAATAAAGAATGAATAATCCATACTCCAACAGGAGCCTGGAAGTGCTTGACATTAATCTGCCCATGTGGTGTGATGTGCTGTGCTGCTTTGACTCTTAAGTAACAATTTGAAACTGGAGAAGAGGACAACAGTGTAATGTAATGTTCAGATACACGATCACACCATATCTCAGGAATGTTTCGATTATTTTAGTAAGTACATTTCTAATAATATTTATCTGTACTTTTAAAATAATTTTGAATGAACTTTTGAGCAAATTACCAAGCAATTTCTTTTTATTTTTTTTATCACCTACTAATCATCACTGTAGTACTAAGGACTGCAGCTGTTTTGTTTTGCATGCCTGCTGCAGGATTGTGCTCACTAAGGAATTAATGTTATCGGGTCAAGCAGTGTATTTTTATTCCTTATTATCACTACCCAGGATTGAGTATTTTTGCTTTGTTTTGTGAAATGTATGAATATTCAGCTCTGTCATGTCACAGCCTTTGTTTCTGGGTGACTATGAGACTGCACCTACCCAGAAGCTTTCAGTGTTTCTTTCTTTCATTCTTTTCTTTCTTTCTATTTTTTCCTTCTTTCTCCTTTCTTTCTTCTTCTTCTGTTTATTTTATTTTATTTTATTTTCGTCTATAAAAAGACTCCAGAATGATGATCATAATTGCATATTAGACATGTAGTTTTCTTGTAGATTTTTACTTGCCATTTTGTACAGCTAAATGTCTGATGTGTTTTTCTGCATGGAGTGATGCACATATATATTGTCAGTGTGCTGTTGTGGTAATGACAGTACCTTCGGTTGTGTCTCGTATGAGTTATTGCACATTATTTCCTCCTCTGGCTCTTCATTAATTGTTTTTCAGCAGGAAATCGAATGATAAAAGTCTGCCCGCGGCTCAGAGCACTCCCAGAACGGATTAGATATAGCCCACGTCATGTGTTGTTTAGCAACAAAAATACGTTTTTGTTTTTAACCATGGAATTTTATCTCCAAAATGGACATAATCCAATTTCCATTGAATTGCTCCTAGTGTTTTTCTCTCAGATCAGACTCATAAGAGCTGACAGAAACAGAAGTGTTCTGGCAGGGGGCAAAATTTGTTGTCTGAACCAATACAGGCCTGCATCTAATACCACACCGAACCGCCGATTAATCACCTTTTAACCCAAATGTCAAAAGTGATTGCCAGTAAGGTTACAGTCTTTGCTTTTCCTCCATGTGGGTGAGAGGGACAGGGTTATAAATTACATTTATCCACAGGAAAAAACAACAACAAACAATAAATAACTGGTCAAAAATATTATTTAACATCACTGAATTCCCCTAAATACATTGATATATACCAGCAAAACTTATTTTTACAGGTTAAATCAAAAATAGCTCTTTTAAGTAGAAATAACTCTTTAAGGTAACAATTGCAAGACAACTATAAGGAAAACAGTACATGGACATAATGAGCCAGCAGAAATCAGTTGAATACTGGCTTTGTGTAATCTATTTTAGAATAGTGAAATCGTTTTACATGGAGTAGACTGTGCATACATGTAAGACATGCCGCTGCCAAAATTAGCCATAACAGATGTATACAGGTGGAGCTGGGGGAGGTGGAGGATTTCTGAGAGTTTCATGGTGCAAGACTTGCTTAAACCAAACTATTTAAAAGTTAAACAGCAAGCTCATTGGCTGCAGGTCTCAGCAGAGGCCAATCAGCTTGTGCCGTGTTGTGATGATGTTGCGATTTCTGTACAACTGATAAAAACATACCTATAAATACAATTCGCTGCAGTTTCCAGTTGAAATGAACACTAGGAGCAGTAAAACTCGGACAACTTTTATTCTTTTTCATGCAAAGTATGATTTACAGGTCCAGAGTTTCAATTAATTACAATTACATGCAGAATATTATGTGTGAAAACTGATACTTTGAATGTTAGCATCACATATACAGCTTCATATGCATGAGTTTTAATTCAGTAGGTTTGCTCGGTAGCTCACACAGTATGGAGTTGCACTTGAGTGATGAAGGTCTCTAGCAAGAACCCCGTGAAACTACGGTTAAAAAAAAAACAGCATAAGGAAGTTAAAATAGCACGGCTGCATCAACAAATGTGTTTTCATATCACTTTAGCATTTGTTAACGCTGTCGGGTAGGTTTAGGGTTTGGTGTAGGGGATATTTTCAACACGACAGAGCATTAATCTTTTAGCGACACTCCCTGGATATTTGAATTCCGGACAGCCGCAATACACTTGTACGTACCTCAAGCAGTGTAATAAAAATGCTTCAATGCCATGGCCTGTACCAGTGTAATAAAAACGTGCCGTGGTCACGTATTGAACGCGTGTTATAGCACCACTCTCTGGACATTCAACTTTGAAACTGGTGTGAAACATGCAGTGAGGTACGTAATAACGGTTGAAAATAATGGGTTGAAGATAGCTCAATATTTAATGCCAAGGGTTGAAGACCTATCCACCTTATTTTTCAATGCGGAAGTAAGCTGTTTTCTGGTAATGTATTAGACTTCCTGTTCATAATCTGCCATAGAAAAATAACGAGAAGAATATTGAAGTGCCGTAAACAGTAAAACAGTTTGCACTACAAACTATTGTGTTCATAATTAAGATAATACATTAAAATAATATGGTAAGACACACCAATATGCAATATCAAGCAGGAAAATGAGCTGTTTTGTACAGATAAACATAGCTGGACGCGGATGAGACCGGAAGCCAGACACATTAAATTTACAAACGGCCGCTCGCACTCTTACGACAAAAATAAGGTGGATAATGTAATGGATTTTCAGAAGCCTTTGTTTGTTTGTTTGTTTTTTGGCTTGATGAAAGAATATAGAAAATCAATTCAGAAATTCAGGTTTTCTAAATAGCAAAGGCATGGGGTGCAAATTTTTACAGTATTTTTACAGTTAAGTTCAACAATTGTTAGACATTAATTACGGTCAACTAAAAAGTGTTAGCCAAAACGTTTGTTGGGTTTTATAGTCATATAATGTATTTCCAACATTTATTATATAATGTAATTCTAGTGTTTATGCAGTTACAATTATAACAGAGATGCTTACAAAACTGTGTTGCCTTTGATAGGTGGAAATGTTGGTAGTGCAGATGAAAATCGAATGTAGTGTGGCAGCAAAACAAAACCTCCTTATTCCCCAGTCCTGCAATGTTTTCCTGAAGCTGCCAATAAGAGTATCTAGCTTTGTTTAACATCTGTTCTGCAGATCATGCCTGGGTTATTTGTTATTGACAGAGATATGTGTGTTTTTGACATTCATCGGTATTTGTGTCATGCGGACAGGGCATCTGAAGCTAACGCAGCACTTGTGCGATCAGTGCTTAAAGCAAAGAGGAAGAAAGTGGTTTGATGATGAAGGACCGGTGCATTAGGGCAGCAGTGATCTGCGTCTTGGCCATTTTACCCTAGGCTGCTCACTCGCCCAAATGTGCTATAAAGAATAGAGAAGCCGTGTGACGGGGGCTTGGCTTTTGTTTGAGTGTTATTGTTGGGTCGAAATAAGCTGCCCCACAGATCCAGAGGCAGGAGAGTACAGCTGATGGCTTTATTTAAGAGGCCCATGTCAGCGGGTCATTGCCTTATCACTCTTAAAAGCTTATAGTAGAGCTTCAGGACATACCGGGGATCCATTTACTCCTGCTGCCCAGACAGATCGCACAATGCGGCATTTACAGGCAAAGCCGTGAGTGGAGTCAGCATTCAGACCGCCATAAATGTCATCCGCACCGAGCTGGAGTTCAGCAGCGGTTCGGATCAATACCCGTAGATGCCGTAATGATAGTTGTGCTGTTAGAACGGTGTGCGAGAAGTATTTCAGTCGGCAGTGATGTATTTCTGACAGGGTTACAGATCCGAAGCACCACTGCAGTACACTTACAATAGAGCAGACGCTCTGCATCACACCACATTGAGTAATTCTGGGTTTGTACTGAAAAAGCAAGCAGTTTCCTTTTGCTTAGTTGTTGTACAGATAATGGCTATTAAACAGTTAACTGTCCGCTTTTTGTCCTTGTTTCTTGCTGTGTAAACTTCATATACGAATATAGAATCATCTATTCACAGTGAACTTTATAAACAAATCAAACACAGGAGTATGTTTGAGTATAAATGATTTATTTTTAGAACTGTTTTCTTTTTTTTGTTCACCCTGCTCAATTTTGAAAGGAATAGAAAATAGTTGTGAAAAAGAAATAAGCATAATTTTAAAAAAAGAGTATGTATTATGGAAATAATATACATTTGTAAGAATATACGTGCAAACTGGAAGTACTGGAAGTATTATTATTTTATTTTTTTCAGACATTTAACTGCATGCTAATTGAAATGAAGTGAAAGTGTATTATAATTTAAATTTATAAATGTAATTACTTTAGGGTGTTTGGCCCATTTAAGTAGGACTTAAGTACATTGTTTTAACGTAATTTCATAATTACTTCTATTATTTTTGAAAATATGGTCAAGTATACGGCCAAATATACAAAAAAAAAAAATATATATATATACTTTAATGTCTTTTCTATTGAAACTCATATGTCATGTATTTAAATATATTTGTAATTAGTAGTGATGCACCAATATGAAATTTTCGGCTGATACCGATAGCCGATTATTCAGAACGATATCTGCCGATACTGATAGTTTGGATTTCTTGAGCGAAAAAAAAATCACTCTCAGCTAATGCTGTAAACTATACACAGAACCATCTAATTTAGTAAATTAGAGGTTAAAATGAACAGCAAGACTACTATATTCAATACTATTTATTTTCACATGTATTGTAGTTTTTATTAAAAAAAAAAAAAAAAAACTTATTAACAGATTGATTCAAATATACATATATAATGCAAAACAACTCCAGTGTTTTTTTTTGTAGCTAACTAACCAACTGTGAACACTGGATAACTTTCCTTAGGTTAAGTCGTTTTAGTCTTTCTTTTCAAAAGAAATGCTAATTGAGCGATTATATGAGACATGCTACATCTCAGTAAGTTGTACTGTATCTTTCAACATACATTCTGATGTTCATTCATGTTTATTTTGTGCTATAACTTGTATTAAAGCGGAAAAGACTCGCGCTCAGTGCTGCCACTTGAACTGAAGCTGCTACAGTGATCTGTCACACCACATCTAAGCGTGTTTGAATTTTGTGATAAAATGTACAGAATTTGAAAGCAGATACTTTGTTTCTTATCAAAAGGAAAAAAAGCACAAAGTTCTTCATGATTATTAAATTGGAGGCACATAAATAATGTTTTGTGAAGGGAAAATTACTGACCTGGCAACCCTGACTTGAATGGTGCATAGGATCAGATAGAACTTTTTTTTTTTTTTTGCTTTAAACTGGATGTGCCCTAATTTCAACACAAGAAACGTTTTCTTCACACAAGTTGTGGTTCTGACATGCTTTTATGCTACTGTGCGAATGGCAGGATATAATCAGCCCTGATCACTGGCTGTTTTTTAACAATGGGCTGATAGCCAGTAGTGTAGATAATTGCTTTTATTGTCCGATTATCGGCCGATACATTAGTGCATCCCTAGTAATTACACATTTAAAAATATTACCTTTAAATGTAATTTCAATTAACACACTACACTTAAAATGATCATTTAAATGTGCTTTAGTATGTTAGTCAACACATCAGAATAGGTGCATGAGAAAAACATGATAAACATGATTTAGAATGTAGTGTACAGTAAAATTTATTGTTTAAAAAAGGATAACTTCAAGATTTAAAGTACACTACAAGTGCATATTCAGTACAATTAATTACACTTCTTTTAAACCACCATAGATGACGCACCATGACGCTCCTCAGCCATTCATGCATCTGCATGTCACTGTTAAAATCAGTGGATTCCCAGTGTTCTCCGCTGCAGTTTGGACTCCAGTATACAGTGATTTGAACAGACCTGGAGAATACACTGTATAGTTATGATGGCTTTACTCTTGTGTTTTACAGATCTTATAGAGTCCCAGAGGTTTTACATTCTGTTTAGCTCAACATGGTATCGTTCACACTCTGTTCTTTAGGCTGCGCTCTGAGGCAGCGTCTTCTCTTTGAACTGTTTCATACTTTTATTTTTAGAGCAGACTCATTTTTGTTTTCTGTATTATGTATTCGTGCCAGGTAATAATATTAGCTTTCAACAATGGAATGATACTGTGGTCGTGTGCCAATGTTTGGAGAAACATATCCGACAGTCATTTTCAACCCATTCTGTTATGCTTTGGCAGCGAGTGAGAGATATCACACAGCAGGCTGATGGCAGTTTGTGAAACATCCAGGCATTTTAACCAAGCTGGAAGCAACAAATAAAGCTCATGTTATGGTCAGAAGACTTGCGTGATGTTTGAGTTTAGATGTATCTGTAACAGAAGCTTGCCGAAACAGTTTTACATTAATGGAAAAAATGTGACCTTGGTTTTTTGGGTGGTAGTTCGGCTTCTCGGTAGAAAAGAACAAAAACTTTTGTCATATTTTGCATCTCATCTCGTTGCATTGGAGCATGTGTGCTAACTGCTAAGCCTGCTAGGCTCCAACTTAACACTTATATGAGGGGATGTTAAATTAAAAAGGTTTGCTTTTTCTCTTCAGGGGCCACAGAGGAGCCGGAAGTGATTCCAGACCCGGCCAAACAGACCGACCAAGTGGTGAAGATTGCCGGCATAAGCGCTGCCGTCCTGGTCTTCATTCTTCTGGTGCTCGTGGCCATCCTGCTGGTGAAGAAAAGGTAAGATAGAGACATTTGGCTCTCTGAATGTGTGCCGTTACAGTACGTTTGTGTTGGCTCTTGAAATGCCCACGAGCACACCAAACATCCTCCTTCCACCGCCATCTCATCACATCATCAGCACCCAGGGAGCAGCCGCAGGGTCATCACCACTACCGTCAGCAACTACACGCCACCGAGGGGCCGCTCGTTTCGGCAGCCTCTGCCTTCCAGCGTAACGAGGCGAAATCTCAATTAAAGCCATTAAAAGAGAATCAGATCCACACACAGCAAACCCGTTCATGTACACTTACAGTATGAGGACCTCCAATAGACACAGTGCTCGTTCTGAAATCGTATTATCCGCCCTAACAGATGCCCTCTGCCGTTTTACATTTCACTTTTTCACATTTTATTGTATCTTGAAGGTGTTTTATAAGTTACCAAAATTACACACCAATTCAAATACACACAACCTTTCAAAGGTTTGGGGTCTGTAAGATTTTTGAATGTTTTTGAAAGAAGTCTCTTCTGCTCACCAAGGCTGCATTTATTTGATCAAAAGTACACTGAAGACCGCAATATTGTGAAATGCTATTATAATTTAAACTCAGTGGTTTATATGTAAATGTGTAGTAAAATGTTATGTCCTGCTGTAAAGCTGATATTTCAGCATCATTACTCCAGTCTTCAGTGTCACATGATCCTTCAGAAATCAATCTAATATGTTGATTTGCTGCTCAAGAAACATTTCTGATTATTATCAATGTTGAAAACGGTTGTGCTGCACAATATTTTTGTGGAAACCATCATAAATTTCATTTTTTCAGGATTCTGTAGGGAATATTGAACAGCATTTATTTGAAAGAGAATTATTTTTTTTTTTAACATAAATGTCTTTGCTGTTGCTTTTGATTAGTTTAATGCATCCTTGCTGAATAAAAGCATTCAGTGTTTTCCAGAAAAAAAAAAAAAAAATTAAATTAAAAATCTTACTGACCCCAAACTTTTGAACATGATTTTGGAACTGTTTGATTTTCGGAGAAGCCGCATACTCATACATTCACTCTTAAAAATAAAGGTGCTTTAAAAGGTTTTTCACAGCGATGCCATAGAAGAACCATTTTTGGTTCCACGAAGAACCATTTAGTCAAAGGTTCTTCAAAGAACCATCTCTTTCTTACCTTTTTATAATCTGAGGAACCTTCTTTCACCACAAAGAACCTTTTGTGAAACAGAAAGGTTCTTCAGATGTTAAAGGTTCTTTATGGAACCATTTAAACAAAAAGGTTCTTCTATGGCATCGTGAAACACCTTTATTTTTAAGAGTGTTGAATAGTCTGAATGCACTGCATTTTGGATCAAGAATTGGATGGTGCCTGCTGAAACTGTAAATGTCACGTTGCACATCATATCCAGCAACTTTATATTCCATATGTCTAAAAAAGAAGTACAAATATCACATGTACATTATTTTTATTTTAATATTATTTTTTTCATTACGTATTTGAACAACTTCTGACAATAACTCTATTGCATGGAATACGATGGTGCAGACACTGAATTAAACCCCTTGCACATGTATTTGTGGGTAGATTATTAGTATTAATAGTCTGGTTTTGAGAGAGTTTGCAGCAGCAGCCAAAGACTGACTAGCACATGAATCAGCATTAGTCTGTTAGAAAAGTTGCATGTAAGATGTGTTGCAGTGCAGCGCTGTAGAGAAAGCTGATGTGTGTCTGTGAAGTGAACATTCACAGGACCCACCAGAAAGTTTTTGATATTTGTGAGATGAAGGAATAGAACAAGTGTGTTTGGAAATATCATGACACTGAGTGTCTGTTTCTCTGTGGCTGTGTGAGTCTAAAGCAAGACAGTCTGTTTTGTTCAGATGAACTTGTGTAAATGCGGTAGGAGCCTGTGCTCTGCTCCTCTCTGCTGATTGTTTTGATGGGGCTGTGCTTTATGTGCAAGTCCACCTCCTCCAGATCATCTGACAAACTCAAACTACTTGACTCTTACTTTCGCTTTTACTCTCTCTCTCTCTCTTGCTCTCTCAGTGGTTCTTGCTGCTTCTGTCTAATGGCTCCATCATGTGGCGTTTTGTTGAACGGCAGGCTGTTTAAAGCACTTCCACTTATGTACAAACACAAATCAATGCTCATAACAGACCAGACTGGAAACATTAGCTGGTATAATTTGCAAAAGCTCTTTTTTGTAATTCAGTTAGACCTATAGGTTGTCTCATAAGACTCACATTTGTAAACACACTATAAACATAATAAATAGTGAGGTTTATCCAGGGAAACTCAAACTCACTTTATCTTGGGTTAGAGCAGAAAGGTCATTCCTCGTGTTATCGCATGCAATTTTGTTAGACTGTGCTTTGATGATGTTGGGATATTTTTCATGGCAAATGTAGTTCATAAATGTTTATGTAAGAGGGAGAAGAGGACATCAGAGAGCGTTCATTTGATCATTTGAGAGGAGAGTCTTAAGTACATACTACATGGCAAGGGGTTCTGTTTGAAGAGAAAGGCTACATGAATTTGTAGTTTGTGACAGTTTTTTGTGTCCAGATCTTCTCTTTCCTAAATTCCAGTGACATGTTTTTTCCCTAAAGATCCTGTTCTTGCTGGGGTGTTGTTTTTCTCTTCCCTCATCCTTCCCTCTTGACCTTAGAACCCATGTCTCTGCTTTTTTGAGTTCTAGTTAGGAAGCTCAGTGCCACTGAGTTTTGAAGGTCTCTTGCTTTCGCTCTCAAATACACACAGTTCATGCTTTATATTCATTGTTGCACTGGCAGCATAGAGGAAACTTCAGTAACCTTTAATAACAAATAAATGTGGAGGCTCAGGGATCTTTTGAATCTTAGAATAGTCAGAAGTCAGAAGGTGCTTTATTTCCAAGTATGTTTGCACATATAAGGAATTTGTTTTGGTGACAGAAGCTTCCAGTACACAGAGACAACAACAACAACACACAGATAATAAAAATAAAGATATGTGAATAAAATAAATAAACAAAAATAGGCAAAAAAAATGTATGTACAGGTGCGCTATAGTATAGAATAGAATAGAATAGAATAGAATAGAATAGAATAAGATGGTATTGCACATATTTTTATTGCACAATGGGGAGAGCATTTAACTGTTCATGAGGTACATTGCCTGGGGGAAGAAACTTCAGTGTTCAGAGCATTACATGCATTACATATTGCAATACTCAAAAATTATTATTATTATTATTAAACAAATAGAAATGTAATACATTTAATGAGTACACAATGTAAAAGGATTATTTTTCTAGTGTTAAATAATCAGAGTTCCATAATCAAAATGCAACACTGAATGTAACACAGATGCAGAGATGTATCGAGTTCTAGTTTAAACTGCAGGTCAGTACGAACACACACATGCTCCACTAGACAACAGCAAACCATATTATTTAAGCCGATCAGTCATATGTGCATCCAATGTACTTTTCTTTCTTTTTGGGATGCATTTGTGTGTGTTGTGGTGATGCTGTGGCTGCTGTCTGGGGATAGAAGTGAACAATAAATAGGTGTTACTGAGTGTGCTTTGTTTTTAGCCTATATTTATAAAACATTATAAGGGTATTTTTAAGGCATTATAATGAATGCATAATGTATTATAAAAACCTTATAATATGTTATATCATCTTATGAATATTCATAAGAACAGTTTTAATGTCTTACGCCGGTTTCACACTGGATGCGCAAGCAGAGCAGAGGCAGCGCAGAAGCGGTGCGTATGCAGGGCGTGAGCAGCACGCGCCCATTGTGCTTTCACACTGGTAGGCGAGTATCATTCATTCGGTGACGCTTTTCAGGTGTTCTCCGACAAGTGTTTGTCATTTGCTTTGATTTATGATATAGGCAACATGTGATGCGGCCGTGTTCCCCTCTGTCTCACACACACGTGCATATAACATGCTGTACATAGGTAGTTTACAAGATAAAAAATAATCTTAAAGTTAGTAAGTGCCTCTAGTTGTAATAATGTAAACAGGCCTTTTAAGCTTGAGCAATAACAATAAATTATTGAATACATTTTCAGACAAAGGTCGTCTTAATGATTCCCAGTTTGGTTAATTAAAGCAACAGTTTTTCAATAAAGAAAAGAATATGTAAAAGTAGGGTATTTGGGGTAAAAATCGCCCCTGCTATTGGGGCTAAAAGGCACAATAATTTACAAGATAATTAATAGATGACTGACTTTTCCATTTGTTGACATGACATGGTTAGATTCAGATGGTAAATATCACATATGTATAATATTATAATACATAATATATACATATACATAATATTATATTATAGAGATAATCACCATATTTATAATGAAACCATCATATTTAAAAACATATCATTTATAAAAAATATCATTTGTTGTTACTACTGTAAATCTATATTAAATTAAATTTAATTATGCGATCTCCTTCAATGCTTTTAGAATCTTCACATTTAAAAATTATTTTGTTTCTGTATATAATTTAAAAATTATTTTGTTTCTGTATATAATGACAGTAGCCTATTTATTGATTGATTGATTATTTTATTTATCAAAATAAGCAGAAAATAGTACAAACTTTGCTAACTCGATTGTTTTGAATGAACAAGTATTAATTTAATATTTATTAATAACATTATTAAAAAAAAAAAAAAAAACATTATTTTAGCTAAAGTAGGCTATATACTGTTTTTTTTTTTTTTTCGCCCATGCTGGAGAGCCTTTTACCTCGTGGTTGTGAAACACGAAACTCACTTACATGATTTTATGGTAAAATTGTTATTTTTCATGTTAATCAGGTCAATTTTGATCAAGAACAATGCACTATGGCTTTAACCCAGCGTAAGTGGCGCTGCAAAAATACACTCGGCGGCGAAACGATCGCGGCACTGCCGCTTCTGCTCTGCTCCTGCTACGCGTTGCCGCGCCGCAACTGCGTGCGGTGTGAATGCTCTAATCTGTTAACATGGGCGCCGAAAAACATATGCGCTGCTCACGTCCTGCTCACGCGTGCAGTGTGAAACCGCCGTTATAAGATTTACTTATTTGTGGTTATAGCTAAAGAGTATGATGATTTATAACACAATGAACATGTTGCATCCCCTTAAGTTACAATGGATTATATTTCTCATAGTTATAATGTATTATAAGTCTTATATCTTGCCATCTTTCGTATGCTACTTTACCTAAAGCAATCAATAGCCACTTTAAGTATAGTTACAATAATAATAATAATAATAATAATAATAATAATAATAATAATAAAATAATTATAATAATATTTTTTTTTTTTCTTTCTCAAACAGCCATATATCAGATCAGATGAATGTGGGATATGACACATTTGCTTTTTTTAAACTATTTTTACTGTAATATCAGTTTTATTTTGATGGTACCCTTTAGTCCGCTGTTGCAACTACACTCTGCAACTACATGTCAACTAGCAGTCATTGGAGTATTAGTAGTACGTCTGCTAAATATGTGCTAACACTTTATTTTGATGGTTCCCCAAAAGACAAACTGACTATAAGTAACTTTGCAAGTACATCAACATTCTGCCTACCCTAATCTTAACATAAGCCTACTAATACTCTGTAAGTTGAGTTAGTTGACATGTAGTTGCAAAGTTGCTTATAGTCGACTCTGGTCAGTAAACTAAGGGGAGCATCAAAATAGAATGTAACCTAACATATAAACATTGCAATTTTTTCAGTTGAAATTATTAACTAGCTCACATCAGAATTAATATTAGCCTCACAGGGAACACTCAAATAACACTCCACACCTAACCACTTACAAGATGTAGTAAGATACTGTGCAGATCTTAAATAAACAACTTCAAGATATATAGTCCATTATAAATGTAAAATAAGATTTAATATGGTGTTCATTGTGTGTTATAAATAAAAATAAAAATAAAAAATAATTGTATCATAATTGTTGTTATGATTATTTAAAAGATGATATAACATATAATGTATTATGCATTCATTATAATGCCTTAAGGATACCCTTATAATGTATTATAAATATGGGCTTCATAGAAAGTGTTACCAATCTTACTTATTTTGTGTTGTGGGGGATAAAGCACCCTGACCCAAGAGCACTAGGCTGTTTCTTCATCCTCCTCCATACTTCATTCATTCTGTACAGTAGTACTTAGAAGGTGCACAAAGTCATATTTCATTCATTTTGCTAAACAAGAGATACAACACGGGGTGTTAAACTGACACCTGTTACTGTGGATACAGCGTCGCAAAGCAAAGTTGCAAGCGTCTGGCTGGTTCTGCTGTTGTAGAAAAACCATCGTCTCCCACGATTACTTTATTCTGAGACAAAATGAGCAGTATTGAATAGACATCATTTCAAACAAAACGTCTTTTGTTTTACTAACCAAACTTTATTTAGGTGGAGTGTAGTGCACCGTTAAACACTTTTCACAGATGTGGGACCTTTAGTTTGTGGCGGCTTCATTTTTGCGTGTTTCGCCATCCTGTTAAAATGAAATAATATGTGCATATACTGAACCTCGACACACAGCAGTAAATATAAATGGCTCTTTTCCAACTGAGCAATGGATTACCGATGTTTTCCGGTCAAACTGAAGATACTGCATCTTTAAAACAGTGGTCATCGACGCTGCTTATTTTGCAGGAAGTCAGCAGCTTACCGATTTGATTTGCAGCATTTTTATTTCTTTCTTTGTGCATTTTTGGTTGTGCTCTACATATGTGATTTTTTTTTTTTTTTCTTTTCTTTAAAAATGGCTTTTTTAATATTTTTCAGTCATCTGTGCTTCAAGATTTATTGCAGTGATTTATCAAGTCGGCGCGCCTGAAATGCATGATGAAATTGAGCAGCCAGAGATTTTGCATGCTCTGATTGCGTTTTGTTTCTTTTCCTCCTTCTACCAGACGACTGTCAAGTAAATAGGGTTTCAGATTGCACGCAAATGTACAAGACATGCATGTTTCGATGAATGCCACCAACGAGGGCGACAGAAATCAGGCTAAAAAAAGCTTCCATCAGAACTGCTGTTGACTAGTTATCTGTTGCTTATGTTGGTACGGTTGATTCCCACATTGCTCTCACCAATATCTCTTCATCTGTTTGTGCTGTTTCTCATTCGCTCGCCAGGAGGAGCTACTATTCGTACTCATATTACCTGTAAGTAACAGAGACGCTCAGACCAAAGCAAAAGCAAAACGGTGACTTACATGCAGGGCTCCCTGCTCTCTGTCTATGCTTAGTCCTGTTAGTCTTTTAAAGATGCAGTATCCTTTTTTCAAGCGAAAACACAAATCGCTTTGACCAATCACGTTCCTTTGCATTGTAGTAGTTCTTGGACATGCTCGGCGACGGTCGCATCCAAGCGGTGTTATTTGAAAAAAGAATGCTGCACTTGTGTCTGTTATTCGTCTGTTTTTTTGGGGGTTGGTTTTGGTTTGGTTTTGGGTGTGTGCATGTGTGTGTGTGTGTGTGTGTGTGTGTGTGTGTGTGTGTGTGTGTGTGTGGAATAGTTACTCACCTTGTCTCCATCCACCTCTCATCCTCACATACTCATCCATTCATTCATTTGGTGAAGAGGGTGTTTTTCATGTGTCCCCGGTTGGCCTTTAGTCTGCAGCTAAAACTATCTAGCAGGTGACTCAAGTGCTGCTTTGATGGCTTTCCAACAGTTCCTGTGACATCTTTACAAAACCGCTTTATGAAATATCAAGAGAATCCTGCTTTTATCTATTCTTGTCGAAAAGAGCACAGAAATCTTGTAACAAATAGGAAATGCATAAATCATTTACATTACAAATCATCTTTCACAGCTCCGCATTGCATTTCATGACATGTCACTTTTATAAAAAGTAAAACCATGAAAAGTGAATATTTTTTGGTTCCAGTAAATCCATTTTTTTCTATGTTTGCCTTTTAAAAAACACATACACAACCTAAGAACAAAACTGACACACATGGAAAACCTCTAATTGCAAAAAATGTCTTGATCAGTGTTTAGTGTTGTTTTACAAATTTCTATGCATCCTTAAATCAAGACCAACTTGGTTTAAGAAGCAAAATTGCATAATATAAGACATATGTCTTTTTGTACAAATAAATTGTGAATTAAGCCCTTAAAACCTTCCTTTAGATTTCCAAATCACTCATGTTGGAATGTACATTTTACAGAATAAGTAGAATATTTTTGTGATATTTTTTTAAATAAAAAAAAATAAATAAATAAAAAAAACAGACAGCCCTTATCTCCACCAAAAAACTGAAAATGATTCGACACATTAATCCTAGGTTGATTGCACTGTAACAAGTTTATATCACATTTTGTCTTGCAGCTCGACATTTATGAAAACAAGGCAAAAATGCTGATTAAGAACATTATTTTCTGCAGTTTTATTATGTTAGTCAAAAATACAACAGCTCTTTTTACTAACGTGCCTACACAAAAAGAAAACTTTGAATTTAAATTTCAAGCACAAAATGACCTGCACAGACAGCAAAGATCCCTCATGAATGCCAAAAGTAATTTTTTAACAACAAAATCTTTAAAAACAATCTCTTTTGATCGAACAACATGTTTCAGTAACAAAGAGAGCAATTTGAACAGGCATGGTTTTATTTCTCTGAATCACATCCACTAATTTGCAAGCATTTCCTAAAAGTTGTCCTGTATCATGGAACTAAAGCTTTCCTATTGGATCATCCCTTCTTCTTTTTCCTGTGTTTTGTTTATTCCTAAATGTGGGTGCTTTGGGTGGGGTGAAGTGATACAGTTTTCTGGAGTAATAGGTCTTTAACGATTCTTTCTTTAACTGGGTTATCAGGAAGCTCGCCAAGAAGCGCAAGGACGCCATCGGAAACACCCGTCAGGAGATGACGCACATGGTCAACTCCATGGATCGCAGTTATGCCGACCAAAGCACTCTGCACGCCGAGGAGCCCATGTCCGTCACCTTCATGGACTCGCACAACTTCAGCAACCGCTGTGAGTACTCAAGTCCTCCAGAACAGCTTGTATAAAGTTGTATAAAAAAAAAAAAAAGTCGGGCCTTGGTTTTTGTCAACATGGAACATTGTAGAATCATATCGAGCTTGCCTGAGGATTTCGAAACTTCCACTTCATATGTGTGAGGAAACATTGTAAAAACAGAAACGCACAAAACCTACATGAAGAGAGTGATGCGTGTTTAGTGTGTGTAATGACAACATTTTCTTTTTGCTCTATAACACCAGGAGTTTAGATTATTTACATCGCCCAACCCAATGCAAGTGCATTTAATTGCCATTTGTGCGCCTCTGCAATTCACATAGCGTCCAGGTTAGTTATTAGTAATGACCTGATATCGCATGATCGTGTAAAACGCACCCACGTTGGAGCGCTTCTGTTGAAACATGAGTAAAATCTCAAGTGCAGATGCAGCAGTAAGGCTCCTGTAGTGATTTCAGTTTCTGAACATCCTGAGCTCTTGAGATTTTGTTTAGTGTTTTTGTTTATGATAACTCTGCATGTTTCTCTGCAGTGCCTAACGACCCTCTCGTGCCAACAGCTGTATTAGGTGAGGATTCGGTGTATGGTGTGCCCATGTCTGTGACTGGATCACTGGAGTTTCAACAGAGCAATTCAGTTCAATCTGTGCCATGGCTCAAAGGGAACTTGAAATCAGTTTACTTGCTTTTAATATGTCATTTGGTTTTACTGTGCACTTATGCTAATATTAAATCAGTGCATGTTACAGTGAAAAAATATTTCAAAGATTTCATAATATATATCCTCAACATGTATTCACCTTCTTCTCATGACAAAGGAGGTGTGAGTGAGGAAATTAACTAATATTATAGACCACCCTAGTCAAATCACAATGAATAAAATCAATCCCTTCCCTACACAATTAATACATTATGCCATAGAAGTGAAGCACACTTTCATGTTGTCTTTAATTTGTCCATATTTCCAGCCAAACACTGCTCCCCCAATAAGTTAATGTCAAGTCATGAGTTTTTCTTCAGAAGAGAACTGAATTGAGCTGAGTACTCCTGATGCACATAAAGACCTTCATTACCCAGCATGCATCACTCATGTAGCCCCCCCACCATGTTCCTGTTGTGTTACATAGAACAGGGTTTCTCAATCATTTCCACGGCTCCTCCTGTATTGCACAGTAAACTGAAGTGCTCGGTTCAACTGATGGACTCAGACACATCCAAAACATGCAGCGCAGGGAGCCTGTAGGAACGGATCGAGAACTACTGTGCTTGAAGAATCAAATCCCAGAATGTTACAAATGTTTTGTGAGACGACTGGTGAAGACGGTGTGTGTCAGTAAGAAGACGTACTGTGTTTCTGCTACTGTGGACTCACACATTTGCTAAACGAGGACATAGTGTAGATTTCCATTGTTTTTATACGGCTATCGAGGCCATACAAAGATATCCCCAAAGACAGGTAATAGATTTAAAATGCATTTATTTTATACTAAGTATAGTTCAAGTCTGTTAACATATTTACTGACATATCACTCAAGACTTACTGATATAAAAATGGGGTCCTACTTTATATATAGTGGCCTTAACTACTAAGTACTTACATTAAAGTGAATCATTTTATATAATGCACTTATTGTGTACATATATGTATTTTCGTTGTACTTACATTTTAAAATGCCTGCATGTAATTACATCTGTAATTAATTTCTGTAATTACATTTATAATTACACTGTTGACCCATCCCTTACACCTTAAGCCTCTTCCTAACCTTACCCGTATCCCACCTCAATAGCAGCAAAGGTGTTTTGCAATACTATATGACTACATTAAGTACATTGTACTTATTTTTTGATGTAAGTACATAGTAGTTAAGGCCCCTTAAATACACACTCCACTTTTTTTGAAAATAAAAATTTGAAAATTTTCCAACTCCCCTAGAGTTAAACAGTTGAGTTTTACCATTTTCGAATCCATTCAGCCGATCTCCGGGTCTGGCAGCAGCACTTTTAACATAGCTTAGCATAGATCATTGAATCTGATTAGACTGTTAGCATCTCGCTCAAAAATGACCGAAGAGTTTCGATATTTTTCCTATTTAAAACTTGACTCTTTTGTAGTTACATCGTGTACAAAGACGGCAATGATATTATGCACGACAATGATATTACAACTCTGCATCTACACAAACTTAGTGCCGGTCACTTTTAGGCGCTGCATAATATCATTGCGCCTGCTGCACCCATGGTACGGCAGCAAAATTCCTTGATTATTACTCCGGAATGAGAGTATAGTTTCTAGCCATAATCGACCTAGAAAATCGCAACTTTTCATTTTCCGTCAGTCTTAGTACACGATGCAACTACAGAAGAGTCAAGTATTAAATAGGAAAAATATCGTCATTATATATGGTCATTTTTGAGTGAGATGATGTCGGTCTAATCAGATTCAATGATCTATGCTAAGCGATGCTAAAAGTGCTACCATCAGACCCGGAGATCAGCTGATTGGATTTGAAAACGTTAAATCGCAACTGTTTAACTCTAGGGGAGTTGGACAATGAGCCTATTTTCAAAAAGGTGGAGTGTTCCTTTAATAAAAATTGGGACCAAAAATTTTAATTAAAGTTTACTTGGAGTACTACTTGTGCACAATGCACACTTCTTAACATTAAGCCTAAAATGTGTTTTAATGATGAGTATTGATGAGGATTGTATGACATTTAAATAATATCAGTCTTTAAATGCAAGATATTTAAAGTATACTTGCAATAGTTCCACTTTAGCACAATCAGATATACTTCAGTATATCTTTAGTTGAACTTCAGCACTACTTCTGCACAATTAAAGTACGTCAAGTACAAAATTAGTTGTTTCAATTTAGCAGACTTTAAATATACCCGTTTAGTACACTAGAAGTACAATTGCAAGGTATTTTATTAAGTACATAATATGTACATTTATTTGTAGTATACTTAGCATAAAATAAATGTATTTTAAATACATTTTAGTATATTTATTTTTCACTAGGGTAAAACTACTTTATTAGAATTTTCATTATTTTCCTTTTTACATTTTAAAGGTCATTTATTTTTTTATTTTTTTTAATATATTTTAAAAATTCAAGTGTACTGAACTGCAACTTCATTATTACAAACGTGCAATTATAAATACATCTAAAATACAAATGATATACAAGTTTCAATAGAAATGACATTGATATTAAAGTATATTTTAGTTTTTTCAAAAATGCTTCTTAGTAAATTCAGCAGTAACACTTTAACCATATACCAAAGATTATAATTATGATTACAAATAAAGATGTACTGAAGTCCTAATTAAGTGTTTCACAAACACTCTAAAGTTCAACTAATTGCATTTAACATAAATTTAAACTATAATGTGTTTTCATTCAATTTAAATGAACATGCATTAAGTATTAAGTGTTAAGTATCTGAAAACATTACAGTACTTTCAGTTCGCATATATTTTCTTTTAAAGTATTTTATTTCCGTAATAAGTACATTAGTCTTTTTTAGAATTATGCTAAAATTTATCATGAAAACATTCACATTAATGAAACATTTTAAAGACTGCCGGATGCTTAATGTAAAACCTGGAAGCAGAATCGAATGAGAAGCACTAATTTGTGTGTTTTAACGAAGCCTCATCATACACACACACACCCACATGACATTATGAGTGTTCCCGGAGCTTGTGGGATGATGCCGAAACTGAACTGACAGCTTACACGTAAACCTAATATAACTCCAGTCATCTGGGTTAACAGTGTCAGATGCTAACACAAAGCTAACATGACAGAACAAGCAAGAAAGAAAGGCATTTTCTACGGTGGTGTGATGATGGTGATGATGATGACGGTGGGGTATTAAAACGTCCCTCTAGGCCACGGCTCTGGCAGAGACAGTGCTGAAGTGTAGAGGACGACACTTCATCCAAACAGCTGCATCTTTCTGACATCTGTGATGAAGACAAGTTACAGTCCCTCATAAGATGTAACCGAATAACGTCTGATTAAGTCTGCCGAAACCTTTACAAGTGGCTCTGTCAAGATGTAGGCCAGCGCTGTGTAGAAGCAACACTAAAATGTGCACTCGTCTTTGTTCTCGAGAATAGACGGGGGTTATTTATAAATCATTTCCTGTGGTTGCGATTCTTGTGTATTTGATAATTTTCAGAGGTATCTTTTGTGGTCCAGTATATATATATATCGATGTGGCTTTTGCATCTCAACAAAAAACTGCAACTAAAGTGAAATTTGAAGTGCCTTAGCAAATCTAACAGTCTGGATGTGATGTAGAAAGTGGCTTTGTTTGTGCTCCCCCTCGTCTTAGTGTCCTGTAGCTGTGTGCTGTATATGTTTAGTCCATATCACCCCATCAGCTGTACTACAGAGCCCGTGTGTTTGAGCTGACGCTGAACTAAACAACTCTTTTCTCTCCCGCTGCCCCATAAGTGCCTATAACTGGTAAGTGTGTGTGAAGAAACGCCTCTGTCCTGTTCAGAGTGCACAACTCTGGGATTATATATGCATTTGTGAGGTTTTGCGTGTATGTGTCGAGTCCTTTGAGCTTAGCATGTACAAAGGTTTGTCCAAAGCTCATAGTGTGCGTTTCAATAAATCTTTCCCGACCACTTTCTCAGATGAGAACCACACAGCAGCGGCCGAGAACAGCAGACTGCTGGACATCCCGCGGTACCACTGCGAGGGCACCGAGTCGCCCTATCAGACCGGACAGCTCCATCCTGCCATACGAGTGGCCGACCTGCTGCAGCACATCAATCTGATGAAGACCTCCGACAGTTACGGCTTCAAGGAGGAGTATGAGGTTAGGCTGCGAACGCGCCGCTCTCGTGACACGCTGAAAAAACAACAGTCAAAGCTGTCAGTCTAGTGCATGTACACACAGACCGATGACTTGACGAAGTAATCTTAACTGGAAGCAATAAAGATCGCCTTCACACAGATTTCCTGAAACTTCCTTGTCTTTCATTATTCAGATGGACTATGGAAATATTTTAAAGGAAAAGTTGACCCAAAAATGAAAATTTGCTGAAAATGTACTCACCCTCAGATACTCCTTCAAGATGTAGATGAGTTTGTGTCTTCATCAGATTTGGAGAAATGTAGCATTGCATCCCTTGTTCACCAGTTGATCCTCTGCAGCGCATGGCTGCCATCAAAATAAGAGTTGACAAAAACAATCCACCAGTACCATACACCACTCCAGTTCATCAGTTACATCTTGTGAAGCCAAAAAATGTGTGTTTGTAAGACATTTTTAACTTCAAATTGTTGCTTCCAGCTAAAATATGAGTTCGTAATCCATAACAATGCTTCCACCAGTAAAGAAGTCACCTCGCCTGAATCAGGAGAGAAATACGCACAGATCAAGTTTTACACTTTTTGGTTTCACAAGATGTTAATTGATGGACTGGAGTTGTGTGGATTATTGTGATGTTTTTATCAGCTGTTTGGACATTTTGATGGCACCCATTCACTGCAGAGAATCCACTGGTGAGCAAGTGATGGAATGACACATTTGTGTGAACTATTTTTTTTAATGTCACACTTCTCTAAGAAACCGTTGAAACCCCGCCTCCACAGCATTATACCCACACGTGTTTTGCAGTCATCAGTTTGCTGGTTGCAGGCGAAGAGTGTTGGCGGTTTATTTCATGAAACCACAATCTGATCAGTTGAGTTTATGTGCCAGATGCAGAACAATTTGTTTTGTTTTTCGGCTGCTGAGAGCGCCTGATGCTTCCTTAACTGTTCAGTGATCAAATTTACATGTATTTTCATGCACACAGAGCAAATTAAAACTACTGTGTTGTGCTGATGTTGTCAAATATGATGAAAATATGAGTAAATTAGGATATTGGTTTACTTAAACTCCTTTTGGTTGTGTTGTAATTCATTCTCTGTTTCTCTCTAGAGCTTCTTTGAGGGTCAGTCTGCTTCCTGGGACGCAGCAAAGAAAGAGCAAAATCGAACGAAGAATCGATACGGGAACATCATTGCATGTAAGAGTGTGAGATGTTCTCTAGTTCACTTAATATCTGGCTCCATACACTCTGCTTTAGATGGTTTTGTAGTCATTAAAGGAGAAGTTCACTTCCAGAACAAAAATTTAGAGATCATGTACTCACCTCTTTGTCATCCAAGATGTTCATGTCCTTCTTTCTTCAGTCATAAAGAAATTATGTTTCTTGAGGAAAACATTTCACTATATGGAGATTCCTGAAGAAACATAATTTCTTTACGACTGAAGAAAGAAGGACATGAACATCTTGGATGACAAAGGGGTGAGTACATTATCTGTTCTGGAAGTGAACTTCTCCTTTAAATCACCTTTTGGAGAACATTTGTTCTGTTCTTTAGAAAATCGACATGTACTGGTGCTTTAAGGATGAACATCAAGAACAAGTCATATTTCACCCCAACATCTCAAGACATCATATTGTGCACATAAAAAAAAAATCAATTTAACACATTTCCCCCCAAATTCTCAGGATTTTACGTTAATTCACATTTGCTAGATGCTGTGACCTATGTGTTGTTAGTGTCATGTTTTGTAGTTTGGGAAGTGCATTTAATGTATGCTTATTTAATAAAAACTGTATTATATATCTGTAGAATTACAAACAAATTCTCAGTAGATCTCTATGCATTACGGTAATGATGAGAGAGAACGTGCTTAATCATCATGAAAATAATGTCTCTCTACAAATAATCTAAAAAGGCAATCAACTTTTTGATTTTTGCATTTCTTCCAAATGATTTTGAGGTGAAATATGACCAGTTTTCATGCAATGTAAGAGCTCTTTCACAGCTCACTATCAATCAAGCACACAGTCAGCATCATGCCAACAAAACAGAAGAGCCCACAGTGCTTTTGTCCTGAATCTGCTCTGTTTGCCGTGTGTCGCGCTGTAGACGATCATTCTCGAGTGATCCTGCAGCCAATGGAAGACGACCCGTCCTCCGACTACATAAATGCCAACTACATTGATGTAAGTGGCGATGCCGCCTCCTCCTCCATTGGCGAACGTGTGAGAAACGTCTCTCCCTCCCTCGTATGTGAGGTCTTTTATGCATGCCTTTGTCTCAACTATACACAATTTACAGCTTTCTTTTCTTCCTTGTTGGAGGTGCTTGCTGACTCACTGACATTGTTGTGCTCTCTCTCACTCTTATGCGGTTGATTTTGGGGCGGTAGATTTGGCTGTACAGGGATGTAAGTATCACTGTAGGCACATTCGAACACACTTCCCCTCCCTGTCTCACCTTTCCATGCCCTGAAGCTCACCTGCACGGAGCCGCTTGCGCCGCCACACGCCCAGCTCCATTCTGTCGCTCTTCCTCATGCTGCGGCTCATCTGCTTTGCCCGTGGCGTGGACGTCATGCATGTTAACATCCCTGGCCTGTGTTTCAGTTAACGCTCATGATTTTGGTGTCGTGTGTTTTAGTTTTCGTGGGAGGGGGGATTTGATGTCGGGTCTCCCTGCAGTGTGTGTGTGTTTGATTCGTAGAAATCGTGATGTGTGTGTGTTGAGATTACAAGTCTCAAAACAAAACTGTTAAAAACATAATTTAGCCCAATTTTGCATAGCCCACTGTAAAATCAATTACTCTCAGATTTGAATTGTTTGCTGCCTTCAACAAAATCCTTATTTTTGTTGCTCTTGCAGGGATATCAGAGGCCCAGCCATTACATCGCAACTCAAGGTAAATGAGCATTGTTAAATAAATCATCTTTTCTTTGTTGCCAAGAACAAAAACTGACAGATGTTTAAATATACCCTAGTAAAAAAGTAAAAGATTTAAAATGCGTTTATTTTATACTGAGTATAGTTCAAGTCTATTAACATATTTACTGACATATCGAGACTTACTGAAATAAAAATTGTAATTAAACTTTATTTAGAGTACTACATGTACGTACAATGTGTGTTTCCTAATATTAAGCCTAAAATATGTTTTAATGTCACTGTTGATGAGAATTGTATGATCTTTAATATTTTACATTTAAAGACTGATATTATTTCAAGTGTACTTGAAGTATATTTGCAGTAGTTCCAATTTAGTACAATCAAAAATACTTCAGTATGTTCTTTGTTGGACTTCAGCACTACTTTTGCACAATTAAAGTGCATTAAGTACAAAATTAGTTGTTCCAATTTAGCAGACTTTAAATATACCAGATTAGTATGCTAAAAGTAAAACTGCAAGGTAGTTTTATTAAATACATAAGATGTAAATGTATTTGTGGTATAATTTAAAATACATTTATTTCATGCTTTTTAGTATATTTATTTTTCACTAGGGTGCAATTGACCGAAAACATTTGTCTAACAATAAATGCACTTACAATAAAAAAAAATGGCAACCTAAAAATGTGAACATCTACAAGAACTAGTTTCAAGTAAAAAATGCTGTATCAGCTGACATATATTAATTTAAAACACCAAAACTACTTTATATGGGTAAATCATTTAGAAATATCTCTTTAAATGAATACATTCAGGTCACCACTTTTACAGTGAACAATCCAGAATAATATCCTCCAGATTACAGTGCATGGACTTGCTACCCTAGTGAAAAATAAATATACTAAAATGTATTTAAAATACATTTATTTCATGCTAAGTATACTACAAATACATTTACTTACTATGTACTTAAAAATAATACCCTACAATTGTATTCTTAAAGTCTGCTAAATTGGAACAACTAATTTTGTACTTAATGCACTTTAATTGTGCAGAAGTAGTGCTGAAATTCAACTAAAGATATACTGAAGTATACAGGTATATGAATGTGCTAAAGTGGAACTACTGCAAATATACTTTAGATACACTTTAAATATTTTGCATTTAAAGACATTTTGCATATTTTAGGCTCAATATTAGAAATGTGCATTGTGCACAAGTAGTACTCCAAATAAAGTTTATATCAGTAAGTCTCGAGTGATATGTCAGTAAATATGTTAACAGAATTGTACTATGCTTGAACTATTTCTAAAATAAATGCATTTTAAATCTATTACTTTTTTACTAGGGTAATGCAAATTTTATATACCATCAATGCATTCAACATTATTTATCACAAAACATATCATGCAAAATCTGTCAATTTTAGTGATAACTGAAATTTTGATTGATATGGGAAATAAAGCAGAAGTTCTGGCTTTCCCACAGGCCCTGTCCATGAGACGGTGTACGACTTCTGGAGAATGATCTGGCAAGAACAATCAGCCTGTATCGTCATGGTAACCAACCTAGTGGAGGTGGGCCGGGTATGTCACTATTCTGCCTGCTGAGGGGCCGTTGTGTGTTTTTGTGCTCTGTGATGTGACCTGAAGGCCCCTGCCTGCAAAAAAACCTTTTGAAGAGTGAACGAGGGCTAGTAATCCAGGCCACCAGATCATACTGTGATGATAATTGACAAAAATGGGTGAATCGTACAAAGCCTGTCAGGAACAGGTCATGTTTCACCCTTAAAATCAAAAGAAAGAAATACTAACAAACTTTTGGAACACTTCTCAAAGGGTTGAAGCATGTTTATGTATGCATTTTGTACAGTTGTGCATGCTGTGGATGTTTTGTTTAAATATATCCTTATGCACAAGTGAGAGCATTTGAAATGATTTCACAGCAGTCTTTTTATATCGTAATGTCATAGGACTCACATCTTAAAGCATATAAACAAATGTTCAGCTTTAAGATTTAATCCATATATTAGACTGCTGTGAATCAAGATGCATCTGTGTTGCTTTGCATCACTTGATATGTACTGTATTTAAGTTATTAAATTAGTTGTTTTTAATGAACATGCAACAAGTTGCATTAGAGTGCATGTGATTGGCTCTGTATTTTACGTTTGATTGGTGTTATCCTCCTGTAGGTGAAATGCTATAAGTACTGGCCCGATGATGCTGAAGTTTATGGAGATTTCAAAGTGACATTTGTGGAGGTCGAGCCGCTTGCAGAATACGTTGTCAGGACTTTCACTCTGGAGAGGGTGAGATATTTTGAACAAGTTTAAAGTTTATTGTTTAAACCTTTTGTCAAATATGGCAACTGTTACTAATATTCTGTAGCCCTGAAGGAAATATGAAACCCTGGAAAATATGTAAACCACAAAACCAGTCATAAGTAGCACGGGTATATTTGTAGCAATAGCCAAAAATGCATGGTATGGGTCAAAATTATCGATTTTTCTTTTATGCCAAAAATCATTAGGATATTAAGTAAAGATCATGTTCCATGAAGATATTTTGTACATTTCCTACCATAAATATATCAAAACTTAATTTTTGATTAGTAATATGCATTGCTAAGAACTGCATTTGGACAACTGTAAAGGCGATTTTCGGAATATTTCGTTTTTTTTTTTTTTTTTTTTTGCACCCTCACATTCCAAATTTGCAAATAGTTGTATCTCGGCCAAATATTGTCCTATCCTAACAAAAACATCAATGGAAAGCTTATTTATTCAGCTTTCAGATGATGTATAAATCTCAATTTCAAAAAATGACCCTTATGACTGTTTTTTTGGTCCGGGGTCACATATGTTTAATTTCTTCATGTACTTCATATACAGTGGCCACACAATTTTAAAAACTTAGGTCACAGTTATAATTGTGTGACTTCATTAGATGAAGAGTCTGTATGCGCATGTTTCAAATGCTGCAGGATGTTTTCTTTTCACTAGCATCACTTTTGCTCAGACATATACTTTTAAAAGTCATTTGGTGATTGTTAGTGAATGTATGAAGTCAGTTCTTCCTCAAGTTCACCAGGCGTCCAAGCGAGGAACCACCACACTGTCCACAAACCGCAAACATAGACTGTCTTCATGTTCAACACTGCATCCCTTTTTTTAAATGATGTTTTGCTTTCTCTACACTTGCAGTGGTATATTGTCATTAGTGTGACTTTAAATGTCCAGATTCTTTTTGGGGTCAGTGTATTTGGTGAGAACGTAAATCATTTTTTTCAGGTGCTCAGATGTTTTGTGAATGTTCGTTCTTATTTTCACAGAGGGGTTTTAATGAGGTGCGAGAGGTAAAGCAGTTTCATTTCACTGGCTGGCCCGATCATGGAGTACCATATCACGCAACAGGACTGTTGTCATTTATCCGACGAGTTAAGATGTCTAACCCTCCCACCGCTGGGCCTATCGTGGTCCACTGCAGGTACTGCAATGCATCAACACATGCTCGACACCTTCATACATACAGCCTTTGTGCTGGAAATGTAGAGGTCATTTAAACATTTAACCTTTAACCTGCTGTTTAAAGACAATTTGCAGTGTAAATAGTAGCAAAACAATTCAGACCCGGAAAGACGTAGCATGTGTGAATGAGAGGAAATTAAAAATTGTAAGTGTGAATGTGGCCACTGAAATACATTGCTAATGAAACGTCATGATTGCCTTGTACTGGTTTGAAGACAAGACGGTGATTTCAGAATTATTTTCAGATTTCAAAAAATAGTTCACCCAAAAATGAAAATTTGCTGGAAATGTACTCTTGGATCTTATGCAGTGAATGGGTGCCGTCAAAAGGAGTGTTTACTTGTGGATTATTGTGATGTTTTTGTCAGCTGTTTGGACTGTCATTCTGACGGGACCCACTCACTGCGGAGGATCCATTGTTGTTGTTTGACAAGAGATGCAATGCTCCGTTTCTCCACATCTGATAAAGAAACAAACTCATCTGCATTTTGGATGGCCTGAGTGGGAATACATTTTCAGCAGCTTTTACATTTTTGGGTGAACTATTTTTTTAATGCATCAGTACAACATCAGAAGAAACCACAGATCAACAGCTTGACATTTTCTATCCACTTCTCTGAAGCAGTGCGTAGTTGACTCTGGAGGTCCGTCTCTGTTGAGATCTATTCTTGTGTTGTGGAAGAGAATGCACTGTCATTGGTTTATACCATCATTTCCTGTTCTTAGGGTCTTACCACAGCTCATATGCATATGCAAATTGTCTTGTGGTTGGTTCTGCTATTTTGTCATGCTCACACTTCAGTCTACCAGCGTCCACATCTGACATTGTTGGTCAGTCACAGAAGTTCATACGATTCTTTTGTACTTCTGATTTTCAGCCCATTTAACACATCTGGCAGAAACAATTTTACCATTTTACATTACCACGTTTCTTGTCGTTCATGCCCCAAGAACAGGATGTGGTCTCATCTGCATTGCTGCATGCAAACAAAAAAAAAAAAAGAAAAGAGCAATCCCATGATGCAGCTTTCTTTTCCTTTCAACTGGTTAGCAGTCTTTGATTGCTGCTATCTTTGTTGTTGTGGCATTATGTTGTCGTTCAGTCAGACAGCAAAGATCTGTTTCGAACGCGGATTGGAATGATTGACAGAGATAACTACAGCAACAGACGAGACAAAAAAAATTATCAAAAGTCAAATTATATAATGTATAATTCTTCAAAGAATAATGAAGAAAGAAGAAAAAGAAAACCAGTGATGGCTAACTAATAATAATAAAAACAGTCTTCGCGTGATGTATTTCTATGTTCTTAATTGTAATATTTAAATATTTTATTTCACTTGAATTTAAAGCAGTGTGTACTTATTCTGGAAATATTGTTTGCTTTACTTTTCATTAGCATTAATAATTGACTAACACATTTTGAAATTATTGGAGTTTTTTTAAACAGTTAAACAAAAGTTTTTTTTCATCAGTATCAAAACCAGTGCCGAGAATTGGGAAATTTTACTGGTGTTATGACAGCACTACTAGAAACTAAATAATCAAATAAACTTTTTTAGTTAGTACAAATGTTTAATGTTTTAAAATACGGATATAATTTTAACAGACGTTAAGCAAAGAAATTGACGTAAACCTAGATTTTAATACAGTTTATTTCACATTTAAGAGGATGTACACATTTTTAAAAAGTCTGCTTGTGAAATTTCATACACAGGAGAAAACCACTGCATCAGACAGTTTGCATGAATTAACTGTATCAAAAACTTTATCTCTTTTACAGCACCAGTGTTATTGCCATCCAGTGATGTCTCACACAGTTTTTTGAGCACCCCGTCACAAGTGTTTCGTTCTTAAAAAAAAAAAAATGTCTTGAGACCCTATTTTTTTGTACATAATAAAGCTTTAAAAATAGGTCTGATGTTTAAAAGAGTAGCGTTTAGAAAACTGTGAGCCACTGCTCACAGATACATGCTCTCGTCTCTCACCGTGCATTGTTTAAGCAGTGATGAAATCTATACGAGACAGATGATGATTTTCCTCCCTTTTCTGTTCGCGTCAGTGCGGGAGCCGGCCGGACAGGATGTTACATCGTGATTGACATCATGCTGGACATGGCAGAAAGAGAGGGGGTGGTGGACATCTACAACTGCGTCAAAGCTCTGCGCTCCAGACGAATCAACATGGTTCAGACCGAGGTGTGTTTAAATTACGGTCCTCTAAGATTTTTACCCTACTTAACCCTACTGTGTTTTATTTTTAAAACACCACTGGTTATAAAATTCATCATGTTAATTAATATTTTGTTTTGGCTGTCAAGGTTGCACAGTTTCATTTAATTAGGTATACAAAAAAAAAAAAAAAAAAAAAACAATTTTCCTGTTACTGCCAGTACCTGAAAATGCATGTTCAGAGGCCTGCAGTGTAGCTGCATTGACCTCTATAAAACATCTAGAGGAATGAAACCTCAGTTCTGACCACTAAGGGCCACTGTTGCATTTCTGCAATATTTACGGCAACAACAACAGAAAAGCAGTCAGCCATGCTGTAGCATCTGCCTTGCTGCTATGATGTATGAATTCAGAGTTCATTCCACACATGTAATTCCATCATCTACATGTTAAGCAATTTAATAAGGTTGTCAAAAATGAAAGCGTGTGCATTAACAACACACAACCCTTGTTTTCTTCTGGCTTCCAGGAGCAGTACATTTTCATCCACGATGCCATCCTGGAGGCGTGTTTGTGTGGCGAGACGGCGATTCCCGTGTGCGAGTTTAAAGCCGCGTACTACGACATGATCCGCATCGATTCTCAGAGCAATTCCTCTCACCTCAAAGACGAATTCCAGGTACCTAACAAATGCTGTTTCTTCATATTTATACCTATTTCCTTCAGGACCCAGATTTTTCATGGACATCTAGTGGAGACCCCCAAAAAAATTAATTGTTCAAAAGTAATCAAGTATGTCCTTAATATCAAACATGATTTTGTTAATATTGCTATTAACTGCAGCATCATTCAGTGTTTGGTTTCCAAACATCTCTTGGTGGTTCTGTGTTCTTGGTAGGGAAGCATTTACACCACAAAACACTATAATTAATGCATTCTCATAAAGTTTTGTATTCTTGCATAATTTGACATTAACGACAAAAGATCTCGCTTCTATTCTGAGCAGAATTAGCCCTCACCTTTTGTCCACTCTTTCCTGTCCAGACGCTGAACTCAGTGACCCCTCAGCCTCAGCCTGAAGACTGCAGCATTGCACTCCTTCCTCGAAATCACGACAAGAACCGTTTCATGGACAACCTCCCGCCCGACCGCTGCCTGCCCTTCCTCATCACCATCGACGGAGAGAGCAGTAACTACATTAATGCAGCGCTCATGGATGTAAGTATGGTTTTCTCGCTCTCACTTTTCCTCGTCTCCTTTATGTTAGACGCACGCTCTGTTCCAAAACCTAGTGAGCTGCCGACGGAAGCAACATTTGAGGGCAGCCGAAAGAGATACACTTCTGAGATACCTAGATTTAGTCAGCATTGTGTGTATCAGATCAGACAGTCCCAGAAGTCATCGTGCTGAGCTCAGAGAAATCACTGATGAATAAGAAATGTCTGTTTTAAATACACATACATTTCTTTAAGTACTACTAAAAGTAGTAAACGTATTCAAAACCACAGTTCAGTGCAATAAAAACTGAATTATTTTACTCCAGTGTTTGTGCTGTGGATTCTTAATGCAATGTGCTAACATCAAGCTCTACTGAGTCGAGTCCCTTGTGCACTATGCCGATGTGCAGCATCTCAGATCAGTCATTTTTGAGTTTGCATGCTGCTTTAGAGCGCAGCTGTCAGTGTAGGTACTAGACAGTGAGATCTCTCATTGGATTTTGGAACGGAGCTACAGAAAGCTAGAGACAAATCCAGGTGGCAAGTCCTTTGAGTGGGACAAATGTCAGCTTGAGCCACTTTCAAACCTATTCCAGTTGCTCTATTATGAGCCGCTTAACATGGTGGTGGTGTCATGTGGATCATCAATACAATTATTTGTCTTGAATTAATAAGGCATTCAATTCTTCTTGATGGCTGTATGTGGCCCTAAATTGAACTTTCTTTCATTTGGGTTTTCAAAAACAATAAAGTCCAAATTATTTTAGTAACGTTATTGGAAAGGGTGAGGTAAGTGTAAGTGTGAATCTCTTGCTTTAAAGAGGTAATTTTGTCATTTATTAAAAGACGAGTTCACCTAAACACTGAACACTCTGCCATTATTTCTCACCCTCAAGTCATTCAAAATCTGGATAGTTTTTCCCCCATCTTTCTGTGGAAAACATCTGGAGATGTTCATTTTTATACTACAAAAGTGAATGGTGACCAGTTACTGTCAAGCCCCAAAAAAGGACAAGAAACCACCATAAAAAATAGTCCATATGCACTTTTAACTGAATGCAAGCACAAATGAAGGTCCTTGCACACTGAGTAAGAAATTCTCGTTCCGAAACTTTTGCACATTAAAAAATAAGTCAATCACGTTTACACACTGCCTCGGAAACCGGATCAGGTTACATTTTTTTTTGCTTTCTTTGCATCCATAGCAAGCATTTTGAAAGGTGTTTTGACAATTCAGAACCACTGTCAGAGACGTGTGCATGACAAATTTTGATGAATACTAAAAAACGCATACAAAACTTTGGACTTAGCGTGCAAGGACCTTAAAGGTTCACCCAAAAATGAAAATTAGCCCATTATTTACTCACCCTCAAGGCATCCCAGATGTATATGACTTTCAGACGAATGTTATCGAGAAAAAATGTTATGGCTCTTTCAATGTATAATGCTTATAATGCAATGGGTGTGTGTTTCTCTTCATCAGTCCAAAACAAGTCCAATAAAGTGCATCCATCCATAAGAAAAATATCCATATTTAAAACATAATAATCACTTTATTCTAGCTTGCGCTAACAGTTGTACACAAAAGAAGCTCTGGGCGGATGATATAGGACGTCGGCATTGCGCATGCGCCGCTCAGAAGTAACGAACATGGACACACAGTAAGAGAGCAAAACAAAACAACGGTCACGAATTAGAAGTACAAAACGAGGATTTGTAAAGAAAAATGTCTGAGCATTGCGATATAAGCCAAGAGGAGACTGGTTTTCCTTTGCTAAAGTCAGGATACTTTGCTTCCTTTGCTCCTGTAAACAAACACTGGTTTGTGCGAGACTCACCGGTGGATGCACAACAACGAAATCCTACGTCATCCGCCCGTAGCTGCTTACATTTGGAACTGTTAGCGCAAGCTAGATTAAGGTGAATATTACGTTTTAAATATGGATATATTTCTTACAAAAACACATTGATTCGCTACAGGAGGCCTTTATTCACCCCCCGGAGTCATGTGAGGCACTTTTTATTATGGATGGATGCACTTTATTGGACTTGTTTTGGACTGATTATGCATTATAAAGCTGAAAGGAGCCAGAACAATTTTTAATAAACTCAGACTGCATTCGTCTGAAAGAAGGAAGTCATATACACCTAGGATGCCTTGAGGGTGAGTAAATAATGGATACATTTTCATTTTTGGGTGAACTAATTCTTTAAGACTTGCAATACGAATCTGCTCCTCACCCAAAGATATGACATCAGATGTCTTGCAGCTTGAGTCGTTAGTGAGCATCACAGCTCTTGGTCACTGCATGATTTCATTATATCGAAAACTTAAAGGTTAAAGATTCCTCTGAATCTTCTTTTGTCTTCCACAGAAGAAAGCAAGCCGAATGGGTTTGAAATGACATGAGGACGTGTGAATTTTCAGTTTCTAATTTGAGAATGTATTTGTTTAGTTTCTAGATTGATCTGTGAGTTACAGTGCATCCATCTCCTAGTGCTTCATTTGTCATGGCTGTTTGTGTAAGTGCTGTAGTGAATTAGCTCGTGTCTATCTAATGTAGTGCACTGTTTTTCAATGTGCACAATCTTCCGTATATCTTCCGTTCGGTCAGTGGCGTTCCAAAACAGATCTGTAGATCACAGCCGATGACCTCTGACCCTGGGAGATGGTGATGGCACAGCCAGAATCAGCTAGTTTGACAGCTGAACTCAAAAAGTTGTGATTTTAGAGGGTAATTTTAAATCGCTTCCTCGTACGCTTCACAAACTCTTGGACTTTTTTTAACCAAGCCGTCAGAAGAATACCAGGTAATTTCTGATTCAGTTCTGCCTCTGTTAGACTGGATTTGTTTCGTGGCTTTAGTGGTATGTCAGCACTTTCCATTCAACCTCTCTATACTGGGTTTGCCACAGCATGCAGAGAACAATGAATGCATTTAATCACTTACAGAGATGTACATTTGTCACACTGACACATCGACAAAGACGCGCACACGCAGGAAACGACACGCGTTTATATCATTCTCTCATGTCGAACGCTCACTGTGGTCCTTGCATGATCATACACATTCACACATCGGCCATCCTGAAAAACGTCCCATCTTCGTCTTGGTTGTGCGTAAGTGTCACAAAGCAGAGTGTTTGCTGGAAGTACATTGTGTTCTATGTTGTGCAGAGCTACAGGCAGCCGGCCGCGTTCATCGTGACCCAGCATCCGTTACCCAACACCGTCAAGGATTTCTGGAGGCTGGTGTATGATTATGGATGCACCTCCATCGTCATGCTCAACGAGATCGACTTGGCTCAGGTGAGATTAAAGCTAAAGTGCTTATAAAATGTTCGTGCAATGTATATTTGAGGAATCAGAACACATGAAAGATCAGGTGAAGTCAAAAACAATTTGTTTATGTTCAGCCAAACTGAGCATTTCTTTGGTGTGTTCGAAGGAATAGTTGACCCAAAAATGAATTTTGCTGAACATTTACTTACTCTCAGGCCATCCAAGATGCAAATGAGCTTGTTTCTTCATCAGATTTGGAGAAGTGTAGCATTACATCACTTGCTCACCAATGGATCCTCTGCCGTCAGAACGAGAGTCCAAACAGCTGATAAAAACTTCACAATAATCCACAAGTAATCCAGTCCATCGATTAATGTCTTAAAATGTGAAATGTTGCGTGTTTGTAAGTAACAAATCTATCATTAAGGCGTTTTTAACTTTAAACTTTCTTGATTTCTCTCCTGATTCACACAGGGTAGCTTTTTCACTGAAGGAAGCTATATTATGCATTACTGACTTGTAATGATGGTTTAAAGGTAAAACATCTTAATGATGGATTTGTTTGTTACAAACACGCAACATTTCGCTTCTCAAGATGTTAACGGATGGACAGGAGTGGTGTGGTTTGCTAGTGGATTATTGTGATGTTTCTATCAGCAGTTTGGACTCTCATTCTGACGGCACCCATTGACTCACCCATTGGTGAGCAAGTGATGGAATGACACATTTCTCCAAATCTGATGATGATACAAACTCATCTACATCTTGAGGGGGAATACATTTCCAACACATTTTCATTTTTGCTCCGACTGTTTCATTAATGCTACATCAGGGTTACTGTCAGTGACTCCTGCATGTGTTTGATCCGTGTGTAATCGGTGTGCACAGGGTTGTCCTCAGTACTGGCCGGAGGAGGGGATGCTAAGATACGGCCCTGTACAGGTGGACTGCATATCCTGCTCTATGGACTGTGATGTCATTAGTCGTCTTTTCAGGATATGCAACCTGACCAGGGTGAGTTTTTCTGCATGTCTCTGAAACCCATTGATTATTTTGGCAATGCAACAAAGTGCAGAGCACATACTTCAATGCAGTGCATCGTTACATTGATGTGTGTGTGTGTGTGTGTGTGTGTGTGTGCTTGTCCTAAGCCTCAGGAAGGTTACCTGATGGTCCGTCAGTTCCAGTACCTGGGTTGGGCAGGTCATAGGGAAGTCCCTGCCTCCAAGCGCTCGTTTCTCAAACTGATCCTCCAGGTGGACAAATGGCAGGAGGAATGTGAGGAAGGCGATGGACGCACTATTATACACTGCCTGTGAGTAGATGTACAGTGACCAAAATCAGCTACTTTGTATTGTATTATTAATCATTAGCTTCAGTATTACGTGTGAATGGACAGAAAGTCAGACCACAAAGTCTATTCATAGCTTCCTCTAATATCTTGTCCGTATTTCCTGTCAGTGAAGATATATTTACTTTCACAGTGCTCTCACTGATATCAGATTTACCCACACCCACACATCACAAAAAAAAAAATTGTTCTTTTATATATCAAGTAAATTTGTTTTATTTTGTTTATGAAGCATAAATAAAATGTTCATGCTTTATGCTTAAATTGTTTATGCTGCATGAGTAAAATTAACTTGACATATAAAATAATGTTGACGTAATAGTGGCTTGAATTCGTTTTAAGGGATAGTTCACCAAATATGAAAACTCTGTTGTCATTGACTCACCTTCAAGCTGTTCCAAAACTCTATGAATTTATTTTTTCTGTTGACCACAAAAGAGGTATTTTGAAGAATGTGAGTTTTTTTTTTTTGTTTTGTTTTGTTTTGTTTTTGTAGGTGAACAAGCATCATTAACCACTGTACAGCATACGTTTAAAAGAACACTTGTTGCAAAAAATGAATGAAAATGTGTTATAGTTTAAATTTATATTAAATACAATTAGCTAAAGTTTGCTTTTAGTTTGTAATTACACATTTGCAATGATGATGTTGCAATTTAGTGCATTTAAGAGTTAAAGATATTTTTTAAAATATATTAACCACAAATGTAATATCAAATAACACAGTAGAGTTCATTTAAATCAAGTACTTTGCATGTGCTTTAGTATGTTAGTTTGCACATCAAAACAAGTGCATGACTAAATATTATTAAAACATGATTTATAGTGTACTTTAAAATTGTTCATTTGACATCAATACAAGGCGCACTTTTTAAAAGTTACTTAAGTCTGAAAAATAGTCATGAAAGTGTCTCCTTTTAAGTACACTTAAGTGCCCTTTTTAATTAATAAATATGAAATTATATGCAAGCACATTTTTTAAAATTTTTTAAAAACTTTTTAGATTTGAAGTACACTACAAATGCACTTTCGATAAAATGAAGCACACTTCTTTTTCACAAGGGAAACCCCAGTGAGCAGACACGTAAGGTGTTAGTTGTAGAAAACAAAAAGCCATGGCTCTTGAGCAGGGCTTCTCATGTGTGTAATGTTCATTTGGATACAGGACGTTTACACACACATCGTTACAGTGGAAAAGTGTGCTGGAGTGCAGACACACGCCTCATTTCACACATGCATCTCTTAATCTCTTCATCTCTGTAGGAACGGAGGCGGCCGCAGTGGGATGTTCTGTGCCATCAGTATTGTGTGTGAAATGATAAAGCGCCAGAATGTTGTTGACGTCTTTCATGCTGTGAAGAGTCTGAGGAACAGCAAGCCCAATATGGTGGACAGCCCGGTATGAACGGCTCCTCGTGCACCAACATCTACACTCATTGTGTCATCATGCAGAGCAAATCACTCAATCATAGTTACATGTAGTTTAGTGATAACAGTAAATTATACACAATTACAAGGAACTAACCCTAAACAAACAACATGAACATGAAAATCATATCACTCAGTACTTAAGTAATTAGAGTAATTAGAGTAACCTTAAAATAAAGTGTAACATCATTGTATTTTTGTCTTGTTGCACATCTCAGCATCCTTAAAACAAGATACATTTACGTGAGAAACGTTGATTTCTCTTGCTTTAGGACACGTAATAAAATGCTGTGTGTGAGCTGAGAAAAATAAACTGGGTAACACTTTCTATGAAGCCCGTATTTATAGTACATTAGACGGGTATTCTTAAGGCATTATAATGAATACATAATGCATTATAAAATACCTTATAATATGCTATATAATCTCATGAATAATCATAACAGTTATAATACATTATTTGTAGTTATAACTTTTAAGAGTATAATTATTTATAACACACAGTGAACACCATATTAAATCTACATCTTCTGAGTGGTTATATATATTATATATATAATATATATAAGGTTACATTTTATTTTGATGGTCCACTTAATCTATTGAGTATGAGAATATTATTATCTTAGTCTTAGAATATTAGGAGACAGGTTAAGGTTAGGGTGGGTTAAAGGTTCACATACTTGCAAAGTTACTTATAATCAGTTTGTCTGTTGGGGAACCATCAAAATAAAGTGTTAGCATAAATTTAGCAAGCATACTACTAATAATAATTACTGCTAGCTGACATGTAGTTGCAGAGTTACTTATCAACATCTGTCTAAGGGTTACCATCAACATAATCAAACTGATATTACAATAAAAATAGCTCAAAGCGAATGTGTCATAATACACATTCATTTGATCTGATACCTGATCTTATGGCTGTTTAAGAAAAAGAAAAAAAAAGTATATATATTTGTTATTATTATTATTATTACTTATTAGTGGTCTTTGTCTGCTTTAGGTAAAGTAACAAGTAACATTGCAAAATATGAGACTTATAATACGTTAGAACTCTGAGAAGTATAATGGATGCAAGTGAATGCAATGTGTTAATTGTGTATTCTTAAACGCTATAACCACAAATAAGTAAATATTATGAATACTCATGAGATGATACAACATATTATAAGGTTTTTTATAATGCACTATGCATTCATTATAATGCCTTAGGAATACACTTATAATGTATTATAAATGCCGGCCTCATAGAAAGTGTTACCATAAACTGCATTTAAGGTACATTCTCTGAAAACACAGCATCTCAAGTCAGTTTATCCTGATTTAAAGATGCTGAGATATTTTATTGTGACAGTGAAAAATAGTGATTAGGGGGAAAAAAATCAAG
Organism: Cirrhinus mrigala; assembly: GCA_036247105.1. Lineage (NCBI taxonomy): Eukaryota > Metazoa > Chordata > Actinopteri > Cypriniformes > Cyprinidae > Cirrhinus > Cirrhinus mrigala. The sequence goes on from CM070026.1 coordinate 2,538,162, forward strand.
TCAAGCACTAAAATTTCACAATAAATGCAAATAAAAATGTAAACATAACATTGAATAACAATCTAATACAATGAAAGTCAAAAATCATCATATAAAGCCCACATTTTTATAAAGCTCAGTTTTTTGTTTAGGTAAAAAAAAAAAAAAAAAGAAATCTACATTATTTTTATTCTTCCCTATTCATTGTATGCTGAAATTCACATCTGTGTGTTAGTTGGCCATTTAGCGTAGGGCTAAATGTATATCAGGGCTCGATATTTCATGATAAATGGTGCGGCTCACGCAGCTTCACCACATCCTCTGTAGCTGCCAGTACTTCTCTCAAGCTCTGCCTAAAGTTCATCATTGCCACAATCTGGACCTTTGTTGTGTTGCTTAAGAGTAAAGCTCATTATTTCACTCGCTCTGCAGGAGCAGTACCGCTTTTGCTACGATCTGGCTCTGGAGTACATCGAGACGTCGTAATGGAGACGTCACCTCATACGGACTCGTGTGTTTGTTTCTGGAGCGGCACTTACACTCGGCTTACTTTACATGTGACACGGAGTGCGAGTGGCGTGTAAATGTTTCCATTTGTGCATCTGTGTCGACTTTCATGAAATTCAAGTGCCGGCCGCCTGGTCGAGGTCATGTTTTTTTTTTTTTTAGACATATATAAACATTTTTTATTTTTCTATTTTTTTGTGCAGCCATTTGAAACACTAAGCCCGAGCTGTTGCATGCCGAAGACGCTCTTTATTTCTTTGTGTCTATCACTGTTCCTGTTAATAAACATATATAGTAGTACTCGTGTAAATGGACATTGTTTCGAAAGGGAAGAGCAAACATGTTTATCCACTGATGGAGAGCGTGTAACTTTGGCTCGAGAAGACTGCGTTCCGCACTAAATGGCTGGCTTATTATGTGTTCTTTTGTTTTTCGGTAGCAGACGATGACCATAAGCCAAAGACTTGTGTAAATATGTCTATAGGGATGAAGCACATTGTTTGTATTTATTGTTTACTTGCATTTTTGAAAGCTCAAAACAATCATTATCATTCCCCGTTTAGCTGAAATTTTCACTGCAGACACTCTTTGTAGATTTTTATGTACCAGACAGATTTAAGTAGTGTTATTTTTTGTTGTATTTGAAAATTGTATTTTCTTTTTTTGTTTGAAATCTTTTACATGCTATCGTGGTTTGTTTTACGTAACTGATTGTGAATTATTCCTTTGCTGAGGAGAGAAGAGAAGAGCTCTATTTTTTCTGATGTTTTCACATTTGTATTGTGCTGGAAATGAAAAGAAAAAAACTCAAACAATGAAGTGTATGCATTAAAAAATATATATACAGTATTAGACTCTAGTGTATTTAGGATCGAAGCCAATTTAAGAAGAAAGTGCAGCCAGTATTGATGCTGATCGGACATTTTATAGAAAACAAAACAACAACAAAAAAAATCCATCATGTGAAATAATAAGTTATGTATTTTTTGTCTGTAGTTGTTGGCTTTATGGCTGTAATGTCAAATAGTAAAAATACTTTGAATAAAAAAAAGATATGTTAAAAAAAATGGGTTTCCTCCCACTTGGAATGAATCCTTTTAAAATGTGATTTGTTGAAAATTTGTGTGGTGGTTTTCCAGCTTTGAAAATGCCACGATTTCACCATAAAAAATGAGTAAATGCTGTGTTGTGCAATGAAACAGTGGTGTTGGATGGATCATTGTTTCAGTGATTTGGATCCCTGTAGTTTTCACTCACATTTGGCCCTGATGTCATGAAGCCAGGCAGAGGATGTGGGATTTGTGTATGTCATAGTATTTTTGCAGATACCTGTTGCAGCTTTGCTTAACAATGCGTTGAGTTGTGGTCTTTGAGCTGTACTCGGCTTCCTGTCCTCCTCCGCTGTGCAGGATGCCTCACAGTCTCGTTCTCAGTCTGCACTGCTGAGCTAAAGGGGCGTCTGGAGGGGGCAAAGGGCATCCTGGGAGTTCCTCTGACATCTAACCCTCCGTTAACCCTCTTACGGGACGTTTTATGGATTTGCGAGGTACAGAGCCTCGTCTCTCAGCCCATCCAGAGCTTTAAAAGTGTCTCCTGGAAAAAGCGCAGCAGAAGATGGCTACGACGCTGCATGAATTCACGCAGTTTCTGGATCCTAAAATGTTCCCCAGAGTGCTTCAGATCCAGTCAGGAATATATTGTCAAGGTAAGAGTAAAACTGCAGCATTACCTGCTCATAATTCATCTGCTCCTCAGAGTCAAATAATAGCTGAAATTAAGCATTTCCAGCACTGTAATATCTAGAACCGCTCTTGTACGTTTAATGGTGTAGGTGAGAAATGGTTTGCCGCAGAGAAACAGCATGCTGAAAAGGTGAAATTTTGCTAATGATACTTCATTATAATCTTGCTGCTTTTTTGTTTTGTTTTGTTTTTTTTTTAATAAAAGGCAAAATAGTCAACATAATCCTGTTATACAATATGTTTTTAAGATGTAAAAGATGGACATGTTGAACCAGTATCACTTTCGCAAATACAGTATGTCATAAAACGATCATTTTTAAATGTTTAAGAGGTAACGCTAACTAGCAAAAAAAAAACCTACTAAAATTATCAGTTGAAGAAACATTAAATTTATATTCAAACCACATGACGCTGAGCGGAAACCCACTTCTTTCTGATCTTTTTCTAGTTCCTTTAAGTCTGTAATATGTCTTCTGTGATGTCATTTAACTGCTCACAACAGCACTCCAGTGCTTGTGCTAAACTATGAAGAAATAGTTTTACTGCAATCGAGCCAAAATGGATTGGAATACTGAAAAGTTTGTAATGCATTTCAATTTTTTTTAACACTAACAGTTTGGTCTTTTTCAGGCTGCGTGTATGAGATGTTTGGAAGAGAGTGCTCTCTTTCAACAGGAGATTTGCTGAAAATTATTGAAATCACCATCACCAGATTCACTGCACAGACCTCCAGCAACAATGAGATTGAAATTCCTGTGGAATATCCAGGTACCAGAGTTTCAGTGCACAGTAGATATTTTAAAACTTTAGACCCTTCTCACCATCACATTTTTCTTTCTCGTTTTATATATATATATATATATATATATTTTTTTTTTTTTTTTTTTTTTAAATCTGTTAAAAATTACATTTTAGTGTCATGCTAACTTTTTCCTTATTGAAATGCAACTTCCAAAACGAATTATTTGTGTCTTCAATGAGCAAGTGATCTGGTTATTGTTGGTTACAACAGAAAAGAGCTAAACTTAATCAGTCTGTTTGAGAAGCACCTTTCACAGCTCATTTAAATCTACAATTTATCTCTGTGTAATTAGTTGAAATTTTTTACATGCATTTGTTTTTTTCAATGAATTAACTTCAAAATTCATTAAATTTGTTTTGGTAATGCTTAACAAAAGATTAAATGCTTAAACTAAAATGTTTAAAATAGAATATTTTAAATAATTGCAAATACATATAAGCTAACAACAACAAATATGTATTTTAAAGTATGCGTATGTATGTTACTTTCACATTCGTGTAAGATGTCGGCTTTATTTTGTTCAGTCTTTGAGGGTCCAAAAGACGCAAATGGAGGAAGTCGTGTTGCAGATCTCGTCATCTGATCTTCTATGATAATTCTACATGTTTTTTTTTTAGATGTTGGTGAATGTTTCGAATAATTGTTATATAATCAAATAAATAAGATAATCTGTTGCTTCTGGTCATGCAACAACCTTTTTTTTTTTTTTTTTTGAGTATGTTCCTTTGGTAACTATTTAGAATAGGGAACATTTGTCACTATTAACTAGTTGCTTATTAGCATGCCTATTCATAACATATTGCCTATTTGTTAGCACTTATAAAGCACATATTCTGCATGACCATATTCTACATCCCTAATCCTACCTGAATACCTGAACTTAACAACTACCTTACTAACTACTAATGAGCAGCAAATTAGTAGTTTACTGAGGCAAAAGTCATAGTTAATGGTTTGTTAATAGCGAGAATTGAACCTTAAAATAAAGTGTGACCATTCATTTTTTTTAGATTTCTACAATATAGGCAATACTTTATTTTAAGGACCAGTTCTCACTATTAAATAGCATGCATATTGCTGACATATTAGTGTTTTTAATGCATACATTAATGCCTTATTCTGCAGGACCATATTTTACCCCATACCGAAACTTAATAACTACCTCACAAACTATTAATAAGCAACAAATTAGTCATAATTAATATTTAGTTAATGAGAACTGTCCCTTAAACTTAAGTGTGACTTAAATATCATTGTCTTGAACCTGATGTGAACAGTGACTAATATGCAAAGAGGAAATTAGCTTCTTTGCTTCTTGTCTTAGGTTTATTAGCACAAAGTCACTGTTGCATTACCAGTTTTGTGCAGAGGTTTGGTCCTGCTGTTGTTATGATCTGTGATGATCAGCTGCTCATCTTAAACCTAAAGCTGTCCAATGTAGAGTTTTCCATGATGATCTTAGCTGAATGGTGAAGTGATATTACTGTGTTGGAATGGTTTATATATATAACGTCTTCACTTGGAAAAGTCAGATATAGTGGACAGTGGAAAGAAATAGTGTTTTTTTTTTTGTTTTTTTTTTCCATTGGTCATGTCTTACAGGACTTCGGCTGATGCACCATCCATAATAATAGTGGTATGATGCCCCTGTTAATGACTCACTAAAAAGCGTCATGTGTTTGTATTATTTTCATTATCCATATTCTCTATGTTGTCACCACTTTTTGTTCTTGGAGTGACTTCACTTTGTACTCTATGTGACAGGTTTGTTCAGACTAGTGGCTGACAGTCAGCCATACCGAAGCATACAAGAGATAGCAGACTCAGTGAAGGTCAGCTCCCACAGACTGTCCCAGCCCGTATTTCTCAGCGGTTTGGAGATTCCGCTGGTGCAGGGCGTCATACGGAAGGGAGACAGCTTCAGAATCACTGCCGTCACCCATGATATTGTTAATAACAGGGTTATAGCCCAACGTGCAGCAGCAATATAAATATCTAAGCATCCTTAAAAAGAACCAACAGTTAAGTCTTGTTTACAGAGAAATTCAACAAAATTAAAAGAGCTTTATGTTAAAATCAAGAAGAAATTATTTGTCAATGCTATGGGAAAAATTATTTTTTCTGACACTTCTGGTATATATAATTTTGGTAAAACTTTAGCATAGGGAACAATTATTAACATATTGTCTGTTTATTAGTACCTATTCTGCGTGACCATATTCTGCATCCCTAATCCTACCCAGTACCCAAACTTAACAACTACCTTACTAATTGCTAATAGTTAGCAGCAAATTAGGAATTTATTGAGGCAAAAGCCGTAGTTAATAGTTTGTTCATAGCAAGAACTGGACCTTAAAATAAAGTGTGACCATAATTTTTACAATAAATCTGGTAAAACTTTAGATTAGGGAACACACATTCACTATTTTACCTGAACAAACTGCCCATTTGCTGCTTATTAATAGTAAGGTAGTTAAGGTTAAGTTTAGGTAATGGGCAAGTTTAAGGGATCTAAAATATGCTCATGCAGAAGAAGGCATTAATATGTGTTAGTACCAATAAACAGCCAATATGCTAGTAATACGCATGCTAATAAGTAACTAGTTAATAGTTCCTTAATCTAAAGTATTACCCTTAATTTTAGTTAGATTTAGTTAGATCAAGTCTTTTTTACTTCTCAAGTAAATTTAGGACATTTAGAGATTTTGGTGACAATTTGGTTCCATTTTTAACACTGTTTAACTAAATTAGAGACTGATAACTAAAACTAACTAAACTAACACTGATAAATACTTATAAAGCATTTGATAATCTTAGGTAACGTTAATGTCAACATTTACAAATACGCTATTAAAATCAAAAGTTCAGTTTGTTCTAACAATGAACAACTGACGTTAACAAAGGTTAATAAATGCTTGAACAAATGTATTGCTCCTTGTTAGATAATGTTAACTCATTCATTAACCAATGTTAAATAAAGGGACCTTATAGTAAAGTGTATAGTAAAGTTTAAAAAGGGGTTAGTTTTAGGGCTAGTAGATGTTTCTGCTGTGCGATCCAATCATTAAAGATGAATAAAAAGAAGTTTAGCTGAGAAAATCATTAGGCTTTATCAAAGTCCCTTTAAGGGTATTCTATAGTCTTTGGCTTTATTCAACATGAGTAGAAAATGCTCTTTGTACATAAAATTTATACATAAACTGTCATATTCAATTCAGTGGGACTTTTTTCACTTCTTTAAAGTTGGACCCTTTCTCTCCACAGTCAGTGAGAAAGTTCTGCTCATCCCATCAAATTTGGACGTGGAGGTGGTGGATGTCACCGAACAGTTTGACTGCGACTCCTTTGTGCAGCCTCTCTCTCTTATGGACGTTTTCAAGAGGCCTCCAGACTTTTTTCCTGTGGTGGCCAAGTTGTCATCTGAAAGACATTTCAAGCTTTCACCAGAGCTGGAAATGCTTTTCGATTCCGAACAGGTGATCATTCATCATGCTTTCTATGCTAAACGAATACTGGCCTCGGAAATGGGTCGTGAATCAACAAGACACTTTCTTATTCCGGAGTCCTACAACGGGCGCTTCAAGCGCCGGCCGCGGCAATTCCCCACCGCCTACGATCTGGAACGGGCACGCAGCGAGACCGAACAGATCCGCGTGGTCGCCACCAAGGAGTTTGAGTCCGTGTACAACGGGCTAGCTTCCGTTAGTACTGGAGATGAGTTTATAGTGACAAACGGCAAAAGCTGTGCCCTTTCGCACAATGGGACTAAGAGGACAGCTGATGCTTTTCAGTGTCTGAAAGTTACAGAGAAAAGCCACGGGAAGGAGGTAAAGGAGCCTGTGCGCCTTCCCATGTGTTTGGAGGGGGGATTCATGGAGCTTGTTAAAGACAAGCGCCAATACACCATTGCGGAAATATGCCGATGGTTCCCTCTGCCCTTCAACGTCAAAGTGTCTGTGCGTGACCTCTCTTTGAAGGTGGACGTTTTGGCTGGAGCGCCTGGTCTGCACATTGAGGAGGAGATCTCTGACCCTTGCCTCCTCATTTCGAACACTGACCTGTCAGAGATCAAGGAGGTGCCAGTAAATCGCACAGACTTGATCCTCAATGTAAAACAGCGCTGGGATGGCGAGAGTCCAGCATGTAGTGGAAATTCAGCCATAGAGGAGATCTCAGAGGACTGCTACTACACACTCAGGAGGTACGCCGTTACTACCATCACACCCCCTCCACGGCCTCCCAAAAAACCAAAAGACCCTCCACCACGACCTCCCAAGATGTTGTCGTCAAGATCTGAGAGCGCAAACAGTGAGAACTCCAGCTCCTCTCCACAGGTAAACAGCCTTTTTGGTTTCACGTTCAAAACGCTTCATGCCTTTGTGATTTTTATGTTGGGTTCAAGTTTGGTGAACTATGACACCCAAATTCACTGTGCCAAGCAAAATCAAGGCTCTTGTTTCGGCAGTCACCTCTGTGTGGGTTTTTGTAATTTAGCAACAAAGCAAAACTGAAGATCCACAATGGATGAAGATCATTATAAAATTATCCGTAAAAAAAAAAACTGTAAGTCAGTTGTTTAGAGTTGATTTCCTTATTAGCTGGTAGAATGTCCCTTACGAAAATTAACCATGGTTTTACTACAAATAAAACCAAATATATATATATATATATATATATATATATATATATATATATATATATATATATATATATTTCCTTTACCTAAATAGTTACTGTAGTTAAACCTGTGGTTAAACCTGTAGTGGAGATAAAAACCACATAAAAACTGTAACAATGTATCTTACAAGGTAACACAATGTAACCTTGCTCTCACTTGAAATGTGTCCCCACATACTGATCCTGATCCATACTGCATAGAAAATGACTAGAGCAGGCTGAAATCAACAGTTCCAGTCTGACGGCTTTGTGCAACATCTTGGCGTCAAGATACACGTTTACATCAGTATGCTAGAGAACAAACTTTGACTTATGATGAGATCATGAGATCAAGAATGTCACTGGGTTTAAAAGTAACTCTGGCTTCACATGCATGAAAGAAAATTTTGTTTAAAGCCCTTAGAAGCAAATAGCCAAACAAGATCTTTTGGATGGCATGTGTTTCTTAGCCAGAATAAGATGTGAAGTGGACCTGACTTAACAGAAATAATCAAAAATGCAGGTTACATGAGACTCAAACGGCTTACTGTAAATCATTTAAGGGGCTTGTGTACACTATAGGTTTGATGAGAGAATGAGAGAGTAGATATACAGTACGAGAGTTTCATGCTAAGGCAAGTGCAGTAGATCCATTCACAGAACACTTGTAAGTACAAAATACTGAAGCTTTGAGTTAAAAAAAAAAAAAAAAGAGGAGGAAAGAAAATACATAAAGAAGATACTTGTAAAATTTACCCATGGTATGGTTAATGAGCTAAAGTGCAAAATATTTTTTTTTCAAAATCATCCAAACAGAACTGCTTTAAAAAAAAAAAAAAAAAAAAACTGAAGATGTGTAATAAGCACTTCAACTACTTGTGTGTTTTAGATTTTGGCAGATTAGAGATATTGCAAATTACAAGCAGATGAAAAATCACAATCACCAAAAATGTGAAAACTCAAAAACATACATGATGTTCATTTCTACAAGGAATTAATTTAACAGGTCTATGAAACATAAGATGTCAAACATGATTCATTCATGATGAGATGCCTTAATTTTGCCATCTTATTTCACACAGAGACAGAATTGAACATAGAATAGAATATTTAACACCTGCTTAAGGAGTGTACTTATCGTAAGTGAACAAGAAGCCTGGATCTGCATTTAAGAATCAAAGAGTTTTTCCAGCAAGACAATGGCCCAATGCACATCGTGAAAAATCCAGAGAAGTACTTGTAAAAAAAAAAAAGGCCAAGCCATTGCAGAAATGATCTGTTAAGAGTCTATATCAACTGACACTTGGTAGAGCTGGAGCACAGCATCCAAATCTTTGCTTATTATCTACATAAAATACAAAAACATATAAGAACACATTCACACTGATTTAACTTTGTAAATGAGAAATGTATTTCAGTCTGTACATTGCATTATATTAGACATAATTGTTGAAAATAATTTTAATGTGTGAAATCTGAAAGTCTAACAGAAACAAAATGTGAAAAATCCAATAATGAATGTCAGAATATATTCAGAGATCTCCTTACATATGAAACAATTTGAATATGCGTGCAGATCTGCATTTTAAATGCACATTTCATTCATTTTATATACAGAACATTAAATAAACACCCCTCAGCTGATATCAGAGCCGCTTTTTTAACAGTGAAGTGGGCAGAAGGCAGAATATGGTAGAAGGTTTATAAATTTGATTGAAGTACCCTTGAGCGCCTCCTAGTGGATTCTTTTGCTAAGACAATGACTGAACTGTTTAATGTGTTATTTTATAGGCCAACCTTACAGACATTGCAAGGGGAAAATAGAAAGACATCAAAGGGATTTGTTGTTAGAACTTGTATGATATATGTACCACATTAATATATTATTTACATACACAGTGTATGCTACTGTTATGCTCACATTGCAAAAGCAATATACATCGCATAAATACATTTATATAATATGTTGACATCATAGTTAAATTAATTGAAATGAGTCTTTTTCCTTAACAGATTTTGTTGTTGTTTATTTGTTTTAGTACCATGTTCACCAATGTTTTTTTTTTTTTTAAACTCTCAAAATTTATAATTTGTAATTTATTCAAACTGCATATTTATTTATGATTTATGATATTTAATGATCTGTTTGTTGATGATTTGTACTAGTATTATTGAAAAGACTGCTTAATAGTCAAAATAAGTCTGAGTTTTTATATTCACTTGTACACTGTGTAATTTCACAATGTTCTGTCTTCCTGTCACAGAGTCTTTGTGTTGAACCTTTTAAGCACGATGACTTCATGCAATGCAGTGACTCAAAAAATGGAAACGACAAAAAGATTCCCAGTAGTCCAGTCACTTTTCAAAAACCTACACTGCAGAAAGGTAGGAACGTTCTGCTACATCCCTCTTTAGTGTTTATCAGCGTATGTTAAATATGAAGTGTGTAATTTGAGTGTTACTAGCATCACCAACTCAAAATACAAAAATAATGACTGTTTTCAAACAGGTTTCCAGGGGCCTCATTAATCAAATGTTGTGCAGAAACCGTCCTACATTTGTTCTAAGATCATTTCTCAAATTTGCGTACATACTGTGCAAAAACGTACTCAATAGCAGTGCACACGGCTGCTTACAATTTGAAGCGCACTTTTCCACATCAAGGACTGTTTTTATAAATCTGAACATTGGCTTGGATTTTAGTGTACACACACTCTAAGATCAAATCTGTGCCTACACATCTTTTATAAATGAGGCCCCTGAACACTTGCTCCATCTGCCATTGGCTCCAAACTCAGTTAGCTATGCTGGCCAGTCAAGATGTTCAGACAGAACAATGTACACTTTTTAAGAAACTAAAACAAAAGCTTATTTAATAATCAGCTTATCAACATATTTAGGCTGGACATGCGAAGGTATTTAATACATTTACACACTTCACGTTTACCAGGCTGTGTTTTAAAACTTATGTGTCCTTGTGTCCTCACCCAAATTTTGAGTGGCCGTTTAATTCCCCCCGTCAGATCTTGCCAAGGGCCGAAGTCTGGACAACATATCCATCACAAAACATGAAGATGACGACAACGATGTGCATGATTATGAATACATAGATGAAGATCAGCTTGACAGCATAAGAAAGACATATCAAGAACAAAATGTTAGCGTGGGCAAAGGAAAACCAAGTAACACAATATAAGTATACTGTGGTGACACGACACGGTTCAACACACAGAGTTCACTGTGGCTGTGTTCCAACACCACGTGACTGACATGGCCATAACAAGTCTGTTTTATAATCGCATAACTTTACTATAAATCTGATGGAATGCAAATGGTTTTTAGGTTACGGTCTTCCATTTTTTGAAATGCAAAGTGCAAAAAAAGTACATATTAACCCTGTAGGAGAGCAGACGTGAGATACAAATCTTTTTTTTGGAAATGCTTCTCTTAATGGGATTAATGCCAAGCTTCCGGTAAACAGGTTAAAGTACTTTAGTTCAGCATCATCTTTGTTTGGTCAGCTGATGGTCTGACCCTGAGTTTACTGCATGTTATATATTCATTTTAAATCCATTATGGTGCTTGTATTAACTGGCATACTATATGTAAAGAAACAGTCCTGTGAAGCACACAATACATATGCTTCCAATTTTACATATCATATTTATACAAATATTTACTCTGTATCATTTATGACAAATATTTCTAGGCAACTCATTATTCAACAAAAAGACAGTCACAGTGCAGAAATAAGAGTAAACTGAACTACACTCATTTCAGCAGCCAGGACATGTAGATCTGTGTGGCCACTTCTGTAAGAGCATTTTTTTTTTTTTTTTTTTTTTTGGTATTTGTATATCATCAGAGAAGCCATTGCTACTTAAAAAAATCTCAGCAGGGTTGTAGGCTGAATTATTAAAATTACATCAATCATTCCAAATATACAAATCAGAACGCTGCAAACTGTTGTCGGTCTTCACAGAAGTAGGCTTCCTAGCAAATTCAAAAATTCAAATATTATTAAATTCCACACAATATTGTTGGCTACAGCCAAACATGAGATGTTAGTAAATCATACAGGAATTGATTTGTCAAAGCCACTCTTTTTTTAAAGGGACTTGATCACATCCTGCACATGTCCAAGCAAATCCAACCACATCACTGTACAGATTCCAAACGCTCCCTTTAGTATCTGTTTACTGATACGTTCAAGGCTGTATTGTTTTAACCTGATGTCACATTTGTGTGCCAGCCAATTAGTGTCACCACCCGATCAATTAAAATTAAAATTAAATTCAAAATGTTAAAGGCATTGGACAAAAATGCAATAATGACAACAAAGCTGTTAGAAATGTTTTTGTTTGTTTTTTTTCCGTTGCCAAACCTCTGCAGTGAAGTGTTTAGAGGTTTCCAGCACACAGCCCTTGTATCTCTCCAGGCTGCAGCTATACTTAATGAGAATGGCTTGTGGATCATGCAGTCTCAGACAAAAAGGCACAAAAGCTGTCACTGGGGTGGTACTCTTTTAAAAGGTACACTTTTATACCTTATTTATTTAATGGTGGATATTAGTATCTAAGGGGTACTGCCACCGTGACAGCTGGTATGTAATGTTGCTAAAGGAATCTATCTTTTTTGTTAACTTAAGGTTATATTTATCTGAGCCCTAAAGAAGGCAGTTTTTTTGTACAGTCTGTTTACATATATATATAAAATTGAAAGAGGGTGTATTTTTTTTTTTTTTTTGGAGAAAGAAACATCACACTTCTGCATTTTGTCTGGATTTACTTTGAATAAATGAGATGGAAAGTAGCCATGTCTGATTTTTGTCTGTTTTTTTTTTTTTTTATTAAAGATACAAATGATGCATGTTTACACTGACTGTCATGGTAAACTATCTGGGATGCAGAGCTGTTGTGGACACAGCAAACAGCTGAAGCTTAATAAGCTGTTCTTATTTACAGCTAGAAACAGGTTTATTCTAGCCAGTGTTAATATTTATTGATGATTATTAGTGATGTCAGCTGATGATGTGTCAGCAGCTGGTGGTCATCTCAGTTAGGATTCCCATCAGACTGAAACCAGGGAACTTGGGGTCAAGAATGAGGTCATGAAGAAGGCCTTGACCTTTCTCCCGAGCCTGAAGTGAACACATAGCACTCCGCCAGAGATTCACGAGGGAACCACCTGTTCAAAAAATAATAATAATTATCTTAATCACCTGGACTGAGGCTGGTGGTTTTCATTTATACTGGTTAATATTGCAAATAGTCACTTGACCAAAAAAAAAAGAAAAATAAATAAATAAATAAATAAATAAATAAAGTTAGACAAAAAAAGTTAGATTTTTTTTTATCTTTTCAAACATATGGTACAAAAGTTTCCTCGAATCATCTAAAATCATGCTGGAGAGCCTGATTATCAGGTTTTGTTCATGCAGCTCCAGTACTGCTGTCATTAATGGGATAGCTAACTGAAAAAATTCTGTCAAAAATCATTTACTCACATGTCATTCCATGTCAATATTTTGAATAGACTTTCATTGTAGGAACAAAAACACAGATATTTTTCTGAATAAAAAGGTGTTTTGGGTGAACTTATCCCATTAAAGCAGAAGGGTGATATCAAACAAAAGTTACTTTTTAAAATGTACTTAATGGACAAAAAAAAAAAAAAAAGATGGATTAAAAATGGAAAAAATAATGTATTATAGCATAGAAGCAGTTTCACTAGTGGTCTCAGACTTCTGGACTCCTAATGTATAACTTTTCTCTGTCCCTCCATTTCCTCTGATATTCTTACTAAGCAGTTGATTCACACTGTGCATCCAGCCGAAAATGTAGAGTGCGTGGTTCTCGTCAGCGCTGAGATCGGCAATGCGGGGTGGTTTATCAGACTCCTTCAGCACTCGGCTCGGCAGAGGAGCCATGAACTTCTCGGACCTCTCGATGTTGGCGTGGAAATGAACAGCTGCTACATATGCTGCTGAGCTGAGCCAGCTCTGTCCAAACCGCACCTCGGGAGAGGAGTACAACTTCTGTCTACAGCACAGAGTTAAAGAAGCCTTAAAACTTGTTTGATTACAATATAAGGTACCTGCCAAACCAAGGCTGGAAGAATATCCCCACATTTTTAGTTAAAGGAAATGGCATCATCTCATTGAGCAACATTTTTTAAATGGGTTGTTAAGCGTATATATGGACCTTTCACTGCAGGCCAAGGAGGCGGTTTGTAGAGATGCCTCTTCTGCTGCCCACAGCAATGCCAGAATCTTGTCCTTCTTGATTAAATCTGTCTCGTCAGAGTGACTGATGTCCTTCGAAGACTATAGAGGAACAAGGATAAGACCAATGGTTAGCAAAAGTCCCTTTGCTTAATCCATAATATGTGCTTGAACTAGCGTTAACTACACGTTGCACTGTAATTACATTAATTACATTAGAACCATATAGAACCAATTCAGTGATGACTTTTTTGTGTGGACGGAGCTTATCTGGTTGCAGAAAATTATGGTTTTCAAGTAGCATTCTATGGAGCCATGGAATAAAAAAAAAAAAAAAAATCTGACTTTATTCTCAACAATTCCAAGATTAAATCTGAAAATTCTGATAAGAAAAAAACAACTCATCATTCTCCCTTTTCCCCTCGGCTCTGGCTTTTTTCCCCTGAGAATTGACAAACATATAAAGTCTGAACTAGCAGATATAAACTTGCACTTGCGAGAAAAAAAGGCATAATTGTGAGATAAAATAAATAAATGTTATGTAAAATGGAGTTCACATAGAGTAGATGTAGTCTTTTGTGTACAAATATTCCATGTGTGCATGCATGATAATCAGGGTTGAGAAGGTTACTTTTGAACAAAATACATGCTTTCAAAAGTAATTTGTAACGTATTCTGTTAGATTACACAGGTTGCGGACAATCTTTATTAATAATAATAAATAATATACAGTACTAATTCACTGATGCTTAAGAAGAAAACAGGATGCATTAAGAGCCTGGTGTGTAAACCAAAACATGAAAACAGTCGTGGATCATCTAGATAACGACAGAAAGTTTCAAGGCTATATAAATTTCTGAATGGGGCAATTTTTATAAATTCACTTATTTGGGGTTGTGGAGTTTGTGTAAACATCTGTTATGTGAAATAACTTAATCACGACAGTTATGTTGTTAAATCTGTTAAAATCTTACATATTCTGAAAGAGGTATGAAACCTATGACCAGGACTGCAGCTTAGGATGCTTTTGCAGAGTTGGAGAATCACCAACTGCTGTTTACATGAATTGCTCGTTACAGTTTACATTAATTGTTTAAATGAAATAAATAACATTAAAACTTTAAACATTTTTTAACGCTTTAAACTTTAAAACATTAAAAATAACCTTAAAATTCTAAATAATCACTTTGGTAATATAAAATGCTTTCTGGATATAACTGTTTCTTGAAGATTCCACTGTTACTAGCGCATGGTACGGCAAAGAATTCACCCCATTTGGGAAGGCTTTTCAAAAGACCTCTGGGATAAAGTTGTAGAAAGTCACAAGTTAGGAGAAAGCTGCAAAAACATTTCAAAGGCTTTAGCTATCCCTCTGAGTACTGTTCAGAGCATCATTAAGAAGTGCAAAGCGTATGGCACCACCAGCACATTGCCTAGATCAGGCCGTCCAGTCCAAAGTGGGTGACAGAGCCAGGAGGACATGATTTATGAGATTCATAGATTAAGCAATCAATAAATTATTATTAGTTAAATGTGTCATAATGCATTAATTCCCTAATAGCTTATTTTATTAACTAATAGTGTAAATTCATTTGTTAATGGGTTGAAGCTACGCAATTCATCTTCCAGTTGTCTGCTTTAATTAATCATTAGCTAATGATTTGCAAAGATATCATTATGTTATGACTTTACTTGTTGAGGCACAGAACTAACTAATTCTAAATCCATAACCACAATGACATATTACTCAACAATTAGTTAATAGTTCTGTGCCTCAACAAGTAAAGTCATAACATAATGATATCTTTGCAAATCATTAGCTAATGATTAATTAAAGCAGACAACTGGAACATGAAATGAGTGGCTTCAACTTGTTGAGGCACATGACTAACCAACTAATTCTATATCCATAACCACAATGACATATCACTTAACAATTAGTTAATAGTTCTGTGCCTCAACAAGTAAAGTCATAACATAATGATACCTTTGCAAATCATTAGATAATGAGTATTTAAAGCAGAAAACTGGAAGTTGAAGTACATAGCTTTGACCACTGTGGTAATTAACAGATGAATTTACATCATTAGTTAATAAAAGTAATTAGGGAATTAATAAATGATGACACATTTAAATAACAACAATTTATTGATTACTTAATCTATGAATCATATAGAATGTTCATTTGTTGCTGATGTAGTAATCATTAATATATGGTTTAGTTATTCATGAATTATACATTAACTCGTGATTATCTGTGCATTAATTAAGCATGAATTGATGAAAATTCCAAACTCAGTCTCGTTTGTGCTATGCAAATACAAATTTGGAAGAGTCTGATACCTCATGCAAAGGGCGGTATGGTCTAATGAGACCAAAATTGAAGTTTTTGGACTGAACTCCAAGCACTGTGTTTTTCAAAAAGCAAACAGCACACCACCCCACAAAAAAAACACACCATTCCAACTGTGAAGCATGGTGGTGGCAGGTCATTTACCTTTCAAAACGACAATGACCCTAAACATACTGCCAAAAAAAAGGATTATGGATAAGAAGGTGAATGTCCTTGAGTGGCCAAGTCAGAGACTTAAATCCAATCGAAAATCTGTGAATGGATTTGAAGAGAGCATTTCATTGCCGCTCACCACAAAATTTGACTGAACTTGACCAATTCTGCAAGGAAAAATAGCAAATATTCCCCAATCAAGGTGTGCAAAGCTAGTACACATATCCAAAGAAAGATGGCTGTAATTAAAGCAAAAGGTGGCTCTACTAAGTATTAAATCAAGTGACTGATGACTTTTCCAACCCTGTTATTCTAGTTTTTGTTGTTGTTGTTTTATTTTTTGTTTTTTCATTGGTTAGATGTTGTAAGGCCAACATTGTAAATAAAGCTGGGAAAATTATTTGAAAAGTTTGATTTCAAGCTGTATAAAAAAGTAACTATTTCAAGCGGGTATGATGATTTTCTGTAGGCGCTATATTTCGATACTCCCCAACCCTGATGATAATTGCTCTTACTGCTTGACACCATTGTATTTAGCCTGTAGTATTTGTTACAGAAGCAGTCTTCTTAAGTAAACTGTTTTTAGTGGCAAAAGGTGTCCCATTTTTACCTGAATTCACCATAAATGTGCATCTACAGAGTAAAAAAAAAAAAGAAAGAAAGAAAGAAATGACACCTGGAAAAATGTTTCCCACTTAGTCATGGCATCGGGATGTTTGGTGGAACAGTCAGTGTAGCTGGAGCAGTAATCTTGAGCCACATCTGCTGGAACCTCGATGTTCAGCTGAACCGCACCCTTCCCAATTACACCTTTCTGAACCGCTGCCAGGAACGGAAGCACGGACAGGTAGTAGTTCATACCTAGAGAGAGTGAAAGCACCTAAATAAGAAAAGACACGACGGTTCATTTTACATCCATGTAGTGGTGCAAATATAGAGCTGCACTTACAGGCATACCAGCTCTGAGGAGAGATGCAAACCGGTTCTGAACTTTCCAATCCACAGGTGCTGCTACTGCCAGGACTTGGGTCAGTCAGCCGGCCTGCCATGTAAATCGAAGCAGGTGACAACCAAAGCTAAATTTCCTTACTCATATAGACTTCCTGAGCACAAATACATATGTATTCATATTTACATTCATACCTATATGCAAGGCAGTTTGGATAGGGATGGTAAAAGTATTTCTCTAGAAGTGTGTTCAGTTCGAGTTCTTCAGAAATTAAACTCCAATCAAATTCAAAGCATGTCACACACACAACTGCTTTAGTACTCACTAGTATTTGCAATATCACGATTCCTGTGTTTTTATGTTTACAGTCTACATACAGTAAGGTCTTGTTCCTCATTATAGAAGAATATGGCTAATTAGATTCTGATAATAAACAAAAGACACTGTTTAGCTTCAAACAACTCTTTTAAATCATAAGAAGCTTGATTCCTGCTGTTACATCAGAATGGTAAAGTGATCGTACCTGATCTGAGCTTCCAGGCCAGCTGTAGAGGAAGACTCCACAGAGGACTTTGCTTTTCTCCAGGGCCCATGGAGCTCATGTAGGGATCAGTGGAATTGATCAGCAGCTTGTACAAGGCCATCCTCTGTAAGTAGTCCCATGGTTTTACCTGGATCACCCCGTCAACTGTGGGCAGCTGGGAAAGCTCGCTTGGGGCTTTGTCCCAGTGAAAAGGAAGTCCATTCTCAGTCACTACTGCTGCCTGCCCGAGCACAGCTAACAAGGTGACAGCTACCACCGTTCTGATGAAATCCATGCTGGACAATCTGGACCGCTGAAGTGCTGTGGTCAGTGGAAAATCTTAAATTTATGGCCAACCAAAGGACTTTAGTCCCAAATGGAGAGATACTGCCAAACAGGGCAGTGTGGGTGGGGATAGATGCATACAAGTAGAGACATTCTCTCCAATTTATACATTTTTATAAGCACTGATAAACATTTTTTTATGCTCAGTTTTGTCAGAAAAATTGAAACACTCTCAGAAAACTGGGTACCATTCTAGGTGCAACAGTTGCCACTCAAAGGGTACTAATGTGTACATTCACACATTTCACCCAAAGCAACTGTGACTGAATTCAACATTTTATCAGTTTATGAGTTGGAGTAATGTCATGTGCTACTGTTTAAACTAAAGGAACTATTAGGACCTCTTGGCACTAATATCTGAATAAGAATGTCATTTAAGTACGTTATTCAACAACCTCAACAACTGGAGGATGGAGGACTGAGAAGTGCCTGGACTTTTTAAGAATGGCGGTGTTTCACATGGCATGTGTCGCTGGTAGTAGCTGGGTTAGACCAGGGGCGTCAGTTCTAAAATTTCGTGTAGAAAGCGTCCTACATTTGATCTGACATATGTTTGCCTAGACCCTGACGTGGCACTAAGCACATCTTCACATCAAGGACAGTTTTCATACATATGAACGTTGGCATGGATTTTAGCATAAGTACACCCTAAGATCAAATCTGAGCCTAGTAGCGTATGCACGTTTTAAAAATGAGAACCCTGTACCTGCCGTGCATACATGATAAAAAGCAGGTATTTCTGCAAATATATAATAGGTTATAGGAACTATGAAAATGTTCCTCTGGTGCAAAAGCCCTTTGTGTACACTGTTAAGGATAAATACAATATAACGACGTACCTTTTGAGAGTATTATTCCAGTGACAGCTGTTGTGTCCATAACAGCACATTTTTTATGAGAGTATGTACTTTTAATGTAACACGTATATATTCTTTCTAGGAAAACAAAATTAGTGTCTTGTATAATGCATTACTTGAGAGCAATGAGCAACTTGTGTAACATTATGGACATTGGGTCAATATGGACACTGGGTCAACCAGTAGTTTGCAAACATGAGAGAGCATATTTGCATAGACTGATCACCACCCCGCCAGAGTACAAGTGTGATATAATAGTTTCATGTCTCCAGATGTCACTGAGGACAACCAAACAACCAAACACTTTGATGATACATTAGATCAGTATTAAAAACAATACATAAGGGGCTTCCAAAATCAAGACAAATTCAGAATCTTTAGGACTTTTATTCAGAATTCATTTCCTGTAGATCATAAAAAATAACACTTAAGAGTGAATTAATTCTCTTTTCTTTGTTATTGCATGAAATGCCAAACTGATGCCAAGTTATGTCTGTGCATTCAGGATCCACATGATAGAGTAAGCTGAACAATTAGGTTAGCAATTTTAGTTCCTTAATGTGATTCTGTGAGTCTCCTAGCCTTTATTATGAGAGGCCATTCTGACCCCCTGCAACAGGAAGTGAGGGTCCCGCCACATCGAGAGTGTGTGAAAGCAACTATGCAACACTCTCAGTAGGTGGAGGGCCAGCCACAAGGGGCAAACTCCTTTGAGCTTCATCCACCACAGAGACAGCCTTATATGAAGCAGCCCTAGGGCCAGTACAGGAAGAGCCACTGCCATGAGACCCAGGAGCCTATAACCTGTGCCCACCCAGACATGATGGCCTGAGCAGGGGCCAGAGTAGCATCCATGTACTTTGTGAACATCCTTTGAGCCAAAGACAGACCACAAGGAACTCAATATTGGCACGCCTTTCCCCCAAAGGTGAACCTGAGGGCCCCCCTGTGTCGCTGAACAACCTGAATATAAAAAGAAAGCATCCTTCAGGTCTACAGTGACGAACCAATCCCCTACACAAATCTGAGCCAGAATAGCTTTCAGCATCAGCATCTTGAACTTACATCGGTATAGGGAAAGTTATGGAGTCGACTCTAGGGCTATTCAGCGTCAAGGAATCGGCTCTTTTGGAGTCGACTCCCCATCCCTAGAGAGCATTGCAATAGTCCAGCCCGGACAGAACAAGAAATTGAACAAGGAGGATGGAATGAAAGGTAGAGTTGAGTGTCATCAGCATAGCAGTGATATGAAAAGCCACGTTTCTGAATGACAGAACCTAGTGATGCCATGTAGACAGAGAAGAGAAGTGGACCAAGAACTGAGCCGTGAGGCACCCCAATAGTTAGACGTGACTTGGACAATTCACCTCTCCAGGATACCTTGAAGGACCTATCTGAGTGGTAAAACTCAAACCATTGGAGTGCTGTTCCTGAGATGCCCTTTGCCAGTAGGGTTGACAGGAGGACCTGGTGGATAACCGTGTCAGCAGCGGAGAGATCCAACAAGGTAAGTATTGAAGATTTGGAATCCGCTTTTAGGGCTTCAACAATTGAGAGCAAGGCAGTTTCGGTTGGTAAGGTAAAGACTTGGTTGAACACAGCTCGTTTAAGTGTTTTTGCAATGAAAGGAAGACGGGAAACCAATACATTATAGATACATTGCACTTCACCGCAAGGAGAACAAAGTTTCACTGAATGCAGTTGTTGAAGTATAAATAAGCAATTTGGTGAATTTCAGATGAACTGCTTCTGAAGGAAGGAAATCTGAGGAGCGGATTGCAAGACCACTAGTATTAGAGAACAAGTTGGTATGATTCTATAGGGTCTTCATGAAATGTTTGCATCAAACTTTAGATAAAATTACTCAAAGGTCATGTAAAACTACACAGGTTTTTCTTGTCTGTTCACAGCGAGCCATTTTTGAGCATGTCTTTTAAAATGCTAATGAGCTTTGCTCACCCTGCCCTCTCTTCTGTGGAAGAGGAAAGGCGATTTACAAATAATCATAAAAAATATAAAGTCAAGTCACCTTTATTTACATAGCTGTTACGTCCTTGGACGTACATTATTATTTGTATTTATTTTTTTGCATTCATGTGTAACTTTTATGTTGTATTGCATGCTATACATTGTGCGCAGTTTCTCTCTCCCCCTCTCTCTCTCCTCCTGGCAGCACTTGATTGTGACCAGCTGGAGGAGATTGTTTTGTGAGCGGCCGCGTTTGAATGCTAGGAAGCAGAACAGTGTTGGAGAACTTCTGTTGAGACCGCATCGTGAGGCTCCGTTGTTTCATCCTCTGTCTCCTGCCCCAGACAACTTTTTGACTGTATAGTGTTGTGAATAACGTCGGTGTAGACGTACGGTTGAATCTCTGTGTGAGTAATTAGTTCGCTTCCAAGCGGCTAAGATTGAGCATAATTAGTTTCCCCTGTAACCTGTAACCAATAGTTTTCAGTTTGTAAGCAGTTATTCGTTGTTTGTTTTAATTATTTGTTATTTGTAAATAATCTTTTATTAATTTTGAAGCAAGTAGGTTGGGGATTGCCTTTTATTTTTATGAACTTCGTTGTCTCCTGGTTTTTGGAGCTAGGGAAGGCTTGTGCATTTCTTTTCAGGATTTTGCTTTGTTAGGTAATTTAGTTCTAAACCCTTAGTTAGTTTACCTCTGGTTTGTTATTTTGGCCTGGATCCCCTTCTGAAGTTATGTGCTTCTAATTACTTGATTTCTGTAATAATAAACTTTTGTGAAGCTTGTGAAAATCTCTATTTTGTGAGCTGGGACAGGAGAAGGAGTGTGTAACCGTTCTCTAAATTTTACATTTTTATTCTTGTCACTGGCCTTACCAACCCTAGACTGGTCGTGTCGTGACATAGCACTTTTAACAATACAGATTGTGTCAAAACAACACTCAATTTTCAGTTAAAGGCAGTTAATCACTGAATTCAGTGATGTTATCATCAAGCTCAGTTCAGATCAAATAGTATATGATAGTGTTCCAAGCTAAGCAAGCTTGTCCATCAATGACAGAAATAGAGAAAAACCTCTCTTTTGGCCAGACAAACCACCAGTTTGTTCCAAATTACAGCAAAGTCAGATTGTGCAGAGGACTCATGAGGTTCTCTTGGTCTTGTGCCAATGGCCGTCTAGGTGACGAGGTCTTCACTGGGGATCCATCTCTGGGGCTCATCTAGTTGACTTAGTCTCCGCTGACATTCAGGACTGTAGAGGTCGTCTCTAGGTGCTGATCCACCATCTAGGCTGGCTATGGACTGGTACAAGGGGACTACAGTGACCATCTGAACTGGATACAGACTGGATCTGGTGGCTACGGTGACCTCGGAATAAGAATGAAACAGACAAATATTAGCGTAGATGCCAATCTTCTTACGTTCCAACAAATACATCAGGTGTTATGGGAAGTGTTCCCAGTTCCGGCTGGCCTAATTAATGCAGCCTAACAATCCTGTGATGGATTTGAACTACAGAAATGTGTTAATGTGTTATGTGTAAGCCTGGTTAAAGAGATGGGTTGTTAATCTAGATATAAACTGACAGAGTGTGTCTGCCTCCCGAACAGTGTTAGGTAGATTGTTCCAAAATTTGGGTGCTAAATAAGAAAATTATCTGCCGCACGCAGTTGATTATTCTAGGTATTATCAAATTGTCAGAGTTTTGAGAACGCAGCAGATGTGAGATGTGATAAGAGCTCCCTCAAGTACTGAGAAGCTAAACCATTCAGGGTTTTATAATTAGCAAGATTTTAAAATCTATACGATGTTTAATAGGGAGCCAGTGCAGTGTTGACAGAACCAGGCTAATATGGTCATACTTCCTGGTTCTAGTAAGAACTCTAGCTGCTCCATTTTGGACCAGCTGGAGTTTGTTTATGACAAGTTTGTGAAATGTTCATGAATTAACATTTCTGCATTTGACACTGAGAGCATAGGTTGAAATTTCGATATATCTTTGAGACGGAAAAATGCAGTTTTGCAAATGTTAGAAATGTGGCTTTTGAAGAAAATATTGCTATCAAATAGCACGCTTAGGTTCCTAACTGATGACGAAGAATTGACAGAGCAGCCATCAAGTATTAGACAGTGTTTTAGGTTATTACATGCATTAAATAATTTTTTTTTTTTTTTCAAATTTAGCAGTAAGAAATTACTCATAATCCAGTTTTTTATATGAACTATGCATTCCATTAGTTTTTCAAATTGGCCCTAGTACTGAACCTTGAGGTACTCCATACTGGCCTTGTGATCGATATGATCTCTCTTCACTCACTTCCACGAATTGATGGTAGTCAGATAAGCACGATTTGAACCATGCCTATGCGCTTCCAATAACGGCAACATAATTTTCTGGTCTATTCAAAGGAATGTTATGGTCAATAGAATAATAATGGAAATCCTCACAGATACCATTTTTCTGTAAGAAGGAACTTCTAGTATCTTTGACAGAAAAGATTGGTCTGTAATTAATTAATTTCTTGGGGTCAAATTGTGTTTTTTAAATGAGAGGCTTAAAAACAGCCAGTTTGAAGGTTTTGGGGAGATATTGTATATAGTAGAGAATGAGTGGAATTGTTCCTCAGGAGATCTATAGTGCATTATCTGATGTGATACTGTAGCTGATGGCTGCATGGTTACACTTTTATCTCTAATAGTATTGATCTTGGAAGTAAAGTAGTTCATAAAATCAACTGCTATGCTGTTGGGAAAAGCCAACGCCTGCTGATGCTTTATTTTTTGTTAATTTAGCCACTGTATTGAATAAATACCTAGGGTTATGTTTGTTTTCTTCTAAAAGAGACACAGTTTTTAATGCTTTTCTATAGGACAGGGTGCATTCACGCCAGGCGGTACGAAATACCTCTAGTTTTGTTTTCCTCCAGCTGTGCTCCATTTTCCAGGCTGCTCTCTTTAGGGCACGAGTGTGCTCGTTATGCCACGGTGTCAGACTGTTTTCCTTAATCTTCCTTAAGCGTAAAAGAGCAACCATATCTTAAGTGCTAGAAAAGAGAGAGTCTGTTGTTTCTGTTACATCATCAAGTTTTTCTGAGCTATTGGATATGCTGAGGAATTCAGATAAGTCAGGAAGATTACTTACAAAGCAGTCTTTTGTGGTAGAAGTGATGGTTCTATCATACTTGTAACAAGAAGCTGAATTTACAGTTTTAGCTGTACACACAAGACTAGATAATGATCTGAGATATCACTTTGCTGCAGAGTTTCAACGCCATTAACATCAATTCCATGTGACAGAATTAAATCTAGAATGATTTCGACAATGAGTAGTTCCTTACACGTGTTGTGTAACCCCAACAGAGTTCAGAATGTCTATAAATGCTGATCCCAATGCATCTTTTTCATTATCAACATGGTGGTTAAAATCACCCACTATTAAGACTTTATCTGCAGCAAGCACTAACTCAGATAGAAAATCGGCAAAACCTTTTAATAAAGACTGTATGGTGCCCTGGTTGCCTGTATACAGTAGCCAGTACAAACATCACAGATAAGGGATTTATCATTAACACTTGTTTCTCTGGATAATGTAATATGAAGCACCACTACTTCAAATGAGCTATACTTGGAGCCCATCCTCTGAGAAATATTTAAAATATTGCTATAAATTGTAGAAACACCTCCCCCTTTAGCTTTTAGATGCGGCTCATGTTTATAACAGTAATCTTGGGGTGGTGGGGGGGGGGGGGTAGACTTGTTTAAAATAATCATCTGGTTTTAGTCAGGTTTCTGTCAAACAGAGCACATCTAGGTTATGATGCATGATCATATCATTAATAAAAAGCGCTGTTGTAGAAAGGGACCTGATATTCAATAGCCAAGCTTTATCATTTGTTTCTCTGTATTTTACACTTATTTTATTTGATGAACATCAATTAGATTGTTACTCTTCAATTGGTTTGGACGTTCTTTGTGTTTTCTAGCTCCGGGAACAGACACAGTCTCTATAGTATGATATCTAGGTGAAAGAGTCTCTAAGTGCTGAGAATTAACTGATTTTGGTGATGTGAGGCAGCTAGCAGACGGTCGGATTAGCCAGTCTGTCTGCTTCCTGACCTGGGCCCCAGTTAGTCAAGTGCAAACTCTTAGACTATTTGCCATATTACTAGAGAGAAGAGTGGTACCACCACCGGAGGGATGAAGACCTCTTTTCAACAGGTCTGTTCTGCCCCAAAAACTCATCCAATTGTCTTAGAAACCTATGTTATTCTGCGGGCACCACTTAAGACATCCAGCCATTTAGTGACGACAGTCTGCTATGTATCTCGTCACCACGGTAAGCAGGGAGGGGGGCAGAGCATATTACATTGTCTGACATCGTACTTGCAAGTTCACACACCCCTTTAACATTATTTTTAGTGATCTCCAACTGATGAAGTTGAACATCATTAGCACCGACGTGGATAACAATCCAAAGTAAACATAAAGTGTGAAACTTACTTCTTCTAGAGGTGCAGCTGGATCACAAACAGTGGGTTACCTTGCAAAACCTGCCTTGAATTGTCCCTCGTTCAGAAAGCAGTCTGGAGTAAAAAGATTTGCTTAGAAATAAACAAATTTAGGTGTATTCAGTGGCGCATTATCATCAAAAACAAAATGAATCGAATGCATCCTCAGTGGCTCTGATGCCGGGAGAAAATGAAGACTCTTATTTTCACTTTTACATCCAACTGCAAAACGCCTGCACTGCTTACGAGGCATTAATTTTGCTACAGCAATCGAGCTCGAAGAAAATAGCGGACAGCGTACAACTGGCTGAGGGCGGGAATAAGCAAATACGGGACAGTCCATAAGCAGTCGTGGGCAGGGCCTGAGCAGTATGACGTCATATTTCTCAGAAAATCAAAACTCTCAAATCTCTAAAAAAGTGTTTTGTTACAAATGACATCTGATTATTTTCTGTCCAACCAATTCCAAAATTAATCGTTAAAAAAAGGAATGTCAAGACCCCTTGAATGCTGAAGGGTGTATTTTTCCATGATAAAATACTTGCTCCTAATTATCTTCATTTTATTAAATTAAAATTTATTACATTTAAATATAAGAAGGTGAATATACAGTAGTGACACCATTTCATACATGTTCTCTGTCCTGACATGTCAGTTCCAGTGAGACCCGAGTAGAATGTGAGACATCATGTTCATGTTCACAATGTCTTAATACATTTTACCACATTCAAAATAGGTCAGCTGTGTACATCTTTGTTTGTGGAGCTCTGCTTCTCAGTGTCAGTCAGATATCCCCACTGTCTGAGCAGCTCCCCCCGCTGTCTTGGAGGAGTCAGGAAATACTCTCTCTGTTGAGGAGAGTAACTTTCATCTGTGGGAACAATGTTCCTGTAGCTCCAGTCTTGCCAGTGGAAGTTAAAGCGCTCCAGCAGTTCGATCCTGTCCTCCTGTGAATGCACACAGTCTGGAGGATCTTTCTGCTGAAGTTCCTCTCCGATTTGTACATCCTTAAAGACCAGCAGGGCTCTTATAGCAAACCAGCCACCCAGCTTGGGGTGTATACAAACTCCAAACATCTTCTGTGCAGAAAAAGGAGAAAGACTTAAGGAAACAGGCATACAATACAACATACTGACACCAAACAATATCTTTATATCAGATATTAGAAAAGACGAGACTAGAACGTGCAGTGTGTGGACTGGCAAGTTCAATACATAAGTTTGCATGATGTAAATACAGACCATATACAGTATACATCGTGCAACATTGTGCAGGGATTAACAAAGTTTCCTACAGACTTAAATGTCCAGGCTTCTTCATACATTTTTAGACCATTTTACATTCTAAATATGTATGCTATTATGTCAGCAAATAATTTTTGGGATATTGTATCTGCAGCTCAGAAAACAATGAACACCAAATCTAGACAAGTTTAATGGGTACATTTTATGAAAAATGCAATGCTAAAATATAGGATTTTATATAGTACTTGTGAAATGTTTGGAAACATTATAAATTGTAAATATTTTTTAATGAAGTCTCCTCTACTCACCAAGGCTGCATTTATTTGATAAAAAATAAGAGTAAAAACTGTAATAATGTTAAATAGTACTACAAATTAAAACAATCATGTTCTATTTGAATATATTTTAAAATGTAATTTTCTGTGATGGCAAAGCTGTATTTTCAGCATCATTACTCCAGTCTTCAGTGTCACACGATCCTTCAGAAATCAT
The DNA here is from genome assembly GCA_036247105.1 of Cirrhinus mrigala. Lineage (NCBI taxonomy): Eukaryota > Metazoa > Chordata > Actinopteri > Cypriniformes > Cyprinidae > Cirrhinus > Cirrhinus mrigala. The sequence goes on from CM070026.1 coordinate 2,565,463, forward strand.
TCTAATATGCTGATTTGCTACTCAATTATTATTAGTGCTCACTTAAATATTAAAAAAGCTGCTTAATATTTTGTGACTAATGAAGGATCATGTGAAACATACCTATTTTAAAATAATATCGTCACTGATTACACTATTTATTTAGAAAATATTGTTTTCAAAATAATGGCAGGACACACTATGCAGTACAGTGTTTGTTATGCTGTAGATCAACTGATACAATCTTTTATTTTTAGGCATTATCACTAGGCAGTATTCACCCATATATGCACCATTATTTGACATTATTTTCAGCATTATATTCATTACATAGTACAGCCATCTGCAAATGTTTGTTTTCTCTTGTGCAGCGCAGATCTCATGTTTACAATGATGAGAAGAAACCTAAAGCGCTTTATAACCTGCATATATTCACCACTGAGACATTGTTTAATACTGTAATTGTTATTTTAATATTGCATGATAAAAATGCAGTCTGATTTAAATGATTGCACGCTCACAGATACACTGCCCAGTCCTGCTTCAAATAAGAAGTCTTGGTTGCGTAGAAACTATTTAGTTTATGGTTAAAACAAGAACACACATGCTAAAGGCCTCAGAAAAATTTACTTAATTCAATGTGAAAACAAGCCATGATTATCAATGCAAGATCTGCTCACATTTAAGATCATTTTATGGCTGTAGTTTGTAGAAGGGCAAACTGAGATTTTTTTTCAAGACCTCCAGAAACCCTGCTCTCAGTCTGTTTTGAAGAAGTTTAGAAATGCAGGACGTGTGTTTATGCTGCAGTCTTTTAATATATGCACATGCAGTATATTGTGTTACGAGTGTATCCACACAAACTGCCTAAGGGTGGCTAATCTAGGGTGACCATATGTGCTCTTTTTTTCCCAGACAAATCCTGGCCAGGATTTCTATATTGCCTAAAATATTCAGGTTTTGATACTTGCTGAAGGTGATGTTCGAAAAGTAGACCAATAACATGAAGGCACTGTACATAATCAACCAATCGTGGCATGTGAGAAGCTGAGGTCTATAGAGAAAGCAATTATGAAAACAGGAAAACAAGGTCAAAACCTGGATAGTTCAGGCAATATAGAAATCCTGGCCAGAAAATGTCAGGGAAAAGGGCACATATGGTCACCCTAGCTAATATATATTTTTTTTAACATTCTATCCAGCGTAATGAATTGCATGCAACAAAATTTGCTGATAAAAGTCCCCAAATGAAGAGAATTCACAGACAATATTGTTACAGACAAGCAAAGCACTGAACGGACATTACCAGATATTGTAATACATTGTTTCAGCCCTAATAATTTTGTTGTCTACTTACTTACAATTAAATATTTCAATCAACTGAGTTAATACCCAAAATGTATGTAATAACCAGATGAAAGTGCGTGTAGATCAGCACTAACCTTGTCACCCCATGGTGGATTGTGGATATCTGACTTCTGGTAGTAATATGCTGCTCCTGATATGTGGGCGGCGGTCTGGGCAAGAAACTTGGGTCTTCTGCTGGGCAGCATCTCATAATCATAACTGACATCCACAGATTGATTTGGAAAACACTGAATAAAAAAAGAGAATGCGAGATTAAAACAAGACGACATTGGTTGGATAATGGAGTGATGCTCTACAAAAAGTGTCACACTAATATGTGAAAGTAGTAAAAATCTGTTTTGTACCATACCAGAGAGACAGAAGATGAGAGTGTGTGAGCGGTACACTGATCTATGGGGTCTCTGACAGCCTCACAGCACTGGCTCTGTAAGAAGGGTAGGAATGAGCGCTCGAACATGGCCGGTGTGCTCAGGACCACTAGAGCCAGAGTGTCTGCTGGGTATGGCAGGTGATGAGCATGAGATACCACTGCATTGTACCAGCCAACCTACAACAAAACATAATCACTGGGAGTTCAGTTGAACACTTTTAGTGCTTACATCCAGAGCTGTATACATAAGCAATCATTTATGTGCTCTGCACTGTTTTTCCCAATTATTTGTAAGTGCACTGGTGATTTTGACGGTTTATGAATAGATGAACAGAACTTTAGTTTCACGTGGATATATTTAACATGATAATAAAGACGTCGAATGCTTTCATTATGAAGCATGTTTGTTTTTATTATGTTAGTATAGTCGTATATATTACCTTAAAAGGATAAATTTCAAAACCTTGCTGTTTTAACGACTCACGAAAGGTCCCAATGAGATTCTCCATGCATTCACTGGAGGTCGCCATATTGCTGCATATTCTTGTGTTTTATGGCGCATTTCCGCCACCCAGTGGACTGGAGTGTGCAGCGTCGCTCTCTGCACAGCCAAGATTGGTGTTGCTTACAGCACTGAAGATACTGGCAACGTGGCATGTGAGGATATGGTTTAGAGTGAGGAAAACAAATCCCACATTTATGAAAATAAAATAATAATAAATAAATAAAAAAAAAGTCTTTGAAATAAAAAAGCATTAACCGCACTGATTTAAAATGCATTGCTTTAAAGTGCATATTGCAGGTTAGCGACTCCAGTGAATTGATGTATAGAAAAATAATGTAGGAACCAGATTTTCTTTAAAATATACTTCAAAATACGCTATTAAGGCTTCTGGAGTCGTTTTTGTGAGAGAATTTTACTTCCGCATCTGAAAAACTGCCAAAACCGGCAGTGACGTAACGAGAGGGAGAGCGGTCAATGTAAACCTTAGGAAAACAATGGATCGCAATGACCGTTCGGATGCGGAGAAAATGTTAAATGTTTATTTACACTCGTATGACGAACCACAGACACAATTATGAGCCTGCTATGTGGCCAAGAGAGCAGGGATATGCCAGGATTAAACAGAACAACGGTCAGAGAAGACAAATTAAGTTGTGGTGTGAGGAGAACAGGGCAAGTGTCTGTGAGAGATCAGTGTCAGCTGACGATATCTAATCGGGAAAAAGCATAGCACTGGTCATTTATAAGTATTGATACTACTTACCAGTAACAGAAACTAATAATCGTTGATCAAGCATCAGACAGTTAATATCCGACGCTAACGTTACGTGATAATAGCGGGTTTTTATCTCCGCGCGCGCGCGAGAGAGAAACGTTTTTGTTTCATTATATGCTTATGTGGGAAATGCCCCCAAACTTGATGTGCTGTCTCTGACTCTGCACCCAGGCTTTAAAGGCTTGCAGTCTGAACTCATAACAGGTTGTACAGACAGCCTATGCACTTCAGGCAGGAGCATGCACCTCTCCAGGCCAGCAGACATGAGTATGTTTAGGGTAGAGATAATTTATTACTCTGAGCTAAATACATACAAATAAATAGTAAACTTAAGATTTGAATATCAAAATGTTTGTTTCTCAATTACAAGTTGACTATATTTAGGTCATGAATACCTATAAAGTCACACTTTTTAATGCCATTGGTATAAGACAGTTAATGTTGACAGCATACAGGCAAGTTGTCTGCTGGTATTCATCAGGAAGCCCTCACCTGCATGTGTTGTGTCAGCTATGGGACAGTTTACAAAGGAAGGATGGCTTTATAAAGGTTTTGAATGGCCCCATTTTGGTGACAATCAATAAAAAATAATACCAATCACAAATTGTCTTACTGTATAAAAAATTGTTTATGAAGTTTACAATACATATATATCAAGCAGATCTGCATTTATGTTTAATTCAGTTCAGTTTAATTTATACAGCACTAAATCATATATATATTATTTCATAGTACTGTTAATACCCAACTCAAAACACAACATTGCAACTGTTATTATATATATGTAGATGTACCAAACATATACCACTGAAAGAAAAATATTTTCAGCGTGGGTATCACAATAATGTGTTACATTAGAGGTGGTTAATAACAGCTGGCGTCCACTGCTTCAGATCTTCACACATCCTCATGTCTTGCAATGTCTCCCAAAGCCCTATAAATACATGAAAATAAATTACAAATTAGCTGTGCAAACAATGTGACTAGACTTGATGGTTATAATATTAACAAACTGAGGTTAACTGACCAGTAATGCCTTCTCATATGGTACCGTTTTTACACGGTTCTTAAAATTATACTAATGCTTACATGCTAGCTACGGTGCTTTACAACAACATATACACATCTCGTTGTGTCTCATTATTTAAATAAATATGTTCACTGATTTGGTGGTTATCAAAAGTTAAAAAAACAAGACTTACGACGCACCAGCTTTGAGCCTCACTTGGTTCTTGCTTCGGCATCCCATGTTGAAACTGCATCAAATCGCCGGGTGGACAATCCTCCGGTGTAAAGTGAACGCGTCTTTCGAAGCAGATGCATTAGTGTAGGCCCGTCTTTTCGCCCGCACAAACCATAGCACCGTTCTTTTATTGTAAGTAAACCCGTGGACACGATGTCCTGACAGGCTGGAGTTTGTGCAGCCTCCATAAACACAATAATTTACCATGACGATGATCAATTGAAATAAAAAATAACTACCGAAAACACACTAGGTCTCGACTGCTCCTACGGAATAGCAACAGAGTTTGGCGAACGACTCCCTCTCGTGACGTCATATGACGCGGTGTGGAAAAAAAGCTGTTTTTGAGCGCTGTCAAGGAAACCGTCACTTTGTCTTCAAAATTTGTGGCCTTGCCTCTTGTAAAACATTTTCAAATTCTGCATGAACGGTTCGTATAGTATTTCCATACACGGACATATATTTATCTGGAATTTTTTTTAACCTGCAATATGCACTTTAACAGTGCCTATTTATTAGGCTATTAAAATTTCAACAACCTATTTTTTTTTCTTCCAAACTTTGCTTTCAAAATTTTCAGTATAATTATTAATACTCGACAGACAATTTTCTGTCCATTTTAGTTTGCGATTTGCGAATTTGCTTTCACAAATTAAGTGGTTTAAATTCAGCAGCATATTCAACATTGCATATTCAACATTCATCATAAATTACATGTCATGATTATCCAGGCCAGTGTAAGACACAAAATGATCTGCATTTGTAATTTAATTACAAAATATAACTGTAATCTGTTACAGTTACTGAGAAAAAGTGTGTAATTAAATTACAGTCACTTAAGTAAATGTTAAGGATTACAAAAGGGTGTTATGTCGGTAAATATTTTCACAAACATACACATTTTATTGATTTCCAAATTGCATTGACTGCTCTAAAATATGAGACACCAATTTTTCAGCAGGCTATAGGACACATGCTTATTTGATAATTGTTTTATTTCCTATCTGGTTTTATGTATATGTTTTTTTTTTTTTTTTGTTTTTTTTTTCCAAGGCATTGTTAAATGCCAGTGTTTTCTGTGAGAGTTATGCAAAGATTTGGTTACAAAAACAGCATAATAGCTATTAAACAACTACTTGTTATAATTTTAAATCTTTTTAAATTCAATTTTATAATCTTAATTCAAGTGATGAAGGATTTTGAAAGTCTGACACAAATGAGTGTTCGGTACTCTTCCCAGTCTACTGACATTTGTAATGACATCTGCTTCGAGCATTACAATGATCATGATGACTTTCGTTAACTCTATAACTCACAGAGGCTGTTCTCCCTCAACTTCAAAATCATCCTATATCACTGTTTTACCTTTTTTGTTGAGGGTGTTTGATCTCCTTTGCATTTTCACTTTGCAAAAACTGGGTCGGTACTTCTGCAGTGATGTAGGATGATTTTGAAATGATTTTTGAAGTACTTTAATTATTCGCTTCAGTTTCACAAAGCTTGCTCTGTTTTGTTATGCTGGCTCAGAAGTCTGACTCAAGTCAGTGATGTGCCTTTGTGTTTAAAAGCTGCCTGCAAAGTCATTACCTGATAAAGCAGCAAGGCAACAAGTCAGCAGCCTAAGCTTTTGGATGCAGCCATTGGTTTTAGAGGCCTACAACAGTTCAGTAGCAGTTAATATTAAGTGAATTGCGTTTTAGACACAATATTGGCTGGCGAAAATAGGTCCAAACAAAGATCACATCGGAACAGTCATGTGACTTAGAGTAACACACACTGGTATTTCATTACTGAATGATTCAGTGTTTTTGAGCAAATTGGTCGAGAACATTTTTTTTTTTAAAAATTTAAAAAATCAGGAAAATGTCATAAAAATTACATAGCAAGAGAATCCTATGCCTTTGAAGTTGCTGAATATAACGAAAATGTCCAGGTAGAATTTAAGTTCCTTAGAAAAAAAAAACAACAACAACAAAAAAAATTACATTTGTGTAAAAATGTACTAATAATCTTTTTTTTTTTTCTTTAATCTTTATCAAAGTCATGATGACCAACTAAAATATCTTTGAATAACAAAGAAAAACTGTAATGAAAATACACTTATGAAGATGCAGAAATCCTTCCAGAACAAAACTGTATATTTGCATTCCCAGCGAAGATGAGAAATAGATTCTTCTTCAGCACCACAAAAGGAACATAAATTTCTGGAAACTTCTTCTTTTTTTTTTTTTTCTTTTAAACAGAGCTTAACAGGGTGGGAAAAAAAGTTAAGTCATTTCTAAGATAGTGTATATCCTTTGCCTTACTAGTACTTATATCTGGATGACAAAGTCCACACTTTCTTCTAAGGAATATTAACAGTGTATAGGGAGAGAAACTGTCTCAGTCTGAAATAGCTTCTGCTCCAACTAGGAGAGTTAAAAAACAAACCAACAAAAATCCCAGTCATAGTATCAAAAGAATGAGTTACTGACAAAGAAAACTGGAATCTTGTGGAGTCTTTAAGAAGAGATATGGCCTCATAAGAAATGGTATCCATTACAATAGCAAACTCCTGTGTAGTGAACATTTTCCTCTTCATACCTTCTCTGTTTTGCCAAATTGCTGCTGAAATACTGAATTACATTTACAATCATACTTAATTTTTTTTTTAGCAACTCGTAACAATACAAATGATAAATATTAATATTAAAGCATCTGGAAGTGTATTAAAATGTGTTCTTTTATCTCTTCAAGCAAGTCATTTTCCTGAGAGCTATCCATAAATGTTTATCAATAACACAAAAATTATTAGTAGTATTAAAACTAACTACTAACTGAAGAAAGTCCCTTAATTTCAGTATAATTCTGCAAGACCGAACCCGCAAATTGGTTTTTCATTAGTGTCACACCAGCACCACACCATTGGCTTTTGGAAACAGAGTGAGAAAAAAAATTGATTTAGCATACAAAAACAACACCTTACACTTTACATTATCACATGGTCCGCTGGCATTGAGACTCCGTGTTCATAAAGACAGTAATTTACCTTATTTGTGAATGAATCATAAGTTCGAATGAATCATTTGAATGAGTGACTCAGTGACTCACTAATTAAGACAGTCACCATTAAGACGTCACACTTGCCGCCACCCACTGTTTAGTTGCATATGTAAAAGTATCATTGCATTTTTACCAACATTTCATATTCAACAACACATTTCAAAAATGAACGTTAATTAGACAGTAATTTTGCAGTGTAAATGCCCTCATGCTGCCTCTGAACTTCAATAAACAGTCTGTGTAAATGCATCTAAATGCCCCATCAGATACATCTTCTGTTTCCTCTGCAGTGGATTTTGTTTATACCTATTTCATTTGATTGGAAACAGCCCTACAGTGTCTTATTATTCTAACTGCATTCATTGATCAAATTCAAGGCATGAAAGATGACATTTATTAAGGTTATTATAAATGTGCTTCTTATAAAAGCAAAACATGCCTGAGGCAATATCCAATATCAGTATGTTTACTTAGGTACATAAGATCTGATAGCACATTTATGATAATATTGCTTCAAAATATATTACATTTACGAAAAAAAAAAAAAGCTTAAAAGATCAAACTTTGTATTTTGTATGTAGCAAATTTTGAAATACTGTTACTATTTAAAATAACTGTTCTCTATTTGAATAGATTTTAAAATGTAATTCATTCCATTGAGTTTTGAATGGTGTCCTCAGGTTCTGTGTCGAGAGAGTCTTTCTGAACGCTGTTACTGGGAGACTGAATGGAGTGGGTTCAGGTGGGTTTATGTATATCAGTGGCATATAAGGAATCAGCAGGAAAGGAGGGAGTGATGAATGTTTGTTTGGATACAATAAAAAGCCTTGAAGTCTGAACTGTTTTAATAACGTTTTCAAAGTTAGACACAATAATAAGACCACAGACATACTTGTCTATTCACGTCACTCTAACAGAGCACAAGTGTAACTGGACTGGTCGGCCGGCACTCTGTCCTTCTACAGCATCTCTGACACACACAAACTCACACACTTACACACTTTTATCACGACATTCACTGAACCCCTCTATGCTGGATTTCTGGTTTATCCTCAGTCCTCAGTGTCTCTATGTGAGTTTAAAGAGCTTCTTGTGGGAAACAACTGAGAAACATTAAGTTGAGTGAAAGAAACACATTTACATGATCTCTGCCTTTAGAAAAAATAGCAGCTGTTTTACAGTTCACAGCTGTGTGAGTTAAAGACATTTGAATGTGGCTCAACAGGAGTTTTGTCTTTCTGAGTCTCTGAGCGCCACCTGGAGGAAGATTTAGTTTGTTGCCCCCTTAGCAAGAAGGGTCAAGTTAGAGCACTGGCCTCCTAACACACAAATGTTAAAGGCTTTGGAGCTCATCTAACACTCCATGTGGAAGATTGATGTCTCAACTTAAGCTCCATATTATTGTGGGCTGATATTTTGCTTACACTCATTCAATAGAAAAATATAAATTACTATATAATAAACTGTTGTTAATTATTGTAACTTCCAATATTCAATAAAAGTTTGTTTTCTAACAAAATGCTCTCTTTTTATTTATTTTTTATTTTTATATACATATATATATATATATATGTGTGTGTGTGTGTGTGTGTGTTTGTAACTCTGTCAACTTTGTTAGATAAAAAGTAATGTCTAATATTACAGATCTAGCAATGCACTTTCTTCTCAGAAGTGGCCAACCTTCCGAAATTACCAGCAGAGGAGACAGAGCTGGAAAGCTGGACGGGACCCTTGTAGACAACAAGGTTGAGGTTGAGGTTCCATGGCAGGTGTGGACACTGGCTTTGGTCAAAGACATGTTAATTGCAACATCCAAAATACTATGAAGTGCAATGTATTATGGAAAGTCTTATAGAGTAAAACATCATGGCGCTCCTGAGTATGAACTTGTCTGTCTGCACACAGCACACAATATAATTGGGAGACTATTTTCATGAAGTTCAATTAATAAACAGAAAACATACATGAAGCAAACTGGTTTTTATTACAATACAGATTATAAAATAAATATATACATATTTTCTCATATAACAGTCATTTGTACAATGAAATAGTTAAGAAATAACTTTGAAAACAAATTAGACAGTAAAAATGTGTTGTGTGCCTTTTCACACATACGCATGCTCGGAGTCACTGTGGGACAGACTCGCAAATCTGAAAATGCTAAATGCTGTTATTAATGCAATAGTTCAAAAAATTTTGATTTGTGCGTGTATGTAGTCCCACTACTATTAGCTGTCAACTATTTTAAGTTACGATATCATCATATTGGCTAAAATTCCCACATAAGCAGATTTAGTTGCTTCTATGAACCTCAACTCAAATCAACTCAAAATTCACACTGACAGTAACATGCTCACCCTCTGTTTCTGAACAAGAATGCATGTGTAATGTAGCAGTTGATAAAGTTAAACTGCATCTACGTAATTAAAGAGGAACATCTATACTGAAAAATATTATAGGTACTTTACTGAATGCTTCAATTCAATCTTTCAAAAAAAAAAAAAAAAAGCATGCAAAGGGAGCACGAGTAGATGGGGAGGCAACAGGATAAATATTTGAAAAGTTAAATGGTTCTGAATGAAGACGATAAACACATGCAATGTTTCATCAGAGGACAAATATCCAGGCATAGAGGTCTTTATCATGTAAATGTGTGTAAGTTTATGTAAGTGTGTTCTCTTGTGTATTAATGTGTTATAAAAGCCAGATGTTTAGTGTCTAAACGGAATCGTTTAGACACTAAACATATGGCATTTATAACAATGAAAATGAAACATCAATAAAATATTCATAATGATACTCATTTACCACTAAATAATTTAGTAATAGCAGTGCAACATATAATAACATGACAATCATTTCAAATGTTGTATAAACTCATTTTAAAAACATTCACTGAAGCCTTTTTTTTTTTTTTTTTTTTTTTTAGAAAGCATTATTGTTGTAAGAAGAAGAATTAATAGGACAATGATATATGGCTTCTTCAAGTCCATCAGATCATGACTGTAAATCAGCAAGCTGATTTCTCTTATATACTTATATCTTAAATCAAATCACAAAACAGCTGGTATCTAGTAATCAACACTGCTGCAACCTTGATAGTTTAGTGAATTTTACTGATTCTAATAGTAATGCATTTTTACATCAAGGTATATATGTATATAAATCAATATATTATGTACAGTGCAGTCTTTTATAGCAGGAAAAACGAGTGAGATAGTAACAATTCAAAGGATTTAAAGGACATATAGTGATGATGCTAATTTGTCATATACTCATATTTATATAACAAACTGAAGTCAAATATGTTTTTAAACATATATCCAGAGGGACATAAGCATTGTTTAAAAGTAACACTCTTACACAAGTTTCTTATATACAGATAATCTGTTATATATATATATATATACACACACACAAAATTTTATTTACAGGTCTATTATAATTTATAATAATAATAATGCAATAAACTACACAAAAACATAAATACCTTCAGTGATTCCATAAAAGAATTTTAAAAATGTGAAGTCTGTTCTTGAGAAAAAGTTGCTTATAAATAAAGACTATAAATCAGTTTAAACTGGTTTCAGCTGGTTCCCCAGCCTGGTCTGTTGGCTGGTTTTAGAGGAGTTTGGGGCACTTTTTTGCTGGGCCAGACTGAGAAACACTAGCTTGTAATACCAGGAAATGAGACTAGGCTGGTAAAGCAGGTTTTTATAGCGACCATGTACAGTATGAAAGTTCTCGTCCTATGCATAGTGGGAGCCAAATAGAGTGTAATTAGGTTGGGCAGATTTCTCAATTTTTCCAGGACTGTCTTGGTGTCTCTCATGTATTCTCAGTGTATTATTATTTGTGGTTAATGATGACAACGGAATCTAATGAATCAATGCAATTAACTGATTTGCCAATACAGAACATCTTTCAGAGAAAGAGTTCGCAATCTGGTTGCACTCAGTGCAAGGAACTTCTCAAGTTCACGAACGAGGTAAGCTAGAGAGATGCTTATACAAAAATGAGTTTTCAGTGACAAAGAAAAGGTGTTTTGCTGTAACTTTAAATTTACTGTTGTGCACAGACAAGTTTCATAAAATATCTTGATAAATTTGCTGACTAAAATTAGTCAAGTTGTGTTTATTTTAGGGCTGGCAAACAGTTAATCGTGATTAATCGCATACAAAATAAAAGTTTGAGTTTGCCTAATATATGTGTGTACTGGGTGTAATTATGTATATATAAATACAAGCACATTCATGCATATATTTAAGAAATATTTACAAGTATTTATTATAATTTTTATAGAATTTATATTATAGATAAATAAAAATATTTTGTACATAACATATTTCTCTTAAATATATACATGAAAGTGCTTGTATTTATATATACATAATAATTACACACAGTACACACATATATTAGGCAAACTCAAACTTTTATTTTGTATGCGATTAATCGTTTGCCAGCCCTAGATTATTTCTAAAGAAAAACATACATAATAATTACGTATTACATTGTTTGTTCTTTATCAGCTCTGGGAAATAGGAAAAATGATATTTTTTTATGGATTTTTAGCATTCAACCTCACCTCATCCTTAACTTAACCAAATCTCATTAGTAACAGGATACAATAATATTTTTTCCCAAATAAATAATTTCCGAAATGCACAAATTCCTTGTGCTGGATTCTAGGTCATCTGAGGCTGTAGCTTTAAGTAAAATATGAAGGTTTTAATGGGTGGAAATTTTTCCTCCTTTGAACTCTCATTCAAAAGAAATGATGCCCCAATCAGTCATGAGACTCATGAAGGCCAAAGGCATTTCCCATCAGAGCTAATGTAACGGTTCTTCAGGTGTTTATGTTTGAATGTGTGCGGGGTTTGTGTGCTACATGGGGATGATGATGAACTTTGGGGCTTTTTCTCATACAAAACAATTGTTTGGCCTTTTAAGATTTGTAATTTCTTAATTGCACTTTCTGCCTGTTTCTTGTTTTATATTGGTTTACATGGCAACATAGTGACAAATAGTTACTACTATATAGTGACTAAATTGAAAATCCTGTTTTCTTATTCCCATGACCTTCTTATGATGCCAAAGCGCTGACAAAAAAAGTGTGCTGTTAAACCTTCCACTGCAAATTCACATGGAAATGTCACAATCTACAGAAACAAAATGTTTGTCATTATTTATTTTGTTATTTGCATTCTCAGTTGATTCTGCTCAAAATTTGGGGAAAACTGAATAAAACAGGAGAGAAGTTGAAACACTATTAAACGAAAGATATTACAGCAAATATGATATGCACCAACTACATTGTACAACAGTTCCTCTTATTTAACATAATATGAAACGAATGTTATTCCATCAGTATTTCAGTCAATGGTGGCTGGTAATGTTCCACAAAAATCCACCCCCTGTGTATCCTAGTTTAAGACTTACAAACATCAGAAAATTTGATAAACCTGTACAGCAGTGTCCAAAAATCTGAGAACACTATTTAAAATGCTCATTGTTTAATAATAATAAAAAAAATTGTCATTATAGAATTAGCATTAAAATTTACATTTTAAAAAATAAGTACACAAATTTCTTCTGCCATGCAACATACAAGCTGCCCATGTGATCTGGCATGATTGAAAATGTTAAAAAAAAAAAAAAAAAAAACACTTTTGTGATTGAAACAGACTGAAATGACAAATCTGGTTACGTTTCATTATCATCATAGAGAGTGCTGAATCTGAAATATTTATACTCTGTATGTCACAGGCTAATTTTTAATCAGAAATCTTTGTTTCTACAGTATTTAGGCTTAAAATTTTTTGACCCAATTGTACACCTCGCTTTGATGTGTGAAGAAACCCAAAACAGGGGGTGGAAAAATAGTGAAATAACATTTGTTTTTGTTGATTGCTTTTACCAGAAATACAAAGTACATTACAGAAAACCAAGGAATGTTAAGAAGGGGCAGAAGAGTATGATGGCAGTAACTGACCATTAGCTACACTTGTTCTGCAAACATTTTGGTTGAAATCAACTGTCAGTCTCAACAATTCATGCTGGGTGACTGCAATACACTTTCATGTAACATTATCCTTCAGTCTTTCAAACTGACTCACTTTTATAAAGCTTAATGCAAGAGATGTTGAAAGACTCTGTTTCAAGATTTCCCTAGAATCCCGTCTCAGCTTGTATATTCCACCAAGTTGTCTGCTTAGTTGCACAAAGCTTCAGTGTTTCAAACACGGCTCGGAAGGACCTGTAATACAGACAGCTGAAATCTCCAGCTGTGCCCGATGAGATATCCGACTTTTTGTCAGAGGAGCGAATCAGTTGTCCTTGTTTGATTCAGCGCTCTGAAAACACTCTCACTTCCAGTCCACAAACTGAGCTCAAATAACACAAAGAAATAACTGCACTTCAAAACAATAACCAACAATAAACAGATTATAAAAGCATATAAAACACAAAGAGGAGACCAGAAATAACAGTCACAGAAGCAGTTCAACTGCTAGCTGCCCCGGATTATCACACACATGCAAGTATATCCGTACACGCACACACGCGCACACACACGCAGATTTAGGGATTTCAGTCCTGACCAAAATCCTAAAACATGTTCTTCTGCAAAAAAGAGAAAGAGTAAACAATGTCCATGTTCTTTTATAGCTGATGTTATTTTTATTGGTTGTTATTGTAACTAACGCAAAAAAGGGATGAAAAGTGTATTGTGTGAGTGTATATTTTACAAAAAAAAAAAAAGTTCTCTTACACAACAAAAGAAGATGTGTGTAATAATGCAGTGGTGCACGATAGCTATGAGAAATGCTCTTTGTTCAGTCTTTAAAATATGCACACATATGTTACACAAATCCAGTCTCTGCTCGACTGTCCGTACATGCAGGCAGCTCCCTTTACTGGGAGAGAGAAGGAGGAGAAAGATAAAAGGGAATTTAATTCCTATGTACAATTGCTTATATACTGTAGATGTCTCTGTTTGATTTGTTTCAGGGTTGTCATACAGGGGAATCTCAGAAAGCCTTGGGATGATAAACGAAAAAAAATAATAAATAACCGCAATAACTGCAATCTGTACTGCCGAAGTTTGGATCGTGTTACTGACTATGCATTAGACTGGTGTCCCACTAGTCAATATTCAGTTGTAGGCGCATGAACGTATCAGTCCCGAAAGGACAGATACACCATCACACTCATTCACAAGGTGAAATTATTCCTTTACCAGCCACAAACGCGACTGGACATTGCACTGATCGCTGGGTCGTCCACCTACTGCCAGATCTCACTGGCTCAAAGTCATTTTTCTCATGACTGTACAGCACATCATGCAGCAGTGAGGACAGACAAGATTTCTTGTCACTTGAACACTGGAAGAGGGTGAGATTTGGAAGCTATGATTCCCCTGATGAAAGCAAGTTTTTTGGAGTCGGCCAATGGGACACCAGCTTTATTAATGAACCGTTGTAACAAGCCTCACGTAACTATCATTAGTTTTGACCCAAATAGCATTTGCCTGACTGTTTTGGTCTAACGGTGGTAAAATAAGAATGATGCTAAAAATTCAGCAGATCGTCAGGTACGGTTGGTGTTGTAGCTGGTGGATGTTTTACTATATTGAAACACTGTCGAGATATTGATAAAAAAATCCAATTTTGATTGATGATTATGGCTCTGGTTCTTCAGAAGAGCACTGATAGAAAGAAAGGGATTGTAAAGTTGTGCTTTGGTTGGAGTAGCATCTGCTGAGAATTGTAGGATGGTAGGCAGCTTTGCAAAATGAATAAACTTGGGTTTTATGTTTATATTGGGGCAATATTATGGGACAGACCCAGCAATTTATTTGAATGACAACACTGACTTGCCTCATTTTATGCTTGTGGTTAATATTTCTTTTAAGTGCTTATGTTTTTGAGTCTCAGTATCGATGAGACTGATGAGAGTGCTGAGATGAGGACGAGTATCCCATAGTGCTTTGCGACTGAGTGGAGCCTTGGACATTGCTCTGGTAACCAAGCCGCGAACTGGAGTGCTGGAATGAAGAAAAGGAGAAAGCTGAATTACTGAAAAAATGAAGCATTTAGCATGATTTGACCAAGTTTTTTGTAATACTGAGTTGAAAGCTAACTATTATGGGTCTCACTTATTTGTTGTCAGTGTTACTTTTAAAAGTAACTAATAAAAAAGTAACAAATTGTGTTACTTAGTTTATGGAAAGTAATACTTTTAAGCACTTTTATGTTACTTTTTGTCACCTGGGCTAAGTGTGCTTATTTTTTTTTTGCTAACAAAAAAAACAAAAGTTATATTTTTGGCAACTTTAAAGGCCCTTTCACTCCAAAAGTGAAATTAATAAGCCTCAGGCTGAAGGAAGTGCCTTTGCACCTACTCACAATTTCTCTCAACATGGAGACAGGAAAGCTGTCAGTGAATAAATGGGAAAACAAAGTAACTCACATTACTTATTTGAAAACGTAACTCAGATATTTCATTGTAAATAAACCCGCCCTCCTTAGGTACTGTTGCTATGTCGGACAAACAATGCAGCTCTCACACTACATGCAGTGATAAATACATTGTGGAGCGAAGAGGAAATGGACAACACACCGACAGACAAGACGGAGCAGGTTACTTCTGATATGAAACAAGGTCTCAGCTTTAAAATGTTGTAATTTTTTAAGAAATTCAAAGTTTCTTCAAAATTCAAAGCCACAGTTTTGTGGCTCTTTAATGTGTCGAGATAAATCAGTATTTTGCCTTATTAGATGAATTAAATGTGAACCGATCATCTTCTTTACTTGAAACATGAATGGACATCAGAATGTATTTTATTTCAATGCAGAAGGACGTGAATACACATAATCTTTTAAATTTAAGTCCACCGAAGTTAATCTACTCTCCTGTCTGATTTGTTTGTCAGACAGAATAGCGGTTTTGGCATTATGATTGGTCAGATCACCTGGCAATCAAGCTGTCTGCGAAGGGTCAACTGACACAGGCGGACTGCAAGTCAATATATCAAACAATGTTCATTGTTTTATTTTATTTACACATTTTATGTGTATCAAATGACTATTGTTCCTGGATGCACAGCAAGAGTTTGTCTATCATTTAGCTCTGACTACTTTGACAGCTCATTGCAACGTGTGCCAGATTGTGCTTTATGCTGTGGTAAGAGATGTGTTGCCAGTCAAATATCATACGTATTTATGTTTGTGATTTTTATCAAATATTTTACTTGATTACACATCTTGATCTGATGGTTCTTTTATTTTGCAATTGCAATGTTTTATTTATTTTATTCTGCAGACAAAAAACTGCATTTTGTAGGCTAAAAATGCTGAATAGGCAGTGGTTTACCTCATTATCAGAAATAATATTCTGAAGCATTCTTACAATTTAATTAAAGTTAAGCATAAAAATAAAATATTATTATTATATTATTATTTCCTTTTTTTTTTCTTGGATCAAATCATAATAAAAATCACAATCATGACATGTGAATAAACTAAAATAGATGAGGAATATAAATGCCTTGTACATCGCTGCAGTTCATTAAAACAGCTATAAATCAACAGAGTTTTGACAGAATAGCCTATATCTGGAGCTCTGTATTAAAATGAAAAGTAAAACACAAATTAAGTTACTTTTGTTTCTGAAAAATACAGCAGTATGGCTAAAGGTTCATTGCTGAAGACTATTTAGGTACAGAACTGTGTGTCGGGTACAGAATTCATTCTGTGTCTCAGTGTATTAAATTCATCCTCAATATGAATTATACTATTATATCTAGACACTAAATCCACTTATTTTTTCCTGCTTGCATTATGAAGGATTACTACAGATTTAGACTTTCCAAGTTTTCATCATTTTCACACCAAATGGTATCCTTGTACATACCCATTATACTTGTATTAGCACTGGCTGAAAGCTAGGTTGTGCTAGGGCACATTTTCAGTGCTTTCAGCAGGGTGTCTGAGAGAGTAGAGTGTGTGTGTGTGGCTATTGTGTTTGTTTGGATACTGAACTGTTGAAACAAGTTTTAATTATAATGTACCCCCTAATCAGATGGTAGTAGTCTTTGATTGCTATTTTGATGAAAACAAAACCACATTTTATGAGGAAGCAATGCAGAAATTCAGGTAATTCCAAATGGTTCACAAGGTTTTCTTGCAACTGTACAACATGTGGACTCTTAAAAGAGTCTAAGCTATTTTAGGACATTTGTTTATTTGGATCTTTGCTGGAAAGAATTTTTAGTAGCTTTGCATGGGACTTGGGGAATGCCAAAATGCTGAAAAGAAGCAGTATTTCACGAACAAGAAGAGAAAAGAGAAAGACTTGACAGGATTTTAATGTCCAGTTATGTTGGGTTACAGAACTATTTCAACTTCACTGAGTTACCATTTTGGTGAAAAGTAAAGCTTTCGCTTAGGTTGAAGATGAAACTCTGATCATAACAAAGCTTGTGATATGAGGCTCACAGTGTTCAAGTGTCTGTTCGGTGTCTGTTTCTAGGCATTCAGCTGCAACATTCTAACACTGCACTGTTTCTCATGTGACATGTTTGGTTAACACTGCAAACGAGCTGTCTCTCAAAATACAGCTAATTTGCTTCTTATTAATAGTTAGTGAGTTTAAGGGTCCTAAAATATGCTCATGCACAAAAAGGCATGTAGTATAAACAGGTTGACTGTTCCTTTAAGAATCCCAGCACTGTTATTAAAGGAGTAGTCCACTTCCAGAACAGAAATTTACAGATAATGTACTCTCCCAACTGTCATCCAAGATGTTCATGTCTTTCTTTCCATATAGTGAACTTCTAAGGTGCCCGCGAGTTTGAACTTCCAAAATGCCGTTTCAAAGGGCTCTAAATGATCCCAGCCGAGGAATAAGGGTCTTATCTAGCGAAACGACCGGTCATTTTCTAAAAAAAAAAAACAACTAAAATGTATACACTTTTAAACCTCAAAATGCTCATCTTGTCTAGCTCTGCCATGCGCATGCGTACTCTATGCAGTCCCGTTAAAGACAGCTAGGGTATTCTGAAAAACTATGGAGTATGGAGTGCCACAAGGATCTGTCCTAGGTCCTCTTCTATTTTCAATATACATGCTGCCCCTTGGTAATATTATTAGAAAATACGGGATTAGTTTCCATTGTTATGCTGATGATACTCAACTATATATCTCAACACTACCAGATGAAACTTCTAAATTACCAAAGGTAAAAGAGTGTGTTAAAAATGTGAAAGATTGGATGACCAATAAATTTCTCCTATTAAATTCAGATAAGAGAGAGATATTACTTATTGGACCAAAAGACCATACACAGAATCTCTTGGATTACAATTTGCAATAGACGGATGTACAGTTACTTTCTCTACAGTCAAATATTAGACAGCAACTTATCAATCATATTTCTTACGTTACAAAAACAGCATTCTTCCATCTTAGAAACACTGCCAAGCTACGAAACATGTTACCGGTTTCTGATGCAGAAAAGCTAGTTCATACATTCATGACCTCTAGACTGGACTATTGTAATGCACTGCTAGATGGATGTCCTGCATCTTCAATTAACAAGCTACAGGTTGTCCAAAATGCAGCTGCTAGAGTCCTTACCAGGTCAAGAAAATATGATAATATTACCCCAATTTTAAAGTCTCTGCACTGGCTACCTATTAGGTTCCGCATCAGCTACAAAATATTACTTCTTACCTATAAGGCCTGTAATGTCTTCTACCATGCTACAATCCACCACGCTCCCTAAGGTCACAAAACTCTGGATTTTGGTAGTTCCTAGGATAGCAAAGTCCACTAAAAGAGGTAGAGCTTTTTCGCATGTGGCTCCCAAACTATGGCCAAACAGCCTTCCTGTTAACGTTCAGAGTTCAGACACACTCTCTCTGTTTAAATCTAGATTAAAGACTCATCTCTTTAGCCAAACATTAAAATAGTGCATCTCATTATCTTGTACCGCAGTTATATCTGATCATATGCATATTATAATTCTTTACCTTTACCTCTTTACCTTAAACAAATAATTCTTGCCTTAAACAAATAATTTTTGCTTGGTTGAACAGCCGCTATGCTAATTATGTCCCTATTTGTTCCTCTGTTTCTGCAGTAACTAGGAATTACACAAGCTTCAGTCTGGATCCAGAACACTTAAGAAGAGATGATGCCAACCCCTCAGAGGACTTCAGATGATGCCAACTGGGCAACAACATACAGCACTACCAGATTTTGCTATAAGTTGATTGCAACATATCATTTATTACTCGTTTTGCTAGATAGGACCCTTCTTCCTCGGCTGGGATTGTATAGAGCCCTTTGAAGCTCAATTTAAACTGCATTTTGGAAGTTCAAACTCACAGGCACCATAGAAGTCCATTATATGGAGAAAAATCCTGAAATGTTTTCCTCAAAAAACACAATTTCTTTACGATTAAAGAAAGAAAGACATGAACATCTTGGATGACAACAGGGTGAATACATAATCTATAAATTGTCATTCTGGAAGTGGACTTCTCCTTTAAGCAGACACCATATTGAACTGAACATGGATGAAAACGATGCTGTGTGGGAAAAACACTTCAAGTCTTTGCAATGGCACAAACTGTATAAAGGCCCTAGATTGAGTAATTTTCGTCACTCTCTTAATTTTCACAACTATTTTATGGAGTATTTGTCCACTGAAAATGTTTGTCAGAAAGGCATTGCATTACCTGAACAATTGTTGTTACTATCCATTAAAGACACTGTAATTCTTCAGTCTTCTTTTCATTCCATTCATTCCAAATTAAATACAGCTCTACTCAGACTAACGTCTATTACCATTTGAATTACCATTTGTATTTGAATTAAATACTATTACTGTTATTGTGTGTGCACCGCACTTGACTTTAACTAAACCACCTCTGGGGGCAAGTTAAACATATTGCACGATGATGAAAGATGTAAAGCTGTTTTATGAAAACTCAGAGGCGAGATGTGTGTACTATTGATCAGTTAAGGGAAATTCAGAATTCTTTAGAAAGAAATTAATAGTTTTATTCAACAAAGATGGATTAATTCAAATGACATTTAAACTTAGAAAAGATTTCAAGAAAATTCTGTAGTTTCGAAGCCTCTATTCATTAAAGAATCCTGAAAAATGTATCTTGTTTTCCACAAAAATAACATGCACAATGTTTCGTTAATCCGAATTAATCAGTCAGAGTTTATGAATTAATAAATAATGTCATTTGAATCAATCCAATGCATCTGATAAATGGAGAATTCAGATCTCTGCCCCCCAGTCCCCCCTTGAGGCACTTCTCTTACCTGGTAGTCTGTTTGAAGAACACTGGTTCCTGAGGTGCGAGGTTTTTTGTTTGGTGGCCCCTGTTCCTGTCCATGCTGTATGGAGGGGCCCGTGTTGGCCCCTGCAGTGCCCGATGTGCCGTTTGTCTGCGCTGAGCTCTGCTGGGTTGGAGCCTGCTGTGTCTGTGTTTGTGTCTGCGTCTGTGCAGCCGTCTGCTGGTGCTGCTGCGTCTGATTCTAAAGATGACACAACAACATCACTGCACTTTAAATGCTACCTTAGAATTTTTGGCCTCATTAAACAAGAAGATTACAGTGGCAGAGCACACAAGTATTCATAGATAATTATTTCAGTGTGTGTACAATGTAATGGTGAATACAATAGATTATGCAAAACTCTACCAAACTTCACTTTATATTCAGGTCTCGATAGAAAAACAAGTGCATCATCTTTGTTGAAGAACTACCTGTCTATTTAGCCCTTACTGTTAAGTTTCACTATCAATGCTTGTCCTGTGCTAGCATATATGGAGGGAGAAAGGACTGGTTTAAGTGAATTGTCTCAGGATCTCTTAAATAACATCAGGATTAACTATGTAATATACAGAGAGTGATGATAAAAAGGTCTTGTGTGCCAGGAAAAAACATGAAAACAGGAATGTATAAAAGAGAGGTCTTTAAAAAAAAAAAAAAAAAAAAAAAAAAAAACATGTGCCAACTAAAAAGAGAGAATTTCCATTTTATTTAGATTAAAATATGGAGATTAAATTAAATTTGTAAAAATAAAAGATTGGTTTATTTTTTTATAAATCTGTTAAACTGCATTATACATGACTGAGTAAATAATAACAATTCTTCAAATGTTTACTTTCGACAAGTAAAAAAAAAAAAAAAAAGTATTACAATTTAAATGGTAAAATTATGAAATGTTGACCAATTTGGGGATTTTTTTAATTATCCACATTGGCTGATAAGTTTTTCTGTTTGGACAATTTGGATGTCACTTGTCTCTTTAAATTTGCATGAACTTTTTTGAGCTTTTTTTCTTTTACATTGTGTCTGCTAGGCCAGCAAAGAACGTATGAGTTATTTCCATTGCATTTAACAAGCTTGTATAGACAACAATTTAAATCTAAAGTTTTACTAATGATTCAATATTTTGAGTTCTGCTAGCGTTTTAGAGAATACAGTATAGCCTGCATAAAAACACGTGCTCTGTGCATGACAGTCTGTTCACGTGAAGAAAGAAAAGATTTCTTTATTTGTAAAATACTTTATACTATAATTACAGAATCAAGAAGTTGCTTTCTAAAGAATAAATCTGCACTTTTTACTGAAATACTTATTTATATTTATAATTATTATTTTTTTTTAATCAAGCTACTTTAGTAAATATTCTATAAAATAAATATAAATTGAATCGACAGGATTGTTGTGCATGTGTTATTTACTATCGTTAAAATAAATAGTGTGATATCATATACATCATACATTTTTAAGACACAGTCAAAAAATCTATGTCAATCAACCACTAATTAAAAAAAGGCATGTTTTTGGCTCTGAAATTTAACTGAATAAGTTGCTGTAAAATATCCAAGAGTCCTGTATAGGCTAGGAATATATGTAAAAAACATCCTAAGATGTCTGTTGACATGCTGGCCAATGGTTTGAGACTGTCAAAGCTTAGTTTTTTGTTTTTTTTTTAAAAACCTTTTTGAACAAAACAATAGCTCACATTAAATTATTTAATAGTAACATTAATGCAAGGAGTATGCAGTGCCAGTGTCTTATGTTTTGTGTACGAATGAGGAAATGTACAAAATTCCCAAAATTATCAAGTAAAACCTACAGTATATGACACCAGAGAATAAAAGACGCAATCTTAACCCTTTAACTGTCACTCCCATTTTTGAACACGGACATAAAAATGCACTATCCAGACTTGAATTATTATAATTCATGTATGAAAACATTTTGTAATATGATTTTGACGTACATTTTCTGTGGAAATGCTATCTCTGATTTTAAAATGCCTTTCAAAGGATGAATTTTGAGATTTTAAGTTTTGAACTGATATATAATTTCTTATGATTTCTAAAGTGTGAAAGGGAAAAAGGCTGTGAAGAAAGTCTTCTGTGACAAAGGTCAGAACTCCTGTTATGATGTAGATTTTTTAAGTTGCACTCTTGACATATATTAATCTATTACTTTTCCTACATAATTTGTAACACTAAAATATGGTAAAATATCTATTTAGGAGGCTTAGACCTTTCCAACGATATATAGTTTGTCATGATTAGATTAGGATTTATTTGTAATATGGTGAAGTAAACTTAGGCGTCCCACAGGGTGGACAGTGACATTTAAAGTGTTAAGCAGACTAGTGTTATTATACGCAAACCTTTTGTAAATCAAGGCCTTTGTGTGGTAAGAACCCGATCCGGGTCTGTTGGGTCTTTGTACTGATGCGTGGTTCGGATATGTCTGCAAGGTTTACTTCCTCAAATACACTCACAGCCATCCTGACATTGTGCTACCCAGAAAAACAGCAGTTGCATGAACATTATATGGTGTGGCCAAAGCCACTAAATGTTAAAGTAAATATTGGCTCACTCCAGCATTGCAGACGTGAGATGGTTATTTTATGCCGTGTGTTTGTTTGTTTGCATTTGTTTGCCTTTTGCTTGGATACATTTCATCCTTCACTGCCCAAGTGCACAGCTTGGCAACGCTGCTATCTGAGCTCTTGCTCTGCTGCTCCCTCTTTTAATACACTCAGCTTCCCTCTTAGTTCCACTGGAATGAGTAACATTAGAAATTAGCAGTGGAGACTATAAGAAAGGAGTCATTTAAGCAGATGCTTTTATCCAAAGTAGTTTGCAGTACACATTTTACAGGGACACCTGTAAAAATCTCCCTGGAGCATCAAAGTGCCTTGCTCAAGGTCACAATATCCTTTGAAGTGTTTAGACCAACAGTTTTAGACAACAAAAAAATGAGCATTAAAACTGCTCATACTTTCTATGTACTAACTAACCGCATATGGCTGTAAAATGGCAGCAAAATTATGAATTTTTTGGTACATGCGATTCAGACGAGTTCAGTAGTCAGCAGCCTGGAAAGCAAATATAGCCCACACATTATCTACACCATATTTAAATGTGGTCTGAAATCAGTTAGAACAGTCAGATCAGATTTCATGTATTCACTCATTAAAGGGAAGTCCCCTTCCAAAACAAAGATTCACATATAATGTACTCACCCCCTTGTCATCCAAGTTGTTCATGTCTTTCTTTCTTCAGTCGTAAAGAAATTCCGTTTTTTGAGGAAAACATTTCAGCATTTTTCTCCATATAATGGACTGATATGGTGCCCCGATTTTGAACTTCCAAAATGCAGTTTAAATGCGGCTTCAAACGATCCCAAATGCGGATGTAAACGATCCCAGCCGAGAAAGAAGGGTCTTATCTAGTGAAGCGATCGGTTATTTTCATTAAAAAAACATACAATTTAAATACTTTTTAATCTTAAACTCTCGTCTTGTCTCACTCTGCCTGGACTCTGTGTATTCTGGTCCAAGACAGTTAGGGTATGTCGAAAAACTCCCATCTGATGTTCTCCCTCAACTTCAAAAATCATTTCAAAATCATCCTACATCACTGCAGAAGTACCGACCCAGTCTCTGCAAAGTGAACATGCAAAGAAGATCAAACACCTTTAACAGAAAAGGTAAAACAGTGATATAGGAAGATTTTGAAGTTGAGGGAAACATGAGATGGGAGTTTTTCGACATACCCTAACTGTCATGAACAGGAAAAAAACAGTCCAGCCAGAGTAAGACAAGATGAGCGTTTGACATTAAAAAGTATAAAAATTATTATTTTTATGAAAATAACGGATCGCTTCGCTAGATAAGCCCCTTCTTTCTCGGATGGGATCGTTTACAACCACATTTGGGATCGTTTAAGCCGCATTTAAACTGCATTTTGGGAGTTCAAACTCAGGGCACCATATCAGTCCATTATATGGAGAAAAATCCTGAAATATTTTCCTCAAAAAACATAATTTCTTTACAACTGAAGAAAGAAAGACATGAACATCTTGGATGACAAAGGGGTGAGTACATTATATGTGAATCTTTGTTTTGGAAGTGGACTTCTCCATTTTTTATAAAGCACTTTCCAACTACATTTAAACCAATGCTAAACAATCAGCCTCAAAATAATATAACAACAAAAAAATAAGACAAACTACATTAAAAACTCATCACTGCAAATAAAATAAAGGAAAACAATTTTTTAAATGAAGAGGTAATAGTAGTGGCAGATCATGTGGCTTATTTCCATAGCCTTGGACATTTACCTATGAACTTTAAGTGTGACTGCATAAAACAACCCACAAATACTTGTTCATTCAGATAAGGCACAGACCTAATTTAGAGGCTATACAACT
Organism: Cirrhinus mrigala; assembly: GCA_036247105.1. Classification (NCBI taxonomy): domain Eukaryota; kingdom Metazoa; phylum Chordata; class Actinopteri; order Cypriniformes; family Cyprinidae; genus Cirrhinus; species Cirrhinus mrigala. Next base: position 2,590,522 of record CM070026.1, read on the forward strand.
TCCAGCAGAACCAAACGTCTTAGGCCCAATCATACACCCGGCGTAATACGACACCAGGAGCGATGCAAGTGTTTTTTGCTAGTTTCAGCCCAACGCAGTTATCATTTTCACATCCAGCATCACGTTGTTTTAACAGCAAATGCACTTGCGCCCATCTGTTCACCCACAGGCGTACTGGTTTGAAAACGAGGTGTGTTCAGGCACATTGTTGGCGCGTTGTTATTTTAAGGCACCTAAAAACGTTTGCTCCATTGACCAACTAAAATGTAGTCTAAAGTCAATGGCGCAGTATTTTTTTATGTATTTAAAGGGCATGTTAGTAATATACACCTATAGGCAGGTGCACAACGCATGTATACCCTGCTTATTACACACACAGGGATGCGCAGCAGCACACAAACATGCCAAATATTAAAAATTAAAAGATTACACTGCAAAAGATTATTTTTGTGTACATGGAGAAGCGTTCAGTCTTTGCTCCTGCAAATTCCGCCATGCAAATATCGAATCCGAAGTGCAACTGGCTCTTAAAGGGAATGGTAAGAGAATAGTTACAATCCTTTTAGACTATGCGCCTTATGCTGCTAGCAAAAGTTAAACTAGCAAAAGTGGATTCGAACACGCCCTAAGTGCACCTGTGCCATGCGCATAGATTGTTAAAATATGGGCCATAATCTCAGTCTTTCCCCCATTTAAATGAAGAAGATCATGTGACATCCAATTTTTAACCTTCTACAAGACAAATGTGAACTAGAAACAATTATCTACTAGTCTATTGTCAGCATAAAATTGGTAAGAACTAGTAAATAGCATGTAACAAATACCAAAAAAAAAAAAAGAAACTGTACAAAGAAACTAACATAAGTCCTAAAACAGATCCCTGAGGGACCCCACAATTAATATGTGCTTAGGACAGTAATCTGTTCCTTAAAAGAGAAGAAAAAAATCAGCACTATCCCTTGAGTTCAAGTTCCATGGAATAAAGAATCACGTCACAAAAACAAAAAGTGAGCTTTTAATTAAACATAATCCCATTAATCTGTCCAAAATGTATTTCAGGAACATCTGAGGAAGCTTTTAAACCTGACCCTCCAGATGAATTGAGTCATCTATTTACGGTTCATAACAGAACTCTAGGTGCATTAAAGGTGTGAAATGATTTTGAAGCCTGCTCTGCTCTCTGTCAAACTCTCCCTCAAAACTTGAAAAGAAACCTGTAACTATTTTTTATTTAATTTCCATTCAGCCTTCCTGCATTCCTGCCTAAGGATGCAAGTTTGATTCTTAAGCCAGAGTTCTGCATAAACTTAATATTCCTTGACTTTATATGGAGCAACAGAGTCAAGAATATCTGCATAAACACAGTTAAACTGGACCAACAGAAGTAAAACTCAAAAATGAGATGGCTATATAAACTTCTGTAAAGTCCAGCACTGTGGATGAAGTAATAAGATGGGAACAGAACAAAACAGGCTGAAGAGTGGAGGGTTTACATGGATATAAAACATTAAACATAACAGGCATATGATCAGATAAACAATAATGTCAGTATTATTGGATAGAAGCCCTAGAGACAGAGATAGATCCAAAGAGTTAGCTTGCTCACGAGTAGGGCCAGTAACTGAATAAATTTAAGAATCCAGCAAATCTAAAAAAAAAAAAAAAACCATTTATGTTCATATGTGACATTCGCTTTGTATTGAATGATGAATGAGTGAATGGTTCTTGCACAGCACATGTAAATCAAATGTAGATCATATGAGAGATTTAAACATTTCTAATCTGCTTCTTATATGTGTCTTGTCGTTGCTCTGATGCTTAAGTCAAACTATAGCAATGATGTAGATAGGATACTAACTACACTGTCAAAACAAAAGGATCTGATTTCATTCTTTACAAAATTACAGTATGGAATGTCAGTGCTAAAGATCACATCTGAAAACCAAATCAGAACTGGATGCAGTGCATGAAAAGCTTACATTTCTAAACCAGGTATTGTTACCTTCTCTGCTTTCTCCTCTGGTTCATCCTCACTTAGAAATTCTCGTTTGGGGTAGGGAATCTGACATCCTGCAAATACACTAAAACACACACACATGCACACAAAGGAAACATTAAAGTAGTTTTTGCAGGAACTGCAACTGTTATTCATGGAAGTTTGGTAAATTAATAACAGGTGAATGACCATGGTTCATGTTTAAGCTGCTATAAAAGAGGAAAAACAGGAAATATTTGTGGCATGCTACACTACATAGTGAAAAGCAACCAGACACCCATTTCTAATTAAAGGGTTTGGCTAAGTTCCAGTGCAGGCAAATCTTATTGCAAAAGCACAGATTGACACTCTGGAGAATTAGGTATTTTTTCTCTTACAGCATGAATGTGCACAAAGTGAGATCCATAAAAATGAGCCATTGAGTCTGGTGTGAACCAAAGACGAAAACAGAATGAAAGCCAGACCCCATCACCCAGTGCCAGTGCCTGAGCTTTCTGATGATCTTGAATGGAAAAATGCAACTTCTCAAAGCTAACTGTTTTGAAACTACAGGTTGAACAAGCACATAAGGGTGTGGTGTTTGGGTATCCGCATACTTTTAGTCATCTCATCTGAGATTACTCAGAATGCATCTAAATGAGTGCACATGTGGAGCGAGTCTTACTCAGATGTAGGTAAGGGGTCCTCCAGGAAATATGGGTCCTGCAGTGCCTGCTCAGAAGTGATTCTTTTGGTGGGGTCCATAGTCAGCAATTTCTGGAGCTAGATTACATTACATTAATTACTGTGGGGAAAGATGAGGAAATTTGCATAGTGGAGTTGGTGGGCTTTTATGAATAATTAATTAACTAGCTGGTGTTAAGGAAACCAAGATCAGGCAAATTTCTGGATGTATGGACACACAGCCATTCAGTAGTGTAACTAACAGATATTAATCAAACAGATCGATTAAATAAAAAAAAAATAATAATAATGCAAGAAGCACCGCAAAACAGTGATGGATAACAAAATTACTTATATATCTTCATGTAACCCAAGAATCACTCCTACAAAAATCTTACTGAATTATTGTGATATTTGCAAGAGGAATGCAATTTCTTACTGCAACACTGAAGCAGTAATCTTAAAACAGATGTTTTTGTGAAGCATATAATGTGTCTAAGATGTCTTCACAGTACTGTAACCCTTTTATATAAGTTAAAGTTGATTCCATAAACAATTTGAAACAAGTTCACGACAGACTCACCAGTAGAAACACTTTGCTGTCTGGCTTGACTTTATGTTTCTCCATGTATTTGATAAGACTGCTGTTGGCGTATCTGTAAAACACATTCAAAGAGTCACTATATATGCACATTTACATCTTTGCACAAAATAAAGGGTGCAACAGGGCTAAAAAGTGCCTTTGATATTCTTTTCCTCTAAACCACTAGATGGCAGAAAAAATGGCGTAGCACTTTCCAAAGATGCACATGCAAATTTGCCTGATCTTTGATGCAATCTCGGTCAGCAGGGTAAAAAGTGCCACTGCTGTTGGGGCTAAAAGGCACAATAATTAACATGATAATTAATAGAAGGCTGACTTTTCCATTTGTTGACATGACATTGTTAGATTCAGATGGTGAATATCATATATTATGTTGGGTGTCTGTCTTAGAGATAATCACCACGTTTAGAAAGAAACCATCATATTTAAAAACATGATATTAATCATATATAATAAAATATTGTTTGTTGTTACTACTGTAAATCTATATTCAATTGCTATGGGATCTCCTTCAATGCTTTCAGAATCTTATTTGAAAATGATTTTGTTTCTGTATTTTAAAATGTATGTTTTATATTAACATATTTTAATGACAGTATATTTCTTGAACAAAACTTCATTATTTATCAAAATAAGCAAAAAACAGTACAGACTTTGCTAAAGTGATTGTTTTGAACAAGTATTAATTTAGACATTATTAAAAAACATTATTTTAGCTAAAGTATTTGTATCAATACTGTGTGTGGGGTAAAAGGCCCCCCTTGCCACCTCATACATTTATAAGATTTTTAAACAAAATTACTTGTATGATTTAATTTCACATAAAATCTGTTGCTCCATAATGTTCAATACAAACGTACATATTCTTCTGCAATCATAAACTTTGGGTGCAGTGAAAAGCACATTTTTTCTTAGGGTGTGTCTTTAGCCCCGTTGTACCCTAATGCATATACTGAGTTAGTTGTGTTCAAACAGTACAGAACTGAACTGAAGCAGTGCCTTGCTGTTCTTCTGTATACAGCTAGAAAGATTTACAGCAAGAAAATTCAGTTATACACTCACATGAAAGAATATAAATCATGACATAAAATCAACACTCGTTTTGTTTTCGCTGCTGAGGATAAATTTGGTATTATTCTGGAAACAGAGCACCGCACTCACGTGGTTCTTCTGAAATCTTTCTGTAGAGTAGGATATTCTGGCATTTTCCGGATATCTTCCCAGTCTTTATCTAGAAATTACACATAAACATAATGTAATAGTGCACAGTGACATTTAACAAGGCTACGAGTCAAAATAAGGACTAATACTAACACTCTCACTTGTGTGTTAGGACACAGGTGTGTCTTACTACTATGTACTTTTGAAAATTATGCATTTAATACAATTATTTGGTAGTATTGCGTGCATTTGTTACGCTGTACTTATGCATCTGCATATTTTGCTAACTCTTTATTGTACAGTCTTGCATGTGTGTGTACTTATTATAGTAATTACAATATCGGGTTGACAACTAGGTACTAACCCTCACCCTCCCCTAAACCCCTAAAAATTCTGAGTTTTTTCAGAAGCACATTGCGTGGTTGAAAACACCTCAAACACACTCCTAGGAATTAATCCTAGAGAAAACTAGTTAATATGATAACAAATAGAACACAGCCTGTAAGGCATGCATCATTCAGAACAAATCAACAGAGAGACACAAATAGGTTTATGTGGTGTGCCTATAATTATTTGTGATCTACTAAGGTGTGGTTGTTAGTTTACTTGTATTTTCACCACTATTTAACACCCAAAAAAGCATGTTTTAACTCATTCTGCACCTGTGTTTTTAGTAGATGACGCACACCTAAATATCACCAGCTCTACTTATTTGTGGTTCTTTTGTAATTTGTGCTGGCAGATTGGTAGATTGCGTTGGTCATTGTGGTTGATTTGTGTCTGTGTTGTTTAATTTGTTCATTGTCAGAACAGCCTGTCCCATCGGCAACATTTATGGGATTACGCTCACATGCTAATTTACCCCGTTTAGTAAATCTGGTCCTAAATATCCACAAGTAAAACTGAATATATTGCTTTGGTGTCTGAGTTATGTTTATTAAATATCAGTACTTTTTGATGGGCAGAAAAATCAGTCTACACATATTGTCTGCTATTTTCCAGCATGTGTCTGCTGCAATTTTTTTTTCTGCTGGTCTATTATGTGGTATAACCTATTTCAGATAAATTCGCAAAACAACGTTATTCATTCATTAAAGGTGCAATAGGAGATCTTGGAAAATGCTAACTGAAAGCAAACGTGCCACCCTCCCAGCGAATCGCACGTCCAAAGCCACGCCTTCCGAATGCATGAATGCACACAGACTAGACGACCAGAGACAGCATTAATACAAAACATTGTAACACCGAGTTAAAATGTTCAACAGCCCAAATAGAAAAACTGTGTGGTGCTAATAATGCACGGGAGACGAGAAGATGGCGGATTTTTCCAGAGTTTAATAAAACGTCTGACGTGTCGATACACTTGTCCACACGCATAGGGATCGCGCGAGGAAAAATGTACACAAGCATGCATTCAACTCAGGTCACAAACAGAAAGGAAATATATAAAATAATGCGAGACAGATGCCAGTAGAGCGAGACATCTCTTCACCTTCCAGAATGTACAGACACCCGTCATGCACATGCGCAGTTGTCAGTCTGCCACAAAACTACCGTAAATGCTCTAGTAGCCGTTACAACATCACACGTCAATAACCGTGATAACACTTTATAGTGCAGTTAGTAAAAGTATTACAATACCAGGAAGGAAGATCAGGTTGTTGATGTTTGTATGCCATTCTGGCTCTGTTTTGCAAAGCGTAGGTGAACGCGCTGATGACGTATCCTGTTTGTGCGAACAGGGTGCGCAGAGGTATGCAAATACATATATTGACAGACAGGTACATCAGCCTATCGTAATGTTCGGACCGAGCATTTTGATTGGACGAACATTTCTTGATCCTACACCTTCCACAGAATATATAAATACATATAAATACATTTAGACCACTTAACTTAATGATTGCTATTGGGATGTGAAGAGACTTTCAAGCAGCATAACAAAAAATGTTTCTGAAGACAATCACCTATTGCACCTTTAATTCATTCAATAAATCAAAGAGAACTCTTTTATCACTGCGCAAACAGCTTCACATTTAACACTTAAGTTAGAACAAAAAACTCAAAACAGTAACACTAATATATGCAAGTAATATTTGCAACTCAAATACATGTGGGAAGAGGACCCACACAAGGATAAATAAATTCAGAGGCAAGTCAAGTACATCACTAAGAGAAAAAGTAATTTAAATGGCTTGTTCCTAATCTGAAAAAAACAAACAAACAAAAAAAAAAAAAAACATAAATCTCCTCTTCCTGTTTGCACAGACAACAACAGGTTGTAATTTACCATAAACTGTAAATATATAATAAATGTATTTTTCCAAAACAACAGCCAGAAACCGCCCAGCCATTCTAAAACAGATTCATCTAAACTGATTAGTCTAATATAAGTAATATAAAAAAGTCATGAGAGAAGAATACTACACTGTATAGTGAAGCCGAGTAAAGGTGGCCATAAGATAAGTTAAGGTCAGTCACCTGCTGGGAAGCCCATGACGCTGAATATGCGATCTAACTGGTCGTGATGGAAAGGATTGCTGGTCTTTATGTCCTCTTGTCGACAATGGAAGATTGGTTCTGACGTCAACAGCTCCGCAAAGATACAGCCTATTGCCCAAATATCTACAAAAGTCAAAGAATATTTAGTATAGATAATGAAGAATACAGACAGACAGCCTGAAGTGCACACAACACACAACGTACCGATTGCTTTGGTGTAGTGTCTTGCACCGAGCAGTAGTTCGGGTGCTCGGTACCAGAATGTGACGACCACTGGGTCCAGATCAGCCAAAGGCTTCAGTGGAGAGTTAAATAGTCGGGCAAAACCCATATCAGCTAAGAGACACAAACATATAAAGACATAAATACCCCACTCTGATCACAGGGACTTGCATGTTTGCAGATCATTTCCACTTTAGGTGAGCTATGCAGTTTGTTTGTCACGAATATACAATATAATATTTGCATTGAGAACATTCTAGAGACCATTTTATCAGTGTTGCCAAGTCTGCGTTTTTTTTTCCTGTTAAATTGGACTACTTTTATACTTTTGCCATAGGTTGTTTTTTTAGTCTGCGGGTTGAAGCGAAACTCTCCACCTCCCCCAAAACGCAATTTCGACCAAGGTGGAATTCCTGGAAGAAAGTTTTGACCCCCCCCCAGAATGTGTTTTTGAAGCAAAGTTGATGCAATTTTTAAATATATGTTTTTAAAGATTTTTTTTTTTTTTCTATTATTATAGATATTGTGCTGATTTTGTTGTGCAGACCTGGCAACCCTGCATCTGATCAATATAAAAGTGTAAATTTTGCTGTTTTCAAAATGCAGTGGAAATTGTTGACCATGTTTTGTCTCATGTGTCATAACCCGTGAGAGATTAAATAATTAGTTGTGCTGCTTACGTGATGTGACTCCAATAGTCAAGTGAGTCAAGATAACATTGAAAGCCACAGTGTAACCAAACACAATAACAAATTCCACAGGCCGGTAAAAATAGTGCCCACAGCCCTGAACAATCATCACCCAGAATAGTGTCTTATGTAAGACAATGGCTTCACATTTGCTCAGACTGACCCTACAGCCACCTAAGCTCTGTAAACCTTGACAATATCACCTAAAAAAAATGAGCTGACCAAAAAAAGGTTCAGCAGAATTACATAATATCATAATACTTAATTTGCAACAATAAAAACATTTTCAACTGAGGAAATCTAGACATTGCAATCCAATGTAGTCAATATGGCATTTTACCAATTTTGACTCTTCCTCGCTCGGGGCCCTCTCCCATGACCAGGATATTGGCAGGTTTCTGAAAGAGAAAGATCACAAATGACCACAAATGGATGTGCAAATTTTTAAATAAAATCTTCTCAGAATAATTCTAGGTCAGAACATCAGTTTTCAAATTTGGGTAATTCTGACTTTTTTTTTTTTGGAATAAGTCATCACCTCTTAGTGGGCCGTACAGTTCTTCTCAAAAGTTTGAAAACATTAGGATTTTTAAATGTTTTTAAAATAATTATTTTCTGCTCACAAAGAATGATTCCATTTCTTTAAAATCCAGTAAAAATAGCAATTTTATGAAATATGAATACAATTTGAAGTAACTCCTTTCTATGTGAATATACTGTAAAATATAATTTATTCCTGTGATCAAAGCTGAATTACTCCAATCATCAGTCGCATGATCCTTCAGAAATCATTCTAATATCCTGATTTGTTGCTCAATTATTGTTAATGGTCGGTTATTGCTGCTTGATATTTTGTGTAAATTTCTTTCAGGATTATTTGATGAAAAGAAAATTCAGGCTTCTGAACAGCTTTTGTGACTTTGTAAATGGTTTTACTGTCACTTTTGAATTTAATGCATATTTGTCCCGTCTTGTGGTCCTTTGCCAATCCCGTTCCCAATTCTCCACCCCATGCTTTTTCCATCATTTTCTACTGTCCTGTCTGTTAAAAAGCATTAAAAAAAAAAACACACAAACACACACCCCAGACATTTGAATGGTAGTATGGCATGGTGTCTGCATACATATTCAGCAGCACAATTGCTTTCAACATTGATAATAATCAGAAATGTTTGTTGAGCAGCAAATCAGCATATTAGAATGATTTCTGAAGGATCATGTGACACTGAAGACTGGAGTAATGATGCTGAAAATTCAGCTTTGATCTCAGCAATAAACTACATTTTACAATACGTTCACATATATATATATATACACACATACATTTGTAATACTATTTTAATACTAGTATTTGTACTATATTTTTTAACACAAAATGCAGCCTTGATGAGCGGAAGAGACTTTTAAAAATCATAATCTTTCCAAACTTTTGACAAGTACCTTATATGTGTTTACACCTGCATGAAGCATATAGCCATGACACCCATTTTGTTTATGGAAATATTCTGTCTCACACAGGGAAGCTGTGGCAGGTGCTGCGCTATCACTTGTCTAAATGCAACACTTACGGAAAACGCCATCTTCATTATAATATTTATGCATGTCAAAAAATTCATTTCACTGCTGTTACTGAGTGTTAATATTTCTTCAAGCCACGCTGAAGTCAGCATATTTTATGCCAGAGAGAACAAGTCATTTTAATTGCATAAAGCCAAAAAAAAAAAAAAACCCTTTAAAAATCTAATAAAGCATACTATCTTTACTCTTGCTCATAATAACAAATGCTTTTTTTATTTTAAGGTTTATTTAGTTTTAGTGGAAGCAAATGGAATTGCAAAATTAATTACTTTTCCACACTGCGCAGACCCATTTTTCTGTCTTGTTTTCTCAAGATTACAATAAGCTGTTGCTTATAAAGGGAAAATAAAATGGAACGGACAGAAAGAAAAACCCAGAGACATCATGAATCTGTATGTGGTTGTGGATGACTGGCTGTTGCATCAGTAAGTAATGATGTCTTCTAATTATTCCGAGACGCTTGACTTTCTATGAGCCTTAATGGGGGTATGTTGCTATGGGAACAGCAAGCATAAGGTTTCTGTAATTCACTCAACATAACACTGCCATCTCAAAATTGCTATTATCATTCACTTAAATCCACTTAAAGAAACAGGAAGGCTTTTTTTTGATAAAACTGCAAGCCTCAATGTTGCAAAGCAAAGCAAAAAATGATTGTAATTACCATTTCTATTGACATTAACACAATATCACAGAATGGAGAGACTAGTCATGCCTGTACAATAATGTACAAACAAATGTGTCAACGTAATGTATCTAGCACATTATAAACCCAGAAGGAAATAAAAACTGAAATGAAATAAAGTCAGTGTCACACAGCATAGGCAAAATTTCAGGAATGGTTCACCCTAAATTTAAAATTCAGGGTAACACTTTAGTTTACAGACTAGTTGTTTATTAGCATGCTTTTTATTAGTAGTTATAAAGCACATATTCTGCATGACTATTTTCTACATCACTAAACCCACTTAATACCTAAACCTCACAACAACTTTTCTAACTATTAATAAGCAGCCAATTAGCTGCTTACTGAGGCAAAAGTCTCAGTTAAAGGTTTGTTAATAGACATCAAAATAAAGTGTGACCAAATTCTGTTATCATGTAGTAAGCATTTCTTCCTCTGAACAAAAATAGCTAGTAGTAGCCTTTTTTTTTTTTTTTTTTTTTACTTTTATGACTTTTTTGAAGCTTGAAACTTTTAGGACCCACTTCAAATAAATTGTCTTTACCTATGTACTAACATTTAAATTAATCATTTATTACAACACACATCTATGACACCCTTAACCCTTAAAACATAAAACAAAACCTTCCCTTAACCCATAAAATGTGTTTTACACCACAACTTGAACACACACACACACACACACACACAAAATGAATAAATGACATAAAATAACTTGACTGGCTCTGTTAGAAGAATAGTTCACCCAAAAATAACAATTCTGTAATTACTTATTCACCTTCATGTAAACAATATGCTGATATATTTTCTGTGGAAAAACAAACACATCTCTTTTGGATATAACTACAGCCAAAAGTGACATACGAACATATAGTATGAACATATAGTTCATATCAACCACTGTTGTATGAAAAAGAGTTTACACACACAACATGCAAACATATGGGTTTAGAATGAAAATAAGTGGTAACACTTTTGATTAAAAAAGAACATATTGTCTATCAACTAAGATAACATATTCAATAATACCCTAATTTGCTGCTTATTAATAGATAGTAAGGTAGTTGCTGAGTTTATAGGGATAGTTCACCCAAAAATTAAAATTCTGTCATAATTTACTCACTTACATGTTGTCCCAAACCTGTATTACTTTCTTTCTTGTGCTAAACACAAAATAAGATATTTTGAAGAATGTGGATAACCAAACAGTAGCTGGTCCCCATTGATTTTAATAATAGAAATGATCAAATAGACAACGTTCAACAGAAAAAAAGAAACCCATTCAGGGTTAAAACAACCTGAGAGTGAGTAAATGATGGTATTAAAATAAAACACTACGACAGAATTGACAGACAGATGACAGAATTTGTATATTTGGGTGAGCTATTCTTTTAATTGTTAATAAAACAAAACACAGGAACAAGAGAAAAATCACTCACTGCTCTTGACTGAAGAACTATAATATAGTTGCTTTAATAAGAATCAGTGTACAATTGATGTGTATATATAGTGTATAATATATAGTGTTTCACTTTTTATATTTGTTAATTCAATTTCTTGAATGCTACTGCTAAATACACCTACTGTACCTGAAAACTAAAGCACTGTTTGTATTCTTTGTTTTTATCTTTTAATAATAAAGATAAAATAATGGCAAAGAGTTTTATCTTTGCTCACTTTGGCCTAAATATTTGCTATTCTTTTTTTTATTTTATACTTTGTTACCCTGAAAGTCTTTGTTTTTAAAATAGGGAAATTAGTTTGGCTGTACTGCTCAGACAATTTGCAAATTAGTAAAACCAACATGACAAAGAATCGTGATAAAATCGTAAATCGTGATATTTCTGAAAAAAAAAAAAAAAAAAAATCGTGATATGATATTTTTGCCATATCGCCCACCCCTAAGATGGTCATGAAGAAAAAGGCATTAAGATGTGCTTTATAAGTACTAATAAATAGCCAACATGCCTGTAATATGTATGTTGGTAAGCAACTAATTAATAGTGTTCCCTAATCTAAAGTGTTATGAAGTTATGAAAAAATAATGACAGAATTTAAATTTTGGATTGAACTATCCCTTAAAGACTTTTACGCAGTTCACATATACAAAATACATAAATACAAAAGCACTGAACATCTGGCTGTTGCTGTTAAATCATATTTATAATTTTTGTTGACTAAGCCAGCTGTTGAGCACTGTAACAATGTGTATTTCTCTTATATACAACTGGGTTAATGGCAGAGTATGCTATTGATCGACACACACCAGGGATTGATGGGATTACATAACAGTGCGGTGACAATCTGTGTGTGACTCTTTCCACTGGATTCAATCCATATCACTCTCAGTCTGTGTGCTGATGCTTTTGACGAACGTTAACACCGGCTGAACATTTCACAAATAGTTTATTTAGTTAAGATAAGACTGGAGGATCCAGTAATGGTTGAGTACCTAAACACAACTGAGTTACAGGAAAAAAAACTGAGAAAAAAAAAAGGAGAACCTAATTACAGTCAAAATCCAACCTTATCTTCTTCTTACTTTGACTGTCAAATTGTTCCTTACATAAAACTATTTGCATAAATGGTTGGAAATGCCATGTTTTAGCCATTGTTTTAAACAAGCCCAAACACACCTTCACAAAACGCAGGCATATAATGCAGATAATGTAGATGCTTTTATCAGATGTTTTTGTGTAATGCATAACACTGCATGTCCGTAAATCACCAGTATCTCATCAAATGTAGAGTTTCAAATTCATATAATCAAATCATTGTGCTTTTACTGATAAATGATTGGTCATACTTTTAAGATCCAGTTCTCGCTATTAACAAACCACTGACTATGGCTTTTGCTTCAGTAAACTCCTAGTTTGCTGCTTATTAATAGTTAGTAAGGTAGTTGTTAAGCTCAGATACTGATTAGGATTAGGGATGTAGAATGTGGTCATGCAGAATAGGTGCTTTATAAGTACTAATAAACAACCAATATGTTAATAACAGCCATGCTAATAAGTAACTAGTTAATAGTGAGAATCGTTCCCTAAACTAAAGTGTTACCAAATAATTATTTCTTTATTTTATATTTTGACAATAATGGTTATCCTATTATCAGTGCATGTTTCACCTCTGTGTTTTGCATCACCCCTGGCAACCACAGCCTTTCACTAACAAGAAGGCAGAGCGTCATAATATTCACACCAGAGAACAATCATTTCATCGCTGAGAAAGGGATTTACACGCTGCCCACATGCAGGACGACACGCTGAGAACACTCCGCAGACAAGTAATGGTTCTTTCAATGTTTGTTTTGATCACAGAAACTTACTGACTTCCATTTGATTGCAGTTGCACTTCACTCTTCAACCAGCACACTTCTCATTTGCACACAATTAAGTAACATGTTACTTCTATACTTTTAGCAATGTTTCACAACACTGTTCACACAGAACAAGATGATACTAAGGTATAGAGAGCCTTTTTACAGACTGATGACAGCTCTCCATGACAACAGTAAATCTATCCATTTTAAAAATAAGCTGTATTATATCTTAGCATCAGATGACAAAAAAAAAAAAGTTAGTTAAAGGGGTCATCGGATGCCCATTTTCCACAAGTTGATATGATTCTTTAGGGTCTTAACAAAAAGTCTATAATATACTTTGGTTAAAAATTCTCAACTGTAGTGTAAAACAACACCCTTTTTACCTTGCCAAAATGAGCTCTGCAAAAATCATCTCATTCTAAGGGATTGTTCCTTTAAATGCAAATAAGCTCTGCTCGCCCCGCCCCTCTCTGCACTTTGTGGAGTGACGAGCCTGTTTACTGTAGCCGCATTTAGCGCATTTAGCCACGAAACTTGCTAGCTAGCACGTTATTAGGAAAGGTGATTGCAGAGATTCATAAAAAAACCCTTATACTCACTTCTGCTGTAAGTGAAGCTGGATCACGAATGATTTGCACAAACACAGACACAGATGTCGGGAGTAAATGATGACCACTATGTTCATTAATACATCCAGCAACACAACAACTCAATCACTCAATCGGAGGTATTCTTGTCTAACTTACATCCCTGCTCCAGCATCGGAACAATGGAGGTCGGACTGTTACAGCTGATTTATCAATCAACTATCGTGGGATCTGAGAATGGCTCGATTTGAAAAAGGGGATATTATTTTTACAGATTAATTAAAAACCACTGCATGGATTTTTATCATTATAGGGTAGATTTGTACATGCACTGCCAACACACATTAATGTTCAAACAACATGTAAAAGTGAACTTTGCATCCGATGACCCCTTTAACACTTCTGCTGAGTGACTGTCCAATCACCATAATCCATTCTATTTTTGAAAATCGCAGCAATTTGTGCATTTTTTGTTTCACTGTTGGAAATTAATAAGACTGGAACATTATATTTACTGTGGACTCATTCCCTTCCTTAAAAGTTTACCTACTACAACCTATAAACATGAAAAAACATTCATTGTTAGGAAGCCACAGATGTTTTAAATATTTTGCAGATAATTAACTTCGTTTTGCAGCTAAAACATATATTGTACTGGCCACTGTCCTTAATGAAGAATATGTCTACATTAAGATTCTTCAAGATTTTTTACATAACAAAAATACAAGCATATGGGTTTGTAAAAAATCAAGTTAAATAACAAAAATGACAACATTGTAATATCTGGGTGAACTATTTCTTTAACATTTTGTCGCCTTAGAATTATAAGGTTCTATCTGACATTTTTTGTCAAAGTTGAGTTATTCACGTATTCTTATTCGGTGACAACTTCTTTACATTATGTGATATTTCTTTTGTAAGCTGTGTACATTTTGGACCTTTTTTTAGAAAACAAAAATGGTTCTATCTACAGAAGTCTATGGAACGCAAAAACTTTGAAGCTCAATATCTCAAAAGTGCTCAGAACGCAGATAGAACCTTAGAAAGGCGACGATTGGGTAACACTTATCTGAGGACAGCAGAAACATAATAAAAAGCACTAAATATTCTGCTGTTCCTATTGCATAACATTTATAATGTAAACAAGTGGGGAAAAAACATCGGACCATGCTTCCTCTGTGAGCCACCAACCAACAAATGACTTCATATCAGGCTGGAGTTTGTACTCACCAGATCTCTGTGTAGGACCCAGTTGGCATGCAGGTAATGGATGCCGTCTAAGATTTGGTAAAGCAAAGACTTCACCATCCCCCTCGGTAGCTGCATTGGTTTCTTGTTGGCCTTTGACGCTCGATGAAATTTTATGATGTGCTACAACATAAGAATGGGTAAAAACTGAGTTTTTATGTGTGTGAGAGTTGTGTGTACATGTTAGCTGTCATATGATCACAAGAAATCTTTTTCCTTTTTAGTTTTTCTGCCACTAAGGTCACGCACTACCAAATTAAGATCATTTTTTTTACTGATGAGGTGGCAACTATCAGAGCAATCAATTTTCCGAAACAATACTAATCAGACAGAGGACCCCTGCAGATCCTAAGTGTCAAGGTCAAACAGGGCCAGATTTACAGAACAGGGCAAATTAGTGTGAGAGCATGATCCCATAAAAGCGCAGATGGGAGTGGGTGTCTGAGGGTGATTTATGGACAATGTGTGAAGTAAAGAACACAGACACACGCAGCCAGTGTATTTCCATAATGACCATCACACAATCCACCAAGAGCTGCACCAACAAGCAGAGCCGATGATTATAAGGTGTGTGTAATCTACTAACAACACAGGTGCAAAATGGATTAAGACATGCATTTTTTAGCTGGTATATAATGGTGCAAATACCAGTAAAATGACTAGCACAAACATTAGTAAATTATGCTGCATGATTCTTTTAAATACTCTCCTCTCATAAATGTGGTGTCTGAAAGGGAAACTCCTACAAATGCATATACAATTAAGGTCAGCCGCAAAAAAATGTAAACTTTTTTAAATTGTTTGTTTGCCATTTTTCAATGGGTGTGTTTATAAAATCCTGACCGTAGTTTTTTAATGCCAAAAGATGGTTTATGTTGACACAATCTGCTAGTAAATATGGCAATATTTGTTCAGGTTGTGAAATGTGATGCGCCTCACCAAAAAAACATAGTAATGATGAATGAATAGTTAAAAAAAGAAAGTATTTTCAAAAAACATTTAAAATTAAACGGTTTAAAAACGTATTTAAAAAATTACTGATACATTAAAAATCACATAATAATGATAGCTGGGCCATTCACACTGGACATGTTTTTGCCTTCTGTAGAGAAACAGTGATAATGAATGAAAAAGAAGCCAGCGTCTCGAGATATAAAAATCTGAAGATTTATTTTTGCTTTTATTAGGAAAGACAGTATAGAGAGCTGATGGGGAGCAAACAGGATTGGTAAAAGGACTACAAGCTCAAACTCAGATGGGAATCAAATTCAGGTCACCCAAAGCGAAACTGTGCTACATGTTGAAAGAGCTGCATGCAAGGCTATCAGCTTTGACTGTGTTTGAATTCTTTTAACTTGACACAGCGTTCCTAAAAAAACATGGCAAGACACCCATCCAATGCATGTCTACATTAAAAAAGAACAACAACAACTACAAAGCAAAGTAGCATAGTGGGACAGAAAAAGTTGTCTGTGTAAAGCACCACCTGTATTCAAGGTGAAAGGAAAATTTTGTAATTTTATGCAAGTGTTTGCAACTTCTTTCATTAAAGGTCTTGAAAAAGTAAGATACTAATACCTGGGAAAATATTCAGTTGTTCAATTCTCAAACAAATATTTCAACCACAAATGAAGGACCTGTCACTATTTTCTCATGTCTTTTGAAACCTGATGACTGTGGAAAACAAAACAAGTTCTTTCTAGCAGAACATCCAAAGTTGCTCTCTTCATCAGACAAAAGTGAAGGGTAACCGCGGCTGTTCAGCCAGATTTTCAAGGCAAAATAGTCTGTGAATACTTGAAATAACTATTTCAGTCACATTCACATTTTATGAAGCCTTTTTGTGTTTGACAACCCCAGGCCACATCCACCTACACTGTATAGAAGGGCACATTTCAGACATTCTGCTGTTGTGTTTAGAAGAAGAAAAGAAAGTCATACAAAGCTGAACCTAAAACGAAATGAAAAGTCAATTTATTAAAAACTGCAGGGTAACTACTGAACCTAACTAAGTAAAACTACACCGAAACATAAAGGACATCAAGGACATGGTTAAAAAAAAAAAGTACTGCATTTCAAAAAATTGCAAAGTCATAATAACTGAAGTGCATGTGTTCATGTGTACTCACCCATAAGTCATGCTCAGCATAGTCAAAGAGGAGCCAGACTTTGCGGTCACTGTGAGAGAGAAATACTTTCTGCAGGGCGATGACATTTGGATGCTTTAACTCCCTCAGCAACTGCAAAAAAAACAGAGAGACATATTCTTCTGTTCATTTTCCAAATGTCTTTGATACACATATACATGTAAAGGCATTTACATCAGAGAATGCAGAATAACTCTTCTATCATAAACACATACCCTGTTTACACCCGGTGTAAACATCCATCTCGAGCAATCCTATCACAATTGGATAGTGTTAATAAATACATGTACAAATTATGTCCAGTATCCTGAAGACTGACATCCAGTAATTCTCACTAAAAATAGTGAGCACTATATTCTCCTTGTGATCTTGAAATCAGCTAACAAACAAAATATTTTTCGTGAAGTGAACTCTGTTGGATTATTTGCATATAGCTCACAAAATAAACAGAGAATTTATTTTCTGCTGGTTATCTGATAGAATCCATGATCTCAACAGGATGTTCAGGACATGTCTGGCAACTGAATATGCTGGAGTTTCTGGATAAGAGAAGAGCTTGTGGTGATGTAGGTGCTGTTTGTTTGATTTATTTTATTTTTTTTGGAGGCTTTCTGACCACAAGACTTTACTAAAACTGTTTTCTGCAATTCTGCAGCTGTGATCTTTGGAAAGTCTTTGGCCACTAAAACTCTATTTCTCACCGTGCATTAGGAGGATACAGATGCACGTCCTCTTCCATACAGATTTGTTGATTGGAACTTCTTAATTATTGCCCTGATGGTGAAAATGGGAGTTTTCAATGCTTTAGCTATTTTCTTACTGCCACTTTCTATTTTGTAAAACTCAATAATCTTTTAATGCACATCAGAACCTTGTTTTTCTCATTGTGATGAATGATTAAGGTAATTTGGTCTTTGTATTACCTCATATTTATACATGTGTGAAACAAGAAGTCATGGCTGGACAACTGCATATTCCTAGTCACCCTGGTATGCTAAAAAAATGGAAATATTAATGGAAATATACTTCAGAAATATTTTATTTATATGCAGTGTTTCGCCTACCATTATATTAGGGTTAACTTGAAGGTCAAGTTCATTTTATTTTCAATATAGCGCCAGATTACAACAGAAGTCATTTAAGGTTACCTTTCCTATAGAACAGGTCTATAATCTTTTATTAAACAAACTAAATAACCTTATGGTATACATGGTTGTGATCATGATTGTGATATGCACTAATGTCTGTGAATACTGAAACACAAAAAGACAGTTTAAATATGAATCCTGCATGTTCCGTTTGCCTCTCAATGTTTGAATGGCAGAGACGCGGTTTTGTTTACTACATAAATACTGAAGCACGCAGTGATTTTCGGCCTCTGCGTCTCACTATATGACGCAATGAACACATAAACTTAATCTTGCTGTGAGAGTCACTTCATGTGAATTTTACCGTTTTCATTTGAGAAAACTAGCATCATATCATACTGTATACAAACAGAAACTAAACAGCAACCCGTCAAAATAAAAGTACAGCTTCACATGTAACAGAAATATATAAGTATTGTATTACTTTTGTACAGTAAAATGTGGGTGTTTATATATTCCTATTTCTGCCAAATTTAAATGAAACAATTAAATGATAAAAATAAATATTACTACACGATTAACCACTTAATAGTAGGAAAAAATACAATTATTATTACAAATTTTTAAACTGAATATTCACACATTTTTTCTTCCATTTATTAATTTTAACAGTTAACCTCTGTTTGTTTGGCAAAAAAAATAAAAGGGCTTAATTTTCACATGATTAAAAAAAAAGTTTAATGCCTTCATTTGATTATCAGAAAAATTAAAACACACAAGAATTTCTGGGAAAAAAAGATTGTAGGGCCCTATTGTTTAAAATGTTGAAATTGAGAATTTTCAAAGCTGTAAACCTAGGGGAAACACTGATATGAGTTTCTTGGGGTGATAATACGGTCATTCTGGCCAATGTTTAATGGAGAAAAACATTGCATAGTGTGACTTCCCCCCTAGATGACAAGGATAAAGAATGCGGATTTATTTCCACAGCCTTCTTTGCTCAGATTTACCAAGAGGGCCCATAATTCTGTCCACAACTGTGCAGGTCAAAATAATAGCTATAGCTGGCCCACTTAGCCATACTAAAAATGAGTTCACATAAAAATACAGGTTACAGTCATGGCTCTGCTGAATATCCCACTCCAATGAAATGGAGTGGTCAAGTGATTACAGATTTGGGCTGGTAACTACATGTCTGCTAGTTGAAATCCCATAAGAGGCGGTTCGTAAACAACCACCGCTGTGCCCTAGAGCAAGGCAGGTAGCTCCAGAGGAAATGTTCCTCTAAGAAGTGTAGATTGCTTTACAGTCTAACAAATAATAACTACTGTCAACAGATAATTTAAGAGATTCCAGTTAGCAGGTTATTATATATGATATATAGTTTGTCATGATTACATTAAGATTTAATTGTAATATTGTGAAGTAAACTTAGGTGTTATTTAACTTATACGGGACGGTGACAGTTAGGAGGCTAAATACTAGCAGGTCTTTAAACACATAAACATTCAACATGATACAGCACTCCAGCTTGCTGGAAATTAAAAACAAAAAACAAAACAAACAAAAAATATACACTGCCCAGCTTCAACAGTATAACAGTATATTATATAGCCCCAACACAAACAGATTAAATAAACTTAATTTTTGCATATTTTTAAGTAGACTTAACATAATTAAATTAAGTAGCGACAACATTCTTTAGCACATTTTAAGTAAATTATACAAGCAACAAATTCATTTTTTAACAGTGTAAAATGCAGTCAAGCTAATCTTTTAATAAAGTGGTGTGACTCGCTATGCTTCTGTACTTCCCCTGTGCTCCCAAGGTCCAAATTTAATAAATACCACTTTGCAAATATATCTGTGTTTCAGCACTCTCCTAGCATTAAAAGAAGATCAGACTGTAAATGGACCTAGCAGTGCGGTACAAATCATCCTCCTCACCCAGAAGGGTGGCAAAAGCTTGTCTACTTGGGGGAGGTCCTCAAGGAACCTTCTGCAGTATGTGGAACCGGTGCCACCTCGGTGCTTTGTTTCTCAGTTCCATCTTGGCTTATTGATCCCTTGGGTGAACAATTCATGTCCAACTCATGTCAAGGCTTACTTTTTTAAATATTAGTTGGCACAACTACTGAAGTTCAGAAAACTCAAAAATGCTTTGCGGTTGGTTGCTTTATTTTTAATCTAACTCAATTTTTTTTAAATGGAAGCTACTTAAGGGAAATATATGTCTAATTTAAATGACATCATCTGATAGTTATATTGCTGAATTTATTCAAATGTAACACATTAAAATGTTAAAAATAACAAACAACAGCATGCGGCTCAATATTTAACTATAAAATGGACCTCAAATGCAGAAACCAAAGTCCAAATAACAATTCTCAACTCATATTAGCCAACTTCAACACCTTTCACCCAGCTCTGAAACAACATTTCTATTGTTTTGCCTTTCCAGCAAAGTAAGAGCGAGGTCAGATATTCAGAGACTGAGAAAGCGAGTGTTTGATCCTATTAGTTTGATGGTAACGACATAAGTCCAAATAGGTAGTCAGACAGTACGTGACCTGTATATCAGCAACACAGCTTGGATTTAAACAATTCAAACACAATTCAATGGACAAATTGTCTGCAAGCAGCGCAACAACAATGCTCAGTGCCGTGACTCATAACGTGGCCTTCTGAGACCTCTACACCCATGACGTTTCAAACTCAAAAACAATGTTGTTATGAAGTTGTTTTCAATCTCAGGAAAGACCTGGGCCAATTGTGCTGCTACTGAATCAATTCTATGATAAAGTACTTTGAGAAACTTGGCATACAGAGTTGTAGCAAAAAAACTAAACAAGGTTTTTTTTTTTTTTTTTTTTTTTTGAACTTTTGAATAGGGTTATTTTTTTTATAAATTCAAAAATGTTTGCTTTGAGCACATGGTAAAAAAAAGGAGAATCTATGCACAGGGGCATTGTCTGGCATTGTCAAAGGATAATTCATTAACACACACGTTTAACTATCAAACCTGATGTTTATGAACTGTCTATGAATCTGGAGGAGTGTTTTCAGGAAGTTTGGCCAGTTTGGTAACACGTATTTTAATTTTAAGAATCAATTCTTACTATTAACTACTTGCTTACTGGCTGTTTATTAGTACTCATAATGCCTTATTCTGTATGACCACATTTTAGATTCCTTAATCCAAGCCCAAACCTAAATTTAGCAACTACCTTACTAACTATTCATAAGCAGAAAAGTAGGAGTTTATTGAGGGATAAGTGTTAGTGAATACTGAAAACGTGTTCCCTAAAGTGCTACCATCTGTCTATTAGGAAAATTACTCAGAATTTACTTGTATATCTACACAAGTTTCATGAATGAGACTCATTGTTATGCGCAAGCAAAGCCTCTCAAGAATGTCA
Organism: Cirrhinus mrigala; assembly: GCA_036247105.1. Taxonomy (NCBI): domain Eukaryota; kingdom Metazoa; phylum Chordata; class Actinopteri; order Cypriniformes; family Cyprinidae; genus Cirrhinus; species Cirrhinus mrigala. The sequence continues at coordinate 2,612,436 of CM070026.1, forward strand.
CCGTGTGATGTAGCTTTAAGATTTGCCCTTGCTGGAATTAAGGGGCCAGACTGTTAAGCAAAGGAAATGTTGACAGTTAAACAAAAAAAAAAGTCATAAAAAAAAAGTCATAAAATGTATATGTAACAACTTACATGAACTTATTTCCTTAAAGGTATTGGCTGTGTTCCTAAGATTTTTATTTATTTATTTTTGTATGATTTAATAAAGGGTATGTAGTGCACTATAATAAAATTGTGTAATGCCATGAATTATCATTTCAGTCATAAAAAGTGTAAAACTTTGAAGACAATGAACACATCTTTATTCCCGAACATATGATACGCATTATAACGGAGATAAACATCCAGTATTTTGAATGTTTCATTTTTTTTTTTTTACTTTCAGGGAATCAAAAGTTCCTGCAAATGTAGAATCAACCATACAGTTATTATCGTGTGTGTGTGTGTGTGTGTTTGTCTTTAGTCAGTAAAACTGCTGTGGCTGTTCAACTGGAGGCTGCTGAACCAGTTTCATGATCAGTCTGTTCAAATATGACCACACCTTAAAAGACATGTGACCACAATTCAGTCTTTTCAGAGCAAACTGATTAGGACCAAGAGAAAGACAAACAGTGGCGCTGACGTACCTCGCATTTGAAAATGAAGATCACCACCCACAATTCAAAGAACAGCTCAGACGTAAGAGAAAACATAAAGCACTGCCCATGCATTCACTGGTAGGTGAGCATTTAACTCAGTCCCATACAAATAAGCACAAACATTTATGGACCATTCATTAGCGATGTTTGCTGAGGCGCAGCATCCTATCCTTTAATCCATAACAGCCTCTTTGAAAAGCTGCATTACATTGTGACAAATCCACAAAACAATCCACACTGAAAACACATTTTACTCTTGGTTAGTTCTTCTGTTATTTAGTGCGTATAGCAGTGTTCATCCTATTTCCTCCTGTTTACAATATGAATTTTACATAATCTAACTCCATTTAGTTTTCTCAATGTGTCATGATGCACATAATTAAAAGAAGAAACAACTATGACTTAAAACCTAGTATTTGAAAGGTTTAATATTTAATCCCAACCTGCAACATAATACCAAAAAAAAAAAAAATTTAGAAAAGTTTTCATTAAATTAAGGCGTTTTATTTCAGCAGCGGTCATGCAACGAGACGGCAGCTTTATCAACTGTTTAAGTGTGTTTTACACGAGATAACATCTGTGTTGGGATCCACACTCCTGTTTGGTTGATTCCCTCTTTCAGTTTTATTGGTTGTACATATTTTGTTCTTTCCTTCTCATGTGCTTACTGTCTTGTGTCTTGCTCCATCTGTATCAATGAATGTTTTTATCCATTGTGAATGTTCAATAGGCCTGGTTTCACAGACAGGACTTAGACAAAGCCAGGATTAGGCCATGGTTCTGTTAGGACATGAAAGTCAGTTTTAAAAACATGCCTTAGAAAAAAAAACCATTTCTGGTGTGCATCTTGAGACCAAACAAAGGCACTGATTATATATATATATATATATATATATATATATATATATATATATATATATATATATACAGGGGTTGGACAATGAAACTGAAACACTCGCCAATATAGTATTGGAGGTCTCATGGCTATATTTGCGCTGTCTGGTGCCCAATCTTCACTTACTGTACATTACACCAGTTAGAGCAGAGTGTAAAGTTTCATTATGTGCACCCAATGGTTCAAACATTGTACCTTGAAGGTAGTGCTCTGTATCAGGATAATAATGCACCAATACACACAGCAAGGCTGGTGACAGACTGGTTTAATGAACATGAAAATTAAGTTGAACATCTCCCATGGCCTGCATAGTCATCAGATCTGAATATTATTGAGCCACTTTGGGGTGTTTTGGAGGAGCGAGTCAGGAAACGTTTTCCCACATCAGCATCACATAGTGACCTGGCCACTGTTCTGCAAGAGGAAAATGGCTCAAAATCCCTCTGGCTGCTTTGCAGGACTTGTATTTGTCACTCCCACGATGAAATGATGTTGTATTAGCTGCAAAAGGAGGCCCAACAATATCATACTAATTGTGATCTAAAACCAGGTGTATATATATATATATGTTATACCCCTGTATATATATATATATATATATATAAATAAAGATCAGTCAGTGCAAGTTTCTTTCAATTGAAACAGTTTAGACTTACATTTTAGTCTGGGATTGTCTGTCTGTGAAACCGGGGCTACGAGCTTTGTCCGTTAGTCAGATTCAATTGCTTTTTAAAAAACAATTTAAATGATCATTGACCAGAACAGGCATTTTACAAAAAAAAAAACAAAAAAAAAACAACAACAACAACAACAACAACAACAACAACAACAACAAAAAAAACAACACTTCTTGAATGATGCATATGAATCAACAGGTTTTGTGATCAATGCATAAGAATCTTTACCTCCCTGACAAACAGGCCTACTTGCCTTCTATATAAAATGAAAAAATGATACCGGATTACTGATTGATAACAACTAGATGACCTAATGAAGATTATGTCAAATATTTGGGAATTTATTAACGTATACATACTTGACAAACGTATTTCATACACATTAGCAAAGTCAGTTCTTCGTTTAATACTCTGAAAGTCTCTTTTTGACTTATTTAGTTTCATTAACGAAAGCAAATACTCCAGCTTCCAGCCTTCTCATATTTGCCATAACCTGGATTTTTTTTATACTGTATATTTTGTAGTGCTGTCAATCAGTTTAAAGAAAAATAACTAATTGATCACACATTTTTTTGTAATTACTCATGATCAAATGCATATTAATGTAATATATTTATATTGTCATAATTTCATATTATGGGACAGATTTACTAAACAGGGCAAATTAGTGTAATTTCATAAAAGCGCCGGTGGGAGGGGAAAATTCTGCAGATGATTTACCGACAAGGTGAACATTAAACAACACAGCTGATAGTAAATCTGGCCCTTAATCTCCAAATTAATGTAGAAACAACGTAAAGATGGTATATTTTAAATGTGTTTAATTGCATCAATCATACAGGCCTATTATTAATGAAGGCCAGTATCATTTATACAATACAGCTACTGATGTCTCTATAAAATGCATTTTCCCTCAACTTTAGCCATTAATTATAACTTAACTATAACTATAGTGAATTTAAAACAATACTCACATAAACTACAAACTGCATATAGATTCATCTTTTTCAAGTAACATCTCTTTACAAGCTTTCTGTGCTTGTGCTCGTACCGGGTGCCTGTGTTCACAGTGCGCCTGGCATTTTGAATTTCTCAGAACTGAATTTTATTTGCAACAGTTATCAAATTTACCAAATAAAAGCTTTATATAATTGCCTTAAATTGTCTTCTTTGTTCATTTAATTGTCATGTGTCTAATAATTATTATTATTTGGTGAACTAAAAAGGCCAAACAAGTGAATTTTATCTAGTGGCTGACCTCACATCTGTATAGTCCCTTTGTTATTATTATCTCCTTTATTATTACCTCTGAAACCCACTGTGACCTATAACACTAAATTTGTGGGCTCTCAGAATAAAAGGTCACTGTCATTGGGGCGGTACACTTTCAAAAGGTACTAATATGTACCCTTTAAGTACTAATAGGTACCGTTTAGTGGCGAATAGGGCATAAAAGATATACCTTTGAGCAGTGTGTGAATTAGCTCATACTTATAGAATTATTTTATTATAATATAAAATAAATATATGTAGAAATTTGCATAAGCCAAGATTTAAAATTACTTTTGTTCACTAGTTCATGTTAACCACTGTGTAATGTTAATGTGAAACCACAGTGAAGTGTTACCAGTACATTAATATCAGCAGTCACAGGCTTTGATACCCTCGCTTGAAGCTGTAATAATAGGCTACTGGCAAAACAGATTTGGCAAATGCTCAATGCTCAGTTGTGTTTGCGCTATGGAGAGTGTCAACGCGTCAGCTGTGCTATGTGCATGCAGCAACATTTTGAGAATGACATCCACGTACAAATGCAGGATTTACTCTAAAAATTGACTGACTGATAAATCATAACAATGGACTGAAAAAAACAAGTATGTCAAAATAGATGTGCGTGAAGCACCCTCACTAATTTCAGAAGCACCCTCAATGCTTTTATTCTGCAACCACCAGTGTTGGGGGTAACGCATTACAAGTAACACGAGTCACGTAACAATATTACTTTCTTTCAAGTAACTAGTAAAGTAACGCATTACTTTTGAATTTCTAAGAAAATATCTGAGTTACTTTTCCAAATAAGTAACGCCAGTTACTTCTTTCCCCATTTATTGATTGACAAGTCTCCTGTCAGGAAATTGGGAGTAAACATGATGTTACTGTATTCTAGACTAAATGTGAACATGCATTAATTAATCTCACTCACAAAAACAGATTCAGTATTCCTCAAAATGAATAAAAACAGTAAAATGCAAACTCAGAATATGATGTAACCCTGCAATAATTAAATATGTTAAATAAAACAAATATCCTTTATGTCTTTAATCCCATTTTATTAACCAGTGTCTTTGCTGCTGACCTTCGATGATGCAATTCAACCATACTAATAAGCAAAAATTACTTTAGATAAACTAACATTTGTGCTTCATTTTTTTATAGCTGAAGAGTGATCTCCTGCATCTCCTGCATGTACTTTTCTTTCACCCTGAGGTGAATTCATTTCACTTTTGGTGTAAAAGGACTTTTACATTAGAATTGTTTTATATTAAAACAAAGAAGCAAGCCCTGCCCAGATTTAAAAAGTAATGCAAAAGTAACATAACGCATTACTTTTCCATTCAGGGAGTAACGCAACATTGTAGTGCATTACTTTTAAAAGTAACTTTCCCCAACACTGGCAACCACAACGTCTTCATTAAAATATAAAATTCTTTTTTGTGTTCTGTTTTTCGTTCTACTGCCCAATGATGATTCTGAACGAAAATGGACAGGGTTTGTTACAACAACAACAACTTTCATCATTCTTATTTAGCCACATTTAATGACTATGTTGAGATCCACAGGTCCCTGTACTCATACCAAAGGTGTTTTTCAGTTACACCAGACTAGTTGGTTCTGTTGTCACATCATACATTTAATCCTTCATTACCAGTGCTCATACTAAACTCCTGTATCTAGTTCTACAATCACAGCATAGACAGCTCTTAACTTGTCTTCTGAATACCTTGAACGGCAATTTATAAGCTCATGTTTATCCTTCAAAAGTCTAAATAGTCCTTAAATAGTCATTGCATTGCACTGTGAACAAAGCTTAGGATTTTACTGCTTTACATCAAGTCAATTCTTACAAACCAACAGAACAGTTGAGTCACCAGCCGCATTCAAAGTAGACTGAATCACCAGCCACATACAAAAAAACACCTCTTCGAAATTCTCTTTAGGATTTACTATTAGCTCACAAAAGCCATGTCTGTGACAGGCATCTCAGTCACTTTGCTAGGAAAGCACAGGCAAGCTAGATAGTAAATAAACAGTAACAAGCATTTTTGAACTTACATGTACAGAAAGAAATGACTAATATACAATTTGAACAAGCGCAAGTATGATTACACAAAGCTACCACACAACACAACAATAACAATTTATCATGAACACAGTCAGACAGGCCTTATTTTTTTCAAATAGAAAGTAAATAAGTTAGGGAAAAACAACATGACAACAGTTTTAACCTTGTGTTAGTCATATGATAATAAAGAAACTTTTGTCATGTGATTGCGGGAGAAGTATAGCTGATTTGTGTGACCCAACAAACGTCTTTAAAATAAGGCAAAACAGCCTGAACTGTTGCAGACTGCCACCTACCACAGAAATTCAAAACAATGTTTTCCATTATTATGCCTACAGTCATGGTCAGAATTATTGGCACCCTTGGTAAATATGAATAAAGAAGCCTGAGAAAATAAATCTGCATTGTTAATCCTTTTGACCTATTATTTTCACACACACACACAGTCTGGTCAGCTATCCTTGTAGGAACTCTTAATTTTTTTAATGAAACATCAAAAGGCTATACAATACAGATTCATTTTCTTTCATATGCTTCTTTGTTCATTTTTACCAAGGGTGCCAATAATTCTGACTGTATGTGCACTAACAGGGAAACTAAACTACTATCTGCAAAAGCCAATTTAACTGAACTGTACTTCATCTCTACATTGCTTTTTACCACACACACTACAAATCAGCTTTACAAAGAATACCACCTTACAACCAGGGGCCATATCTGTATTTCTGAAGCAGAGGACTCAAAAATAAGTTTTATACAAAACTAAACATGACCCTCCTTAATGGAAGATTCCAGGATATTTTCTCAAGTACCATAACAAGTAAAAGTGAAAGGTTTTACTTTTTTAGCTTATGATGGCATTGTGTTGCTTACACACAAAACGGTTGGTAAATTATTCTATCATACTAATGTCAAGCTAACGCACAAACACAGTAGCCTAATATTTGGTTATATTTATGAAAGATTCATTAATTGCAGTTATAGTTAACAGTGTTGCACTTGGTTGGATTTATCTGTCAAAATTTTACGTACATATTTTTTGTTTGTTTTTAAAAACTAACAGTTTGGAAAAAAATAAGAATTGTAAGCAGTAAAATAGTTTAAAAATGTGGCATTTAAATAACTCACAGCAATTTCCCTGCAGGCAGACATGGAAATACCAGTGCCTTCTATCTGTTTCAGTGCATACTCCTTCTCATCCTTCCTGTAAAAACACAAACACAACATTACCAAACGTGAGGAAAAACATCTACGCACATACAGTAAATATACCATTAGAACACTTTTGTCACAATACTAAATAATTGACTTTTTATATGAATACCTAATTAACTATTAAAGGAGAAGTCCACTTCCAAAACAAAGATTAACAAATAATGTACTCACCCCCTTGTCATCCAAGATGTTCATGTCTTTCTTTCTTTCTTTCTTTGGTCATAAAGAAATGTTGTTTTTTGAGGAAAGCATTTCAGGATTTTTCTCCATATAATGGACTGATATGGTGCCCTGAGTTTGAACTTCCAAAATGCAGTTTAAATGCGGCTTCAAATGATCCCAAATGCAGTTGTAAACGATACCAGACGAGGAAGAAGGGTCTCATCTAGCGAAACGATCGGTTATTTTCATAAAAATAATACAATTTATATACTTTTTTATGTCAAACGCTCATCTTGTCTTACTCTGCCTGGACTGTTTTTTTTCCGGTTCATGTCAGTTAGGGTATGATGAAAAACTCCCATCTCATGTTTCCCTCAACTTCAAAATCATCCTATATCACTGTTTTACCTTTTTTGTTAAGGGTGTTTGATCTTCTTTTCATGTTCACGTTAAGACTGTGTTGGTACTTCTGCAGAGATGTAGGAATCGTAGAAATACGACAGAGTTTTTTTTACGAGTTTTTCGACATACCCTAACTGTCTTGAGCCAGAATACACAGAGTTCAGGGAGAGTAAGACAAGACGAGAGTTTGAGATTAAAAAGTATTTAAATTGTATGTAATTATTCAATTAAATTAAAACAACCGATCACTTCGCTAGATAAGACCCTTCTTCCCCAGCTGGGATCATTTACAACCACATTTGGGATCATTTGAAGCCGCATTTAAACTGCATTTTGGAAGTTCAAAATCGGGGCACCATATCAGTCCATTATATGGAGAAAAATCCTGAAATGTTTTCCTCAAAAAACATCATTTCTTTACGACTGAAGAAAGAAAGACATGAACATCTTGGATGACAAGGGGGTGAGTAAATTATATGTGAATCTTTGCTTTGGAAGTGGGCTTCTCCTTTAATAACAGCAAATTTGGAGTTTATTGAGGTAAAAAAAAAAAAAAAAAAAAAAAAAAAGTAATTAATGGTTTGTTTATAGCAAGAACGTGACCTTAAAATAAAGTGTAACCAATTCATAAATTACTCTGTAATTAATGTATTCATTTATTTACACAATAATGTACTTTACTTTTTGCTAAAATCATGAATTAAAAATGTTTTGCTAATAATAAAGTTATTTGCATTTTACTATTTCAGAATTAATCACATATCACAGTTAATGCCAATACATTGTTTATAGTCAACAAAAGTCAATGAAAATACATCAGTTTAGAAAATCTTTACGTATACATATCAAACTAATCAATACCATTTTGTTTTTCAAACCAAAAAAAAAAAAAAAAAAAATCTTAGGTTTAAACTCATGGATGCTTCAGAATGAAAAACAATGGATGCACTTCAGTTGACAAAGACTACATTAAAGATCATTAGACAACTAAACTATTTTGGCTTCTCAGCACTGTTTGAGCAGAGAAATATGTTTCTGTATCAGTGTATCATCTGTAGTGAACTTTTCTCCAAGTTTGAGTTCATGATCCTACCAAAAATGATCTGTGAATCAGTTTACATGCTTACTCATGGATATTTATTTATTTCTAGTTAATCTGGCGAATAGAATAAACTATTTAAATATCCATTTTCTCAAAACTAACATCACTTTTCTTGGCTACTTTGAAATGATTTTTAACCAGCCGACCAAAAGATCATTTAAGTGGATGTTTACAGTCCCCCTTAAGTTTATACAGGTGTAGTTCATAACTTTAACTGTTGGCATGTCCCGCTAACATTTCAGAACCACAAAATGTTCCTTTTTCCCTTAATTTCTAATATAATATTTATACTTCTATTATAAATTCTGTGAAACATTTTACACGCAAAGTGAGTGATCTTGCTTAGAAATAAATAACACTTGTTTGTGTAATTTGCTACCCAATGCAATAAAAATTCACACATTTTCCAGGGGAGTGCCGAAATACCTCTTGTGCCACTGTATGCGTGTCTATTTTAGGCACTGTGCGCTGCTCTTCAAAGTTAACAATTTTTAAACAACTAAGCCTTCGCATTCTGTTTTCCTCAATATCTAATGATGGCTGGCATCCTGTGCATGTGTTTTAACAGAGATCGCCTGGGGCAATGTGACGATTCAGATGTGCAAATATGACATCTAGAAATGCAATCCTGAGAGAGGATGGATTTACTCAGATACAGTGATTCTGTCTTGTCTGTGAATGATAATAAATTTCACTCCATCACCAGTTGTTGCCTGCCCAACTACCACAAAACGGATAGTCGTGCTGCAGACTCCCATCATTAGTTGAGCGAATGTTGTTGTGTCAAGGTGATGATACACGGGGCAACTTTTTGAGCAATGTTGCTTGGCCGCTTTCCCATTGACAATGGGCAACACATTTCTCTCTGGGTGCTTTAGATAGGTTGTGGGCCCTGGTTGCCCGTTGACAGCAACATTGCTTAAAAAGTTGCCCCGTGTAGCATTACCTTCAAGGTGTGGTCACAAATACCACTGTTCTGAGACTTTTCACAGAGTAAATCCAATCAATTCACAAAGAATCCAAGCTGTGATTCATACTCATCATCACTGCACTATTGACAACAGACCATGGAGCTTTTTTGACCACACCTTCGGAAAATCATAAAAATCCACCACAATTATTGAATGAATAATACCATGAATTCAAAAGAAATGACATCAAATAACTGTTGATGCAACACTGCACATATTGTATAATCAAGCACATCTCATTCAAAAAAACAAAAACCCTAAAATAGGTGTTTCAGTACCAAAATACTGTACTGTTACTACTCCAGGGCCATGGTTGGGAACTACTGGCCTAATCTAGCCTAAATAATTTAAATGTTTTGCACTCCTCTGTATCATGTTATTTTTATGCTCCTGCAGTTCACATATTGTATAGTTACACATGACTATTTGGAGCACTGTTCACATAAAAAAAAGACTCCAGCCTTACAAATCTGACATTTGTTTTATGCTAAGAGCACTGGCATGAGCTGTGCTGATTATCAGAACAAATAGCCAATCAAATGCGTACCTCACCAGCATCTCTTTCATTTGTTTCTCATGATATAATCACATGTATAACTTCAAAAGAGCGAGCTGTTTCTAAACCACATAATGTAATGTCAAAGGCCCTCCAAGAGCAGCTAAACCAAAAAAAAAAAAAAAAAAAAAAACTTGACTAAAGAGACAGACCTCCTAATCTTTATTGTTCAGTTATCTGACATTTAAGTGTTTCTGTAATGTTAAAGTTGTTGTGGTTACCATTGTGCTGAAGAGATTGTGGGTGGCTACATGAATGAAGTCTATAGTATACTAAGTTGCTCCACTCGCAGCAGTGCTCAAGTCAGTGCAGTGATATGTAATTTATTACCTGTTCACTGTATTTATATGAAAGCGTGCTAGCTACAGAACCTCTTTTAAATGCATACCGTACTGACTGGTCTTCACTCATAAATACAGACTTAAATATACTCAATATAAGTGAGCTGATGAAGCCAAAAAAAACAAACAAACAAAAAAAAAAAGACTAAGTTTTAAAGCCATGTCTGAAATGAAAATAAATACATGTAGTGCAAACAACTGCCCTAAAACACTGAATAAAGTCATTTTTCTGTAAAAAATAGAGCTGTGTCTGTACAGAAATCCACTGTCTCAGAGACACTGTCCTGGTCAGCTAACAAGTAGCGAAGATTAACTGATTTATTATTTTAAGATTCTCCTATGAGTGATATAGACTGTGAGAATGTTTTGCACTTGCAACTTACTGAAACAATTTTCACAGTTTAGGTAGCACCACTGGTGTGGTTTCACCCACAATCAAAAGACATGCAGTGCACATACATACATACATTTGAGTGAAAGAGTGTGTGTGAGTCCTGTGATGGACTGGTAATGTGTCCAGTGTGTTTCCTTGCTTCGGCCCGAAATGCTGGGATAGGTTTGCTACAGAGGACGAGTGGATGGACAGATAGAGACAGCAGCATCTCGACTTAAACTTTCTAGCTCTCAAATCAAGGCTTTCTTGAACAGCAGCTCTACCACGACCAGAGACGTAAACAGAAAGAAAGAAATACAGATAACACCTGCACACACAAACACAGCAGGTATGTTTGGGATGCCAATCGCCTCGCCTTGGTGAACTAGCAGGCACCTGCAGTCAAAAGGGAGACAATTCCAACTTCTCACTGCGAGCCAGCATTCTACGCAAGCAAAGGCATGAAGAAGTGAACACATCCGAAATACCGCTGCTTTCAGTGAATATTAAAGAAAATTCTGCCATCATTTGCCAAGTTTTTTCAAACCTGTATGAGTTGCTTTCTTCTGCTGAACACAAATACATATATCGTGAAGAATCGGTTTAACTGAAAAGCTGATGGTCCCCAATGACATCCATCATGCTTTTTACTATTGTAAATCAATGGGGACCATCAACCATTTGATTACACACATTCTTCAAAACATGTTCTTTTGTGTTCAGCAGAAGAAAAAAAACTCTAATGCAGGTAACAGAATTTCTATTTTTGGGTGAACTATCCCTTTAACGCATGTTCAAAAAACTGTTACTGGTGCAGTACTCTTTCAAAATGTACTAATATGTACAATTTATGTACTAATATGTATCTTTAAGGTATTAATGTGTATTCCCTAATGTAAAATAAAGTATAAAATGTGCACTTTTTAAAGGGTTTCCTATGGTGATGGAAGCTTGGGCAGCTGGAGGAGAGCAACTGCCGCGCCTGCCTTAAAAACCTGCGGTCATCTCACTGTCACTATAAAGTATTTTGCATAAGGTCACCATCACAGCATTTCTCACTGGCATGATCGTGGTTGCAGATTGGTTCTGCATGGAACTTGGTCAAGTCCAACGAGCCTAGTAACTCCTGCACAACTGAAAACATGAACACATAAGCATATGAACTCCTACACATATGCTGCGTAAACTCTAGCACGTAAGAACTTGTGCACATGTAAACATGCATTTGTAAACATGCGCACTGCTTTTAGGAAAGTGTGAACTTCTGCACAAATCAACACGTGAACTCCTGCAGACGCTGAGCTGCACAAATGAGCACACATAAACATGACATCCAGCACAAGTGAATTTCTGAACACACGAGCTGCTGAACATCTGAGCGTATGGACTCCTGCACATATGAAAGTACGAACACATGAACTCCTGCATATAGGAAGAGCTAAACACGTGAACTCCTGCACATAACAGTGAAACATACATCACGTTGGTTTGGGGGTGGACCGTTGGAAGTGCGTCCATGAAAACAAAAACAATCACACAGGGCAGAGATAACAGCGTAATTCCCCCGATACATATGAACATCCTGCACACACACTGACAGTAGAAGCGCGTACAGTGAGTGAAAGGCGTCAATCAATCGCGTGTCGCGTGTCTCTTACCCGTCTTTACGCTTCGCTTTATAAACATGCCCGTATGTGCCGCGACCCACTTTACAACCTTCATATTCAAACAGATCTTCCACTCTCTCCCTCTCGGCGGCGAGCTTCGTTTTGAAGTCGTAGTCCATTTTAACCCATAAATATTTCTTAATTTACAATAAAATAAAATATTAATTATTACATGCATTAATTAAATGATCCGATCGTTTTATTACCCCACCATTTCCTTGTTTGGGATTTTGGTCGGCTCCGCTTAACGGTCACGTGTTCGGTGACGTAGTTTATTGTGGCGGATTGCCTTCTGGGAATTGTAGTGTACCTAGATCGGTCCACTGCTTTGAGTTAACGACGGTGGGACGTCCGTAAACTACAACGCGCAAATCGCGATGTGGAAGTCGTTCTTTTGTCGTTGCATTCTCTTTCAAAATGTTCTGGTTGTTGGGATATTCAAACTTTGCATTAGCTGCAGTTCCAACGGGAGTACAATAGCAACACTTGTCCCCAAAACGTTCAGAGTAGTGCCGCTCAGTGAATTAAAGGTGTAAAATTCCCTAGCAAACACATAGCAGACCAGTGAATAAATCAATAAATGGACACCAATTACATGTTAATGCCTACACACTGGCACAGCGTTATAACAAACGTAAATGTTTATTCGTCTATACAAGGGCATAGGCAAGCTGCGCTACTACAGCGTGAACTCATACCTTTACGCAACCTCCAATTTGATTGACAGCAGTTACAGCCAACCGTTGCTGACATGAGGGCGGCTTCTCGGCCGTGATTGGCAGGAACGAGGATGACGTCGGCGGGTAGGTAATAAAAGCTCTGCGCAGGCTGCCATTCTGCGCTTACACAGTATGGCCGGCGATATTAGCTAGCACTCGCCAACGGTATTCTCTGTAAAAGGGAAGACGGTAAAGAAAACAAGGCAACTACACCTGGACTGCTCAAGGACTGTAACTAAGCTAATAAATTATAACAACCAACAAAGGATTAATTAACTGGGATTCCATCCGACGGTTTAATTTCTGTTGTTGGAGTCTGTTTGTCTCACGATGGAAGAGAGCAGTGCACACTTCTTCGAGGGGACCGAAAAGCTCCTGGAGGTGTGGTTCTCCCGGCAAGACAAGACCAAAGGAGCCGGGGATCTGCGCGCTATCCCCAGGTGGGTGAACAGACCGATCAGGTAGAGCTGGGACTGGAATTACCCGAGACAGATTTAGTGATTCACGACAATCAAGAGCGCCCTATCGCTTAAGTCATGCATAAAATATGTATAAACCATGACTGTAGCGTTAGTAATGTCACACTGATAGTTCTGAAGGATCTAGGGTGGTTGAGTGACATGTGGCGCTGGCTCTGACACCCGAGGCGTGTTCAGCAGTTTTGGCCATTTTTGACACCATCCCCCTTTACGCTCATTCATTTGAGCTGTCAGGACAGGAGCTAAACCTCAAGGCCCAATGAGTTTGCTTTTTTTTTTTTTTTTTTTTTTTTTTTTTCTCCTTCTCTCATTTATTTTTTTCCATACTTAAACTATTCCGAGTCGTTGTTGGAACAACATTAACAACACATTTAATCAACGTCTTTATACAGGTTTTTGATGCGAGTCTGGCCCTGTCTGTGTCCTAACATCGCTCTGCAATTTTCATCTGTCATTTGAGTCGTAGCTAGCATCGAGTGATGTTTTGCTGTATTTGGATCAGCCCTGTTTCTGTCTGAATCGGGTATTGATGAGCTGTAGTGTGAGTGAATGCTGATCGATTGATTAGCCAGTGGCTAGTGGCTACAGCTAGCTGATATGGCGCCATAGCAAACACGCCTCCTCAAACAGTCCTCCGTCAACGCTGGAGTGCATCTGTGCATATGAATGCATTCTGGATGGTTTTGCTTTGTCTTTTGTTGACGTTACCTTTATATTATTTTGTTTATTTCCACAACGGCATAGATGTTTGCTTTAAAATAGAACCTTTGAACGTTTGCAGTTATGCGTGAGCACATGCGACCGATTGCATGCAAGAGCTCTATTTTTGGGAGGTATCATGGCGGTTGATCCTGCGCTGCAGCATCCATGTGAAAGTCACGCGTCTGCGTCACACGTCGTAAGCTCCACCCCCGTGGCGTGATTGGTCGAGAGTTCCGGTCGCTCATTGGTAGGTATTATATGTGCGCAGACTGAGCCGGACAGCTGCGGCGGCACTCATGCGTCTCCTGCGGTCGTTCGTTGCTGAGCATATAAATCAATGACTGAGCTGAAGGGTAAATGCGGACAGAAAACAACATTTTACAACACAAAATCAATCTAATATGCAATAATGGTTGGACACTAGAATTTATTTGTCTTGATTTCTGTATATATAACAGTTATAATTACAAATAAAACAACATTTATATAAAAGCTAAAAAAAAAAAAAATAAATATATATATATATATATATATATATATATATATATATATATATATATATATATATATATATTTTAAAGAAGTTCACTAATATGTGTGCATTATCAATTGGCAAACCTAGACAGAGATATTTTAGGTAAATAGATCGTATATTGCTGCAGAAAAAAAGTTCTGTACTGATACTACGATTCGTGCTAACAACAAAAAACAACTATGATAATGATAAAGTATGATAAAGTTTCCAAAAAAAAAAAAAACACATCAACATGTTTGTTTCCATAAAACTGCCTTTTTATATTATGGATGTTTTCTTGTACTTCCTCCCATAAGGTTCAGTACTCAATTTAAAGTCTGCTTTCTAGCTCCTATAGAAAATAAGTGTGTAAAATATGAATGAGTGAGGACATTACAGGTCTGTAGTACTGATGTAACTGTAGTATTCTGCAGCAAGGCCGCTGCTTCAGTTTCTCAGAACTGAAAGCTGATCTCTGTGGTTTCTCTGGGTACGGCTGCCAGAATGAATGATGAGGGCTATTAGTTTACTTCCGGGAAAGCGTTAACACACTCAGAGATACTAGAAAGAGAATAATTAGAGTCTGATCGCAGCCAGTTTCCAAATAAGTCCAGCAAGACATATACCTGCTTCTCTTTATCCTACAGCATGAGGAAGCACTTTACTGTGTTCAAATCGGCCTTCGTCTAGTGATTAATTCATAGCTAGCATTTTATGTGTTCTTGATGCACAGAATCAAATAATATTTTCACACTTTATGTATACTTTCTCTCACATTTTGGCTCCTTTTTTATATCAACAAGTACACTTAATATTGCACCAAATATTAATATTAAACTGATTTTTGATTCATGCTTTTATATCGTTTAGATTATAATTATTTACAATTTTTTAACTATTACAAATACATTTATAGTTAATAACAAGCCACCAGTGGGATTTTAGTACCTGTAGTTGAAGAAACACTAATACATGATAAATTATGTATGGTTATTGGAAACCTAAAGCTGTGTATTACTAGATACTCATGTTACTTTCCTCTTTGGTGTACTCTGGAAACAGTTTGACTTTGTCAGGCATGTGACAATGGAGTCACTTTTTTAATAAGACTTTGTCACACATCTTTAACATCAAGATTGAGTCATCATATCCAAGATGTTTATTTGACAATATGGTAACAAGTATAGTCCGTATGTGAAACCCAGGAGACTCAACAGCGATTGATTGATCTTTTGAATAAATTTGACTGCGTCTATCACAACTTTGTGTGGTGAAATGTTTGTGTAATGACACCAAACTGTATAAATAATTGGTGTAATAGGCAGAATCGTGTAAAGTCTGATCATCACTGCAAAGCAAGCCCTCTTTTTATTCATGATTTTGATCGCCAACTCCTTGGAACAAACAGGCCAAATGAGCTTGTGCCAAATGTGTGAAATTTGAGAGCTCTACGACACGAGTTCAGCGGAGCCAGCAGCTGTGCACGCTGCCATTGCCGCAGAGCAAATGACCTCCAGAGACACACCATGAATGCATCCAATCTGTGTTTGTTCATGCTAAATAATTAATCAGTTATTTATTTATTGTTTCCAGAAAATGGAAATTTTGCCTTGTTGAAAATGTTTGCCAAGTGTTATATTTCAAATATAAAAAGTATTACTAAGATTCATGTAGAAAATAACAGAATCATGTTTCCTAATAATAATGAGCTCTTAATGTTTTTCTCTCTGTGCATTTTCAGATTTGAGTGGGACAAACTTCTGGAGAATGTGCATTGTTTGATTATAAGTGTGACAAAGACTGACAAGCAGGAAGCTTATATACTCAGGTGAGCTATTGACTCGTCTGTCTGTCTGTCCTCTGAGCTTAAAGGACAGGATTGTGATAACGCTGTAATCCTTCAGCCCGCTTCAAAGCAGCAGGTCTTCAACTTCTTAAAATCAACATCATCAAATTAAGTTTTCTCATCACTCAGATATGTAATTAAACTAGTAACTTGGTTATTTGTAGCAACATGCTCAACTGTAGAAATACCGGTTACAGAAGGTACATTTGTTGCAAATATCATTTCATGTTTTGAAAAACTAAATACAGGTGTGAAAGCTCAAATGACAGATTTTACTGGCTTGTTGCTGGCGTTTCTACAAGTGCTAAATGTTTATCACAATACTAATACTGTTTGCACACTAGCCTGTGGGAATGATTCAGTGCAGAGTACTTGTAAACACGCCCTGCTAAGGATGACACTAAGCCATTTATTTGGTCTGGAAGACAAAGGGTCAAAGGGGGAACTTAGGTCAACGCTATTCATAGCTGTCTGGGGAGAAAAAAAGCTGGATGGATTTTTACTTCAAAAAAAAAAAAGGGAGAATGTTTAAACAAGCATCACTTTTATGCAGCAATACTTTCCACATGATGGCTTCCATAGACACTTTATTTTTTTTTAAAGATTTTTTATTTTTTTTTTGGCCTGGGATTCGAACTCGGGACGCCCGTAGCGCAGCGGTGCTGTATGTCGGCGCACTGCCCACAAGGCTATCGGTGCCCATTTCCGTAGACACTTTTGAATGTCAAAAATGCACCCATTAATTAGAATAAACCGTTCAAGAGAACTTGTTCTTAAAACGTCTTACTCTATCCACCTTTTTCCTCAATGCAGAAGTAAGCCTATGGGTGAGATTTCCAGTTCATTATCTGCTATAAGGAAATAAGAAAAATAGCATTGTGCAGTAACTGGTAAAACCATTTGTTCTACAAACCAGTCTTCTCATAAATAAGATTATACATGGTAAGACCAATTTGCAATATCAATCAGCAAAATGAGCTGTTTTGTACAGCTAAAAATAGCTGGATGCGGATGAGACCGAAAGCCACACCCATAAAATTTACAAATGGTCGCACCCACACTTACAGGAGGAAAAAGGTGGATAAGCATTTTTGTTATGGTGTGTAAAGCAAAGAGCAGGTGTGGAAAAAGTGCATTAAAGTCATTGATATTCACAATGCTGGTTCAGTTTATATTGGCAAACAGTAATAAGGAAATGCAACTGGAAATTGAGCCATAATTTAAAGGATTAAACACATCTCTCTCTTCTTCTCCTAGTGAGAGTAGCATGTTTGTCTCCAAGAGACGTTTCATTTTGAAGACATGCGGAACCACCCTCTTGCTACAAGCACTGGTGCCACTGCTGGAACTGGCTCGTGAGTACTGCGGCTTTGATGCCATCGAGGTACGACACGCACTCGGCTACATGCACACAGGTTCATGTTTAGAGAAGAATTTATGGCACATCATCTCCAGTAATGAGTAAAGCGAGATATGATAACATTAAAAGCACCGTCTGTGACGCATCACGTTTATGAGATCATGCGAGTTTTTAGGTTCACACTGAGCTTCAGATGAGTCTGTTTACACATGATGTCATAGATTAATCATTGGCAGTATTCAGTACAAAGTATCTTTATGAAAATGTGACCTTATCTCATTTTCTTTTTCAGAATTTCTTCTATTCTCGTAAAAATTTTATGAAGCCCACCCATCAAGAGTTCCCTCACCGCAACTTCCAGGAGGAAGTGGAGTTCCTCAGCCAGATTTTTCCAAGTATGGTTTCACATCCAGCAAATTATGAGAACATTGTTTAATCAGACAGAATTCCTATTAAATGCCACCTCGTTCATAAAGGTTTATAGTTACAAGGTTTTTCTGTTGTTTTTTCATGTGCAGATGGAGCAGCCTACTGTATGGGACGTCTGAACTCAGACTGCTGGTGAGTTTTTTTTTTTTTTTTTGTTTTTTTTTCCTCCACATTATCTAGACTTTCTATCTGACTGCAGATAAACTTTTATTAGTAAATGTTGCATATGCATCAGCCTTTTTTCCCCTCTTACAATCAGGCCAGATTTTAGCATTGGAAAATCTGGTTTGTTTTGTAAAGTCGTTTCATAAATGATTTAAATGCAGCTGTTCCGAATCAAACTGTTTTTCATTATGGAAAAATAAAAACCGCATCAGCAGAAGTCCATTTAGATGACATTTACATGGTGTTCTGCTCCTTTCTGTCCTGAAGGTATTTGTTTACGCTGGAGCTGCCAGAATACTGGGAGAACAAGCAGGCGGACCAGACACTAGAAGTTCTGATGAGTGACCTTGACCCAGCTGTGATGGACCAGTTCTACATGAAAGACGGTGTTTCTGCTAATGATGTCACTCGTGTAAGATTCGTCCTCAGTGATTCTGCTCCTTAGTGTCATTTGTGCTCTTATTGCTGGATGCTGATCCACTTACCAGTAACATTTCTTAAAAGCACAGAATGCGTCATGTTAGTACTTCACACCATGTAAACATGCACATCACAGTAGTTTTTTGTGAGGGTGTCTTTAATGTTATCTGTGGTGTTTACAGATGAGTGGAATTCGTGACCTGATTCCAGGTTCAGTGATTGATGCCACAATGTTCAACCCTTGTGGATACTCCATGAATGGAATGAAAACAGATGTAAGGAGACATTTGTTTATTATTAAGGAGAAATCTGTGTTGTGCAGCGTGATTGAGATGGGTTCTCTTTCTAGGGAACTTACTGGACGATTCACATCACCCCCGAACCAGAGTTCTCCTACGTCAGCTTTGAAACCAACCTCTCCCAGACATCTTACGACGAGCTCATCCGCAAAGTTGTGGATGTCTTCAAACCAGGGAAATTTGTGACTACGCTTTTTGTCAATCAGGTACATTGTTATGCAACTAATCAACAAATTATTCATTTTCAAACAGGTACTTCCACAACTTGGTTTCCATCAGTCTGAAATGAAATATATTATATTATATTGTATTGTATTCTATTGTATTATATTATATTGTATTGTGTTATATTACATTATATTACATTTATATATAAAGTGCACAGCATAAATGAGTACACCCTCTAAAACTTAACAAATTGAGCAGTTAGTCTTTACTTAGAAGACATGTTAGGGTTCTTTGGAGATATAATGTTGGAACAAGCCTGCTTGATCAATTACCAATGAAGAATGTCAAAATTATTCTGGAAAATAAGATTTTCTTATCAAAGGAATAAAAGGTTGTGTTGCAAAAATGAGTACACCCTCCTGGAAGTTACTAAATAAAATAATAATTTCCTGACAGTTAAAAGTGTTATATAGCCTACTGAATCATACTCTGACTCAATGCTGGCAACAGTGGAACCACTTAGGGGAAAACTGCCAAGAGATTTATTTCTTAGCATAAAAGAGGACAATGGTACAAGAGGAATACCAATTTATTGTTTTAAGTGTGAAAATATAGCGGAAGTATCAAAGACGTTCACAAACAATGGATTTGTGACGAGGCTCCTGAAATAATCAGGTCTTCACTTTAAGTTTTCATTTAGTGATGAGTGATTTTTTTTTTTTTTTTGGCTGGAAAAAAGCAGGAGAAATACATGCAGACCTACATGAAAAGCTATGAAAAGAGTGACACTTTATCTCACAGAGCTTGCAGAAGTGAAATGCATGGTTGTTGTCACCACTAGAATGACCTACTGTAGCCAAAGCACAATAAACTCATTTAACCTCTTTCAAGGCCCATATTTACAAAATATAGACTTCTAGGAATCCATACTCTGGTCTCAAAAGACCAAGTCAATCATTTTGGATCTAACAGTATCCAAAATGTTCTGGTGTTGCTACAGGAGGAGTACAGTGAGAAGTGCCTGGTTCCCACAGTGTGACGTTCAGTGGTAGTAAAGCTCTTCCATAGGGATGTATGAGTACTAAAGGTGTGAGTAAGTTGTGTTTTATCAATGCTGTCATGAATTGACACACCACTGTGTGATGTAATACAAAAACCTGAAACAGAAGATGTTACCCTCTTGTCATCGTGCATTATTGGGCATTTTTTTCAACATGACAGTGAGGATATTCATTCTCCCAAGGTGAAAATCCTTCAGTGGACATGTATTTCACTCAGTATTAACACTCTTGAGCAGCCGTGGGGGATTCTGTAGAGACGAGCTGAGCAAAACTCCCCATTAAAGACCAGGGCATTTAAGGAGGTCGTCCTCCAGTAGTTAAACAGGACAGATGTGAAAATTTGTCATAAACTTGTACACTGCCAAGAAGGGTAGCAGTATGCCTAAAGTTCTGGAGGACATACTAAGTACTACAATATTATACATTTACTGAATTAAATCTAGGGTGTACTCATTTCTGCAATCCTTCAGTTAAACAATATTGTCTAATTTACTTATTTCACAGAAAATATTGGCATACATTTTTTTGTTTTTATTAAGTATATGTTTGATACTTTTCACTTTTGGTATCTTTCCATAAACTATATTAGTGATCATTAAGAAAATATGTCTTTTATATTTATTCAGAGGGGGTGTACTCATTTATGTTGTGCACTGTATAGATTATATTACTTAAATTGATAATTATGAATATTTACATAACTGCGTATGTGACTGTTACGTTGTTTCCAGCCTCTGGCCTTACGATCACATTGCAATGCAGTTGGAGCAAAAGTAATGCATATGTGGTATGAAATTGTTTTGATTATGATAAAAATAACTTGTGCAAAGTCAGCGTTGGATTGTATTTTTCAGTTTTGCTTTTGCGGAAGCCTAGCTTTGAGCTTACAGCTCTTATTGGCAGCTTCAACACGTGACTCACCTTCAGTCACTTGACGTTGTGGTTTGGAGTGTTCATAATTGTCCATCTCATTTTCCCCTTCTCATTTCATTCCCGACAGAACTCCAAATGTCGCAGTGTTTTCTCTTCGGCTCAGAAGCTTGAGAGTTACCGCCTCCTGGACCGCCAGTTGGCCCACTTCAACGACTACAATTTCGTCTTCACCAGTTACGCCAAGAATCGCCAGCAGCAACAGAGCTGATCCTCCGAAATGAAGAAGCGTAAAAAGAAATTCTGCCGCTATGAGGAACACCTCGGCGGCAGGCGTAGTCTTGTAGCGGAGAGGCGGTGTTTGTGCGTGGAGTCTTCTGGCTGTAGATCTTCCCTGAGTTTACCATTTATGCATTCTTGTACCAATAACGTAGATATCGTGCATGAAAGCTCTTCTTGTGTCTCTGTAGATATTCTAGCCCATTCTTGCTGTGATCTTGAAGTGCATGTAGAGTTCTTGAACGTGGTGGTGTGTGTGAGGCATGTCACACCATCCCTGTACATGCAATGCTCTCTTCCCTTCCTGCAAGTGTCCCCTCGTATCCCCCACAGACAGGGTTTCCGACCTCACTAGACAAGGACCCTGACATGCTCAGATCTGTCTTGTATCTCGACCGGTCCAAAAGCAACGTCTGTCGTGATGCGCGACGGCAATTTATACGCATTCTCTGGTTTGCGAAAAGGCTTTTTTAGGGCATTTTCGTTTACATTTCCTTTGATTTTGGTTTAATACACGTGACGTTGGTTATTTAAATCGCAACTCATTTTTCAGCTGTGTTCAGCTCGACTTTGTATAGCTAGCAAACTTTTCTGTGACCGTGTGAAGAAATCCTGAAAACATACTGAAAATATTCCTCGTTCATCTTATTTTCTGTAACCCTGTGGGCAGCTTTTTTTGGTGTACTAGAGAAGTGAATGTTTTAGAAGTTAAGCAACTTAACCGTCACCTTCAGTGTCGACAGCCTGCTCTTCTTCTAGGGATTAATGCAGCGCTCGTTTAGGGGTGCACTAGCTAGATGGTTAGCACCAAGCTGAACTTTGTACAGGTAGCTAATATTTCTATTTCCGTTTAAAGAAACTAAAAATAGTCACTGCTCTTCTGATGTTCTTCATCAGCTTTACAGGTGGTCAACTTCATCTGAAGTACCAGAGAAATGAATGTTTCAAAAAATCGACTTACTTAACTGTTGCCTTAAGTGTCAGCAAAATATAATCTGCAATATATAACCATTACGGTGAAAGTCAAGTGTTGTCTTCCTCAAATAAAATGGCCTTTAACATGAATGTATTAAAGGTAAAAAAAAAAAAAAAACGAACAAAAAAAACATGAGTTAGTCGAAAGGTGCCATTGTGTTATATAGAAAAAAGAATGGATTTTTCTGAATAATGTAGCAAGTGTAGAAGAAGTCATCCGTCTGTCGTTTCTGTCATTGTGAAGGACCCTGGGGCTGTCCAGCACCGAGCCTGCTCAATGCACGCCTTTGAATTGAAACGGTTGGACAGACACTTTGCTTTAGTGTGCCGATCGCACAGCAAAGCATTTTTCTTTTTTCTAAACAAAATGTGTTCTCTCTCTCTTTTTCTCTACAGAAGCTGGTAAGCACACAATAGGCGCGCACTGATCTGAGCATGTCAGGGCAGACCCGGATCATTCCACACCCCATGCCTGCATAAAGTGCAGTTTTATTAAACTTTTTTTTTTTTTTCCCCTGCCAAGCAGAACTTTTTGCAGTAGATTTGTACACCTCTCCAGATCATGCCCTCGTTGTGCATTGAGAATAAGATTTCTTCACGTGCTATTGCATGCGATTAGCAGGATGTTTACTGTGCGGTGTCTCTGCTTCAGCCCTTTGTAACGTTAGCGCGTTCAATTTCTGTTCGTACGATGTAACAGTGTTCGTTGGTCCTGAGTGTGGCGAGCAGTGGGTGTGGTTTTATTTTTCACCCTCCCCCGTGCTGATGGAGAACCTGAGTTATGTAGCTGGTGTAGTTGTGAGGAGGAGGATTTTTTTTGTTACGTCTCCTTCATAGTGGCAGATCGGAGAAATCTTTTGTCCTGGAAGGTCCTGCCGCTGCGAGAAATCGGAGAACGGCAGGTCTCCTTACATAAAGCCAATCTAGTAATGAATGTCTCTGCCGTCTGAAGGTCAAGGGGCAGCTGGATGTTTACAGTAGAATTAAATTTGATCTAATGGACACTGTAGGTGTCAGACGTGGACCACTGCTAGGAGAAATAACATGAGCATGATCGCATATAACACCTAGTACTTTTTCGCTGAAGGGGTGGTAGTTTCAAACATTTTTCTGGTCATTATACATGGGATTTATACAATATACACGAGTGAAGGGGGGGAAGACATTGATGTTGCGGACCAAGTTATATATATATATATATATATATATATATATATATATATATATATATATATATATATATATATAAATATATAAATATATATAAATATATAAATATATACTTTTTGTTTTCCTTTTTCTGACCCTGTTCTGAGGTGGGGAGTGACCTTTTTAAATGATTTGGACCGTTTCTTCTCTTTGTACTAGTTCTTCCCAGCCTGTGTTGGTTGGTAAGGAAACACTATATAGAAAGGATTCTGTTATGGGATTTTCACACAAAGTTAGGAAGGGGAAACTTTGCTGTTCCGATTCTCTTGCTATTTCCTTGGTTGGTCAAGATGTGCTAAATATATCTGTACTAAGAGCTTGATGCTTTCAATAAAGTGAATAACTATCAGCTGTGTACTTGTGATTTATTTATGGAGTTTTTGTTCATTGCCTAGAATCAGAGCTGGGTTATAACTGATTACATGTCATCTGGATTACGTAATCAGATTCCTAAAATAAAGTACTTACTTATAATTAGATTAAATGACATTTTAAAATGCTCGTAATCAAACGACGGTTACTTTAATGGATTACGTATTATATACGCAATAGCAATAAATTATTTATAATTTAATGATTCTCCCTAATTCCTTTTTTTTTTTTTTTTTCATATTTAAAATGTATGCACTCAATCTTCAAGTCTTGTGGACATTCACACAGAGATTGGTCATTAGACCAGCATTTGACCACTGATTTACAAAAATTGTTTCAGGATTAAGAAGTGTTTCAATATTGCATCAACTACTAATGTACACATTGATTTTTATTTGAATTATCACTTTGTAGGTTAAGCATGTATTTCTATATCTTGGGAAGGCTTGTCTTTTAAATACATTAAAATGCAAAACTTTTTTTTTTTGCCATCTGATCCTCCTTCACCTAATATATTTACTTCAAGTACCCCTGAGATTTTAGAACAGATGTTTTAATAATTATCACTTTTGCATGTTCATTGTTTTTTTTTTTTTTTTTTTATTGATTAATTGAAAAATTGACTTATTTTAACATTTTTTATGATTTATTTAATTAGTTTTTCATGAAACTCATAAACCCCCTGCAGTTCCTTCACAAACACCAGTTTGGAAAAACTTGACATCATATAATTTTTAATGCACTACATGTTGTTCTACTCTTTGTATTTTAATGGCAGTGTGGTACACTATTACCCTATTTAAATCAATGTGATAAACGAGTTAAGGTCAAAAGTAATCTAAAAGTAGTCTGATTAAATTACCTAAATTGTGTAATGTAATGGATTACATTACAATTTTGTCATGTAATTTGGAATCAGTAATAGATAATACAATTTGTAATCTGCCCAGCTCTGCCTAGAATGCCCTGCTGAATACGAATATGATATCTGGTTGGGTTAAATAGATTCAAAATTAAAATAGAATGTTTTATTTTATAGTACATAATGTAGGTTTATAGACATTTAATCTTATTTATTTATTCATTTTAATTTTCATAAATTGTGACTTATCTTTCACACATTACCTTAAATGAATAATGAAACTGGTTAATTTTTAAAGTTCTTTTTTTTTTCTTTGGGTAAAAAAAAAAAAAAAAAAATTTAAATCAAGATACAAGAAGTCTTGTTTTCTGAATTGGACAAAAGTGAGTTTATGCTTAAAAAAAGTATCTGTCATTGGACTTTTTTTTTTTTTTTTTTGGAAACAAGTTAAGGAGCTTTGAAGGGTTACTATGCAAGACATTTACATTTAGAGACCACATTGAAGTATTGTGCTCTCGTCTATTTCTTAAATCATCATAATTTGGTCTTAAAGTCTTAATTGTAACTTCATAAAACCTGCAGAAACCCTGGATAAGTGCAAGTGTGATGTCAAGTAAACAATGGGTTCAAACTATCTAAAAATATGACAAGTGAGCATCAGTTCATTTCTGTTTATAGCACCAATGTTGACAGATCATAGCTTTATATAACCTAAGTAGATTAGTACTTACAATAGCCAATAATAAATTTGAGTATTTATTTTTATTTATTTATTTTTTGCAGTATTATGACACAATTATTAAAATCAAATGGTTCAGAGAACATTTCGAATAATGAGGTGAAAAGTTCTCATATTCCATTTGCAATAATATATGACAGAGGAATTCGATGAAGGTGAATGCTCTCACCTGCCTGTCAGGACGCCAGGGGGAATAATTGTGATGTTGGATTGTGCTGTACAATGAGCTTACTCTTTCAGAGCATTAAAATGGTCTTAAATTTAAGGGACACCCTTTTCTTCAAATGATAAAGTAGTTTGGTAATTGTTGTTTTGGTAATTATCGTTTTTCTTGTAAATATCTTACCTTGTACCGTCACTAATTTTGCTCACATTCATTACATTAATTGCCATTGATTGATTATTGCACAATTGGTGTGTATAATTAACACTTTAAAAAACAAAGAGTGTAAGTCCGACATTGTAAGGGTGATGATACACAGGGCAACTTTTTAAGCAATGTTGCTTGGGCATTTTCCCATTGAGAAATGGGCAACAAATCTATTTGGATCAGTTGTGGGCCCTGTGTTTCATCTGGTTGCCTGTTGACGGCAACATTGCGCAGCGACATTGTTAAAAAAGTTGCCACATGCATCATCACCTGAAGGCGATGCATGAAGTTTAATCTGGAGTTCATTTTCATCAAAATGCTGTGAACTCACATGAAAATATTACAGCTGGAACATAAAGATAACAGATACTAATAGAAGAAAAAAAACCTAGGTAAAGACATATTTATCAAAAGGTGTCCCGATTTACCTGAATTCACCCTAATTAATATTCATGAGCTGTAGGGATTGTAAACTGGCAGGCAGCTCATCACTGAATTTCAGTTATAAATGCTGAAATATTTCTGTTGAAACGTCTTAGCCAAGAAGAAATTAGCCCACATCTAATGACTTACTTGCATGACAGCCTAAGCTAAGCACAACTTTATTTCATTGCATTTTCACCTCTATTTGAAACCTTGTATTGACCAAAAAAAAAAAAAAAAAAAGAGGTGTAATAATGGGTTTGATGAAAAAAAAATCCAAAATGTATTTCCATGTATTTTTCTTTCTGAGATTTGCAAAATACAGCGAAGCACCAGAGTAAGGCTCTCAAAACCACAAATGAAGAGAGAACTGAAAATCTGAGATGTTATCTGAGAAGTTAAAAGCCCTGGAGCAAACTTCACAAACACAGGGCTGCTGTCAGCCCAGGCAACTTTACAAACCTTTAGAACTTCACAGACTTCGCCTAAATTGGCAAACTTTACAAACTGACTGAATTGTAAAAAAATGAATGATAAGGTGTTTTGGACTGTTCACAGCTAAAATCAGGAAGTTCTTAGGAAACCTGCTCTGTTGACACACGGTAACCGTTATGGTGGTCAGCTGTAATACTTCGACTTCTTAGGGCTACGACTGCGGCTGCGATCTCGTCTGTGGCGTTTGTGATCGCTGTCTCTCTCTCTGCCTCTGTCTCTCTGTTTCTCCCTCTCTCTGTCCTTGTCCTTGTCCTTGTCCCAGGCCCTCTCGCGCTCCTTGTATCTCTCTCTGTCTCTTGAACGTGAACGCTGTCTGCCTTTATCCTTTTCTCTCCGACTCTCATCGCGATCCTAAAAAAGCAAGAGGAAAAAAAAAATAAACAAAAGAGACAGAAGAGAAGACTGAGAAGTCTGTTCTCAGAAAACATGACAGACAGATTGGGTTTAGTAACTAATTCGACAGTTAGTCAAATAAATGCTGATTCTCTTTCTCAAGAAAATTTCTACAAGATGAACATTTAAACAGGTTTCTTCCCCTAATTGTTAATGCAACAACTCTACGAGTGGTTCTTAAGTTTGTGACCCAAAAATGGGATGCATGTTTGTTATGATGAACTTCCTAACCATGTATAATTAGGGTAGCAAATAAAATAAGCTTATCAGGTTTGAAATGGGAGAAAACACTATATCTTTTGTTGTTGGCATCAAAGGTTTGTGTGCCCAATCAACGTCACTGCCATCTGCCTGACATGCCCTCATTCTCTAAAGAGCAGACCACAATAAATACAGGGTAAATTGCAATGAGGATTAATGTGGTTTGTGCTGACCATGTGTTCTGTGCAAGAAATCACTGGCTGCCAAGAGCAACCATAAAAAACGAGCAATGATAAATTATTTCCATACTGTGTAACAAGAAGGATAATGGCCTATGCAAAAGAAGCCAGAACCCTTTCTGAGAGGTCGATAGTGGCATTATACCCAGAAATGAAGGACTACAAATGTCTAAATTTATACGTAATGTCATTATTGCCATATGAAACATTGTTTTCATTTGTGCTGTTAGACACGCACTGTCTGGCCCCCAAAAAATAAAAATGCCATCTGGATCTTTAAAAGTGAATCATTATTGCAGGGATTATTATGTTTCTGGTGTGTTGTATGTTTGGCAACAATTCTTTTAACTCCAACTGCTGCATTGTGTTTTTCATTGTGTTTTTCAGCTTTTCATTTCTTAAACAACCATGTCAGAAGACGTACAGTTGAGGTCAAAAGTTTACATGCACCTTGCAGAATCTGCAAAATGGTAATTATTTTAACCAAATAAGAGGGATCATACAAAGTGCATGTCATTTTTTTTTTAGTACTGACCTGAATAATATATTTTACATAAAAGACATCTAGTCCACAAAGGTGAACTTATAAAAATGACATTTAAAAGTTTACATACACTTGAATCCTACCAAGTTGTTACCTAAATGATCCACAGCTGTTTTTTTGTTTTGTTTGTTTGTTTAGTGATAGTTGTTCATGAGTCCCTTGTTTGTCCTGAACAGTTAAACTGCTTGCAGAAAAGTTCTCCAGCTCCCACAAATTCTTTGGTTTTTCAGCACTGTGTATTTGAACCTTTTACAACAATGACTGTATGATTTTGAGATCCATCTTTTCACACTGAGGACAACTGAGGGACTCATATGCAACTATGACAGAAGGTTCAAACACTCACTGATGCTCCAGAAGGAAACCTGATGCATTAAGAGCCAGGGGTTTAAACTTTCGAACATAATGAAGATGTGTACATTTTTCTTATTTTGCCAAAATATCATATTTTTTTTCATTTAGCACTGTCCTTCAGAAGCTACAGAAGATGCTTACATGTTTCCCAGAAGACAAAATAAGTAAAATTCACCCTGATCTTCAAATTCAAAATGTTTTCACCCCTTGGCTCTTAATGCACATGTTTCCTTCTGAAGCATCAGTGAGCGTTTGAACTTCTGTCATAGTTGCATATGAGTCCCTCAGTTGTCCTCAGTGCGAAAAGATGGATCTCAAAATCATACAATCATTGCTGAAAAGGGTTCACACAAAATTACACAAAAATGCTGAAAAACCAAAGAATTTGTGTGATGTGGAAGAAAAATTAATTTTACTTATTTTATGTGCTTATGGAATATTTTGTAAGTGTCTGCTTTATTTAAACCAGCTGTGAGGATGACGTGCGAGAAGGGTATCAGGGCCCGAAATATAAAGATTTGAATCTTGAGAGTATGACGTAGCAGAATGTATTTATCTGACTCTTACCATGTGTGGAAAGTTACCGATTAGGAAATGTAACCCTGAAGGCTGGGGAAGAGATATAAGTTGGAGTGAGCCCTCCCTTCTTGGTCGCACTCTGCAGTAACCTGTATGACTGTCTGACCTTCTTTGCAAAGAATAAACTTATGAAAGACATTTGACTGAGTTTGTCTCTTACTCTGGTGAGAGTCTGGTGAGAGTCATTTTTATTTTCTGAAGAACAGAGGGCAGTTTAACTGTTCAGGACAAACAAGGGACTCAAAAAATTATCACTAAACAAAAAAACAAAAAAACAAAACAACTGTGGATCATTCAGGTAACAAAACAGTATTAAGAATCAAGTTATGTAACTGGGTCATTTTATAAATGTAACTATTATTTTCTATCATGGACTATATGTAAATGTATTTTATGTGAAATATCTTATTGAGGTCAGTACTAAATAAAAGAAAAATAACATGCATTTTGCATGATCCCTCTTATTTTGGTAAAATAATTAACATTTTGCAGATTCTGCAAAGTGTACGTATACTTTTGACCTCAAGTGTCCATATTCCAGGATGCCAACGACAAGATTCACCGGGCTCATATTGTGAGAGACTGGTCAGCACAGAGTCCTGACCTAAACCCCATTGAAAGCCTTTGGGACAAAAAATATAAATAAATAATTGGTTGTACTATTTTGTTGGACTACCTTTATCATTGATAACACTGTGTATTCATTGTGGCATTGCTTCAACAATGTCATGCAATATGACAGCATTTATTTCAATCAAGATTTATATGGCACTATTTTTTTTTTACTAAGATCTTGTATTGACAAAGGGAGAGTCAAACCACTCTGTAAAGTTGACTCCAGCACATCCTAAAGACTTTCAAAATGGTTAAGTTCAGGACTCTGTGGAGACCAATTCATACATGAAAATGATTCCTCATGCTCACTGAATCACTACTTCACAAATGAAGCCTGGTGAATCTTGGCATTGTCATCCGGGAATATGGACATGGGTACGCATTGCATCAGTTAGGGTTAAAATAATTGTTGCAATATGCCAGAGATATGTTAACCACTGTAATAATGATCCAATCCTAAATAGTTTGTTATATTATATTATATTATATTATATATACACAACTTGAAAACAGTTGTGCACAGGGTTTTTCTTCAGGATTCTTTGACAAATACAGAGCTCAAAAGAACAGCAATTTATCTGAAATAAATTCTGTATATAATCTTATGTTGTGTGCTATGTTGGCTTCACAAGTCAGCTGGAGATAAGTAAATGTCTCCATGTGAAGGTTTTTCAACATCACAGCACGATGTTGTGAAGCAGTAATTTTCCATTGCTTTTGGCTGAAGTGAGACTTATCATTAAGGAAAGACACAACATAGATTATTCAATAAACACTAAGGTCATTTTTACCATCACTATCTCCTGCTTCGTGCTTTTGTCCTGTCTCTTGGACTGATAAAAGAAATAACTTTGTTATATAAAAAAGTAAACATTATAGAGAATGTGGCTGGGTCAGAATGTGGCTGAGCCTAATATCCTTGTGTAGCAAAATGGTCCAATAAGATACTAATAAAGTACATTTACTAATTTTTGGTTCTAAAATCACCATTAAATGATGCCATAAGATCCATACAACTCTCTGGTGCTTTACGAACTCACAGGCCCATAATTTGTCACTACTTGATGTCCAATAGTAAAATCTGGCTCCTGAAGCAAAACCAATTGCGAAACACTCATCTATTTAAATCCACAGCACCGTACCTTTGATTTTTTGTCCTTGGGCCTCTCGTCTGAATGCCGTTTCCGGTCTCGTTTCTCTCTGTCGTCCTTCCTTCTGTCATCCTCATCTTCATCTAAGAGAAGCTCATAACGGGAGCTTTAGAAGACAGTCAAGAAGTACTGACTTGTGAGAAGTTTACCTAGCGATACCCGCTTTAGGACACATACGTCGACTTAAAATCAAAATGGACCCTCTTCACTTTTCTCATACATATTTGTGGTCTTACTGCAATGATTCACAAAGTGCATCTTATTTCAGAAAAAAAACTATTTGAAATGCATTTTTATCGAAAATGCATTTTAACAGCATGTTGAAATTTTGAGGAAAATTAAAACACCATATTAATGGGTAACATTTACAACAATAATGTCAAATAACAAAGCACTAAACCTGTGATTCAAGCCAAACCATCACTGCAAAGTATCTACTGTAAATCTTTTTGGAGAGTTCACCAGGTTAAATTTAAAATCTAAAGTGCAAATCCTACAAAGTGAAATACAATTGTCCAAGCATGATTTCACTGTAAAGAGAAGGATACTCCTGCTTGGTTTTGACATTGTCTTTCAAAGCCAGTTTGGATTTGTTCTCCAGGTCTTTTTCGTAGGCCTTAAAATCATCTTTGGTGTACTTCCCACCTAGAAATGAAACATAATGACAATAAAACAACTCTTTAGCCAATATATTAACTTCTGTATACAGTACCCTTAGTTGCATTACATTTTTGAATGTAATTTTGATTTACTAACATTAACATTTAACATATAGAAAAACAACAAAGACTAGGCAGTAAAATTCAGCAGAAAATCAGCAGAAATTGATTATATTTTTATTACTTTACAGGTTATGCTTTCAATAAATGGGCACAGACTCACCTTTGCCTTTCCATTTAATCTTAGACACTGACTGGCTGAAGTCCACATGAATGCGACGGTCATCTATCAGGACATTGTCCATTTTGAAGTATGCTTTTTCACAGTCCTCCACCTAATAATACGCAAATGCATTCATTATTACAAAATGAATGATGATGACCATGAAGACCTCACTAAGTCAATTACTTTTTAAATTATTTTAAAAGCAGGCCATTAAATGCAAAATAAATCATTTTAAGAGAGATATAAAACTCATTCACTTTGATTCAGGGCCTTAATCACTAATTATCTTGTTTTATTTTTCAGACTAGCGACTGAGTTCAACCACTGAGCTTAATGTTTATTAGCGGTGAAATTAAATGGAGACAATTCCCAAATGTTTTACACATAAAACAATCAAAAGATCATTCTCTTTGTAATTGCTGGACTATATCCATACATTGATTTCTGTATCTTTGCCAAAACTCCCGTTACAGTTTACATTGTGTTTTTTATTGTGTCAGTTATGATGAAAGTGTTTGTGGGATTGCAGAAATCACATTGCAATGTGTGCTCAGTAGACATAACTGTGTTTGGCCACAGAGCAGCACTGCAACCTTTGATGCAATAGGATTAGTTCTAAATATAATGCTGTAATCAACACTTTTCACCATTAGTTCATCTTGGCGGTCATTATAGTAAAAACGCAGAAACACTTTGAGAGAGTTCCACATGTAATGCTCATTTCATATGCAAAGATGTTAGCCAATCATAGCAGTGGGCGTTTCAATTGTAGTCCTTGCAGACACACCCCTTCCAATGGAGCGTTCAAATCAAAGGACTAAATTCAGCATAGAAAATGAACAGTTCCATACTAAGACTACATCATAATTTTAAAAATGCATTTCATGACCCTTTAAACTGCAGAATTTTACTAGATGTTTGATGAACTAGATGTTCTGATTTCTAATCTAGAAGTTAAAAACATCTGAAGGGATGTGTGGACCTGATGCAAGTCTATGGGCTACAACTGGACAAAACTTAGAATTATCTGTAATTAGTATTAAAAAAAAATTGTGTATGTGAATTTGGATAACTTCTGTGAAACCCGTCTTGTTTACTTTTCAAAACATGGCTAGCTAGATTTTAACAGCTTTACAGTTTTTTCCAAAGATGGCTGATACACAGAACAGACACTACAAACCTTTTCAAACTCGATGAATGCATAGCACAAAGATTCTCCTGTTTTCCAGTCTCTGATGATCTCACAACTGCAAATTAACAGTAACATGTTAGATCAAAGCTATATACACACACACTGAGATTAAGACACAGGCTATGGTCAGAAATGAACACTAGCATCCTAGCAATTGCTCACTGGATATCACAATCTGCCTGGTGCCTAATATAAACAGCTATGTGAAAAAATATTTAAACAGCAGTTCTTTAGTGGTCTTCACTGTGACATAAACGCTTTACACTGCATGTTTAGTTTGGCTATCCTATCTCAGAAGTAAAAACATTTTTTATGCAGTGTTATGTTGTGCAGTCAAGAAGCTGTTGAAAATCATGGCAGATATTATTTCCAGTTCAACATTAATATTTGAAATGGAAGGTCATGTCGAGCACACTGCATTGTGGGATATAGTATTCCACATAGTTCGGCAAGGTCATCCAGGCATTCCATACATACAGCCTACTGCTAAAACTGTACCAGTAGAATGTGTTGCAGGATGAACCTTCAGTCCCTCTCTCTATCTCAAAATAAAACTAAGAAACAATTACATAATAAATAAATAAATAAATAGATGGCATAGTCAAAGTAACACTTAAGCACTTCAAGTCTGTGAAGAGGGGAGAAAAAAAAAAAAAAAAAAAGTTCACAAAATGTCACACTTTAGTTTGGGGATCAATTCTCACTATTAACTAACTATTAACTGTGACTTTTGCCTCAATAAACTCCTAATTTGATGCATTGTTATCCCTTCCTCATGACAGAGGAGGTGTACGTTCGCCCAATTCGCAGTGGTATTATTGGTCTGCCCAGCTAGCTGACGCCACCTATTGGTTTTCTTCACAGGCTGGGTAGACCCTGGGTTGAAATAAGATCAACAATTGCTAAAGACATGGGTATGGACCTGTATTTGTACTCAGACCTGTATAAGAGTTAAAAATAAATAAATAAAATGTAAAAAAAATAAATAAAAACTAAAAATCCATTTGTTAAGAATACCTTAAATGGTATGGAATGATGCTCAGCGCACACTGGGAGAAGTCCCAACTCTTTCTTACTTTTCGCAAGATTGGAGATTTATTTAATGGAGATACACTGATGTCCTTTAAAGACCTTTAAAAAAAAATGACTTTTTTTTTTTTTTTTAAAATACTTAAAACTGTGCAGCTATATCAAAGCAAAATTATTCACAATCTAGACCAACAGAACTATAAAAAAAAAAAAATAAATAAAAAAAAAGAATACATTTTATAAGGATCTTAGTACAAACCAAATTTCACTGTTTTAATGCAAATTTGTTAACAGCTCTACACAGTCATCTGAATCCAAGAGAGTTGCAATATAACCTTTCAGATACAGAATGGAGCCAGATATGAGTTAAAATCCAGAATTTGTCAATTAATTCTAGATTTAAGCTGATCCAATACAACCAGATAATACAACTAAATATGTCACCCCTGCAAAGTTCAATAAGTTTAACCCAAACATCCCAGGTATACATTTCAAATGCCAAAAACATAATTGGACATTATTTCACTTTTTTTGGGAATGTAAGCTGATTAAGGCATTCTGGCAAAAAGTGACAATACTAATTTCCTCAATTTTCTCAAAACCATTTCCAGTGACCGCTGAAATATGTGCTTTGGGTTTATTTCCTACATTTATCATTATCAGGTTCTCACACAAGATCTTGTAAGATGTTTAGTAGCATTTTACTGGAAGAACATAGAAGGTAAACCCGTTGATCATTGGTTGAAATATCTGGCACATTATATTGCATTGGAAAGAAGGTAGTTGTTAGGTTTAAGTATAGAATCAGATTAACACATGGCACATGTAAAAAGTCATATGATCATTCTTCAATGTACTATAAACTCGAAGAAACACTTAATACGTAGCTGTTCTCAAGTATAAGGGGCTTTCCCTGATATTAATGCTTAATGTACGCTGCACGCATCTGCGGCGTGTAACGACTTTGACGCGGTCTCCGGAGCTGATGTTAGGTTTCTGAAGCGGCTCGCCGCACTGCCTCTGAAAAGATACACGCATACGCCTCTTTCGATTAAATAAAGCCAAAATCCAACCAGATCTCACCAAAATCCGTCGCCATGACTTATCGCGAGAGGAACAAATTACGTTTTAGTCGCATAACATCGGTTAATGGAAACATTGTCATTTCACAATACTTTTTTAATCGACATTTATAAAATATTGCCTAAGTTTTACGCAAATCTGTAATGGAAACGCGCCTAGTGTTACCATGTATATTATCTTCAGAAATTAATGTGAAATTTAATGACAGATTGTGCATATGTGCAACTTGTGATCTTGGATCAACCCTTGCAGAGGTTCAAACATCTAATCTCTCTGTTAACAACTCTAATCATTACACACACTTTACCAGTTTAACCATAACCATAAGGGTCATACTATCATTGGTACTAATGCAATAACATTTCCATTTACCATTTTCCACTTACCATTTAATGAGGCCAAACCGTGAGAAGATGATCTCTAGATCTTCATCTGTGGTCACAGGGTTCAGTTTACATACAAACAGCACATTCTCTGGAGGTTTAATATCTGCATCTGGAAGATCACCCACCTTTCAACAAGAAACAAATGATTATTCCATGAAAGAGATGTCTAGTGAGTTATGCCTTTATGTTTATGTGTAAATGATGAAACTTACCATCTCTAGTAAAATGGCTTGAGTCTTTGCTTCCTTTTCTTTTATGAGCTCATCCAGCTCCTCAGCAGCTCTACCCTCTTCATCATTAATCACCTCATCTGCTCCAATCCGACCACTCTGAAATATAAACAAGCATGGATTATTCAGAATTTTTTAGGGCAAAAAGCTACTTGACATTTAAATGGTATTGTGAATGCATAATGTAATACATTTAATAAACCTAAGATTAAATGTTACACACATATATAATTACATATAAAGTTTATGGATTTTCCTAGAAACTGAAGTGATGACCCTGGTAATGCTTTTTGATAATACTTCATTAATTATAAAGAACATGCACACATGAATCTCCACTTTTAGGGTCACTAAAACTATCCAAACAAAACACTTAACACATATTTATTAATCATGAATAAATGCCAACAAGTAACCTATAATGACCAAAAATATTTGGAAAACTTTTTTGGAAATACTTGGAGGAAAAAAGGGAAAGACAATAAAGTAAACCTGGACTATGTTACAGGCACATACAGTTGCAATCAAATTATTAACCCCCCAAGAGACTGCAGTACTTTACAAATACAAGCTTTTCTGAAGACCCAGGACTTTATAAAAATTGCATCTACAACAGATTACTGACAAATTAAAAATGATAATGTCAAAATGTAAAGTCATATTTTTGAGTTCTACGATATTTTAATAACACAGCTATGTCAAAATTATTCAACATTGCTGTTTTTTGTCACTTATTCGTATGGTGGGGAAAAAAATAGTCTTAAAACCCAATTAAACCTTTAGAAACTCCATTAGAAAACAGAATTAGCTTGAGCTGTTACACATACATACAGTTAGCCCATGCATGTGCTGAAGTTGAGTAGCTAACATGACAAAGTCAACAGAGCTCTCACAAAAGTTATAGAGAAGCTAAAGAGAAGAAATAATTGTATTACTACAGAAAGTCTAAGGCTATATGAAGATTTCCAAGATATTAAAAGTTCCTACAGACACAACTGGCCACCTTATTCCTTAGCTTAAAACGTGTTGTATCAGAAAACCTTTAAAGGCATTGAACAAAAAAAAGCACAATATCATAAAATGTTTTACCAGAAACATGAGGAAAATCCTGCAATGTACAGCAAAAGACTCGCAAGATGACCCGACAAAAGGAGGAAAAACATTTCAATGCAGTGTATAAGAAGAACAAGTATGGCTTTCATGTTGAGGCATCTTGCCGAAGACCACTTTTGACCAAGAAGAA
This sequence comes from Cirrhinus mrigala, assembly GCA_036247105.1. Lineage (NCBI taxonomy): Eukaryota > Metazoa > Chordata > Actinopteri > Cypriniformes > Cyprinidae > Cirrhinus > Cirrhinus mrigala. Next base: position 2,649,660 of record CM070026.1, read on the forward strand.
CAAAAAGAAGAACATGCTAAAATAAATTTGGATAGAGTTCTGGAAGAATGTTTTATGGAGTGATGAGACCAAACTGGAACTTTTTGGACCCATAGATCAGCAGTATGTCTGGTGCAAAAAAGGCAGAACTTATAAGCAGAAGAACACCATCTCCATCGTCAAACGTGGAGGTGGGCCAGTCCTGTTATGGGGGTGTTTTACTGTAGCAGGAAGTGAAAATCATGACATGTATGAAGGACATCATGATTTCTGTGAATTGTCAGGCCATTTTGACAAGAATTGTGATACCATTAGTGCAAAGACTGAAGCTGATGATCAATGGACTTTCCTGAAGGACAGCTAACCCAAAGTATACGTCCAAATCTACTTATGCTTGGTTCAGGGATCAGTCATAGAATGTTCTTGAGTGGCCTGTTCAGTCTCCATATTTAATTCTCATTGAAAATATTTGGCTGAATTTGAAGAAAGCAGTGGCAAAGCAAAAACCAAAGATTATCAGTGATCTAAAGGTTTTTCAGGCGAGTATTGGTCCAAGACTGCAGTAGAGAGGTGACAGAAGCTTCTAAGCACTTCCAAGCAGCATTTATTGGTGGTTTTAAAGGATAAAATATTCTGCACAAAATGTTACTTTTGAGGGTTGAATAATTTTGAACTTGAGCGTTTAGAGCCAGTTTGAATTTTATCATTATTTATTAATGTTACATTCTCAGAATCACCAAATGCATTTCATAAACTGTTGCTCTCCACAGCAAAATGTCTTGCAGGTCAAGGGGGCTGAGTAAGTTTGATTGCAACTGTATAGATGTCTGGCACTGTAGTGATCATGCAATGTTGAATTAAATTAAATGAAGAGGTTGTAAACTGAACTGAAACAAGAAATCATTGCCGATCCCCAGTCCCAGAATTTAAGGTGGCAGAAATCTGACCACCTCACAGTATTACAATATAGTGAGTTTGAATTATGCACTGAATGAAGACACTCACATCCAGCTGCTCTTTAGTGGGTTCAGGCGATCGGTCTGGAATCGGGAGGCCCACAGGATCATCAAACGGGTCATCCAGAATCACTGTGTGATTAATCCTGCAACCACAGCAAAGCCCAAAAACTGATGTTTAGCCTACAGCCCTTATGACACTGATCTATGAAAACAAACCACCCAAATCCTTAAAATTACAAGACAAACTAAAGTATGGGAATAATGTAGTGATCATATTTATATAAATATTGTCTATATTCCAGCTTGCTCACTGACAGCTGATATAACATTGGGACTCTTCACTGTTGCCATCACTCCGGTTGTCTATGTTTGTGTATTCTTAGAGGCAGGCATTTTTTGAGTCACTGAATCATTTACTAGAGTGATTTGTCTAAGGACACTGATTCATTCTTGAAGACCACTACTGCCTGTTGCTCAAAGACATGCAATGGTTAATTCCGCTGTGGATTTGTTTGGAGCAAAAACAGAAATTGGCAACATGTTTATAAAGAACCTTCCCCAATATTAACACATCGTCGCAACTGCTGTATAAAAACAATACATTTGTTTGATGACACACACAAATAGCTGAATCAGAGTTTTGAAACTAAAAACATTAAAAACAGACTGTTTGAATGGTTTACAGAAAACAATTTGAAATTACTAACTCAAACGCTGTTTCATCAACTGAACTTTAAATTAGAGATCTTAATATAATCTTGCAATATAATGTGCAATAACTTTTTATTTATTAGTTACCACCCCCATTCTGGCACATCCCTGCATCTCTACCTCTTTCTATTCTATTCTATTCTATTCTATTCTATTCTATTCTATCATCTATAGCACAACTGTACATGCCACTTATTTATTTATTTCTCAATTTATTTTTCTAATTTTTGTCTATTTATATTTACATATGTGTATTTTATTCTCACCTTATTTTTCTAGGTTTGTCTATTTATATTTATATATGTGCATTTTTTTTTCTCATCTTATGTTTATTGTCTGTATGTTGTTGCTGTCTCTGTGTACTGGAAGCTAATGACACTAAAACAAATTCCTAGTATGCGTGAGCATACTTGGCAATAAAAGCTCTTTCTGATTCTGATTCTGATTAACACTCTTATACTTGCAAAACTAGTCTCAGGACACTGTTCATATGCACGTATGCACTTGTAAATGTACTTTTGTAACATGCATTTACAAATTCATGTACAAATAATATTTGTAATTTTCCAAGAACCACCTACTCTACCTTGTGGATAACTAGTTTACTTGCTGCTAAATGTCTCTAACAAAACTTCTCAATACTCAAATGAATGCTTCCTTATTTCCTTGCACAGTGCAGCGAGGAAAGGGAAAGAAGACAAATAAGAAATGAGAAGCACTAGATCTGAAGCCACTAACCTGACATTTTCCAACAGGAAAACATTGCCTTTCTCTACTTGCGGGAGAAAAAAAAACTTGTTCTGATCAGCTGTACACTGCGCTTTAATCAGTTACTAAACACCGAATCTGCATACCAGTTATCATTTCATACACACACACACACACTCAAAAAAAAAAAAAAAAACACTTGTGTGGGTCAATCTTTCTCTCTAAAAACACTTTGTCCTACCTGATGTCCTGGTAGGGGATGAAGTTGTTGTCTACAAAGGTCTCATTGATTTTAGAGAGCACATCCATACCCTCCGAGACCTCACCAAACACAGTGTGAACACCATCTAGATAATCCAGATTCTCTCCTGTGGTGATCAGAAACTGAAAGCAGAAAGAAAAAAATAATTAAACAAATCAATCATACTCAAAGCCCATAAACAATACTGACACTTGTGTAATAAATATGTGCACAATTAACCTGTGACCCATGCTGGTCGCTGCCATTGTTCACCATAGACACTGTCCCTTTCTTTCTATGCTTGATCCTAGGCATCTTCTCAGATTCAAAAAAGCGTGCCTGATCACCATACAGTTTGCTACAAACATGCAAACATCATCACCACACAATACATACATCTGTATTTAATTAACACAAATATATATATATATATATATATATATATATATATATATATATATATATATATATATATATATATATATATATAAAAACCTCTTTCCCACCAGAACACAGACTCTCCTCCTCGCCCCGTGCCGGTGGGGTCACCCATCTGAATGATGAAATCTCTCTGGAGTTGAGGATACAACAGATGCAACATCTTGAAACGGAAATTTTACTGGCAAACATGATACCCAACCACAATTTGCAGCCATATGTGCTATAACTTTGCATTAACTGCAATATAAATACTATTTTACATATTATACAGTAAAGGAATCTTACCATGATCTTTTAAGATAAAAGTGTAACTTTCGGAACTCAAAACTTTTTTTTCCAACTGAAATTTTGAATTTTAAACAGGTATAATAGAACCTCGGTAATGCACACAGAATGAAAGACATACATATATATTACCTGAACATTGTGAATCAGACAGTAGTTGTAATATTTGATTTTGCACAGTTTCAGGAAGTTTAGCGACGCTGCAAATTAGAGGAAGAGTTCTGGTTATCATTCAGTAACATGCTTTATGTAAAAATAAAAACATAACTGTACCATGTACAGTAGACTAGACTCTGTTGCTGGTTTCTACTCTTAAAATCTAATGAACTACTACATAATATAACGGCGAAACGAATTAAATTCTGGTTATATCAGCACAATTATCAGAAATTTACCAAACATTAGAAGTTCCTACAGAGGTTTCTTATATTTATCACATGTTGCTTTGTTGATTGTATTAAATACTCATGCGTGTAACAGAGCAAGTACGTTTAAACCCTTTGTCTGTCATTAATCTTATTAATAATTACCTTTCGGTCTCTCTTCTGTGTATAAATCGATTACGATATCCCCTAACGTTGTTTCCAACAACACCGCCATGTCGCGCCAGAATCATCAACATGCGCCGGACAGACATCGACAACAGTCGCAGATATTACGTCACAACTACAGGGAGCAAGAACTGAAAACAACTGTGACTCTAACGAAGGGGGTTCTCAACGTTTGATTAGGGTTTCCCCTTTAAAATAAATATTCCCTATTTCATAATATTGTATATATATATTTTTAATACTTCTTTAGTGAAGCAAAAACAATTATTGCACATGCACCTGTAGAACAATCTTTAAGACACTGACGGTTTATGGTCGGTAGACAATAAAGCTCATAGTCAGGGCCCCCTCAAGTGCAGGGCCTGGTGCGATTGCACCAACTGCAACGCCCCAAAGACAAGCCTCCTCACAGCTATAATAACTTAATACATTAAACAGACCTTTATAAGACTCTGGCACTGTAAAACACATTAGAGATTTTCTATCTTGACTTTCCTGATACATGGCAGCACATTATATTTGTCTATGGAATAACATTTTCTAAAAGAGTCTGACTCATTTCGGGCCCAAGAAAACATAGCAATGTCACTCCTTGCTGGTATGCACTCTATAAATGTCTGTTGGCAAAAAGGCCCTCCAAGCTCTGTAGTGACTTATGTAGTGTTATGGGTGTTATATTCAAAAATGAAAATTCTGTCATTTACTCACCTTCATGTCATAAAACTATGCAATTTTTCTGTGGAACATACAAAACATTTGAAGACTTTCTTGGTCCATACAATGTGATTCAGTAGGGTCTTATGTTGTTTGAACACTAAAGTTACACAAAATTTATTTTGTTCCGCAAAAGAACAAAATGGGGATGGGGAAGGGCATGAATTCTTAGCAGATTGGTACATTCTTACATTAACATCTTCACAAAGTATGTGACAACCAGAAACATATTAACGTACCTTAAGACAAGTGTAAATGTATAAAATTACTATTATATTTGCTAGGATTATGAAGAAAATAAAGTTTGTTTGTTTGTTTTTCCAAGTTTTTATTTACTTCAAAAGTGAAATTCCATTTTGCACAAAAGAGTTAGAATGAAAACACTGATCATGCAAACATTTGCCACAGATATCCAACTTATTCGTACATGATTGTCACATTACATAGCCCTGTATATGCATATATAAATATATAAACTAAGCTTTTTTTTTTCCTCCCATGACCTAGCACTGACTAAAAAAAAAAAAAAAATAATCACTGAAATGAAATGACCAGATGAAGTCATTAGATTTGTTACGTTTCATGATTTGATTAGAAACTTGCAGTGCCATCAGTTTCAACTAAAATGAAAAATTTCCAAAATGGAAAAAAAGGTCTTGGAGGTTTGTGCACAATAAATAGACATAAGTGCACAATTGTCATATTCTCTGTGTTTCTAGATAGTGAAACATTGTGCAGTTTACATATCTCAGGAATGTACCCCTGAGGGAGATACTATACAACTTCAGAGGTGGTTTATTCATTTGTCATCCCATGCGGGAACACAGTACAGTTGAATTGGTTATTGTGTTTCTTCATAGTTGTAATTCAGAATATAAGCAAATATAACTAGCTTTGATTTAAAAAAGAAAAAAAAAGGTAAATTACTTGACAATATGTCCTATAAATGATACAAGTAAAAATATATAAAACAAACACAGACTCATATGCGTTTAGTTTCAGTGTCTTTTTCTGAAAGGAGAAGGGATTAGGGCTGGAAAAGGTTCTCAGGCAGGTCAAGACATGTTTCTGTAAATAAATATCAAAAATAAAACAAGCTTCCTGTATAAAGATGTTTTAACAGTGCTCACGTATCAAATGTTCGGATCAACAATTCATTTAAAGTCACTTGCACAACTGCAATTTCACAGACGAATAAAAAAGTTAAAACACGTATTTACATGTGATATGATTATCACAAAGACTTGAATTGATCCCATTAGATATTTGGTTACGCCTCAAACGTGAGCATGGTCTGGACGGCACGTATATGTGGCTGTCATCCTCAGCCTGGCTTCTTTCTGTGCTCGGTGATAGCATTCCAGAGTTTACACAGGACTCCACCTCTGAAAACACAGAAAACAAACAGAATCATAACCTACAGAGAAACATCATAATCCTAAAGCTCATGTAGATTATGCCAGTTTCAGACCACACGTCAACGCCATGTGCACACAAAAACGCAGCATCGCTACAACAGCAAGCTCACGTTGTGCTTTCACACTGACTGTGTTTCTCCTACACCTCTGTATAAAAAAATAAAGTGATTCCTAGAAAACGGCATTGAATATTTACTTCCTTAAAAAATTACCATTAATTATGAAATATTTATTAAGAGTGTGCTACTGAAAACAATTACAAATTTTATCATCATGAAATTTATGTATGGAAAAGGACCAAATTTACATCCAAACATTCATTTATTTACAAAGAAATGGAATCCAATCCTCATTTAGTTGTTTGGGTTCGTTTAGATTTACTCAACAGAAAGTGTTTGTGTGTCTGTCACTCTGTCTGGAACTTGCAACAAGCCCAACACATACAACGTCTTTTTTTCTTCCAAACAATGAACAAGCAGTTTATGCCACAGTTCAATGTTTCTTTCTAGAAGCTTATATTGCAAAAGACTGTTGATAAATTGCATTGAGGTTAGTTTCATATTGTTTCAGGAGACACCGCACTGTAAAAATAAAGCAGAAACCACACACTACCATACATAGTAGACACCATGCAGAGAAAGCTTTCTCTATGTCAAATAAATGCTGTTGGAACTGTGATCAAACAATCCTGAAGAAAATTCACACTTCATTAAGCAGCACAACCATTTTAACTGTGATAATCAGAAATGTTTCTTGAGCAACAAATCATTATATTAGAATGATTTCTGAAGGATCATGTAACACTGAAGACTGGAGTAATGGCTTTGGCATCACAGGAAGAAGTTACATTTCAGAACGAATTAAAATAGCAAACGGTTATTGTAAATGGTCATATTTGACAATATTACTGTTTTTTGAACAAATAAATGCATCCTTGATAAATCTTATTTCAAAAACATAACAATGTTACCGATCCCACATTTCTGAACAGCAGTGTACTTACTATTAAAAATATAACGTGTTCTCGGGAATTTTTGAGGAGCTGTAGGCTTCACAAAAACAGAATATACTACAGAATATTAGAAATGTTCACAAACCGTAATCTTAAAGTCTTCAAGTCATCTCTTGTGACATAATGAAGGATGTCATCAAGACTGTAATCTTCAGCTATAATCTGTGGTATGGATAGAAAAGGTTTTCATTATCTGTTCATACATACAGGACAACTTGTATTTACAATGTTTGGTGACCGAACGAAATAGTTCTCCTATACATTACCCTTTCTATGGTATCTGCATCAGCCCCGTGGCGTTTAAGCCATTCCAGAAGTTCCTGGTCTCCTTCTCGTTCGAACAAACTACTTGTGCTCAAAAGGTGCGCAGGAACATCTGCCATAAACACAATGAAACACAGGGTTGGAATGTGGTGTTCATACTGAAAACATATTCTAGCATAATGATTTAATACACAGCAAAAAGTGCAAATACAGGGATGAAATCCAATCAAAACAACATAAAATTAAGATGTCAAAATTAACATTCAAAGAGAGAAGTGACACCTACATGACACTTAGAAATGTCTGAATGCCACTGCATTAGGTAACAAAATATCAGTGTCTGTATCTGCATTTAAATGCTGCAGGAGGCTTTTTCCAAAGCTAACTACTTATTCTGCATTAGTTTTACTTAATGACTTTTTTTTAAGCAGAGCTTTTTAATGGATGTATAGATTTCAGCTTGCATATGATCACTCAGACCATAGTATTGATCTATTGATCTACTATTGATCTGAAAAACTCATAAGTCACCATCCTACATCTGATTCAAGCAGTCTTCTCTGCAAATGCAGTCACATCGCAAAGACAAATGTTATCCGTGATAATCATGTACAATTGGTTTTCCTTATTAACGTGTTTAATTAAATTAGATAAGACAATGGAGTCAAGCAGTCTGTGTTTGTTGAATTCTCAACAATTTTCTCATGAAAGCTGCATGTACAGTATATATGATTTCTACAGCAAAGTACCACAGAGTAGCATCACATGTTTATGATCACAAACTAGCAGATTAAACAATTGATGCTCACAGGTCAGACATATTCAAGACTTTTTGTCTTTCTTTTGTCTGTCTTCGATCTTTTTAGTTGCAGCCTGGAGCTCTGAATAGCATGTGTGCGTGTGTGTATGAATGTGCATATTAGGCTTACCGGCGGGCCCGGATCGACACTTCAATAGTTTGATCTCCTGTTCTCTCTCCTCCAGCACTTGCTGTAAGATGGCCTGATACTCTCTCTCCTTCTCTATTAATTCTTCCAACAACCTAGAGCACACAAACTAACACGGTCATGCATAAGTCTATAACTTTAGATCATGACAGAAATTGTCCAGAGTAGTTAAATGTATGACTTTGCAGATAATAAAAGTGAATATTTGCTATGTTTAAGGAAACAACACAACTGCCAGTTCCAATAATACAAATACACTATATTTGGTTACAAACACTTGAAAAAAATCAAAATGTATTTTTCCAGTTGTCAATGTCCACATGAGACAGGCACTGTGGTTTAAACTAATGTTTTGTCACAATGTTTTCAAGAGATGTGTGACACAATGACTGACACCAACCAATTATTAATTCAACATTTTAACTGCAAAATACATTTTACAGTTCCAAGCATCAGTGTCAGTGCTGCTCTGTGCATACTAATCTACAATATACAGGAATGATGTAGACATAAATGTCTTATCATAGTTGTTTATATGGCACTCATTGAGCGATTTCTGCAAACAGTAATTGTTTTGTCAGTTTATTTTTGACCATAGCTGTTGTAATTGTAATTGCCTGCTAATTCAGAATATTCTTTATTTAGCTTCAAATGTCAAATGTGTTTGAAATCGCAGAAGCGAGTATAAGATTTGAGAGCTAGGGTGAAATAATGTCTTGGGTTTGTGTGCTCTTCACACATAGCTATAATATGACTTCAGAATTCTTGGATTATAGCAGGAGCCATACAGACAACCAATATGTTACTTTACGTCAAGTCTTTAAAGTCAAGTCACCTTTATTTATTTAGCGCTTTATACAATACAGATTGTGCCAAAGCAGCTTTACAGTGTTAAACAGGAAAACAGTGTTCCAATAATGCAAACCAGATTTTTATGGCATGTTTTCCTGACATTTTTGGGGTTTGACAGGCCCATTAACCATTCACTTTCATTATATGGAAAAAGGAAAACTAACCCCTACACCACACAGCAGTCAGAAGTCTAATATGCTGATTTGTTACAGATCATCAGAGTCTGGCACCATCATTCGCATTTGTACAAATGCACTCACTACTATATTTTAGAGCTGCAGATACTACAAAAAAAACAAACAAAAAAAATAAATAAATAAACACATACCTTTTGGTTTCTAGCTTCATGCGACCCAGCTCCATGCTAATTGATCGCTGAGCACTATGAGACTCATGGGAAACTGTCGAACTGAGCGTGCTCACTCCAGATGTGGCCACAGTGTCGTCATGATGAACGATAGGTGGCGCTATATCCTTAAGGGCAGCGTTCCCCTGAGGAACTGTGTCGTCATCAATGTCCTCTTGCTCGGCGGGGTCGCTCTCAGACGCCAACGTGAAATGTGGCCGCAATTCTGAGAACGAACAAACAAACAGATCAAATTAACTGTTCCTGGAGCCTCCCTAGTGCTGCATATTTTGGATATGTAATTTACTGAACACAACCAAATCAGATCATGGAGCACATCAGCAATAGTCAATTCAGTTGTGTTAAATCAGGGGGATATCCAAAATATGCAGCAGTAGGGGGCTTCAGGAACTGTAAAGGTCATTGCACACTGAGTCTGAAAATTTCGGGGTTTTTTTCGTATTCGCTTTCCTATCAAAATGCTTAATACGGATGCGAAGACACAGAAAATCAAACCTGATCTGAACTTTATGATGAAAGTTTCGGAGGCAGTGTGTTAACATGATTGACACAACATGAGGTCGTATTTATTTTTTAACGGACGGAAATTTCATACTCAGTGTGCAATGACCTTAAGAAATCCCTTAAATGAACAGCAGCCAAGAAAATGGAATGTTTTAAAAATAAACTATGTTGCTGTTTACCAGGTACTAATATGATGATGGCAGTCTGTACAGCCTTTCGAATGATGTTGTCCAGGGCAAACATCCAGTGCGGTTTTATGTTGTGGTTATGCAGGACTTTATTTACCTGGAGAAATACAATGCAAAATGTTGGGTCATAACTATTCCATTTTCTTTAGGAATTTTACAATTACAATGCGATCACATTTACCATTGCTCAGTGAAATTTTGCCAGCAAATTCTAATTTCAATAGAAATCTGTGCGATTGGAATTTCAAACAAGAGTGAGAAAGTTCCCCATGCAGATTTTACTCAGATTTTGCGAATTTGCCGGGCTGACCAGCAGAAAGTTGCTTGGTTTGAAAGTGACTTATGTGTGAGCAGTGCTTTATGCACTGCTACACTACTGACAAGTGAAAATTGAATGTCTTCTGCCCACAAAATTTAGGCATTATTTGTGACCACATGTTTAGGAATTCATTAGATGGCTTTGGCTAGACGCTTACCGCATCCTGGAAGCCGAAGAGCGCCACCTGGAGTTGGCTGATTGCTGTGCTGTCAAAGTCAAGCTCTAGTTTGAGCTGAGAGAGGGTGTTGGCAATTATTTTTCTGTCTGCCATCCTCACAAAATCTCCCAGACTTTCAACCAGTGTGGAGATATGCTGACGTTTCAGTTTGGTCTCCTCAGACCCCTGTAATGAGACAGGAAAGGGACACAATCACTTCACAATCTTAACGTTTTCTCTGATGTTTTAGGCGCACTAGATTATATTCCAGGTAAATGTTATTGATTTTTTTTTTTTTTTAAATGCTATGAAAATTCAGAAAAAAAAAAAAGTTTTATGAACATATGACATTTAGGGCCAATTTTACTAACAGCTTGCGCCAAAGACACGCAGTGAAGAATTAGCGCTGAAAAGGTGTGGACAAAGTTATTTTTGTGCCTGACTTTATTGAATATGCATTTGTAGGAGGGAGAGGATTTTTTTTTTTTCCACATGTATTAATTTATTTTGAATGCCAGAAGAACACATTATACGGACATATCATTTGCCAAGCCATGCTATTTTTAATTTGCTTCAGGAAATAAAAGGAACCCTTAACTAGGAGTCACGCAATACCAGGTCTATCAAAACATCTAGCAAACCTTCATTTTTTGGCCTCCGGTTCTTTACCGTGGCTTCTTTATTTCTTTATTCTTTATTTGCGACTACACTAATTTGCGCTGCACTTGGTATATTGCGTTAGTCAATTTGTAAATGAGATGTTGTGTCTGTGTTCTGTAATTTGCACATCACCTGCAGAAATTTCCTCTCCCGTTGATGCGTATTTGCCCTGTTTAGTAAAACTGGCACTTAAATTCATAAAGTGGCACACTTCCATTAGAAGATTAAGTCCCTATCGTGCAAACTAAAGTTAATAGTGCTGTTCAGTGATCTGGCGTTCAGAATCACAATTCTGTTTTAGTTTTGACTTTACTGAAATGTCACTGTCAGCAGACTTGAGCTTAAAAACACTCAAGGTTCATTATATTGTCATTGTCATTCATATTGTCATTCACACATGTGTATGTAGGAGAGCAAGGCCAAGGCATGCAACAAAAGCAGACTGTGTTCGGGTTTACCTGTGTGAGCGCTTCTAGCAGGTGAAGCACTATTTTTTCTTTGTCCTCAGTCAGGATTCGGTGTAAAGTCGCTCTCCTTTCACTGTCTTTCCTCAGCATGAAGAAACCAGAGTCCTTCTCTTCTGGGGAAGGTGGTGCACTGTGGTCTTCAAAGTTCTCCACAGGAATACTACGACAATGTGTGTCGGAGTATATTTACAGACAAGTATATGCAGTAAATGCAAAATAAATGGTACACAGTAACATAATAGGGAATTTTTACACTAGAATGAATCTTAATACTCTCTGCTGACCTCAGGAAGAGAGAGCGATGACCTTTGACCTCTCTCTCGCTGTAGCACTTGGTGCTGGGTCTGAAGTTGAAGGGGTTTGTGCAGAGCTCATTGTCAGGCGAGACAGATCCGTATTCACTGCTGCTGCTGGTGTCTTCAACCACAACGGGAACGGGAAGAGATATGCTACGCAAATACTCTACAAGACATGACCAGCATAACATATTCATTACACATTCTTCTAATGCACAGTTCTAAGTGGAGAAAAGCTAAACTATATTGTCTTTAAAGTGACTGATGAAAATGTTCATTTGGCCTTGCATCTTTGTAGACCAGATCCTTGTGGATCGCTAGCTAAATAAAATGAACTTTATATAACATTTATGTAACAATTTAGGAAATGTAATACATACTGTGTGGTGTTTTAGGTTGACAAATATTTTCTGTATTTGACACATTATACATGTATATCTGTATATGTATAAGTTACATGGTATTTTGCAAATTGACTAAGCTAGTATGTGAGAACAACATTTTGATCAGAAGACAAATGGTAGGAATTTATTTAAAAAAAAAAAAAAAAACAGACAAGACTCACCAGGTCCTGGGGTAAGAGCTGTTTAAAAAAGAAAAAGAAAAAAAAGACGAGAATACATAATTTACAAAACAGCAGCAGAGAGAGAGAGAAAATTATTTTCAGGTTTTATTATAAGCACTTTCCACAATAAATTTAAAAAGCAGTGAAAGAAGGGTTTCTTTACCTAAAATGAACTGTCCACCTCAAGAGCTCAAATATTTAAAGAACTACTGCATTTCTTAATTTGCTTTATGTCTGAACACAGTTCAAAACTCTGCTGTGTGTTTTCAATTCAACAATAAACATTAAATAAGCACTACAAAACTAAAATATAAAATTAATCAAATGAAATAAATATGTCGGCGCCGACATACAGCACCACTGCACTCCAGGCATCCCGTGTTCAAATCCTGACTCGAGGACCTTTCCCAAACCTTCCCGAAACTACTGTATTATTTTAGTCATTGGAAACAGTCAAAAGAGTCAAGTCCAAAATAAAACAAAAAAATAAAAGTAGTTGAAAACGAGAGGACATTTCTTTTTGGCGATTTTAATATTTATTTCCTGAGTTGTACTCTATTCGTGGAATGTACCAAATTAAATGATGGCATAGTGTAATGTGCATATAACACACAAACACACCTGTAAAACTGTTGTTCTTTGACCGTTTTTTGCGTGATGTAACAGTGAGGAATTCGTGGGTGAGTAGATCATTGGCTGTGGCTCGGCTGTCTGGATCAGGCTCAAAACAGCGCAGGATAAATGCTTTGGCTTCAGTGGACATAGAGTCAGGAATCTCCGGGTGGATTTTAAACATCCCAACCTAGACAAAATATACCAGCACAACCATAAAAACGCATTTTCAAAACTCTGGACTAGAACTAAACATAACAATTTCCTAGTGTAGGATAAGCGTATTTTCTGTGAGCCCTGGGGGTTTAAAAATCATTTGAAAACTACTAAATAACAAATTATATTTATTTATTTAACAAAGCATACATTCAGAACACAGTAAAAAAAAAAAAAAAAGGCAAATTAGCAGCCTGGAGCTAGATATTTGTGGTACTTTTACTGCATATTCAGCACACTGAACACCAAGCATTACTTCAGGACACTTTACAAAGTAATCATGACTGACCTTGAACATTGCTGCTTGCGGTTCCCCCAGCTCATAGAAGGGTGGTTTCCCAGTAGCCATTTCTATAATAGTGCAGCCCAGAGACCAGATGTCTGCAGGCTTACCGTACCCACGCGGTCCCTTATCTATGATTTCAGGGGCCATGTACTGCAACGTACCTGAATATACAAATAGCATGAAAGTAATAAATAACTGCTAATAAGAAGCAACATCAAATTGCTATTGACAAAAGGATAAGTAAATATAAATGGCAAAACAAAGTACCAGTAAAGGTTTCAGTGCAGGGGTTTATTCCAGCCAGACGTTTTGACGTTCCAAAATCTGAGATTTTCAAAACTCCACTGTAGGTGTTTATCAAGACATTATCCCCCTGTTGGTCATGAAAGTCAGTCACTGTTTTGTGGAATTGCAGAATCTCAAAGAAATTTGAATGAGATCAAAATACTGCAGTAATATAAAGGCCTAATAATGTATATGCCTGCAGATCATGGGTACATGAGGTTCTCAAACTCTCACACACACAAACAGAGTCTTGATATGACTGAGATAAAACACACACACACCCCAAATATGTCTTGAGTTGTGGTAGATACTATCTGTAGAATAACTGACTTCAAATCGTTCAATAAAAAATAAAACACAAGCATCACCGCCTCCGGGTGTGCATTAACTTTCAATAATCACTTCACATGTTCAACCTTATTTTAGGATGATGGGGTTGTTACCTTAATATCTCTGTGAACTATCTGGTTGTCATGCAGGTATTTGAGACCCTCCAGTATCTGTTTGGTGTAGAAACCAATAGTTGGCTCATTGTTTTTTAGAGGACCCCACTTTGACCTGAGCAATGCTGACAGACTGCCTGTGATTTACAGAAAAATACATTTTGAAAAATACAGATTAATTGTGGCCTAAAGATGTGTAAGTACACTGTAAAGGTCTAACGTGTCAATCTCACCTCCAGGCACCTGCTCCATGAAGATCTTGATGAAGCCGTTCTCGCTGATGGAGCCGAGGTACTGCACGATGTTCTTGTGCTTGAGGTGTTTATGCAGGGCGATTTCCTCATGCAGAGGCTGTGAATATCTATCAACACAGAGGTGTTACATGTGTTGTCACTGTCAGATAAACACTTGCTGTGTGATTGCATGCATTTTTCATGTTTCTATTTACAATACTTAATCAAATCCTCCTAAACACATTAATATTGCATATTCATCTACATGACTTCAACTGTATAAACCCTCAGATTAAAAGTCTGATGCTTTACCAACTGAGCTATCTGGGCTCTTACATTATAATGGCAAAACAGATTTGGCCAACTAAATCCCAGCCAACACACATAAACATGCACATACAACTCCTGCATCAACACTGGAAATTATGCATGACAACAGCAACAAGTAATCAGGCTTTTTACGTGGGATTTATGCCATAATGAAGGTAGTTTTGTCATAGTATACAGAGATAACAATTAAATGCACATGCAGCATTTAATATCAGAAAAAAATACATTTACATTAACATCCATTCACACCTGCATGATCTTCAACCCTGTCATTCTCTGCTTGATAATTTGGTGCTTCTCTGCTATTTCTTGCAAAACTGACTTCATTCACTATTATGTCATTCTCATTGCAACATTATGCATTTACAAATCAAATCACATACTGTAGTGATTTAATATGGGATACTTTCTTTGGAATATCAGACAATGCTGAATTTGATGCAATGGGTGGCATCCCTGAATGCTTAAAATATTGAGGTTAGGTAATCAACACAGTTTAATCTGATTGCACTTAATTTGTCAGTTTTGTTTTCACTTTTTAGTTCAAATAGTTTTTTTTTTTTTATGTTTTAAATCAAGCTTGCATCCAACCACACAAAACTGTTATAAAAATTAGGGCTGCACGATAAATTACATGCGTTTGTCATGCGCATCTTGTCAGTATAGCCACTCCTGTTATTCCTGTAAATCTCAGTCACGTGCATTCAGATGGAGCGGCATTTAATAAACCGAGCTGTAGATCACTGACAAGCTATGCAATAACCGCATTCATAATCACAGATGAATCGCATTCGATTATAAACGTGATATTGCGTAGCTTGTCAGCGAACTACGGCTCTGTATATTAAATGCAGCTCCATCTGAATGCAGGGGATAAAGATTTACTACTAATCACAGAACCGGCTTTACTGATGAGATGCGCGTGACAATCACATGTGATTTATCATGCAGCGCTAATAAAAATTATGACATTGTGGCAAGTCTACATGAAAGCTATGCAATGAGAAAAGTACCTTTTGTTTTAGCAGGGGTGGGGAACCTTGATCCTGGAGGGCCGGTGTCCCTGCAGAGTTTAGCTCCAACCCTGAAAAAAAAAAAAAAATACCAACCTGTATCCTGAAGACCTTGATTAGCTTGTTCAGGTGTGTTTGATCAGGGTTGAAGCTAAACTCTGGAGGGACACCGGTCCTCAAGTATCAATGTTCAATGTTCCACACCCCTGTGTTATAGTATTCAATGAAGGTCAAAATTGTCAGCAATGTCTATATATATGACACACATTCCTATCCAAATGAATTAAATTTGTACATAAAAAAAGAAAACTGTTGCTCACCTACTGTCCCGTTCAGGAATCTCTTTGATGGCTAAGCGCACCTGGTTACTGAGGTCACGACCGGCATAGACTACCCCAAATGTGCCCTTACCCAGAACCACCCTCTCTCCATGCTCATCGTATTCATAATCATACTGCAGGCACACAAGAACACAAATCACTTGCTGTCTTACCTCCCTGTTGCTATATATAGCAAATGTATACAACAAATCACTTACCTCTAAAGCCTCCGATTCGCACTCAGGCTCTTCTGAGCCTTTCCAGGCCTCCTCAGTCAGAGTGTTTACCAGATCACAGAACCTACACGAGACAGACCATCATCATCACACATGTAACACAATCACGGACATAATAAAGTCAAATTAATGAAATGACAGTACACATGCTGTAAAAACCCAGAGATGCATGGTTCATATAATTTATTTTCATTGCATAAGTTTGTAACTGTTTGACTTCTCTTTTTCTTGCCATCTCATGACTGAAAGCTAGTTTCTAGTTCTCTAGTTTCTAGAATAAGTCTAGAAGACAATTAGACAATAAAACCTGTGATTTTTGTCCTTATATTGTTTATGGCGCTGTAAGGAAGAATAAATGCAATATGGGGGAAAAGGCATTTGCAAAAACACACACAACATACCTCTTGCAGTGCATCTCTGTGCAGAAATAGATTTGGAAGTCTTCTGAGTTGTTCACCACATACAGAAAACAGCTGCGCTCATCAAATTTGGAGATGCTTCAGGCAAAAAAAAAAAAAAAAGCTTTATGCCAGGTGATAATTTATTTTTATATATTTATATATTATACATATAAATATTATCTTCTACGTCATGGTTCTTCTAGTGCAGGAAGGTCAGGTCTTATCTTCTTAAAAAATACAGTGCCTTTATGCTTAATTACAATTTAAGAGAGCATTTACCTCACACCTCGCACTGACGTTGCACTAAAATTCCACTCGTGGATCCCTTTACTCTAAAACAGAGAGAGAGAGAGAGAGAAATTGTGTTCACCCAGATATGCTAACATAATTTAGCAAAGCTCATCAGGAATGCTAGCATTAAAGCATGATAACATTTGCAGTTTGTAAGATACACTGAATGATGTTCTCAATAAAATGACTGCATTATATTTCATTGTCGGACGTGCATAATAATCAGGCTGCGCTCAGAATCTTAGGTCACTAACTTGTTTCCTCACCGCCCTGTTAGGCAATGACTTTGCATGAGGCGCTGGCGCAAGAAGATATTAAGATATAATGAAAGTCTAGAACTATGTTTTAGGTTTATGGTTACATCTAAAATGTAAAGCTGGGACCTTAATGCTTTAGGTTTACAGTTAGATTTGTAATGAAAATGTGCAGGCATTATCAAATTAGCCAAAATGAAAACACTAGAGTTGACGGGGGTCTAAAACTTCAGAGGCTGTTCAAATCAGCCAACTTCGGTTCCAGCCCATAATTTAGTAGTCTAAGTTGAGTGTACTTTTTGTTGATGTTATAAAAACATATATATATATATATATATATATATATATAAAGAATTAATACACAATAAATGCTAGATACAGAGTATTTGCCAAGTTAAGAACATTTTAAGAGCTTTTTTAAGACCTTCTTAAATAAAATGAATGCAGCATGTAAGGATTTAGAGAATTAATAAGAACAACTGAATTTAAGAACGAATGGATAAATAGTAAGTTATTTATTACTTTGTCATCAGGGGTCACATGCCAGATGGATAATGTGTTCTCTTCCACATCTTTGTTGATCGAGAGGTAAGACGGCTGGTACACTTTAGTTGGCTCCAATATCAATACCTGCACACAACAAAAACAAGCAAATTAATTCTGACAATAGTCAATGCTTTACATGCCATTAATGGCCAATAGTCTTACGTGGTGTCTCAAACAAAAAAAAAATAAATAAAAAAAAAAAATTGCCAGTTTGACTGACTGTTTACATGCACATCAGAAAAGGGTTTATTCCAGGGTTTTGTATGCATGTAAACACGGTGCTTGTAAACCTGTCCTAAATGGCTTTCTCACAGTAAGTGATGTGATGTGGCAATGTAATGTGGCAACGTAGTGTAACAGTCACTGTGTGAAGAGGGTTCATACAGGAAAACGGACGGACGACACATCCTGTTTGGTGGCTTCCACCATAAAGTCCATCCAGAAGTCCACAAGCTCTTGTTTAGGGGCCTGTGGATCAGTGGTTGGTTTTGTAAAGTGCTTATAGATGAGGATGGTCTCAACTAGTGAGCGTAGATACCTAAAAAACATAAAAAAACACAAACGCCTCAATGAACAAACAATAGCTTACTCTAATGTTGTTAGTTTGCTTACTAGTCCAAGCCAAAGAAGTCCACCCAAAAGTTTGTATATTGTCTCTAGATATGGCTTAGTTTTCTCCTAGAATTTGTCTGCTGTTGTAAGCACAGTAACTGACATCATCATAAATAGCTGGCTAAATTTTCCATTTATTGGCATGACATGGTTAAATTCAGATGGTTAATATCATTTGTTAAGTTGGGTGTCCACCTTAGAGATAATCGCCATATTTATAATAATACCATCACATTTTAAAATATAATATGATATTAATCATATAAATAAATAAAATATATTTATTATTTCTACTGTAAAACCCATATTAATTTATGGAACCTCCTGCAAAGATTTTAGAATCTTTAGTATCCATGCACGTATTTATTTATTTTTAAAATTAAAATAACAGAATTTTCATTAAACAATAATTGTATTCATCAAAATAAACAGAAAATAGTACAAACTTGGCTAAAGTGAATGTTCTGAACAAGTATTAACTTGGATATTACGCAAACCATATTACTAAAAATATTATATACTTAGGTAGTGTATTTACATCAATACTTTTGTCCATGTTGATGAGGCTTTTACCCCCTCCCCACCTCATACATTTTTACAGACAAAACAAACCATTTGTATTATTTATTTTCCCAACAAAACGTGTTGCTCCAATGTTTAATGAAAAACATTTATACATTTTCAAAGACTGTGGAAGAAGTGAAAAGCACATTTTCCTTGAGGTGTTTAACTTTAGCCCTATTGTACCCTATTGTAGGTAATATAGGTAATATAATACTATTTACTATAGATAATTTATTTCCATGACTTTTTCAATACCTAAAAAAAAAAGAAAAAAAAACAAACACAATGAAATATTTCAGTACTATCTATGAATTTCCCAGGCTTGGAGGTCATCGTTTAAAATTCCCTAAACACAGTTTTGTTCAAATTTAAATTGTAATAGTTATACAATTATATGATAATATGCATATTATTTGAAACAATATATGTGTGCACATACCAAATAGGAGCTTTAATTTTGAAGAGTTTCTCAGAGGCCTGGATGACTCGTGTGTTGTCACAGGCAAGAATACTAGCCCCGAGAAAGAAACCCACATCCCAGTAACTCTGTAATCTATCCAAACTGCCCTTCTTCCCCAGAAGACTGCTCAGCTTCACACCTACAAAACACACAGATTAAGTGCAAATATTCTATTAAGAGACATATTAATATATGGAAGACTTATTAATATACTGATATTAGGACTGGAAAACGATTAATCGCAATTAATCGCATACAAAATAAACTTTTATATATAATTTATATTATATAAATAAAAATATTTTGTACATAAATAACATATTTCTCTTAAATATATACATGAATGTGCTTTTATTTATATATACATAATAATTAAAAAGCACACAGTACACACACATATATTAGGCAAACTCGATTAATCGTTTGCCAGCCCTAAGATATATATGATATATTGGTTCCTGTCTCACTGTCTGTATAATATATATATGCCAGACAAGAACGTCAAGAATAGTATTTTGGAAAATTCCATCACTGACATGCAATTTAATATTTTTAAATTGTCACTTTGTGTTTGCACAATTAGGAAAACCAATGTAGACTGATTTAAAAAAAAAAAATACAATTAACAATATTTGAAGTCTTAAACAAAAACTAAAATGTCTCTTTTACGTAATGCACAGCTCTACTGATTTGATATATATTAATAACAAAAGTCTTTTTCAGACGTGTGTGGGTAACAAAATTGTCCAGACCCATGTCGACCACACTGTATCAGAGAGCTGTTAATTTGAGAACCACTGCAAATTGATTAGTCTGATTCTGCAAACACTTCTGGGAAATAATTGAACTTGACTATGTACTGAAGTACACTGTTCTCTTCTAACTATCGACAAACAATTTTCATCCTCTCTATATTCGAATGCAAGTTTGGCCCCATTCTGAAGTGGACTGCCCATTTTTTACCATCCACGCCAGACAGTCAAAAAAAATAAATAAATAAATAACATAAAATGAAAAAAAAATAGAAAGAAATACAATTTGCCCCACCACTTTTGTAGTAGTGGTTGAACTGATGAGTCTCAAGCCAATATTATCCAAACTCTCAAACAAACGCACCTACTTTACGCAGCTCAAAGGAGGAGTCAAACTGATGTCCTGCAGCCAGTAACAGCACTGCATAGTTTATACCAGAGTGCAACGTGGGCTCCGATTCAAAACCTTTTCTAAACCTGTATATGGGGAGAGAGAGACAGTACAATGTCACTGTACCTGTTACTACAGTCACTTACTATGGTGAATCTTGTTAAGCCTGTCAAAAATGTCACAATGCAAAAAAACTAACAAACAAAAAAAAAAATGTAATAGTCCTAAAAGCAGACTTCATTTTGTTAATACAATATAATTTTGATTTTTGTGTGAAATGTGTTTCAGTATTACGTCCTCACCAGCGTATGCCTTGATCTCTGCTATCAATGTCGATGAAATGAGAGTCCAGGAACATATCCTTATAGATTCGGCCTACCAGGCAATAAATATCAGATGCCACCTGCTCATCTGAGTTCACCAATGGCAACATAATATCCAGTGCCTTCTGTCTATCTCCTGGTAGGTTTCTCCTGCAGAGACAGACCAAAAAGAGACTGTGAAAATGTAGAAAATAAATACCTTCTTCTATCCAAGTTTAATACGCACACTCAACTATATGTAAGCCTTTCATAGGCTACTTTCATTAAAACATGTAAACACTATGACCCTGTGCTGCTTTCAGAACATTGCACTTGAACATTTGTTGGATTAGCCCGATACAGCAACACTGACTCGACCATTGGCGTGAGTTCGGGACAGGACTGTTTTCATCAGATACCTTTGGGGATTTTTTTTTTTTTTAAGAACTTTTTTTCAGCAAGGACACATTAAATTGCTCAACTGCTTTTACTAAAAAAAAAACGTAACAACTTTTGATCGCACTATATTAAACATCAAACATTCTGATTATCTGTGATTATGTGGTATCACACAAGATTTTAACATTCAGTCTAAAGAGACAATTCACTTGTTGTAAACATATATTGTTCCTAGTTAAGACAGTAAGATGTTCAGTGTCACCTGTTGAGGGCAAAGGCGTAGTGGAACTTTATGTGAGGATGAGCCACTGGGTCAAAGGTTGGCAGCTTTTCCAGTGTTTCAACTAACTTCACAATGGATTCATAATCCTACAAACAGATAACACAAGACAAAAAAAAGAGAAAAGAACCTGTTTACAGGGAATTAATATTTATTATACAATATTATAAAATATGAGGATTCCTGTACGATTTCCACCCCTAACCACCAGCCTGATGACATGAAAAAATACATTGAAAAAAATGATACAAAGGAAAATCTTCATGAATAATTCTGCAATTAAGTACATTCAGTTTCTCTGTGTACTGTATTTCATTATTCTAAACCTTTGAAAAACATTGTTTAAACAATGATTCTTGCATGTAACATTTGTTCGCCTTGTACTACATTTAAATAAAAGCACTAAAATATTCGTAATAACCTCTTAAATTAGAGCTGGGGTTTGAACTGACTGCATGTTATGTCACATAACCAAGGCAGCGTAATTAATTAGACTTTTGACACATTTTCTTTCACTTTAAAGCTTTGAAAAAGTTCAATGGACTACGTACTACACTACACTATAATTTTCACAACAAAGTCCATAAGCTCAAGCACAGCAAATCGGACTAAACAATTTGCGAATCAGTCTTTTGTTCATGTCCAATTTGTAAAACCTATATCCAATATGTGATGTCTTGTGATAATGACAAGATAAAGTAAAAGAATCAACGAATCAAGTTGAAACTAGAATGATTAATTGAAACAAACCGAATTGCCCAAATGAGTCAAACTTCCTAATGCTAAAATAAAGCTGCAAAAATTAGCCAAAAATGATTATTAACATAAGACCCAACCATGATGAACAATACTGGTATGCAGAAGTTAGCAAACATAAAGAGGTCATTAACATACACAAGACAAACTTTAAAGTATGTTAACAAAAAACACCCATTTAATTTTGAGACTTTGAGAAAGGGTGGAAATGGTGATTGAAATTAATTTATGAGTTTTTGGTGCAAGAAACCTTGACTATAAGTGAACATCAGGAAAACAAAAAATTCTATAAAAGTGCAGAGGATGGCCTAATAAGACAGAAATGAATTTGAAATGAAATGAAGGTAACAGAGTGGAAACTACGTAACTGTAGTTAACCGTCCTTTATCTTACTTTTTACTTTTAAGGTAACTTACTGCCAAGGTGTGCCAGAATTATAGCAGAGCATTTATGACTTCCTGTTCTCCTCTTATTAATTTTTAACAGGACAGGCACTAACAGTCCTAACAACATTAGGATCCTTTCTTTAAGCACTGGACAACTTCAACATCCAAAAGCAACAGTACTTTTCTTCTTCTACATTTGGCTAGGCAAGCAGACTGATACCAATTTTGTCTTTACAAAATTGTCTGTCTCCATTCAGCAGCAGACCAACCAGACGTAAAGAGGAGGCAGTTAGCATAAAGCAGAGCCAAGATTAGGGACACACCAAGCTCTTCAAACATTTACTACACAATCAAACTCAAGCTCTTGACCTCATCTTGACATCTTCAGGGGAAATCTATGGTAGAGGAGTTTATTCTGTTCTTGGGAAAAAAAAAAAAAAATTCTTGGCTTTTCAAAACTTACATTATTTGCCATTTCTAATATTTCATGGGCTACTTTAATCAGAGCAAATCATGCAAATCATTTTGCAAAACAAACCTTAGACATCATGATTGTGAATTAATAGAACATTCAGGGTTAAGCTTAATGGACAAAGTCTGTAGCATTCTGTTGATTGCTACAGAAAATAATTTCTATGCATCCCTCCGTTCCAAAAAAAAAAAAAAAAAAAAACAGTGTTTACAGTGGAAGTGGAAGTATTTGGGGCAAGACATTCTGGAAGTTAAAAAGCAGAAATGTGCATCTTGTATTTTGGTTAAAGCATCAGCTTTTCAGAACAAAGATGTGTTTAAGGTGTACTAGTGGGCCTGATGGACTTTTTGTTATGTGTCACTAATGCAATTCCTGAGGGTGGAGTATACTTCAAGTAAACAGTGTTTTATGGACAAATCTTTGTACATATTATGCATCATTTACAAGGTGTACCATCTTTACATGGTCATGACAGGAGTACTTAGGGATGTAGATTTGCACAGACAAAGTAAACAATTTCATCACTCTAGTCTCATGTTAACATGCTGAGGTGGTAAGACAGATTGAGAGACCCTGCGGGTAAGGGAATGCTTGTTAATGAGAACTAACAGGTGTTATCACTTTTGCAGTGAGGTGAGAGAGTATAAAAACCCACTGCTGCTGAAAGATGGGATGAGAGAGGTCCATGCAGAAAAATGTCCTGGCTGCGTGTCTACGTATGCTGTGTTCAAATCCTTCTGGGATGTTGCTACTTACGAGCTGATAAGTCGCCATTATGACGTCAGGTGCTTTCAAGTCACTTTGGTTAAAACAAGATGGCGATTTATCTTTTCTACATAAAATTCAACGATTTTTCAAACTCTGCATCTACAAAATGATGAATAAAGAATGTGCATCATTGTGTTTTTGCTTTTTTCTGTTATTATTTAATTTATCAAGGTGATGGAAACTGCATCATTATATATTCTATGGTAATTATACAATAATATAATATTTTGTATATCTAACTTATATAGTTTTATTGTACATTACAAAAAATAATTTTCAACAAATTTACCATCAATACAGATGCTGCATATCGATTTTCTTTGGCTGCGTCCATTGCATCCGGCACGGTTTTTTTTTTCACCGGCACGCCCCTAACTCGGAAACTTGGGGCTTAAAAATGTTTTCGAGTTTCCCACTCGTAATAACGACATTGTGGTGGCGTTCACGAGCTTTCAACTTGTAAATACGATCTGACATTAATTGAACACACCATAAGACCCTGGCTACCCAGCAGGTCACCACATTTAAAAGCCTTCGTCCAGGTTTTTGTGCACGTTTCGTTTTTTGTTAATAAAGCATGTTTAGAAGCTGCTCTGCGACCCAGATCTATTTTCCCTCACTAATCCACCTTTTTCCAAACGAGTGTACTGTGTTGTACATTACGGGTGGCACTTCCAGTGTATGGAACTTCAACCCAAAATGACTGAAACAAATCATATTCAGATAATAAATCTGCATTGCCAATAAACCTGGTCTGTCTGTGAGCTGTACGCTTTCAGTCACGCTCTACTTTTAATCATCAGGAAAATAAAATACTGCTTAGTATTTTAATGTGACATTGGTATCACAGGAAAATCTTTGACAAAATCTCTTTTCAGTCCACTAGCTGTGCTCTGTTCCTTCTGATTCTTTTCTTTTTTCTGTGCATGTCAACATGCAAAGTTGACATAAATGCTTGAAAAAGACAACAGACACCATGCAGTTGTGGTCCGCTCTCCTTTTTTTATCTCCACATGCTCACTCTCAAGCATAATTGCCTGCCCTTTTTCACTTCTAATCCCTACAGAAGTATTTATTGGAATATTTCTAAAGCTAGGAAACGAAACATTTTGAAATATCCAACAGTGTTACAGTTAATATTTAATATTTAACATCCATAATACTGCTACAGAAAGACAAGTTTGGGGTTATTCATAGCCTGATGAAAGTATTTTGATAATATTTTAGACTTTTAAGCTTGCTTTTAATGTTCGACAGAGTGAAGAGAATAAATTCATTCTTAGCGTGAACATTTAAACAAATTTAATGGAAGTCGCTGAATGTTCACGCAAAGCGTCACGGTGTCATTTGTAGGCAAAAGGTGGATACACTGAACCCGTTAGACACTTGCATAATATTTAATAACAGCGTTCATTTAGGTGTTCATCACGGCACAATGCCCTATAGGCTTCCATTGTAAGAACATTACAATTGAACATGCAATGTTGGTTTGTTTTACAAACCCGAGACACGAGAAAATATTTTCTGGAGAACTAAAACGGCACCTAACACACAGAATCCAGGTGAAGCGAGTAAACAGAAGCAGAATCAACCTTATGAATGGCTTATGGTTGTGTCCACATAATGAGAAAAAAAAAATTGCACATTATCACCTTTAACTTGTCTTGAATCTGGAACATCCTGTTAAAGTGTGACCTAAATCAACCAATAGCATCCTCCCTTTACACGTTTCGCTACTGCATACAGGTTTTGCATGAAGCAAATCTTTAAAGGTAAGCAGAATTGTGATGAATACTATTACAAATGCTTATGTTACCTGAATATCTCTGTATGACAGAAGGAGGTTTATGACGACATCAGCTGAAAGATACTCCACGTTATCTAGCCGCTGCTGGATCCGTCTGAGTTCAGCCGCTAGCTCTGCTCCGGTGTAAAGCTCACGCGCTTTACGAATCTCATTCAGAACGGTCTCACGGAAGTACTGGCTAAACAAGCACACAAAAGAGACAAAAAGAAAAGTTACTGAACTATGCAAGAATGGAAATACACACTGCAGATTCACAGAAGTTATTATCATACACTAACACTAAGCAAACAATTTTAGGAACAACATTTCAGCCCCAACGTTGATTAACCACTAATACAGCAAATGCTGTAAATACACCACAGTGCATGAAACACCCATCTCCACTGACAGCTGTCAGTATATTCCATATATAATGACCCAAAATTTCTATATGACATTTCTTATATTTCTATATGACAGCGTTAAGCAAGCAAGCATGCATATTTTTTCCCCAAATCAGCACAACTGCAAATGTGGCAATGATTTAATAATAGTTCAACAAACAAGAAGTTAATGCTGCGAGTTACATTTAAAACACAGCATTTGTCTCTTTTTGCTCTATTTCGCCAATGTAAATATGGTTGTGCATCTCCAAACAAAACACAATGGTGTTTTGTTCCTGACTGCATCAGCATTTTAGAACAAATTATTGACTGTATTCATAAATACAGTCACTTGCTTTGTTCTTGAATGAATCAGCTGTTTGAATGAGCTGGTTAAATTATTGACTCAGTGACTCACGAAAGACAGTGATACAGTTCCTTATTTAAATTATAGCTTAGTGTCATTTTGTTTCATATGTAAAGTATCATTGTTTAAAAAAAAAAAAAAAAAAAAAATCTTTTCATATTTCAATATTCAAAATATTTTTATCTTCTCATGGGACTCAAACCCTTGGCTTTGCTAGTGCCATACTGTTGATTGAGCTGCAAAAATAAATTACTACCTTCAGTTGAGAACTATTCTGCATTTATCCAACTTTTACCTGATTATAATACAATAAAGCAAATTTCAACTGGTTGACTGTTGATATCATCAGCAAAATGAATGCTTTTGCATTGCTGAGCTCTGTTCAGTGTGGACTATATGGCATTATAGGTATTATAAGCATTAACAGAATACATTTCTAAGCTGAACTGAAATAATGCAAAATAACATTAACATAACTATTACTAACATTTACAGTATGACAACACCCCCAACACACTCATGGTATATTCAGCCATAAAGACTGTAATCGTATCACTGCTATAAATGAACTGTATAACTCAACATTCAGTTAACTAGGAGATGAAAATGAGAATTGAGGAGACAAAGCAAGTAGTGAGTTCCCACCAGGTGTTGGTCTTGCAGCTGGTGAGCAGTTGAGTGAGTCTGTCTTGCAGTGGCATACAGATGGGCCCCAGCAGGGCCTCAAAGCTGGGCTGCATCAGTTCACTCAAACCCTTCATCAGACTGCTCTCACAGCAATACACCTTATTCTGAGGCGTCACCATGTACGGAATGAACGTGTAGTTAGTGGCACATGTCTGGGGGGGGGGGAGCAAATATGAGGAAAAACAGAAGCAGAGGAATGCGGTTAATATCCATAGTTAGAATGAACACTGATGAATAAATCAGTAGTAAGCAGGTATGTCATGCCCCAAAAAATGGGTCAAATGTATTTTCTGGGTTGTGGACAGCAGGAGATAAAACTACACATTTTATTTCGTTTCAAACTCTATTTAGTTTTGTCAGTTTGCTAGATTTTCTGTGCCTCCCGTACAGTATATTTCATTGGGCCGCCTCAGGAAAAATCTCAGACACTCACCCATCTACCACCCACCTAATAATTTTGGTGCCTAATTTTTTTGTTTCCTACAACAAAGCTTGTTGCAAAAGTCTCAAACACCAAAATACATCAATAACGTCTGTCAAATTCCTTAGTGTTCTTTTTCCACGTTTTCAGGTTTGCAATCAAACCGATTAACCTACATGAATTACAGCACAAATTTAAGAAAAGATGCAAAATTTCTTCATTCTGTTTAACATGGGGCAGATTAACCTGAGACAGAGAGTGAAGATTAAGAAACTTACCATATTCCTCTGACATATCACCTCCTGTATGAGAGAAACATCAGTCACAAATTAATTCAGGAGGTATAAATGACCAGCTTTTTTTTTGTGTTGTTTTTTTTTAAATTAACTCTATCACAAACAACGTAAAGAACATACCGTGTCTGAAGACTTATAGACTTAATGAATAACTGTGTGTGTGTGTCCATGTCCAGAACATTATAATGGTTTTACTAGTTCTGTCATATATATGGCTATACTAGCTCTGTTTCTGTTGAATATGCAAGCTACCATTTGCCAACTTGGCCTTCCATTTCCAGTGACAGCAATAAATCAAAAAAGTGATCACTACGATTTTTAATACCTTTCTCTTGTTAGATTATTTCAGTGAACTGTTAAAACCAAAGTGTGTCATTTTTTATGCAAAAAAACATTTTGTCCTATACCAGTTTAATTCACAGAGAAAACTAAAATTTAGCCATTGCTTGGCTGACATCTTTCAGAGTGTAAACACTGACGATTTCAAATTAATGCTTGTTCTGCAATTCCGTTTTTAGTCGCTTTTTATTTAAGATGAGCTGGACATCACAATATTACAACAAGGTAGTATACAGCTGGTAGAAACATGCATCAATGCATATTGTGGAGTGTTTCCTGAAACTGTTTAATTCCTAAGCAAGGCACTTCATACTAAACATCTGTATGTGTGTTTGCCAAGCACCATCCTCCACTAAATTCTGCCTAGTAATAAAATCACAGCCTTAAAGAGGTCTTCTAAATATATCTCATATTATGCAATTTACTCCCCACTCACCTGGCATAATTCCATTTAGTAATGTAAAGTAATAATGGAGGTGTGTGACCTTGCTAGGAGGATCTCCATGACAATAATGCCTGCCTACAATTCACTGAACAACCTACAATAGATCATTGTGATGAAACTGTTGGATGTCTAAGCGATGCACTACAAATTATGTGGGTTGTATTAAAAATTAAAAAATTGTCCATCCAATAACTGTGTGCCTGTTAGCCTACTACATGTTTTAATTAGAATATTTGCTTATTTGTTTATTACAATAAATGTACTACCCACAATGATGCAGCTGATTACTTTCATTTTGCCAAGCAAGACATTAACCTCCTCCCAACTAATTAGATATTAGGGTTAGATTTAGGGCACTCAATCAGTTCCTGACTCTTATTCAGTCCAAATGGTTTTAGACTTGACAACATTTATTGGCCAGGATGCATGAACTCTGTCTATAATTTTTGCTACCTTACACCAAAGCTATTTGTTGATCTCTTTTATACGTTTTTTCTCAGTCTTATATTACACATATCCACATAATGGACATTACTGGATTAACATCAACAATGTTTTGTGTTATTTCACCTCAACATCATTTCACGAAAGTGCTTTTCATTCCTTGAGGGATAGGAAGCATTGGGGATGAGATTAGTGTATTTGTTCTTTTGGAATGTTGTTGCTGATCCAGAAAAATGTCCTACTTGGCCGAATTAGGGTCACCTGATGCAGTAATACACTACCAGTAGTTGGGACATATTTGGCTTAACTTATATTTTTTCATTATCCTGATAACGTTTTTAAATAAAAGGCATACATTTAAAGGTCTACATTTACTTTTGTAGACAAATAGAAATAGTTTCTACATACGAATTTACAAAACTACATATTACTTACATTAAAAAAAAAAAAAAGAAAGTAAGCAGATCTGGCTTCTACAGACTGGATTTTAAACCATTTTTGGTGATCATTAGGGCTGGGCAATAAACAATATCATATTGAGACTGACACAATTTATGTGGATAATGATGATTTTTACTCAATATGGATTAATCTAATAGCCGAAATAAACTCAAGAACATCCAGTCAGTGCACATGGCTAGTAAGTCTGCATGTCTCTGTGCGAATGAGAGAAGGTAGTTTTGTCAGCTCAAACACACGTGACACACACACACACACACACACACACACACACACACACTATGTTGTCAACATTTGCGTCTCAATATATGAGGACATGAACACATGAACTCCATCTCCAGAGCTGCTCTGAGAGTCACTTCGCCATCTTTTCACCATTTAATTTGAGAAAAACTACAGTCATTCACACACAGAAACTCTGTAGGTCTTCCCTACAGCCAAAGGTTTAGTTTAACTTTATAAACTCATTTCATTAGACACCATATTTGATAATAAATATGTATTTAATCATAAAAGAGAGAATTAGGAAAAAAATGAATGGAAATCTGAATTTGGAGGAAAAAAAAAATATTGATTTCTTATTCTGTGGAGTTTAAATGTGAACATGTTATGTTTGTTTACATTAAGAATGTTTACATTCTTAAGGTGTCTGTGGAAAGCTGAAGGAAATGTGAAGGCATTAAGTCAATGAACACAGTGCTACATATTGATATTGTATGAAGTAGGAAAACAAGGTAATATTTTGGTCCTTTTTTTTGGTCTCTACATTTCATACAGGAAGATCACGAAAAGTAACGTGCTAAAAAAAAAAAAAAGACCTTTTCATTTTAAGTTTGACTCTTCACTCCGGCAACACTGAGACAAAAGTCTTTCTGACCTGAAGAGAGTGCAGTGAGTCTGAGTTGAGATCACAATAAAGAATGATGTTGTTGACCATGCTGAAACTTTCTCTCACACCCAAGTGATAGAAGAGAGAGGGCTGTCGAAACGCATCCGTCATTTCAACCACCGCAATATCTGTGAACAGAGACAGAGAGTGTTCTCATTTTTTTGAAACACTTTTACCCAGACCTGACAGACAGACAGACAGACCCAAACGGTTTAATGAGTGTTTGCGTGTGGGGGTTATTTTCTATCGGGCCTGTCCCTACAGTTGAGCTCAACGCCCTACACACCACATTTAAATATCAGCAGGAAGTCAGTTCCTCTGTTAGCATGCATCTGTGCCAGAGCTGTTGTTTTCAGTTAACCCAAAGGAAACAGACATGACAGAGAAAACGAACAAAGCAACATACATTCCTAAGCAGAAGGACATGTGGCGTGTATGAATTGTGTGGAGTGTTTGTGTGTTCTTGTTCAAATAAATCTTAACAGCAAAAGATGTTGGATCTTGGTGATATGTATACAGTGATATGTATACAGGCATTACAGTGAGAGGGCTATACTAGCAAAACTTGAGAGTTCATATCCTACATATTTAAATACTATTATCCTGTTTTCGTCCTTCTTTTCACTTCTGCACATATTCGCTGGATTCCACTTCACACCATCTTATAAATTAACACGTAAACACTGACTCCAGTGACCTCCATGTTTACCTCTGTATGACTGTACGACTTTGTTTTTTTGCATATGCGAGTCAGTTCAGGAATATGATCAGTTCACAGACATTAAGAAAAGACATTACAAAACATGTTATCTGTAAAATATGTTCACAACCAAGCAAGTGGCCAATTTACCAGAGTTGTACCACTGGAAGTAGTGGTTGACCAATATGGGTTTTTCAGTGGCCAATGCAAAAACTGACATTTAGCATGCAGAGAGGTCTAAGGCTGATGCAATACCAATGTACCTACCAGTGAACAAACTGGACTTCTGTTTAATCGACATAGTGGTTGTCAGACAATGCCAATCATCTCAAAAGGATACCATTAAATATCAGTAGATCATCATGAATTTTTTAGATATTTTTTTTTAAGTTACACAATTTTTCAGTGTTGCATTGCAATAATAAGGTGATATGTACAACAGAGCTTATAGTCAATCAATGTAAAGCTAAGATAATTATTCATTTTTTAAGGGTTGCTTAATCCAAATTACATAATTAATTTGTTAAACATCCAAAATAATCATGCAGGTCGTGTAAAACGGATGCAAAATGTACATGGCCACTGGTGTAACAGAAACAACTGACAAGAGTTTTACTGGTTGTATATTGTTTAGTTTTGGCTTCCGTATTTTGTATGCAATTTTAAGAATCATCATTTACTCACCCACATACCATTCCAAACCTGTATGACTTTTACCCGCATTGCCACACAAAGCGGGTAAAACAGCATTAGTTCACCATCAATTTGCAATTTATGGAAAACTGGTGCAAGTGAAATGTTTTCAAGGTTGTCTTTCACTGACATTCTGCTGAACTGAATATTTCTATTCATGTTCCATGGAAAAGGAAAGTCACACAGGTTTGGAACCTGTTAATATCACGATGATCATTTCCAGCTGCGAATACAAGGTCTAGCATTCCAGTTCACAAAAGGAAATTTGTTTCAGATTTCACACATGCAAATGTAGTTTCAAATTCTCCCACACAAATCTGTCACAGTTCTGCATGTGTACAGCTGCTGAAACTACAATACTAGCTGCTGAAACACAAAGTCCACAAATCACATCAATGGGAAATGCAATGTGAGGTAGGCAACAACTTGTAGTTGTTGAGTATGAACATTCGTAGCTTTGCACATTTCTATAATGACAGGAAGCTGAAAAAAATGCAAGCTTGATTTAGATGCAAACCAAATTTACGTGGTTAACGGCAACGACAACAATCCTCTAATCATGTTGCAACGTATCTAATTAAGTAATGCATAGCCAAAATACATTTTCAACAAGCAATGGTTATTTATTAGCCAGAATGCAAGATTTTTTTTTTTGTTAACTGAAATCAATGTAAAACTAGTGAAGAACATAAAAACATAAAAGCTTCGAATGAGGCTTAGCTGAGTTTGAGTGTTAGCTTTTCTGAGTGTTATTGAGAGTTTGTTTAGACAAAGAGGATTGATGTTGCTCCCAGACAGGCAGAAATCCATCATGCTGACATGCCAGATTGTATTGGCCGGACTGGCCTGCACACTATGTTTACTGAATGCAATAGGGTAGCCAAAGTTATAGAGCTTGAAGACGAAATTACGTTGTGAGGGAACTGTGGACCCTTCAATATGTTGAACTGTACTGAAAGCTGGAATAGGGAAGAATGTTTAATCAAGATAAAACAGAAAATGTAATTTGGCTTAAAGCAATTACTAAAATTGCAAAGATTGTGATTGATTGTTAATTAAATAATAAATGCAAAGAGTCAGTAGTAAATGCAGCTCTATCTCTGCAAACGCTGTGAGTCTGAGTCGCTTATAACGTGTATTAGAAAAAGCAATGTGCCAAACATCTTTCTAAACTTGTAATGGGAAGCATCTATAAACCTGTTTATAGAGAACATTTAATAAAATGGTTTTACTCCACAACATTATTTGAGTGTTTGAAATAACTTCCTTTTGTGATGTGATGTAGCTTTTTAACACAGAATGAGGCAAACAATATATTCTATACCAGAGGTCTTCAACCCTGCTCCTGGGGACCCACTGTCCTGCAAAGTTTATTTATAAGTAGTTTCAAGCAATCATGAGGAGCTTGATAAGTTGCTTCAAGTGTGTTTGATTAGAGTTGTAGCTAAACTCTGCAGGATAGTGGGTGCCCAGGAACAGGGTTGAAGACCTATGCTCTATACTGTAATAAAGTTACATGTCGATTAGCAATGAATTATTAATATACTTAATTAAAGTACCCAAGATGACTTGAAGAACACAGACAAACTATATATTGTCAAAGTTGTGTTCGTCTAAATGTTTCCATCTTCCCTTAGAGTGATAGCTGGATGCCTTTATCCATATTAGGAATTTCCTGGAATTTCCCTTGTGAGGCATATTTGAAGTTTTACTTCGGCTAAGTGTATAAATAAATCAGACATTACATGTGTTTAATGCTCAGTAATGCTTACTCCATTCTATTTTGGGGTAACAATAGAAAAAAAAAAAATATTTCTCTCTAAAGAATTTTGAAGTAAACACACCAAAAAATGCTGGGTTATTTTTTTTAACCCAAATGGTGGGTTCAGCCCATTGGGTCATTTTATTGGGTTATTTTTAATATTTTTTTTTACCTAGGTGCTGGGTAGTTTTACTGTAACCAAGCTGCTGGGTCATTTTTAATGCTGGGTTATTTTTTTCTACCCAACCGCTGGGTTAAGCCTGTCTCTGACAAAACAACCCAGCTGCTGAGTTACAGTCAGTCAGAGTATGGGCTTTCTGAGTCCTCTATAGGAGAGAGCGGTTCTAAGCGTTGCCAATCTGATGCCCTTCTTCAGCGAAATAAAGGTTTGTATACATTTTATTTAGTTTATAAAGTCTTTACTGTGTTGTAAATTGTATTATCTTATGCAATGCAACATAAGGATGAGATGTCAGTCAGCTGCGTCAGCAGCGGTTGTTTCACAGGATGGAAACGCCTTTTGCCTTGCATTAAATAAATGAATTGTTCGTTATTGCACCGAGTTTCATTTTGTTTGATATTAAAATATGTTCCCTAATGTCAGTACTGTTTGTTTATGGGCAGGTTTTGGATTCAGTCATGGCATCTTTCAACTACGAGTGAAACGCGAGGCCGCAGTCTGAAGTTCACAGTAAACAGCAGCCCTTCACCAGCTCAGATTTCAGCGACACACTGACACGAGAATTAGCGCTATTTCAGTAAACAGAAAACAGTTGAATACACTAAAATTAAAATGCTACTTTTAAATGTTACATTTTTTCTTAAATGGTTGTTAAAAGAGTTTAAATGTATGTAATATAATAAACTATGCTGTACTCACCCAAAATAAATTCAATGTCATGTATATAATGTTCATCTTTTGATTATTGCTGTTGCCTCTAGTAATTCTGTGTGGGGTTTTTTTTATAAGTTCCAGTCCATTTTAAGCCAGCAACATAATATTTTTAAACAATAGTTGACTTAAAATAACCCAGCATGTTTGGTAAAAACATTTAAACCAACCAGCTGAGTCAAAATAACCCAGCATGTGTTCTGTCCGACATTTACCCAGCGCTGGGTTGCCAAATAACCCAAGTTGGGTTGTTTTAAGCCAGCGTTTTTTTAACCCAGCAGTGCATATGATAATCCATGTTCTTCTCCTGTGTACAGAATTGCACAAGTGCATTTCTGAGGAATTGAAAACCGAGTACTGTAGTCATTTATGTGGTTAAAACTGTTTGCTGTATTATGCACCCATGTTGGAGGTTATTACTGTACCAACATTACTTATTGCTAACATTAGAACAGTTTTTAAAAAAAAAAAAAAAAAAACATTAACTCCAAGTAAAATGTCTACTTTCATGTTTCAAATAACTTTTGTTAAAATAAAATGTCAAAATATTGTTGAAATAACATTCCAAACTGCAAAACTGTCATTTGTTGTAATGGTCCAGACTTTGACACTACCATTACATCTATAAATAAACACAAAAGGCTCCCTAAAGTCTGTGTAGTGCTACAGCAAAGTGAGTTTATTATTCTTAAATATTTGATCAATTCACCTTTTCAAGGTGTGGCAACCTAAGATACAAAACCATATGTCATTCAGTGAAATGCCAAAACACTTATTCTTAGATTTATCTGAAAAGTAAATGTTGTGAATAATTATGATTAGCTTTACTGGTCAAGCTCACTGTTTGATATAGGTGGCCAGTTGATAGCCTGAGAGTCTAGTCATTTAGTGTAAAACAAATTATGTGTTACACTACGGTGTCATCCATTACAATGAATTTTATTTTAGCATCAATTTTAGCCTCTCATTGTATTTCAGATTAATCAAGTATGTTCATCAATGACACAAATCTTTTAATGACAAAAATTTCTTAATAAATATTCATATTTTATTTTATTTTGAAATCTGAAGTACAACTCCTTAATTTTTGATAATTGCTCTTCCTATAAAATGCCATTAAAGGAACTGGTTCAAAACAGAGTTTGTGGTGAACATCTGTAACTTCTTGTTGATTATCACACTCGATCCATCAGTTTGTAAAAACAAAGGATAAATGTCTGTGGACTAATGCACTTACAGCAGAATTATAACAGGTGAGGAGATGTGATCAGCAATTAGTAAAGGAATTCCACAGAATTTACAGAAAGTAATTCATAAATTGTAACTTATCCAAAACTCTCATGCATCCCTAGGCTGACTGCTATGCTTCTGGAAACCACATTCCAATGAACCGTTACTATCTGCTGTTGTTGTTTTTTTTTTTCCAAATATGCATCATAGGAAATTTACCCGCATTTGGCTCTCATTGGGTGTTATTTTCCAACCAATGCTCACATACCATTGGTCATTTAGTCTAAAAATGTATCCATTGTATAGGTTTTACATTTTTCAGATTCTTTTATTCCAATAGTACACATGAAAAACTACTACGAAATAGAAACATGTCATTTGATAAATTTAGAAATCAATCAAGTTCTAAGATGAAAAAAAGAACTGAAAACCATTCAGCACAAGTTAGCGGGGCATCATCTAGCAGAAGAGGAATGTGCCATTTACTGAGTTCAGCAGAGTGCAAGAAATGAGAACGACACCCGAAACTAAATTTCTCTACAGCTACTAAGCATCTTGATAACACATTTCTAATAATTAGCTTACCAATATACTCCCCATTGATTGTTTGGATAAACAGGTCGTTCCTGTTATACTATCTTTTATATGGTTCCTTTACTAGTGCAATCCAGCAAATTGTTAAGTCCTACCTATAGCTGACTTTTCATATCCACCGAAAAACAATACAGCTGCTCACCTGTAAGGTACTAGGCAATGTCTAATTTTCACATGAAAAACAAAGGCAAATTTGTTCTATACAGCATAAAAAATGATCTATGAACTACATGCATAGATACATTTTCTTCATATACTCTGTTGTTGGTACAGCACAACACAAACCTGTTCAACTAGCACAAAATCAGGTTTACTCTATCACCGCACAACCCCCTTAAAAAAAAAAAAAAAATAAGAGAAATGGAGACTTCTATCTGATGACAGCCTTTGCAGAGATAACAATACACAAGACATTTCTTAGGCATTCTTGTAATCATACGCAAAAGACCTTAGATAAGATTGCGTTCCACTACAAGCCATTATTCCTTCAAAAACTCACAGAGTCCAGAAGTACAATTACCCTCCTACACATCCACAGTCAAAACATGTTTAACCCTTTTTAAAATGCTACAAGTATGAAAAAAATGCTATCTTTGATCTATAGATAAAACATGCAGGCTCAAATTATGTACGGTATGCACTCATATATATATATATATATATATATATATATATATATTTTTTTTTTTTTTTTTTTTTTTTAAATATATAATTTCTTCATTTTTAAGCTTAGTGGTCAAAGTATATGGGTTTTAACACTGTCTAATACCAGAATCTAAACAGCAGGGTGGCTGATGGCCAAAATAAAGCTGATATAGTGTAGCATATAAAATACAAATTAATGATGACCAACTATATTTGTACAAAAATGAGCAGCTCATGTGATGACCTCAAAATAATGTTAAACATTGGATAAAACACTAATCTGACACTACTTAAGTATCCAATTTGCCAGCCTGGATTTCATTATCTAGATTTCACCCAGGTGAACCACTGAATCTCACATAAATCGCATAATATGGCATCAGAAGATTTGGGTGTAGTAGAAGCGTTGTATTAACTTTTTTATGGTGCACTTCTGTCCTTTCAGAGCTTTATTGCCTCCGTTTACAACATATTGTGTTTGGTGCTGTACGGAGTTGCAGTCATTTAAGTGCAGCTCAAAAAAGCTTGCTGAAGTGCACAAAACTGGATAAGGTTACACCAGTATATCTAAAGCAATCATTAGTCCACAGCTATAGTCATAGTCTGCATTTATGAAACTTACACATGCTACAAAACCCTCGAACAAATGACAATGAATCTTGAGGGCTCCAGCTAAGTACTGATGATATGATAACATCTCAGCATCCAAAATAACACAGCAACTTAACAAGATCTGTGCAAGGTTACCACACAGGAAACAACTGTTTTCACTGTGAACCAATTAGAGTTGTTTAAACCTAAACGCCACATGGATAAAACAGCATTCTAAGATGAAAGGGACAAAACTATGATGAAACATACATAATTCTGTGCAAAGAATTCAGTGCCAAGCAAACCACATATCAAAACCTTATCACAAATGATGGCGGAAGAACAGCGATGTGGGCCAAACTCCAGGCAGTAACAAAATACTCTCTGAGAGAAAATCAGAGAGTCTGTCTCTGATGTAAAGTCCAAAAGAAACTGGGTCACACAAAATGACAATCACCCAAAGCACAAGATTAAATCTTTAAGAGAAAAAGCTTAGGGAAAGAAATTATGCTTTTTAGAGACAGAAAGTTCAACTGTAAATCTACATATGCATAAAAGTTCACTGGGGTAAATAGTCGCAAGTGTATATGTAGTGCTTATATGGAAAAAACTGTCACCTTTGGCAAATACTGATATGGCAAGTCTTTGAGTGATTGCATACTCATTAAAAGTAACCACTGATTATTGAATAATATATCACTACATTGCAAATACCTGCAACATTTCCGAAACGA
The DNA here is from genome assembly GCA_036247105.1 of Cirrhinus mrigala. NCBI lineage: Eukaryota > Metazoa > Chordata > Actinopteri > Cypriniformes > Cyprinidae > Cirrhinus > Cirrhinus mrigala. The sequence goes on from CM070026.1 coordinate 2,688,230, forward strand.
TTAAATCAAACTACCTCAAATTGAATCTTTTGTCACTGCATGTAGTGATTTCATGGATAAGGACAGTTTATAACAAACAGGTGCTCAGGTAAGGGCACCTTATTATAGTTATTTAGTGTTTTGGGAGAAAGTAAAACCAAAAGGTTCAGCCCTTTTGGTTTTAGTTTCATTAGATCCTCTTGACTTAGGTATTTAAGGCAATGCATGCGGCTCTGATGATGGTGATATGGTCACATTTTTAAACATCTAAACAAGACTGGGCCTCTCTGGTTTTGCTGCAGGTCAACAGTTTATAATCATTATACTGCACAAAGCTTAATTTCCATTGAAGTTTGAATGCCTTTAAATGGCAGTCATTTCTCATGGAAATGAGTTTAAAGACACTGCACTCCACCCTCGGTTGTGTGCATGTGGGAGAGTGATACCATCACATGTTCTGAGAACTTTCCTGGAAAAATGTAAGAAATCAAACAGAAAGAAACCAGACAGACCAAACACACCTAAAATACAGCAAAGGCCGGCATCTAGCAAGCATGTGGGTTGTCAACAAACTGTTCGTAGCAATATTTGTGCCCATTCAGCGAATGACACTGACATTCATTTGCAGGACATTCTTAGAACTTCTGTCAGTAGACTTACCTGCATTATAAAAGTGATCAAGAACTGAGGTTTCACCAAAGTCCAGCTTCCCAAAGGGGACTATATCTAGTTTAAAGCCCACAATGTCACAAGCATCCTTCAGACACTGTAAAGCCATGTTCTCCAGGCTGTGAGGTTGGCTCGTTTCAGAGTTCCTCACGTAGGCCACTTGAACGGTTCGGTTCTTACTTTTGCCTGTGGTCAACAAGGTCCCACTGTCTGAGGGCAAACTGATCACCCCAGGGTTGGCACTCTTACTGCTGGAGGGGTCCTGCCAGAACGTCCCAGCACCAGGATTCATACTGCCACTGGATTCTCCGTTACCCCCTCCCATCATGTCTAGGGGTTGGCTGAGAGAGGGTACGGAAAGAGAAATGGCCTCCAGATCTGAATTCATTTTGTCATCAGTTTGTTAAATGACCCCAACCCCAGCAGTACAGCTTCTCAACCGGCACACTTCATAGCTACCATTCCTGGTAGCTATACAAGTGGCACCAAACGAACAAATACGTGAGGTGATGTCATCAGCACCGACAATCTACAATAAAGGCGATTGTCGTTCCATTTTCAGATGAAAATGTAAAAATCCGCTCAGCAGCATACAGGTCTGGACGAAAAAATGGCAAGAATTGAACAACTGCATAGATCAAGGACTAATCACGGACACGCTCGTCACGACTCGAGGAAACGATATTACACTCCCGAAAATGCATCGATGTCCTCAAACAGAAGCGTTTCCAAAGAACCTACGCTCATTTATCGGAGCGCATGTACAGTAGTTTCTGAAGTAACGCAGTTCTGTTGATCGCTAAACTCCGCGCGCATCGTATTAAGCCGTTCCAGTGCGAGACATCAAACGCGTCTCCTCAGTCCTGTCGTTCCTGTTTATGTCATTGTGTTTATGTCATTAAATTGCGAAATCGTTCTCGGCTGAAGCGCGTTTGTCTGCTGGACCCTGCCCTATTTCTATTATTATCTTCAACACAACTCACTCAGGGGGTGGAGTAGCACTCCGAACTTACAGGAAGTGAATTGACGAAACCTACTATGAAAAAGGCATAGGTCATGAATATTACATACGTAACGTAACGCTCAACCAGTTGGCCACTGTAAAACAGACCTTAAAATCCCCCATAAAAATAAATACCAGTTGGCCACTGTAAAACAGACCTTAAAATCCCCCATAAAAATAAATAAAACCTTACATAAATATGATTCATACTTTTGTCTTGTCCTTGTTATTGTTGAGAAAATCCACCTCTAAGATAAAAGCTTATTTTACGATGATCAGTGAATTGATGTACCAAACAATCACTAAGCAAAGAAGACCTAAATATCTAGGCGAGGGGTGTGCGATATTAACAAAAAATGATATCTCAGTATTTTCTGAGATTTTATCTATAATGATAATCAGACTGAAGTGTTGCGCTGTAAGACTACCGTGGACAGCTGACTCCTAAAGTTTTTGATATTCTCCATATTCAGTGTGGTCAGTTCACAGCAGTAACAGAAATTAACATTTTCCAACGATTTAAAAGTGATTTTTACCTTTTACGGGCATTTTTTACCTTTATAAAGCCATTCTTTTTTCTAAAAGTGTGCATTAGAATTGCATCAAATTCTTATATTTAATCAATAGTCACTTGGAATAATAAGACATTTTAGGCTGTAACGAAACAAATAAAATCATTAAGAACAAAATTCATCTTTTCAGTGCAGAGGAAACACAGAGAGTGCATCTGAAGTGGCATTTAGATGTATTTACCCACTTCAGTGCAGGGCATGAATGCATTTAACCTGCAGTTACAAATGCATGTATAGTGTTTTTATATTTTAATCCTAAAAACGCTGAATGCTGAATTTTGAAATTATAAAAAAAAAATAATAATAATAAATAAAATGTACTATAAATGTGAAGTTAAAATCACCCGTAGGTGGCAGTAAGTCACTGTTAATAAGCGAGTCATTGCGATTAAACCGAATCATTCAAACGGTTAATTCATTCAGGAACGGAACACTATCATGTTGTTCAGAGACGGAAAGTAGTGCTGTGGCTTTGTTTGGAACCATATTTGTTGATGAAATAGAAAAAAAATATTGATTCGTGTTATATTGATTAACTATATTAAATTATAAATATAATAAATTATAAATTATAAATATAAATTTCTGCCCCTATATCTTGAATTTTGGGAATATTCTAAATGCATTGCATTTTATTACACTGAATCACGCAATGAAAGAACGCGCTCTAAATGAGCACAGTCAGTCTAGCCAATGTTTAAGTACTCCTCCTCTTATAATCAATGAAGCTGGCCATACACTGTATGATAAATTAATCTCTTACTTGCATAGTTCCTACATCTGCACTTTGTTGCTTATGATGAGGGAATTCGCGAGTTTTAGTCAGTCGTGTGTGATTGGTTATAATGAGCAACGCTGTAAGAACGCGTAAAAATGAAATATGATGTAAAGTGAGCAGGTCCAAATTTAATACAGTAATCGAATTGTTTCATTTAAGTTTAATTTTCACAAGTTTAATGTTTGAAGTATTCTAGTTTTATTGAAAAACCAGGGGACCCCCCCCCCCCATGCATTTTTTTTTTTAACTTATTTATTTATTTGTTTATTTATTTATTTATTTATTTATTGGTGTTATGGGGGGATAATGCTTATGGGAGGTCTGGGATTAAAGTGTAGAAAATTTTGTGATCTTTGCACTTGACCACTTGTCTGCTTGATGTGATATATTTCCTGAATTTGGCCCAAGTGTTCAAATGGGCATGAGGACCACAAGTGTGTGTAGGACTTTTGATTAGCTAGACAAATCTGTTGTGTTATTAATAGTGCTATATTTACACATTTTAAATTTCAGTATTATCAATGCACTTTTAAATAAACATCTAATTGTTTGTAGTAGTTCCTATATAACAGAAGACAACTTATTAACTGTGGTGCTACTAATTAATAATAATAATTCCTTACATTTATATAGCGCTTTTCTGGGCACTCAAAGTGCTTTACATAGAAGGGGGAATCTCCTCAACCACCACCAGTGTGCAGCATCCACCTGGATGATGCGACGGCAGCCATATTGCACCAAAACGCCCACCACACACCAGCTTATTGGTGGAGAGGAGATGTGAGTGATGAAGCCAATCAGAATATGAGGATGATTTGGAGGCCATGATGGTCAGAGGCCAATGGGCAGATTTGGCCAGAATGCCGGGGTTATACCCCTACTTTTTTTCGAAGGACATCCTGGGATTTTTAATGACCACAGAGAGTCAGGACCTCGGTTTAACATCTCATCTGAAGGACGACGCTCTTTGACAGTATAGTGTCCCCGTCACTACACTGGGGCATTAGGACTCACAGAGACCGCAGGGTGAGCACCCCCTGCTGGCTTCACTAACACCTCTTCCAGGAGCAACCTAGTTTTCCCAGGAGGTCTCCCATCCAGGTACTGACCAGGCTCAACCCTGCTTAGCTTCAGTGGGCAACAAGCCTTGGGCTACAGGGTGATATTAAGTGATAAAAATCAGTTCCAAATGTTTCACAAAATAAACATACTCACCTCTGCGCCAATACACTGACCAACACTATATTTTACTATGTTATATGAAATATCTAATTAATTTAATTTGGGATGCACTTTTAGCCTGAAATACTGTTCCAAAGTGGTATTAAAGATAGCATGGATTTAGTGTGTTTTAGACACTGGGGCACAGAGTTTAGGCATTTTTCAGGCTTGGGACAGTCTTTCCTGTTACATGCGTGGACTCTCCAGTGTCCAAGACCGCAAGTGTGGGTACTGGGACAGGCCCCTTAGGTAAATGTTTGTAGGTGGGTAACTACCCAGTTCATTATTATTAATTACATTAAGTTGGATGCTAATTGACTCTCCAGGGTAGTTACTAAGCAATGTAATTAGTCTAATTAATTAATGCTTACAGACAATCAAGGGTGTAGGTACGAACGCTAGGGACATGTCCCTACCAATATATTAGGCAACTACCAAATTGTCCCTAGCAGTTATTTTCAAGGACCTTCAAAAACGCACATTTGCTTGTACAAATGTTTGTAAAACTGAAAGATTAGCACACATACTTCCACAAATACAGTTTATTCCAAAGGCTCAAATCTGACATACAGTTATATTAGATAAAATATATAAATACAAACACATGGCACATACAATAATAATATTATACACTTCCACAAATAGTTTATTTCAAAAGCTCAAATCAGACATACATTATCACTCCTCCAACTACTAATAACAGTAGTAGTAAGTATAAATCCCCCCCGAAACACAGAGACCCCAATGGATTTCAAGTCCATTGCCTTAGCCTTTCGGCCACGACTACGGACTCTCTCACATCTTTAAGCGTGCGCTGCCACACGGCAGAGCTGGACCAGCACAACAGTAAGCTGAGGCCGCCAAACAAGATGACAGCCCTTTGCCTAAACAGGGACTTGAACCTTGGACCCTCAGATTAAAAGACTGATGCTCTACCAACTGAGCTATCTCGGTTCTTGAAACATGGCAAAAGGGACTGCTACAAGGGGGGAAAAAGGGAAAAGAGAGGGGGAAAGGGGGAAAGAAAGAAAAGGAATACTTCATGAACACTCACAAAATATTTAAGTAAAGTGTCTGACTGAATTTTGACTATACAATTTATAATAAAATATAAAATAAAATAAAAAATAAAATACTGATCTGACAAACACACCACACACTCTTGCCAGGACTTGCACCTGGAATCTTCCACCCAAAGGATAGATGTGTTACTATTACACCACAAGAGTTGTGTCTTTCTTTTTTACAAACACTGCAAATTAAGCACTGCAAACTAAAAAAAAAAAATGTTCACAGCACAGCAAACACAATTAAAAACTGAATAATATACAACTATATAAAACAACAACAACAACCATATAAAAATCTAACTATATACATAACTTCTAAATAAACCAATTTAAAAAAATAATTAAATAAAGAACTCACTGTACATTCTCCCTCCACTATGCAACAGAGAGGCCTGAGGCTGGACAATTGTCCAGTGGCCAGTTGTCTTATTTATTGCCAGCTTGGCATGTAGTGATATATATCCTTTGCTAGTCGTTGCTAGTTGTTTCTGTGGCGGTTCACCCCTAGCCATTCACTCCTCATCCTCTTGGGCAGCTTTCTGCCTTCTCCATGTGCGCTGCCTGGGCTGAGTAAATGGACAAGTTTGTGGTGGCAGATTATCAGGTGGCTGGAATCGGGGAGGGGGCTTAAACTAGGTAGACTGAGGCACTGGTAGACCAGGTCGGTAGCTGGGAAAGGATGGGTAGGACCCAGGGGGAAATGCAAAGTGTGGTGCTGGTGCGTATATGGGAAATGCAGAGTAAGATCCAGGAGGAGGGGGCAGTAGGCACCTGTTGGAGAAATACGCTTATGAATGAAGGCCTCTCCCTCCTGATTTGCTGGCTCCTTAAATACCATGGCCTCATACCCATGCTGTGCAGGAGCAGCTGGAAGTTTGCGCACTTCAGGAAGTGACTCCTTTGCAAAATATAATTGTTTGGGCAGTGCAGTACCCTGTGTCTCTGTCCACATGTTTCTGTCTTCTTAGTAGCCTGCAAGAGAAACATTCTTCATCTTAAGTTAGCAATTTTAATGGATTAAAGCCCATTGTCTTTACTTAGTATATTTTTTAAAAGAAGCATGTACAGAAAGGTTTTATAAGTACAATCTTGGTATACTACTGTAATTGTATAAAAGTATTGCATAAAAGAAGACTCACCATGAGGAGACAGTAGTGGTGTTTATCGGGACCAGAACCAGGTTAGTCTGTCCTAGAACCGCTCTGCTGTCCTCCAACAGCTGTTTTAAGTGGCTGTATACCACCACAATAGATTGTGGAATTGGCAGAGTTTTCCCTTGTGTGTCCTTGGGTCTATTCCATGCTTGCTGAAACTCTTTTAAAAACTGTAGGCAAACACATTCACAGACCCTGTGGACTTCAGGGTCCTGAGCTAGTAGTATATACCCTACAGCTTGTGTCAACTTTTTTGATTGATGATGACCTCTGACCTTTGTAACCTTACCCCTCCCCCTCGTGACCTTGAGATTGCCTAGGGGTAGTGACCCATGACCTTCAAATAATGTCCAGATGTGGAAATGACATGGTTTTAACATAATTAAAATTCCAGCGATGACCGGTGCAGCAATATGAAGATTGATTGTTGTTGAACTCTGACCGGTGATAAATGAACCCCTGAGGATCATTTCTGAACTTTTATGGTCCATTTTGAACTCTCACATCCGGGGACCATCTGACGTCCACATGTCCGGTTGCATTCCATTGCATGCGGTTTCAGGCTCTCTCTCTCTCTCTCTCCCTCTCTCTCTCTCTCTCTCTCTCTCTCCCTCTCTCTCTTTCTCTCTCTTTCTCTCTCTGGGATGTGAGAAAGATGTTGGTTTTAAGGACAATATCAAAATGAGTAAACAATTTTAAGAGGCCAATTTTAAGAGACACCAAATGTAAAAATAAGTCAAAAGGGGAATTGTGGCCCCCGACATGTCTGGACATGTCAAATGTTTTATGGGTGCTTTCCATAGATATAATTCAATTAAATTCAGGTTTATTTGTATTCCCCTTTCACAATACAAATCGTTCTAAAGCAGTTTCATAGAAAATTAAAGTTTCTACATTATATTAATACATTTTATACTGTATCACCCTCTAAAGCTACCCATCACAGTAAACTTTCAGCATTTTTATTTTCCATGAACAACATTTACTTTAATTTATAATTTAAAAAAAGCTAATATGTTCATGGGAACAAATCTTGCTCAGGGCAATCATTTGAAGTATTACTACACAGCAGGAGGACCACACACACATACAAAATGAAATATATTTTAAGACATTTATTCTTATTTAAAGATGTATATAAATAAAAATACGACAAATATAAATCATCTTACATTTTTCCGTGAGAAAAGGTTTCCTCGTGCAAAGATGGCCATTCTGCGACAGAAAGGTTTACAAAAATTTGCTTAGTTTAAGTTGAAATATAAAACAGCAGTGTGAGTGCTCTTCACACAGCATAGGTCCCTGCCAAATCGGTGTGTCACTTGACATGACAAGGGTGGGGGTGATTAGAAATGTCAGATATGGGTAATAGTTTTGCACCGGATGCAGATCCTAATGTTTAGCTCCATTTAAAATGAACAATAGGTTATCTGTGTGTGGGCAATGCATATGGTTCTTCCAACACAACCATGATGGCAAGATTCCCTATCCACGACGCCTTTGGGGTGTGCATGCTGTGATGCTTCCTCACAAAGGATGGCTAGCACAGAGGCCATCGTTCAAAATACTGATTCATCAATAAACCTCTAGTGAGAAATATCAGATGAAATATAAAATCATGTAGGCCAAAGTCATGTTTGTCATGTAAGTTTATAAACACTAATGTCAAAATAAGTAAAGGAGCCTTTTTTATTCTAACAAGTCAAACCATAAGGGATATTGCGGACCCCAACCATGATATCATGTTTTATGGAAGCTTTCCATAGATGTAGTGATTTTAATACTGTATCAGTATCTAATCCTACCCAGCACAGTAAACTTTCTGCATTTATTTTTTTATTTTCAAAAACATCATTTAGTATAATTTATCGTTTGAGAAGCTGTTATGATCATGGAGACAAATTGTGCTTAAAACATTTGATGCACTGTGTTACCACACAAAAGGGGTACATGAACCACACACACACACACACATATTGAGTTTTAATGTTTTGTGGGGTCATTCCATAGACGTAATGATTTTTTACAGTACAAACTACAACCCTAGCCATCACACAAATCTTTCTGTATATTTACATTTTAAATAAAATATTTAGTATGTTTGTAAGTATTATAATAACTCAAGAAATATCCTCATAAACCACATTTATGTAATCATAGCAGTGTTAAACCAATATAATCATACAAATCTGTGTCCTGATAAATCATATAAACAAGTATAGACAGACAGACAGATTAAAGATTTATATCTTTTTAAAGATGGTAATAAAAAAATATGACTATAAATATAACGTTCAATATAAAAATAAACATGGCACTTAAACACAGAGAAACAGTTACTATAGTTTTAGGTAACACTAAATATGAAAAAACAAACAAACAAACAAACCAAAAAAAACTCCTTACATTTTTCAGGGTGCTTAGAAGTAGCTCTTAACGCAATGATGTCCAAACATGGATGAGTGATTTACAAAAATAAAAAATAAAAACAACAGCAACATTTAGTTTAAGCTGAATTATTAACAAACACTCACAGCCCCATGTCTTGTCCATTGTGAAACTGCAGATCAGTCTGCTTCAGACCCTCACAGAGAGACGGGAGGGGTGAGGGAGGAGATACAGACCAGATGATCTGAGATGTTTGTCTGTTAACTTTTTCTAAGTGAACGTTTTGAATGTGCAACATTTATTCCAAAGTGTAACATTACTTCAAAGTATAAATAAATAGTGTTTCTACTACATGTGATGTCCTTTGGTAGAAATGGCCTGACGTGGCCTTAAAGTATAATTAAGTTGGCTTGGGAAAGCCAACTTACTGAAATCCTATTTAAACTTATTAAGTTGGCTTGGGAAAGCCAACTTACTGAAATTGTATTTAAACTTATTATTAGGTTGGCTTGAGAAAGCCAACCTACTGATCTGCTACTTAAGCTTATTATTAAGTTGGCTTGAGAAAGCCAACTTACTGAAATGCTACTTAAACTTATTAGGTTGGCTTGAGAAAGCCAACCTACTGATCTGCTACTTAAGCTTATTATTAAGTTGGCTTGAGAAAGCCAACTTACTGATATGCTATTTAAACTTATTATTATTATTCTTCTTCTGAGACTAAAATTTCTGACTGCTACTCCTCCTAGAGCTTTAACTCTTCAAACTCCAAACTCAGCCCGGATTTTCAAACTGATCTGACTCGAGTTGCTATATCTTTTCTAACTGATCGGACTTACGGTTTTCCTAAAAATGACGTTTAAAACTGGGAAAAATCCCATAGACTTACATTGACGGAATGTTCAAATGAGCCAGCACTTTTCAAATTCCAACTGTCAAAACTCCCAGAATCCTTTGAGCCTCAATCAAACTTCAACCCTTCTATGTACTGTATTTCTAATCCATTCAAACTCATTCAAACTCATCTATCTATCTTTGGCTAGCAACCAGAAACATGCTAGCAACTTTGCTAATCATGCTAGAAACATGCTAGCGACATGATAGTCATGCTAAAAAATCTGCTAGCGACATGCTAGTCATGCTAGAAACATGCTAGTCATGCTAGAAACATGCTAGCGACATGCTAGTCATGCTAGAAACATGCTAGCGACATGCTAGTCATGCTAGAAACATGCTAGTGACATGCTAGTCATGCTAGTAACATGCTAGCAACTTTGCTAATCATGTTAGAAACATGCTAGTCATGTTAGAAACATGCTAGCGACATGCTAGTCATGCTAGAAACATGCTAGTGACATGCTAGTCATGCTAGTAACATGCTAGCAACTTTGCTAATCATGCTAGAAACATGCTAGCGACATGCTAGTCATGCTAGAAACATGCTAGCGACATGCTAATCATGCTAAAAAACATGCTAGCGACATGCTAGTCATGCTAGAAACATGCTAGTGACATGCTAGTCATGGTAGAAACATGCTAGCAACATGCTAGTCATGCTAGAAACATGCTAGCGACTTTGCTAATCATGTTAGAAACATGCTAGTGACATGCTAATCATGCTAGAAACATGCTAGCGACATGCTAGAAACATGCTAGCAACTTTGCTAATCATGTTAGAAACATGCTAGTGACATGCTAATCATGCTAGAAACATGCTAGCGACATGCTAGTCATGCTAGAAACATGCTAGTGACATGCTAGTCATGGTAGAAACATGCTAGCAACATGCTAGCCATGCTAGAAACATGCTAGCAACTTTGCTAATCATGTTAGAAACATGCTAGCGACATGCTAGAAACATGCTAGAAACATGCTAGCGACATGCTAGTCATGCTAGTAACATGCTAGCAACTTTGCTAATCATGTTAGAAACATGCTAGCAACTTTGCTAATCATGCTAGAAACATGCAATCGACATGCTAATCATGTTAGAAACATGTTAGCAACTTTGCTAATCATGCTAAAAACATGCTAACAACTTGCTAATCATGCTAGAAACAGACTAGCAACATGCTAGTAACTTGGTAATAATGTTAGAATCATCTATCTTTCTGTCGATTGATAATCTGACCAATACTATCTATCTATCTATCTGACAGACTACATTCAAACTTTAAAACTTCTAAATATTTCAGACTGAAAACCATCCAAACTTAAAACGTCTTAAACTTCTTGAACTATTTAAACTTTTGAAACTTCTTAACTTTTCAAACTTTTGAAACTTTTCAAACTTTTCAAACTTTTCAAACTTTTCAAACTTTTCAAACTTTTTCAAACTTTCTGGTCCGGCTTTCTCAAGCCAACTTAAAGTTTGTCTTGACGAACTTTTTTATCTAGTTATTATTATTATTCTTCTTAGCCAAATTTTCAAACGCTACTCCTCCTAGAGCTTTAACTCTACAAACTCCAAACTCAGCCTAGATCTTCAGACTGGTCTGACTCGAGTTGCTATATCTCTTCAAACTGATCGGACTTACGGTTTTCCTAAAAATGACGTTTAAAACTGGGAAAAATCCCATAGACTTACATTGACGGAATGTTCAAATGAGCCAACACTTTTCAAATTCCAACTGTCAAAACTCCCAGAATCCTTTGAGACTCAATCAAGCTTCCCTTCTATGTACTGTATTTCTAATCCATTCAAACTCATTCAAACTCATCTATCTATCTATTTATTTACCTATCTATCTATCTATCTATCTATCTATCTATCGCTAGCCAAACTAGAGTCATGCTAGTAGCCTGCTAATCATGCTAGTAACATGCTAGTAACTGGCTAATCATGCTAATAACATGCCAACATCATGGTAATCATGTTAGAAACAGACTAACAACATGCTAGTAACTTGCTAATCATGCTAGAAACATGCTAGCAACTTGCTAATCATGCTAGAAACATGCTAGCAACTTGCTAATCATGCTAGAAACATACTAGCAACTTGCTAATCATTCTAAAAACATGCTAGCAACTTGCTAACAACTTGCTAATCATGTTAAAAACATGCTAGAAACATGCTAATCATGCTAGAAACATGCTAGCAACTTGCTAATCATGCTAGAAACATGCTAGCAACTTGCTAATCATGCTAGAAACATACTAGCAACTTGCTAATCATTCTAAAAACATGCTAGCAACTTGCTAATCATTCTAAAACATGCTAGCAACTTGCTAACAACTTGCTAATCATGTTAAAAACATGCTAGAAACATGCTAATCATGCTAGAAACATGCTAGCAACTTGCTAATCATGCTAGAAACATGCTAGCAACTTGCTAATCATGTTAGGAATATGCTAGCAACATGCTAGCAACTTGCTAATCATGTTAAAAACATGCTAGCAAATTGCTAATCATGTTAAAAACATGTTAGCAACTTGCCAATCATGTTAGGAACATGCTAGCAACATGCTAACAACTTGCTAATCATGTTAAAAACATGCTAGCAACATGCTAATCATGCTAGAAATATGCTAGCAACTTGTTAATCATGCTAGAAACATACTAGCAACATGCTAGTCATGTTAGAAACATGCTAGCAACCTGCTAATCATGTTAGAAATATGCTAGCAACTTGTTAATCATGCTAGAAACATCCTTAGCAACCACCCTGGGCACCTTAACAACCGGCCTAGCAACCACCCCAAGTACCCTAGCAACCGCATAGCAACACCCTAGCAACCACTCCTGTTACCTTAGCAACTGCATAGCAACACCGTAGCAACCACCCCTGTTACCTTAGCAACCGCATAGCAAACACCTTAGCAACCATCCTGGGTACCCTAGCAACCGCATAGCAACACCCTAGCAACCACCCTGGATACCTTAGCAACCGCATAGCAACACCCTAGCAACCATCCTGGATACCCTAGCAACCGCATAGCAACACCCTAGCAACCACCCCAAGCACCCTAGCAACCGCATAGCAACACCCCAGCAACCACCTTGGATACCCTAGCAACGGCATAGCAACACCTTAGCAACCACCCTGGGTACCTTAGGAACCGGCCTAGCAACCACCCCAAGTACCCTAGCAACGGCATAGCAACACCCTAGCAACCACCCCTGTTACCTTAGCAACCGCATAGCAACACCCTAGCAACCACCCTGGATACCTTAGCAACGGCATAGCAACACCCTAGCAACCATCCTGGATACCTTAGCAACCGCATAGCAACACCATAGCAACCACCCCTGCTACCCTAGCAACCGCATTGCAACACCTTAGCAACCATCCTGGGTACCTTAGCAACCGCATAGCAACACCCTAGCAACCACCCTGGATACCATAGCAACACCCTAGCAACCACCCCTGTTGCCTTAGCAACCGCATAGCAACACCCTAGCAACCACCCCTGTTATCATGTTAATAAAATGTTAAACATTTTAACAACATGCTAGTAAAATGCTAATCATGCTAGAATCATTCTAGTAACTTGCTAATTGTTATCTATCTACTTATCTATCTATCTATCTATCTATCTATCTATCTCTGACAGACTGTATTGCCTTCAAAACATTCAAACTTTAACCTTTTAAAACTACGTTAGACTTCAAACCATTACAGACTGAAAACCATCAAATGCAAAACTTTTTAAAACTTCGTAAACTTTTTAAACTATAAACTTTTCAAACTTTTTCAAACTTTCTGGTCCAGCTTTCTCAAGCCAACCTAAAGTTTGTCTTGACAAACTTTACTATCTAGTTATTATTATTCTTCTTCTTCTGAGACTAAAATTATCAACTCTAACTCCTCCTAGAGCTTTAAATCTACAAACTCCAAACTCAGCCCAGATCTTTAAACTGATCTGAAGTTAGTTGCTATATCTTTTCTAACTGATCGGACTTACGGTTTTCCTAAAAATGGCGATTAAATTTGGGAAAAATCCCATAGACTTACATTGACGGAATGTTCAAATGAGCCAGCACTTTTTAAACTCCAACTGTCAAAATCCCCAGAATCCTTTGAGCCTCAATCAAACCTCCCTTCTATGTACTGTATTTCTAATCCATTTAAACTCATTCAAACTCATCTATCTATCTATCTATCTATCTATCTATCTATGGCTAGCAACCAGAAACATGCTAGCAACTTCCTAATCATGCTAGAAACATGCTAGCAACATGCTAACAACTTGCTAATCATGCTAGAAACATGCTAGCACCTTGCTAATCATGCTAGAAACATGCTAACAACTTGCTAATCATGCTAGAAACATGCTAGCAACTTGCTAATCATGCTAAAAACATGCTAGAAACATGCTAGCAACTTGCTAATCATGCCACAAACATGCTAGCAACATGCTAAGAACTTGTTAATCATGCTAGAAACATGCTAGCAACTTGCTAATCATGCTAGAAACATGCTAATCATGTTAGAAACATGCTAGCAACTTGCTAATCATGCTAGAAACATGCTAACAACTTGCTAATCATGCTAGAAACATGTTAACAACTTGCTAATCATGTTAGAAACATGCTAGCAACTTGCTAATCATGCTAGAAACATGTTAACAACTTGCTAATCATGCTAGAAACATGCTAGAAACATGCTAACAACTTGCTAATCATGCTAGCAACAAGCTAACAACTTGCTAATCATGTTAGAAACATGCTAGCAACTTGCTAATCATGCTAGAAACATGCTAACAATCATGCTAGAAACATGCTAACAACTTGCTAATCATGCTAGAAACATGTTAACAACTTGCTAATCATGCTAGCAACATGCTAACAACTTGCTAATCATGCTAGAAACATGCTAGCAACTTACTAATCATGTTAGAAACATGCTAGCAACTTGCTAATCATGCTAGAAACATGCTAACAACTTGCTAATCATGCTAGAAACATGTTAGAAACATGCTAACAACTTGCTAATCATGCTAGCAACATGCTAACAACTTGCTAATCATGTTAGAAACATGCTAGCAACTTGCTAATCATGCTAGAAACATGCTAGCAACTTGCTAATCATGCTAGCAACATGCTAGCAACATGCTAATCATGCAAGAAACATGCTAGCAACATGCTAACAACTTGCTAATCATGTTAGAAACATGCTAGCAACTTGCTAATCATGCTAGAAACATGCTAGCAACATGCTAATCATGCTAGCAACATGCTAACAACTTGCTAATCATGCTAGAAACATGCTAGCAACTTGCTAATCATGCTAGAAACATGCTAGCAACTTGCTAATCATGCCAGAAACATGCTAGCAACATTCTAACAACTTGCTAATCATGCTAGTAACATTCTAACTGCATGCTAGAAACATGTTAGCAAATTTATCTATTATCTGTCTATCTATATTTCTATCTGTCTATCTATCTATATATCTGTCTGAGAGACTGCATTCAAACTTTAACCTTTTAAAACTACTTTAAACTTCAAACTATTTCAGACTAAAACCTATCCAAATGCAACTTTTTAAAACTTCTTAAACTTTTAAAACTTTTAAAACTTTTTAAAACTTTCTGGTCCGGCTTTCTCAAGCCAACTTAAAGTTTGTCTTGACGAACTTTTTTATCTAGTTATTATTATTATTCTTCTTAGCCAAATTTTCAAACGCTACTCCTCCTAGAGCTTTAACTCTACAAACTCCAAACTCAGCCTAGATCTTCAGACTGGTCTGACTCGAGTTGCTATATCTCTTCAAACTGATCGGACTTACGGTTTTCCTAAAAATGACGTTTAAAACTGGGAAAAATCCTATAGACTTACATTGACGGAATGTTCAAATGAGCCAACACTTTTCAAATTCCAACTGTCAAAACTCCCAGAATCCTTTGAGACTCAATCAAGCTTCCCTTCTATGTACTGTATTTCTAATCCATTCAAACTCATTCAAACTCATCTATCTATCTATTTATTTACCTATCTATCTATCTATCTATCTATCTATCTATCTATCTATCTATCTATCTATCTATCTATCTATCTATCTATCTATCGCTAGCCAAACTAGAGTCATGCTAGTAGCCTGCTAATCATGCTAGTAACATGCTAGTAACTGGCTAATCATGCTAATAACATGCCAACATCATGGTAATCATGTTAGAAACAGACTAACAACATGCTAGTAACTTGCTAATCATGCTAGAAACATGCTAGCAACTTGCTAATCATGCTAGAAACATGCTAGCAACTTGCTAATCATGCTAGAAACATACTAGCAACTTGCTAATCATTCTAAAAACATGCTAGCAACTTGCTAATCATTCTAAAAACATGCTAGCAACTTGCTAACAACTTGCTAATCATGTTAAAAACATGCTAGAAACATGCTAATCATGTTAGAAACATGCTAGCAACTTGCTAATCATGCTAGAAACATGCTAGCAACTTGCTAATCATGCTAGAAACATACTAGCAACTTGGTAATCATTCTAAAAACATGCTAGCAACTTGCTAATCATTCTAAAAACATGCTAGCAACTTGCTAACAACTTGCTAATCATGTTAAAAACATGCTAGAAACATGCTAATCATGCTAGAAACATGCTAGCAACTTGCTAATCATGCTAGAAACATGCTAGCAACTTGCTAATCATGTTAGGAACATGCTAGCAACTTGCTAATCATGTTAAAAACATGCTAGCAAATTGCTAATCATGTTAAAAACATGTTAGCAACTTGCTAATCATGTTAGGAACATGCTAGCAACATGCTAACAACTTGCTAATCATGTTAAAAACATGCTAGCAACATGCTAATCATGCTAGAAATATGCTAGCAACTTGTTAATCATGCTAGAAACATACTAGCAACATGCTAGTCATGTTAGAAACATGCTAGCAACCTGCTGATCATGTTAGAAATATGCTAGCAACTTGTTAATCATGCTAGAAACATCCTAAGCAACCACCCTGGATACCTTAGCAACCGCATAGCAACACCCTAGCAACCATCCTGGATACCCTAGCAACCGCATAGCAACACCATAGCAACCACCCCAAGTACCCTAGCAACCGCATAGCAACACCCCAGCAACCACCCTGGATACCCTAGCAACGGCATAGCAACACCTTAGCAACCACCCTGGGTACCTTAGCAACCGGCCTAGCAACCACCCCAAGTACCCTAGCAACCGCATAGCAACACCCTAGCAACCACCCCTGTTACCTTAGCAACCGCATAGCAACACCCTAGCAACCACCCTGGATACCTTAGCAACGGCATAGCAACACCCTAGCAACCATCCTGGATACCTTAGCAACCGCATAGCAACACCATAGCAACCACCCCTGTTACCCTGGCAACCGCATTGCAACACCTTAGCAACCATCCTGGGTACCTTAGCAACCGCATAGCAACACCCTAGCAACCACCCCTGTTACCTTAGCAACCGGATAGCAACACCCTAGCAACCACCCCTGTTACCCTAGCAACCACATTGCAACACCTTAGCAACCATCCTGGATACCCTAGCAATGGCATAGCAACACCCTAGCAACCACCCTTGGTACCCTAGCAACCGCATAGCAACACCCTAGCAACCACCCCTGTTATCATGTTAATAAAATGTTAAACATTTTAACAACATGCTAGTAAAATGCTAATCATGCTAGAATCATTCTAGTAACTTGCTAATTGTTATCTATCTACTTATCTATCTATCTATCTATCTATCTATCTATCTATCTATCTCTGACAGACTGTATTGCCTTCAAAACATTCAAACTTTAACCTTTTAAAACTACGTTAGACTTCAAACCATTACAGACTGAAAACCATCAAATGCAAAACTTTTTAAAACTTCGTAAACTTTTTAAACTATGAACTTTTCAAACTTTTTCAAACTTTCTGGTCTAGCTTTCTCAAGCCAACCTAAAGTTTGTCTTGACAAACTTTACTATCTAGTTATTCTTCTTCTTCTTATTTTTCTTAACGCAAATTTTTTGGACACCTACTCCTCCTAGACCGTTCAAGCTACATACTCCAAACTCGGGTCAGATCTTCATACTGTTCTGACTTAGTGTGCTATATCTTTTCAGACTGGTTTGAGTTACGGTTTTCTTAAAAATTAATATTAAAAATCATAAAAAGTCCCATAGACTTTCATTGACCAAAAGTCCATGTCTGTTTGAACTATGTTTAATGTAAACTGCTAGAAGCCATTGATACTCAATTAAGCTTTAAGCTATCTATGTTCATGGTATGTATCATGCTAGAAACATGCTAGCGACTTTGCTAATCATGCTAGAAATATGCTAGCGACTTTGCTAATCATGCTAGAAACATGCTAGCGACTTGCTAATCATGCTAGAAACATGCTAGCGACTTTGCTAATCATGCTAGAAACATGCTAGCGACTTGCTATTCATGCTAGAAATATGCTAGCGACTTTGCTAATCATGCTAGAAATATGCTCGCGACTTTGCTAATCATGCTAGAAACATGCTAGCGACTTGCTAATCATGCTAGAAACATGCTAGCGACTTTGCTAATCATGCTAGAAATATGCTAGCGACTTGCTAATCATGCTAGAAACATGCTAGCGACTTGCTAATCATGCTAGAAACATGCTAGCGACTTGCTATTCATGCTAGAAACATGCTAGCGACTTGCTATTCATGCTAGAAACATGCTAGTAACTTGTTAATCATGCTAGAAACATGCTAGCGACTTTGCTAATCATGCTAGAAATATGCTAGCGACTTTGCTAATCATGCTAGAAACATGCTAGCGACTTGCTAATCATGCTAGAAACATGCTAGCGACTTTGCTAATCATGCTAGAAATATGCTAGCGACTTGCTAATCATGCTAGAAAACATGCTAATCATGCTAGAAAAATGCTAGCGACTTGCTAATCATGCTAGAAACATGCTAGCGACTTGCTATTCATGCTAGAAACATGCTAGCGACTTGCTATTCATGCTAGAAACATGCTAGTAACTTGCTAATCATGCTAGAAACATGCTAGCGACTTTGCTAATCATGCTAGAAATATGCTAGCGACTTTGCTAATCATGCTAGAAACATGCTAGCGACTTGCTAATCATGCTAGAAACATGCTAGCGACTTTGCTAATCATGTTAGAAATATGCTAGCGACTTGCTAATCATGCTAGAAAACATGCTAATCATGCTAGAAACATGCTAGCGACTTGCTAATCAAGCTAGAAACATGCTAGCGACTTGCTAATCATGCTAGAAACATGCTAGCGACTTGCTATTCATGCTAGAAATATGCTAGCGACTTTGCTAATCATGCTAGAAATATGCTAGTGACTTTGCTAATCATGCTAGAAACATGCTAGCGACTTGCTAATAATGCTAGAAACATGCTAGCGACTTTGCTAATCATGCTAGAAATATGCTAGCGACTTGCTAATCATGCTAGAAAACATGCTAATCATGCTAGAAACATGCTAGCGACTTGCTAATCATGCTAGAAACATGCTAGCGACTTGCTATTCATGCTAGAAACATGCTAGTAACTTGGTAATCATGCTAGAAACATGCTAGCGACTTTGCTAATCATGCTAGAAATATGCTAGCGACTTTGCTAATCATGCTAGAAACATGCTAGCGACTTGCTAAACATGCTAGAAACATGCTAGCGACTTGCTAATCATGCTAGAAACATGCTAGCGACTTTGCTAATCATGCTAGAAATATGCTAGCGACTTGCTAATCATGCTAGAAAACATGCTAATCATGCTAGAAACATGCTAGCGACTTGCTAATCATGCTAGAAACATGCTAGCGACTTGCTATTCATGCTAGAAACATGCTAGCGACTTGCTATTCATGCTAGAAACATGCTAGTAACTTGTTAATCATGCTAGAAACATGCTAGCGACTTTGCTAATCATGCTAGAAATATGCTAGCGACTTTGCTAATCATGCTAGAAACATGCTAGCGACTTGCTAATCATGCTAGAAACATGCTAGCGACTTTGCTAATCATGCTAGAAATATGCTAGCGACTTGCTAATCATGCTAGAAAACATGCTAATCATGCTAGAAAAATGCTAGCGACTTGCTAATCATGCTAGAAACATGCTAGCGACTTGCTATTCATGCTAGAAACATGCTAGCGACTTGCTATTCATGCTAGAAACATGCTAGTAACTTGCTAATCATGCTAGAAACATGCTAGCGACTTTGCTAATCATGCTAGAAATATGCTAGCGACTTTGCTAATCATGCTAGAAACATGCTAGCGACTTGCTAATCATGCTAGAAACATGTTAGCGACTTTGCTAATCATGTTAGAAATATGCTAGCGACTTGCTAATCATGCTAGAAAACATGCTAATCATGCTAGAAACATGCTAGCGACTTGCTAATCAAGCTAGAAACATGCTAGCGACTTGCTAATCATGCTAGAAACATGCTAGCGACTTGCTATTCATGCTAGAAATATGCTAGCGACTTTGCTAATCATGCTAGAAATATGCTAGTGACTTTGCTAATCATGCTAGAAACATGCTAGCGACTTGCTAATAATGCTAGAAACATGCTAGCGACTTTGCTAATCATGCTAGAAATATGCTAGCGACTTGATAATCATGCTAGAAAACATGCTAATCATGCTAGAAACATGCTAGCGACTTGTTAATCATGCTAGAAACATGCTAGCGACTTGCTATTCATGCTAGAAACATGCTAGCGACTTGCTATTCATGCTAGAAACATGCTAGTAACTTGGTAATCATGCTAGAAACATGCTAGCGACTTTGCTAATCATGCTAGAAATATGCTAGCGACTTTGCTAATCATGCTAGAAACATGCTAGCGACTTGCTAAACATGCTAGAAACATGCTAGCGACTTGCTAATCATGCTAGAAACATGCTAGCGACTTTGCTAATCATGCTAGAAATATGCTAGCGACTTGCTAAACATGCTAGAAACATGCTAGCGACTTTGCTAATCATGCTAGAAATATGCTAGCGACTTGCTAATCATGCTAGAAATATGCTAGCGACTTGCTAATCATGCTAGAAAACATGCTAATCATGCTAGAAACATGCTAGCGACTTGCTAATCATGCTAGAAACATGCTAGCGACTTGCTAATCATGCTAGAAAACATGCTAATCATGCTAGAAACATGCTAGCGACTTGCTAATCAAGCTAGAAACATGCTAGCGACTTGCTAATCATGCTAGAAACATGCTAGCGACTTGCTATTCATGCTAGAAACATGCTAGCGACTTGCTATTCATGCTAGAAACATGCTAGTAACTTGCTAATCATGCTAGAAACATGCTAGCGACTTTGCTAATCATGCTAGAAATATGCTAGCGACTTGCTAATCATGCTAGAAACATGGTAGCGACTTGCTAATCATGTTAAAATAATGCTAAAATCATGCTAGCGACTTGCTAGTAATGCTAAAATCATGCTAGCGACTTGCTAGTCATGCTAAAATCATGCTAGCGACTTGCTAATCATGTTAAAATCATGCTAGCAACTTGCTAGTCATGCTAAAATCATGCTAATGACTTGCTAAAATCATTCTAGCGACTTGCTAGTCATGCTAAAATCATGCTAGCGACTTGCTAATCATGCTAAAATCATGCTAGGGACATGCTTGTAATGCTAAAATCATGCTAACGACTTGCTATTCATGCTAAAATCATGCTAGTGACTTGCTAAAATCATTCTAGTGACTTGCTAGTCATGCTAAAATTATGCTAGCGACTTGCTAGTCATGTTAAAATCATGCTAGCGACTTGCTAGTCATGCTAAAATTATGCTAGCGACTTGCTAATCATGTTAAAATGATGCTAAAATCATGCTAGCGACTTGCTAGTCATGCTAAAATCATGCTAGCGACTTGCTAATCATGCTAAAGTCGTGCTAATGATTTGCTAGTCATCCTAAAATCATGCTAGCGACTTGCTAAAATCATGCTAGCGACTTGCTAGTCATGCTAAAATCATACTAACGACTTGCTAAAATCATTCTAGCGACTTGCTAGTCATGCTAAAATTATGCTAGCGACTTGCTAGTCATGTTAAAATCATGCTAGCGACTTGCTAGTCATGCTAAAATTATGCTAGCGACTTGCTAATCATGTTAAAATAATGTTAAAATCATGCTAGCGACTTGCTAGTCATGCTAAAATCATGCTAGCGACTTGCTAATCATGCTAAAGTCGTGCTAATGATTTGCGAGTCATCCTAAAATCATGCTAGCGACTTGCTAAAATCATGCTAGCGACTTGCTAGTCATGCTAGAATCATCCTAGGGACTTGCTAGTAATGCTAAAATCATGTTAGCGACTTGCTAGTCATGCTAAAATTATGTTGGCGACTTGCTAATCATGCTAAAATCATGCTAGCGACTTGCTTTCTATCATGCTAGCGACATGCTTTCTTTCTAACTAATCTAATCTTTCTAACTAATCTTTCTTTCCTTTCTAACAAATCTTTCTTTTTTCTTTCTTTCTAACTAATCTTTCTTTCTTTTTTCTTTCTTTCTTTCTAACCAATCTTTCTTCTTTCTTTCTAGCTAATCTTTCTTTTTTCTTTTTCTTTCTTTCTAACTAATCTTTCTTTTCTTTCTTGCTTACTTTTCTTTCTAACTAATCTTTCTTTTTTCTTTTTTACTTTTCTTTCTTTCTTACTTTTCTTTCTTTCTTACCAATCTTTATTTTTTCTTTCTTCTAACTAATATTTCTTTTTTCTTTCTTACTAACTAATGTTTCTTTTTTATCTTTCTTCTTTCTTTCTAACTAATGTTTCTTTCTTTCTAACTAATCTTTTTCTTTCTAACTAATTTTTCTTTTTTCTTTCTGTCTTTGTACTTATTTTTCTCTTTTCTTTCTTTCTTTCGTACTTATCTTTCTTTTTTCTTTTTCTTTCTTTCTTTCTTTCTTTCTTTCTTTCTTTCTTTCTTTCTTTCTTTCTAACTAATTTTTCTTTCTTTCTTCTTTCTAACTAATCTTTCTTTTTTCTTTCTTTCAAACTAATCTTTTTACTTTCTTTCTTTCTTTCTAACTAATCTTTCTTTCTTTTTTCTTTCTTTCTAACTAATCTTTCTTTTTTCTTTTTTTCTTTCTAACTAATCTTTCCTTTTTCTTTTCTTTCTTTCTTTCTTTCTTTCTTTCTATATAATCTTTCTGTTTTCTTTCTTTACTTTCTTTCTAACTAATCTTTCTTTCTTTCTAATCTTTTTTTCTTTCTTTCTTTCTAACTAATCTTTCTGTTTTCTTTCTTTCTTACTTTCTTTCTTTCTAACTGCTAGAAACATGCTAGCAACTTGCTAATCAGGCTAGAAACATGCTAGCAACTTGCTAATCATGCTAGAAACATGCTAGCAACTTGCTAATCATACTAGAAACATGCTAGCAACATGCTAGTCATGCTAAAAAACATGCTAGCAACATGCTAACAACTTGCTAATCATGCTAGAAACATGCTAGCAATATGCTAACAACTTGCTAATCATGTTAGAAACATGTTAGCAACTTGCTAATCATGCTAGAAACATGCTAGCAACATGCTAACAACTTGCTAATCATGCTAGAAACATGCTAGCAACTTGCTAATCATGCTAGAAACATGCTAGCAACATGCTAACAACTTGCTAATCATGTTAGAAACATGCTAGCAACATGTTAATTATGTTAGAAACATGCTAGCAACATGCTAACAACTTGCTAATCATGCTAGCAACATGCTAATAACTGGCTAATCATGCTAGAAACATGCTATAAAACTTTTTAAACTTTTTAAACTTTTCAAACTCTTTCAAACTTTCTGGTCCGGCTTTCTCAAGCCAACTTAAAGTTTGTCTTGACAAACTTTTTTATCTAGTTATTCTTCTTCTTATTATTTTTCTGGCCGCAAATTTTTTGGACACTAACTCCTCCTAGACCGTTCAAGCTACATACTCCAAACTCGGGTCAGATCTTCATACTGTTCTGACTTAGTGTGCTATATCTTTTCAGACTGGTTTGAGTTACGGTTTTCTTAAAAATTAATATTAAAAATCATAAAAAAATCCCATAGACTTTCATTGACCAAAAGTCCATGTCTGTTTGAACTATGTTTAATGTAAACTGCTAGAAGCCATTGATACTCAATTAAGCTTTAAGCTATCTATGTTCTTTCTAACTAATAACTAATCTATCTATCTATCTATCTATCTATCTATCTATCTATCTATCTATCTATCTATCTTCAAACCTTATCTATCTATCTATCTATCTATCTATCTATCTATCTTCAAACCTTTATCTATCTATCTATCTATCTATCTATCTATCTATCTATCTATCTATCTATCTATCTGTCTATCTATCTTCAAACCTTATCTATCTATCTATCTATCTATCTATCTTCAAACCTTATCTATCTATCTATCTATCTATCTATCTATCTATCTATCTATCTATCTATCTATCTATCTTCAAACCTTTATCTATCTATCTATCTATCTATCTATCTATCTATCTATCTATCTATCTATCTATCTATCTTCAAACCTTTATCTATCTATCTATCTATCTATCTATCTATCTATCTATCTATCTTCAAACCTTATCTATCTATCTATCTATCTATCTATCTATCTATCTATCTATCTATCTTCAAACCTTTATCTATCTATCTATCTATCTATCTATCTATCTATCTTCAAACCTTATCTATCTATCTATCTATCTTCAAACCTTATCTATCTATCTATCTATCTATCTTCAAACCTTTATCTATCTATCTATCTATCTATCTATCTATCTATCTATCTATCTATCTATCTATCTAACTATCTTTAAACCTTATCTATCTATCTATTACAGTTTTTCTCGATTGGTTTGGCTCATTTCTTGAAACCGAGATGACATTCTCAAAACCATAAGGTCATTTGGCCAAACAGTCTTACAGTTCTGCTCAACATTATAGCTCACTAGCAAAATCAAATATCTTTCCCCAAACTCTTCTTCCATGCTTCAAAAGCAGATTCCTTTCCCATATAAAAGGTCAGTACAGTCAAAATAGCACAGATCCTTCTCAAATGCCTTGTGCATTCATTTAGTGCTTTTGTCAAAATAACCTGGATGGTTTAGCACAACACCATGGATCCCCTGCAAAAGCTCATATCTCTCCCAAAACAGTTTATCCATGTGTCAAAACTAAATATCCTTCTCATATAAATAGTCAATGCCCCCAAAATGCATTATACCTTTGGCATTGTTTAAGCACTGCAAGTCAAAATGCTTAGACGTTTTGTCACTGAGGCACAGGTCTAGTAACAGAATACCACTATGAATAAAACTAAAAGATTTTACAGTAAAATCAGCCTCCAGTAAACCACTCATACTCAAGGAAACTGTAAACATTTTTATTCATACAAAGAAATGTTAACATTAGAGAACATACTGTGAAAAGAAAACATATACAGGATTCTGTAAATGTGAACAGTTATAAACGACGCGCTGCTCTCTGTTAGGACATAAATTCTCATCCACATCGCAACGGATATTTTCTCTTGCGATGCAGCGAGGGAAGAAACGGCGTGAATGTCTCAACCATCCCCTACATTGATCCCCTGTGATGTCCTCACATGCAGCATCCATTGCATGCAGCATCCGGGGATGGGTGGTGAACCAGGTTCTGATGCGTGGGCCACGGTGGAAGTTCACATTATCCCACACAATGACATAATGTGGTAGCTGAGGTCCTTCTTCACCTCTCTCATTTTCCGGGATCAGATCAGTATAAAGGTGGTCCAAAAAATTGAGGAGCTTTTGTGTATTGTACGGCCCTAAACTGGGAATGTGTGTGGCCACACCTCTTTCTGATATAGCGGCACACATTGTTATATTTGCTCCTCGCTGGCCTGGGACATCCACAGTGGCTCGGTGGCCAATGATGTTACGGCCACGCCTTCGACCTTTGGCCAGGTTGAAGCCAGCTTCATCAACGAACACTAGGATGTGAGGGGTTTCGTTGCCTTCTAATGCCATTATTCTCTACAATAGAATAAAAATAAATCTAATCAGTCAAGTAGAGACAGATACTGCAGGGAGGATCTAAAGTACTGTAAAAAGAGGGAGTGAAAAACTGAAGACAATTTCTAGGCATAATGCTCTAGTCACACAAAGCTGGATTCTGAAGGTAAAAAGGATAAAGCAAAACAAAAAAAAGTGGTAACCATGTCTTACTGTAATAGTGTTACAATGATAGACAACCAGTAGTTGACTTACATGCACATACTGGTACCGCAGCTCTTTCACTCTGTCAGAGTTTCTCTCAAATGGTACCCTGTAAATCTGTTTCATGGTCATCTGATGTTTCTTCAATACCCGGTCTATTGTGGAGATGCTGATAGAGTTTATATTTTGGAACATTACATTGTCTAGAAGGATTGCATTACGAATCTGTCTCAGTGTGATGGCATTATTTGCAATGACCATGTTGCATATTTCTCGTTCTTGTTGTTCATTTAGAAGTTTTCTTCTGCCACCCACTTGAGGCTGTCATCCAATCCTAGACATACAAGTCAAAGGTCAACACTGTAAATTTGTTACAAAATGAGTTACCAATGTAATTGTACTGCTGTTTTATGGTACTAAAAGTGTGATGCACTGCACAGTGACTGGAATACTATTCACAGTATTTTCTCCATTTTTTTTTGTCTTTGTCATTTTTATAGTATCATATAACATCACATGAAGATATTACAGTACTCTAGGCCTACACACACACCAACACTGAATAGTTCAATAGAATAGTTCTGTACCTGTTTTCCCTGCGAAAGGTTTGGATGATGGAGGAGACTGTAGACCGAGGCACATTAGGCTGCACTCGGCGACCTGCCTCTGCCATTGTGAGGCGATGGTTTATAACGTGGTCAATAAGGGTGGCCCGGATTTCATCTGGGACATCATGGTGCCTCCGTGCTCCTCGGCCTCTTCCCCCTATTCCTCCACGCATTCTCACTCCTCCTCTTCCTCTTCCTCTTCCTCCTCTTCCTCAAGCAGGAAGTTGCTGTTGTACTTGGCGAGGTGCTTCCATGTTCACACTGCAAATGAAACTGGCCCCGGGCCAAGCTCTGTCTATATACTTTTGGCAGCAGTCATAATCATAGACAACACCTGTCAGGTAACTAAACAAACTGTTTGATTGGTCATCTGAGATGTGGGAAACTGCTCCTTCGTTAGTTCTAATTTCACCTGATTGATTGTCAAGTACTGTCATAAATTTATCAAATGTTCCAAGAAATTCTTTCATGGTATTATATCTTTGACTAATTTTGACAGTTGAACAGACAATTGTGCATATGATGACTTACACAATGAAACCATGCTGATATGTTTTGGAGAGAGTAACCATTTCACTGAAAAATCAACTAATCAGTTTAGATCAGCAAGATCTATTTATTTGGAAAATGTGCTAAATGTGGGCTCATTGTGCTAACTGTAGCTACTTGTACATAATCATTTGAAAAAAAGCACAGAGTCACTTGAGACATGTACTAAAGCATTTGCAATTTGATAAAACCAATGAAAAAATATAGCTGCAAGCAGCAATTGCGGGGCCAAGCACAAAAGAGGCAGAATGAGGAGTTAAGCACGGCAAGGAGCAGCAGACCGACTACAACAGTGAGTAACTTAAGCCATTTTAGGATAATATCAGTTGAAATGGCTGAAAAATCATAATTACAACCAATCGTAATAAAATTTAATGGCTTATCACTTTTGACCAACAGGTGGTGCTGTTTTCAAATTGATGTGACGTGTTCTGTGTGAAATGAAAAAGACACACACAAAGTTTGCCGTCATTATGTCAAAGCTTTGCAGAGATACAGCCTCAGATGTAGTTTGGCATCTTTTCAGCAAATTTGTTGATGCGCTAAACGAAAACGGTTTCGTATATCGACACGAAATTCATAACTTTTTGCCAGCATAGTCTGAAGATGATCTGAGTCAAATTTGGTGAAGATCGGACTAACAGTCTGGGAGGAGTTCGAAAAAGTAGGTTTTGTACATTAATCAAAATGGCGGACAGGAAGTTTGGCCAATTTCGGCATAATGGGTATCAATGTTCTCGACTTGACCCAAGGAATCTACTGGCATCAGTTTCATTCCAATAGGCTAATGTAAACAGAAGTTATTAGCATTTTTGTAAATTTCATTATTAATGTTTAGTGAATGGCGTATTACTTCTGACCCATAGGTGGCACTGTTACCAAATTGATGTGGCTTGGTCAGAGTGTGGTGACAATAGCACATATAAAATTTGGTGTCAATATGTCAAAGCTTTGCAGAGATACAGCCTCAGATGTAGTTTGGCATCTTTTCAGCAAATTTGTTGATGCGCTAAACGAAAACGGTTTCGTATATCGACACGAAATTCATAACTTTTTGTCAGCATGGTCTGAAGATGATCTGAGTCAAATTTGGTGAAGATCGGACTAACGGTCTAGGAGGAGTTCGAAAAAATAGGTTTTGTACATTAATCAAAATGGCGGACAGAAAGTTCAGCCAATATTGGCATTATGGGTATCAACGTTCTCGGCTTGACCCAAGGAATCTTTTGACATCAGGTTCATGACAATAGGCTAATGTACGCAAAAGTTATTAGCATTTTTCGAAATTTCGTTATAACTTTTGACCACAAGGTGGCGCTGGCCCCAAAATATTTATGTACATTCAGGGCATGGTGCCGAACATTTTTGTAATTAATGTCGAAACGATACGCTAATCCGTTCTTAAGATACAGCATTTTAAAGCTAAATTCAAAATGGCCGACACCCAAAATGGCTGACATGGGAAAATTGGATATGGTTCGACTCGGTATGACACACCGAATCTAAAGAGACCAGTTTTGTGATTTTTGGACAAATCATTCAGACGTTATAAAGAAAAATAGCCATTTTTCGTATCTCCTGACCACTAGGGGGCACTGCACCGAAACACTGCAGGTAGGCTCAGGTCATGCTTGTTATAACACACACCAAGTTTGGTGTCAATATGACAAACTATTACGGAGATATAGCCTCACATTGATTTTTGCTAGCTTTTTGTAGAATTCGTTCGCGTGTTATTCGTGAACGGCTGGACGAATCGACTTGAATTCCATAACTTTTTGCCAGCATGGTCTGAAGATGATCTGGATCAATTTTTGTGACAATCGGTGCAACGGCCTAGGACGAGTTCGAAAAAGTAGGTTTTACGAACAATTGAGAATAGCGAAAAAACTAAACCTTACGATTTTTGAATTTTGGTGTCCATTCAACTCGGCATAAGCCAAGGAATCAGAGGAAAAAAGAATTTTTGTTGTGTGCCTTACGGTTCAAATGTTATTAGCATAAATCTTTTGAAAGTTTGGACAAGTGGTGGCGCTAGAGAGTTTGAGTTAGAGACTCCAAACTTGCTATGGTTAATGTTGGGACTGTCCTCTATCAGTGTGCAAAATTATACAACTTTCCCGCAAGCGGTTCTATGGGCTGCCATAGACTTGCGGCGGAAGAGGAAGAAGAAGAAGAAGAAATATAGCTGCAAGCAGCAATTGCGGGGCCAAGCACAAAAGAGGCAGAATGAGGAGTTAAGCACGGCAAGGAGCAGCAGACCGACTACAACAGTGAGTAACTTAAGCCATTTTAGGATAATATCAGTTGAAATGGCTGAAAAATCATAATTACAACCAATCGTAATAAAATTTAATGGCTTATCACTTTTGACCAACAGGTGGTGCTGTTTTCAAATTGATGTGACGTGTTCTGTGTGAAATGACAATGACACACACAAAGTTTGCCGTCATTATGTCAAAGCTTTGCAGAGATACAGCCTCAGATGTAGTTTGGCATCTTTCCAGCAAATTTGTTGATGCGCTAAACGAAAACGGTTTTGTATATCGACACGAAATTCATAACTTTTTGCCAGCATAGTCTGAAGATGATCTGAGTCAAATTTGGTGAAGATCGGACTAACAGTCTGGGAGGAGTTCGAAAAAGTAGGTTTTGTACATTAATCAAAATGGCGGACAGGAAGTTTGGCCAATTTCGGCATAATGGGTATCAATGTTCTCGACTTGACCCAAGGAATCTATTGGCATCAGTTTCATTCCAATAGGCTAATGTAAACAGAAGTTATTAGCATTTTTGTAAATTTCATTATTAATGTTTAGTGAATGGCGTATTACTTCTGACCCATAGGTGGCACTGTTACCAAATTGATGTGGCTTGGTCAGAGTGTGGTGACAATAGCACATATAAAATTTGGTGTCAATATGTCAAAGCTTTGCAGAGATACAGACTCGGATGCAATTTGGCATCTTTCCAGTAAATTCGTTGATGCGCTAAACGAAAACGGTTTCGTGTATCGACACAAAATCCATAACTTTTTGTCAGCATGGTCTGAAGATGATCTGAGTCAAATTTGGTGAAGATCGGACTAACGGTCTAGGAGGAGTTCGAAAAAAATAGGTTTTGTACATTAATCAAAATGGCGGACAGGAAGTTTGGCCAATATTGGCATTATGGGTATCAACGTTCTCGGCTTGACCCAAGGAATCTTTTGACATCAGGTTCATGACAATAGGCTAATGTACGCAAAAGTTATTAGCATTTTTCGAAATTTCGTTATAACTTTTGACCACAAGGTGGCGCTGGCCCCAAAATTTTTATGTACATTCAGGGCATGGTGCCGAACATTTTTGTAATTAATGTCGAAACGATACGCTAATCCGTTCTTAAGATACAGCATTTTAAAGCTAAATTCAAAATGGCCGACACCCAAAATGGCTGACATGGGAAAATTGGATATGGTTCGACTCGGTATGACACACCGAATCTAAAGAGACCAGTTTTGTGATTTTTGGACAAATCATTCAGACGTTATAAAGAAAAATAGCCATTTTTCGTATCTCCTGACCACTAGGGGGCACTGCACCGAAACACTGCAGGTAGGCTCAGGTCATGCTTGTTATAACACACACCAAGTTTGGTGTCAATATGACAAACTATTACGGAGATATAGCCTCACATTGATTTTTGCTAGCTTTTCGTAGAATTCTTTCGCGTGTTATTCATGAACGGCTGGACGAATCGACTTGAATTCCATAACTTTTTGCCAGCATGGTCTGAAGATGATCTGGATCAATTTTTGTGACAATCGGTGCAACGGCCTAGGACGAGTTCGAAAAAGTAGGTTTTACGAACAATTGAGAATAGCGAAAAAACTAAACCTTACGATTTTTGAATTTTGGTGTCCATTCAACTCGGCATAAGCCAAGGAATCAGAGGAAAAAAGAATTTTTGTTGTGTGCCTTACGGTTCAAACGTTATTAGCATAAATCTTTTGAAAGTTTGGACAAGTGGTGGCGCTAGAGAGTTTGAGTTAGAGACTCCAAACTTGCTATGGTTAATGTTGGGACTGTCCTCTATCAGTGTGCAAAATTATACAACTTTCCCGCAAGCGGTTCTATGGGCTGCCATAGACTTGCGGCGGAAGAGGAAGAAGAAGAAGAAGAAGCGGAATAATAATAACGCCAACGGATACAATAGGTGCCACCGCACCTCTGGTGCTTGGCCCCTAAATATAGCTGCAAGCAGCAATTGCGGGGCCAAGCACAAAAGAGGCAGAATGAGGAGTTAAGCACGGCAAGGAGCAGCAGACCGACTACAACAGTGAGTAACTTAAGCCATTTTAGGATAATATCAGTTGAAATGGCTGAAAAATCATAATTACAACCAATCGTAATAAAATTTAATGGCTTATCACTTTTGACCAACAGGTGGTGCTGTTTTCAAATTGATGTGACGTGTTCTGTGTGAAATGACAATGACACACACAAAGTTTGCCGTCATTATGTCAAAGCTTTGCAGAGATACAGCCTCAGATGTAGTTTGGCATCTTTCCAGCAAATTTGTTGATGCGCTAAACGAAAACGGTTTTGTATATCGACACGAAATTCATAACTTTTTGCCAGCATAGTCTGAAGATGATCTGAGTCAAATTTGGTGAAGATCGGACTAACAGTCTGGGAGGAGTTCGAAAAAGTAGGTTTTGTACATTAATCAAAATGGCGGACAGGAAGTTTGGCCAATTTCGGCATAATGGGTATCAATGTTCTCGACTTGACCCAAGGAATCTATTGGCATCAGTTTCATTCCAATAGGCTAATGTAAACAGAAGTTATTAGCATTTTTGTAAATTTCATTATTAATGTTTAGTGAATGGCGTATTACTTCTGACCCATAGGTGGCACTGTTACCAAATTGATGTGGCTTGGTCAGAGTGTGGTGACAATAGCACATATAAAATTTGGTGTCAATATGTCAAAGCTTTGCAGAGATACAGACTCGGATGCAATTTGGCATCTTTCCAGTAAATTCGTTGATGCGCTAAACGAAAACGGTTTCGTGTATCGACACAAAATCCATAACTTTTTGTCAGCATGGTCTGAAGATGATCTGAGTCAAATTTGGTGAAGATCGGACTAACGGTCTAGGAGGAGTTCGAAAAAATAGGTTTTGTACATTAATCAAAATGGCGGACAGGAAGTTTGGCCAATATTGGCATTATGGGTATCAACGTTCTCGGCTTGACCCAAGGAATCTTTTGACATCAGGTTCATGACAATAGGCTAATGTACGCAAAAGTTATTAGCATTTTTCGAAATTTCGTTATAACTTTTGACCACAAGGTGGCGCTGGCCCCAAAATTTTTATGTACATTCAGGGCATGGTGCCGAACATTTTTGTAATTAATGTCGAAATGATACGCTAATCCGTTCTTAAGATACAGCATTTTAAAGCTAAATTCAAAATGGCCGACACCCAAAATGGCTGACATGGGAAAATTGGATATGGTTCGACTCGGTATGACACACCGAATCTAAAGAGACCAGTTTTGTGATTTTTGGACAAATCATTCAGACGTTATAAAGAAAAATAGCCATTTTTCGTATCTCCTGACCACTAGGGGGCACTGCATCGAAACACTGCAGGTAGGCTCAGGTCATGCTTGTTATAACACACACCAAGTTTGGTGTCAATATGACAAACTATTACGGAGATATAGCCTCACATTGATTTTTGCTAGCTTTTCGTAGAATTCTTTCGCGTGTTATTCGTGAACGGCTGGACGAATCGACTTGAATTCCATAACTTTTTGCCAGCATGGTCTGAAGATGATCTGGATCAATTTTTGTGACAATCGGTGCAACGGCCTAGGACGAGTTCGAAAAAGTAGGTTTTACGAACAATTGAGAATAGCGAAAAAACTAAACCTTACGATTTTTGAATTTTGGTGTCCATTCAACTCGGCATAAGCCAAGGAATCAGAGGAAAAAAGAATTTTTGTTGTGTGCCTTACGGTTCAAACGTTATTAGCATAAATCTTTTGAAAGTTTGGACAAGTGGTGGCGCTAGAGAGTTTGAGTTAGAGACTCCAAACTTGCTATGGTTAATGTTGGGACTGTCCTCTATCAGTGTGCAAAATTATACAACTTTCCCGCAAGCGGTTCTATGGGCTGCCATAGACTTGCGGCGGAAGAGGAAGAAGAAGAAGCGGAAATATAGCTGCAAGCAGCAATTGCGGGGCCAAGCACAAAAGAGGCAGAATGAGGAGTTAAGCACGGCAAGGAGCAGCAGACCGACTACAACAGTGAGTAACTTAAGCCATTTTAGGATAATATCAGTTGAAATGGCTGAAAAATCATAATTACAACCAATCGTAATAAAATTTAATGGCTTATCACTTTTGACCAACAGGTGGTGCTGTTTTCAAATTGATGTGACGTGTTCTGTGTGAAATGACAATGACACACACAAAGTTTGCCGTCATTATGTCAAAGCTTTGCAGAGATACAGCCTCAGATGTAGTTTGGCATCTTTCCAGCAAATTTGTTGATGCGCTAAACGAAAACGGTTTCGTATATCGACACGAAATTCATAACTTTTTGCCAGCATAGTCTGAAGATGATCTGAGTCAAATTTGGTGAAGATCGGACTAACAGTCTGGGAGGAGTTCGAAAAAGTAGGTTTTGTACATTAATCAAAATGGCGGACAGGAAGTTTGGCCAATTTCGGCATAATGGGTATCAATGTTCTCGACTTGACCCAAGGAATCTATTGGCATCAGTTTCATTCCAATAGGCTAATGTAAACAGAAGTTATTAGCATTTTTGTAAATTTCATTATTAATGTTTAGTGAATGGCGTATTACTTCTGACCCATAGGTGGCACTGTTACCAAATTGATGTGGCTTGGTCAGAGTGTGGTGACAATAGCACATATAAAATTTGGTGTCAATATGTCAAAGCTTTGCAGAGATACAGACTCGGATGCAATTTGGCATCTTTCCAGTAAATTCGTTGATGCGCTAAACGAAAACGGTTTCGTGTATCGACACAACATCCATAACTTTTTGTCAGCATGGTCTGAAGATGATCTGAGTCAAATTTGGTGAAGATCGGACTAACGGTCTAGGAGGAGTTCGAAAAAAATAGGTTTTGTACATTAATCAAAATGGCGGACAGGAAGTTTGGCCAATATTGGCATTATGGGTATCAACGTTCTCGGCTTGACCCAAGGAATCTTTTGACATCAGGTTCATGACAATAGGCTAATGTACGCAAAAGTTATTAGCATTTTTCGAAATTTCGTTATAACTTTTGACCACAAGGTGGCGCTGGCCCCAAAATTTTTATGTTCATTCAGGGCATGGTGCCGAACATTTTTGTAATTAATGTCGAAACGATACGCTAATCCGTTCTTAAGATACAGCATTTTAAAGCTAAATTCAAAATGGCCGACACCCAAAATGGCTGACATGGGAAAATTGGATATGGTTCGACTCGGTATGACACACCGAATCTAAAGAGACCAGTTTTGTGATTTTTGGACAAATCATTCAGACGTTATAAAGAAAAATAGCCATTTTTCGTATCTCCTGACCACTAGGGGGCACTGCATCGAAACACTGCAGGTAGGCTCAGGTCATGCTTGTTATAACACACACCAAGTTTGGTGTCAATATGACAAACTATTACGGAGATATAGCCTCACATTGATTTTTGCTAGCTTTTCGTAGAATTCTTTCGCGTGTTATTCGTGAACGGCTGGACGAATCGACTTGAATTCCATAACTTTTTGCCAGCATGGTCTGAAGATGATCTGGATCAATTTTTGTGACAATCGGTGCAACGGCCTAGGACGAGTTCGAAAAAGTAGGTTTTACGAACAATTGAGAATAGCGAAAAAACTAAACCTTACGATTTTTGAATTTTGGTGTCCATTCAACTCGGCATAAGCCAAGGAATCAGAGGAAAAAAGAATTTTTGTTGTGTGCCTTACGGTTCAAACGTTATTAGCATAAATCTTTTGAAAGTTTGGACAAGTGGTGGCGCTAGAGAGTTTGAGTTAGAGACTCCAAACTTGCTATGGTTAATGTTGGGACTGTCCTCTATCAGTGTGCAAAATTATACAACTTTCCCGCAAGCGGTTCTATGGGCTGCCATAGACTTGCGGCGGAAGAGGAAGAAGAAGAAGCGGAAATATAGCTGCAAGCAGCAATTGCGGGGCCAAGCACAAAAGAGGCAGAATGAGGAGTTAAGCACGGCAAGGAGCAGCAGACCGACTACAACAGTGAGTAACTTAAGCCATTTTAGGATAATATCAGTTGAAATGGCTGAAAAATCATAATTACAACCAATCGTAATAAAATTTAATGGCTTATCACTTTTGACCAACAGGTGGTGCTGTTTTCAAATTGATGTGACGTGTTCTGTGTGAAATGACAATGACACACACAAAGTTTGCCGTCATTATGTCAAAGCTTTGCAGAGATACAGCCTCAGATGTAGTTTGGCATCTTTCCAGCAAATTTGTTGATGCGCTAAACGAAAACGGTTTCGTATATCGACACGAAATTCATAACTTTTTGCCAGCATAGTCTGAAGATGATCTGAGTCAAATTTGGTGAAGATCGGACTAACAGTCTGGAAGGAGTTCGAAAAAGTAGGTTTTGTACATTAATCAAAATGGCGGACAGGAAGTTTGGCCAATTTCGGCATAATGGGTATCAATGTTCTCGACTTGACCCAAGGAATCTATTGGCATCAGTTTCATTCCAATAGGCTAATGTAAACAGAAGTTATTAGCATTTTTGTAAATTTCATTATTAATGTTTAGTGAATGGCGTATTACTTCTGACCCATAGGTGGCACTGTTACCAAATTGATGTGGCTTGGTCAGAGTGTGGTGACAATAGCACATATAAAATTTGGTGTCAATATGTCAAAGCTTTGCAGAGATACAGACTCGGATGCAATTTGGCATCTTTCCAGTAAATTCGTTGATGCGCTAAACGAAAACGGTTTCGTGTATCGACACAACATCCATAACTTTTTGTCAGCATAGTCTGAAGATGATCTGAGTCAAATTTGGTGAAGATCGGACTAACGGTCTAGGAGGAGTTCGAAAAAAATAGGTTTTGTACATTAATCAAAATGGCGGACAGGAAGTTTGGCCAATATTGGCATTATGGGTATCAACGTTCTCGGCTTGACCCAAGGAATCTTTTGACATCAGGTTCATGACAATAGGCTAATGT
This sequence comes from Cirrhinus mrigala, assembly GCA_036247105.1. Classification (NCBI taxonomy): domain Eukaryota; kingdom Metazoa; phylum Chordata; class Actinopteri; order Cypriniformes; family Cyprinidae; genus Cirrhinus; species Cirrhinus mrigala. The sequence continues at coordinate 2,724,649 of CM070026.1, forward strand.
ACGCAAAAGTTATTAGCATTTTTCGAAATTTCGTTATAACTTTTGACCACAAGGTGGCGCTGGCCCCAAAATTTTTATGTTCATTCAGGGCATGGTGCCGAACATTTTTGTAATTAATGTCGAAACGATACGCTAATCCGTTCTTAAGATACAGCATTTTAAAGCTAAATTCAAAATGGCCGACACCCAAAATGGCTGACATGGGAAAATTGGATATGGTTCGACTCGGTATGACACACCGAATCTAAAGAGACCAGTTTTGTGATTTTTGGACAAATCATTCAGACGTTATAAAGAAAAATAGCCATTTGTCGTATCTCCTGACCACTAGGGGGCACTGCACCGAAACACTGCAGGTAGGCTCAGGTCATGCTTGTTATAACACACACCAAGTTTGGTGTCAATATGACAAACTATTACGGAGATATAGCCTCACATTGATTTTTGCTAGCTTTTCGTAGAATTCTTTCGCGTGTTATTCGTGAACGGCTGGACGAATCGACTTGAATTCCATAACTTTTTGCCAGCATGGTCTGAAGATGATCTGGATCAATTTTTGTGACAATCGGTGCAACGGCCTAGGACGAGTTCGAAAAAGTAGGTTTTACGAACAATTGAGAATAGCGAAAAAACTAAACCTTACGATTTTTGAATTTTGGTGTCCATTCAACTCGGCATAAGCCAAGGAATCAGAGGAAAAAAGAATTTTTGTTGTGTGCCTTACGGTTCAAACGTTATTAGCATAAATCTTTTGAAAGTTTGGACAAGTGGTGGCGCTAGAGAGTTTGAGTTAGAGACTCCAAACTTGCTATGGTTAATGTTGGGACTGTCCTCTATCAGTGTGCAAAATTATACAACTTTCCCGCAAGCGGTTCTATGGGCTGCCATAGACTTGCGGCGGAAGAGGAAGAAGAAGAAGCGGAAATATAGCTGCAAGCAGCAATTGCGGGGCCAAGCACAAAAGAGGCAGAATGAGGAGTTAAGCACGGCAAGGAGCAGCAGACCGACTACAACAGTGAGTAACTTAAGCCATTTTAGGATAATATCAGTTGAAATGGCTGAAAAATCATAATTACAACCAATCGTAATAAAATTTAATGGCTTATCACTTTTGACCAACAGGTGGTGCTGTTTTCAAATTGATGTGACGTGTTCTGTGTGAAATGACAATGACACACACAAAGTTTGCCGTCATTATGTCAAAGCTTTGCAGAGATACAGCCTCAGATGTAGTTTGGCATCTTTCCAGCAAATTTGTTGATGCGCTAAACGAAAACGGTTTCGTATATCGACACGAAATTCATAACTTTTTGCCAGCATAGTCTGAAGATGATCTGAGTCAAATTTGGTGAAGATCGGACTAACAGTCTGGGAGGAGTTCGAAAAAGTAGGTTTTGTACATTAATCAAAATGGCGGACAGGAAGTTTGGCCAATTTCGGCATAATGGGTATCAATGTTCTCGACTTGACCCAAGGAATCTATTGGCATCAGTTTCATTCCAATAGGCTAATGTAAACAGAAGTTATTAGCATTTTTGTAAATTTCATTATTAATGTTTAGTGAATGGCGTATTACTTCTGACCCATAGGTGGCACTGTTACCAAATTGATGTGGCTTGGTCAGAGTGTGGTGACAATAGCACATATAAAATTTGGTGTCAATATGTCAAAGCTTTGCAGAGATACAGACTCGGATGCAATTTGGCATCTTTCCAGTAAATTCGTTGATGCGCTAAACGAAAACGGTTTCGTGTATCGACACAACATCCATAACTTTTTGTCAGCATGGTCTGAAGATGATCTGAGTCAAATTTGGTGAAGATCGGACTAACGGTCTAGGAGGAGTTCGAAAAAAATAGGTTTTGTACATTAATCAAAATGGCGGACAGGAAGTTTGGCCAATATTGGCATTATGGGTATCAACGTTCTCGGCTTGACCCAAGGAATCTTTTGACATCAGGTTCATGACAATAGGCTAATGTACGCAAAAGTTATTAGCATTTTTCGAAATTTCGTTATAACTTTTGACCACAAGGTGGCGCTGGCCCCAAAATTTTTATGTACATTCAGGGCATGGTGCCGAACATTTTTGTAATTAATGTCGAAACGATACGCTAATCCGTTCTTAAGATACAGCATTTTAAAGCTAAATTCAAAATGGCCGACACCCAAAATGGCTGACATGGGAAAATTGGATATGGTTCGACTCGGTATGACACACCGAATCTAAAGAGACCAGTTTTGTGATTTTTGGACAAATCATTCAGACGTTATAAAGAAAAATAGCCATTTTTCGTATCTCCTGACCACTAGGGGGCACTGCACCGAAACACTGCAGGTAGGCTCAGGTCATGCTTGTTATAACACACACCAAGTTTGGTGTCAATATGACAAACTATTACGGAGATATAGCCTCACATTGATTTTTGCTAGCTTTTCGTAGAATTCTTTCGCGTGTTATTCGTGAACGGCTGGACGAATCGACTTGAATTCCATAACTTTTTGCCAGCATGGTCTGAAGATGATCTGGATCAATTTTTGTGACAATCGGTGCAACGGCCTAGGACGAGTTCGAAAAAGTAGGTTTTACGAACAATTGAGAATAGCGAAAAAACTAAACCATACGATTTTTGAATTTTGGTGTCCATTCAACTCGGCATAAGCCAAGGAATCAGAGGAAAAAAGAATTTTTGTTGTGTGCCTTACGGTTCAAACGTTATTAGCATAAATCTTTTGAAAGTTTGGACAAGTGGTGGCGCTAGAGAGTTTGAGTTAGAGACTCCAAACTTGCTATGGTTAATGTTGGGACTGTCCTCTATCAGTGTGCAAAATTATACAACTTTCCCGCAAGCAGTTCTATGGACTGCCATAGACTTGCGGCGGAAGAGGAAGAAGAAGAAGAAGAAGAAGAAGAAGAAGAAGCGGAATAATAATAACGCCAACGGATACAATAGGTGCCACCGCACCTCTGGTGCTTGGCCCCTAATAACGCCAACGGATACAATAGGTGCCACCGCACCTCTGGTGCTTGGCCCCTAATAATAATAACGCCAACGGATACAATAGGTGCCACCGCACCTCTGGTGCTTGGCCCCTAATAATAACGCCAACGGATACAATAGGTGCCACCGCACCTCTGGTGCTTGGCCCCTAATGACATTCTGTTGTGAACAATTGCAAGGTGGTTTGGAGATTTGTCCATGTTATTTTGAGAATGTCATCTCGGTTTCAAGAAATGAGCCAAACCAATCGAGAAAAACTGTAATGTATGCTAAAATCATGTTAGCGACTTGCTAGTCATGCTAACATCATGCTAGCGACTTGCTAGTCATGTTAAAATCATGCTAGCGACTTGCTAATCATGCTAAAATCATGCTAGCGACTTGCTAAAATCTTGCTAGTCATGCTAAAGTCGTGCTAATGATTTGCTAGTCATCCTAAAATCATGCTAGCGACTTGCTAGTAATGTTAAAATCATGCTAGAGCCTTCCTAGTCATGTTAAAATCATGCTAATGATTTGCTAGTCATGCTAAAATCATGCTAGTGACTTGTTAGTCATGTTAAAATCATGCTAAAATCATGCTAGCGACTTGTTAGTCATGTTAAAATCATGCTAACGACTTGCTAGTCATGCTAAAATCATCCTAGCGACTTGCTAATCATGCTAAAATCATGCTAGCGACTTGCTAGTAATGCTAAAATCATGCTAGCGACTTGCTAGTCATGCTAAAATCATGCTAGTGACTTGCTAATCATGTTAAAATCATGCTAGCAACTTGCTAATCATGTTAAAATCATGCTAGCAACTTGCTAGTCATGCTAAAATCATGCTAACGACTTGCTAAAATCATGCTAGCGACTTGCTAGTCATGCTAAAATCATGCTAACGACTTGCTAAAATCTTGTTAGCGACTCGCTAGTCATGCTAAAGTCGTGCTAATGATTTGCTAGTCATCCTAAAATCATGCTAGCGACTTGCTAGTCATGCTAAAATCATGCTAGTGACTTGCTAATCATGTTAAAATCATGCTAGCAACTTGCTAGTAATGCTAAAATCATGCTAACGACTTGCTAAAATCATGCTAACGACTTGCTAGTCATGCTAAAATCATGCTAGCGACTTGCTAATCATGCTAAAATCATGCTAGGGACTTGTTAGTAATGCTAAAATCATGCTAGTGACTTGCTATTCATGCTAAAATCATGCTAGTGACTTGCTAAAATCATGCTAGCGACTTGCTAGTCATGCTAAAATCATGCTAGCGACTTGCTAGACATGTTAAAATCATGCTAAAATCATGCTAGTGACTTGCTAAAATCATGCTAGCGACTTGCTAATCATGCTAAAATAATGCTAAAATCATGCTAGCGACTTGCTAGTAATGCTAAAATCATGCTAGCGACTTGCTAATCATGTTAAAATCATGCTAACGACTTGCTAAAATCATGCTAGCGACTTGCTAGTCATGCTAAATTCATGCTAACGACATGCTAATCATGTTAGAAACATGCTAGCGACATGCTAGTCATGCTAGAAACATGCTAGCGACATGCTGATCATGTTAGAAACATGCTAGCGACATGCTAGTCATGCTAGAAACATGCCAACGACATGCTGATCATGTTAGAAACATGCTAGCAACTTTGCTAATCATGTTAGAAACATGCTAGCAACATGCTAATCATGCTAGAAACATGCTAACGACATGCTAATCATGTTAGAAACATGCTAGCAACTTTGCTAATCATGCTAGAAACATGCTAGCGACATGCTAGCGACATGCTAATCATGTTAGAAACATGCTAGCGACATGCTAATCATGCTAGAAACATGCTAACGACATGCTAATCATGTTAGAAACATGCTAGCAACTTTGCTAATCATGCTAGAAACATGCTAGCGACATGCTAATCATGTTAGAAATATGCTAGCAACATGCTAGTCATGTTAGAAACATGCTAGCAACTTTGCTAATCATGCTAGAAACATGCTAGCGACATGCTAATCATGTTAGAAACATGCTAGCAACTTTGCTAATCATGCTAGAAACATGCTAGCGACATGCTAATCATGTTAGAAATATGCTAGCAACATGCTAGTCATGTTAGAAACATGCTAGCAACTTTGCTAATCATGCTAGAAACATGCTAGCGACATGCTAATCATGTTAGAAACATGCTAGCAACTTTGCTAATCATGCTAGAAACATGTTAGCGACATGCTAATCATGTTAGAAACATGTTAACAACTTTGTTAATCATGCTAGAAACATGCTAGCGACATGCTAATCATGCTAGAAACAGACTAGCAACATGCTAGTAACTTGGTAATAATGTTAGAATCATCTATCTATCTTTCTGTTGATTGATAATCTGACCAATACTATCTATCTGTCTATCTGTCTATCTGTCTATCTATCTATCTATCTATCTATCTATCTGAGGGACTACATTCAAACTTTAAAACTTTAAAAATATTTCAGACTGAAAACCATCCAAACGTAAAACTTCTTAAAGTATTTAAACTTTTCAAACTTCTTAACTTTTCAAACTTTTCAAACTTTTTAAACTTTTCAAACTTTTTAAAACTTTCTGGTCCGGCTTTCTCAAGCCAGCTTAAAGTTTGTCTTGACAAACTTTTCTATCTAGTTTATATTAGATTTTTTCACTTCAAACAATTTAGATTATTTAAAAGTTTACAGTAGGTTCTTTACGTTTGTTATTTCTACAAAGGTAATAACAAATAAGTATGTTTTAAATCCTGGTATGCAATATGTGCTAAAACTATAGAATTTATGAATTGTGGTAATACTTTGGTTAAGTTTTAAGGGTTCACAAGTCCTATGGATCTATATGATTTTACTTTTTTCTACAAAGATTCAATTTCAAGTAAATTCTCTAGTAAATTTAGGGACAAAACATGATAAAACAAAATAATCATGTTGATAAATATGTTTTAAGAAACAGGGTATGCCATATCCTGTATACACACACATTGGTTTTTATGTTTTCTGGGGACGCTCCATAGGTGTAATGATTTTTACAGTACAAACTGTATATCTTGCCATCACATAAATCTTTCTGTATATTTTACATTTTAAATAATAATAAAAAAAAATGTTCCATATGTTTGTAAGTATTTTAATTATAATCCTCATAAACTGCATTTATGTAATTATGGCTGTGTAAAACCCATATAATCGTACACATTTTGTATTGATAAATCATATAAACGAGTACAGACAGACAGACAGACAGACACACACACCATTCAAGCAGTTGTATAAAAGGAACTTATCTCTACTTCAAAAAGAATGGTAATAAATTATGTGACTATATGTAACACTCAATATAAAAAATAAACATGGCACTTAAACACAGAGAAACAATTACTATAGTTGTAGGTAATGGTAAATATGAAAAAAAAACCTCCTTATATCTTCCAGAGTGCTAAGTCAAGTCAAGTCACCTTTATTTATATACTGCCTTTAACAATACAGAATTGTGACAAAGCGGCTGTACAGTATTAAATAGGAAATAGTACGTCAATAATGCAAAAGGGCAACAATAAACACTCAAATTTTCAGGTAAAGGCAGTTAATTAAATACAATAAAATAAAACACAATATCGTGTGAAGAAAAAGTAGAGGAAGATCTTTACACAATGATGTCCAAACATGGATGAGTGATTTCCATAAATAAATAAATAAATAAATAAATAATACAAAGTAATAGTTTAAGTGGCATCATAAACAAAAACGTGCAGTCCTATGCCTTGTCCATTGTGAAAGTGCAGACCAGTCTGCTTCAGACCCTCACAGAGAGACAGGAGGGGTGAGGGAGGAGATACAGTGTACACACACACACACTCACAATGACATTATTCAGAAAGGTTAACAGCCCAGGTCAGCACTGCTGGCCATGGGTGAAAACGCTAAAAGCTGGTTTTCAAACTTTTTCCCCAAATCATAAATTGTACGTTTTATACTTTTTAATCTAGCTTGAAATTTTGAATAAAAAATGACCAAATGTTAAGTCTTATAAGATTTGCTTTTATTATTTCTACAAAGGTTTACGCTACTTTTATCAGTCTAATAAATATGTGGTTAGTACGTGATGAAACGAGAATCATGCTACCAAATAAGTTTGACACAATGTCTTTAAGAATTTTTGATTTTTTTAAAAATAAAGCTAAACCAGATAACAGATTATTTTTTCCTTTTGACAAACCTACATTTCAAATGATTTTACCAGAGGTGTTTATCATCTGAGTGGAATTGCTCATATTTTCTGAGTTTCAGGCGGGGTACAAACATGCGATGCAGGGGTCCAGATGAAGCTTCTTAACTGAACAAAGTAAACATATTTTTTTTAGATTCATTAAACATATTTTATTTATTTATTTTTATTTTTTTCACGAGTACCATGGTTTCATGCAATCTTTTTTTAAAGGCTTTTCTAATGCCTTAGGATTCATAGATTCATAGATTCATTTTCTTGAATTATTATTTTTGACTCAAACAAATAGGCATTGAATAAACCTCAAGGTCCATACTTTATCCCCTACAGAACCCAAAGATAATATCCAAACAAGATCTATGGGGGCACAGTTGTAAATTCAAGAGGTTTAGTTACTCGTAAAGTGTTTACTGTACATCATATAAGAAAATGATATTGCATACAGTATACAGAAAAACACCTTTTGATCTATTGTCATTGACATTTTACTGTCAGTAAAGTCATAATGTCGGGATTATGGATGACACTGTTCATATTTGTTTGTTGAACTGAATGTGTCTTTAGGCGAGCTCTCCTCTAAGTCTTGCTGTTTTACACTATTACAACTGAAACACATCTCACCATTGCGCTCAAAGCTGCACAAAGCTAAAAAGCTAAACAAAGCTCCACACTCTTGAAAAGGACACAGACACAAAATATAATCAAATTTTGTGAGAGCAAAACCCCTATGTAACTCAATCACTAAGAAAATTACCGTATTATTACGGAAAATTCCGCTCGTGATCATTCGGGTATATTTTTATAAACATTGTTTTAAATTACTTTTTCCTTACGCCACTAGATTCAGACGTCTTGTTCAGATAGCTGACGACAATGTTCACATTTTATTTGTTGAACCAACGACTCGCTTATTTGAACGTTCCGCTTGACAATGAAGCGTAGGCCTATGTGTACTCCCCATCGGTCATAAGCATGAGCATCGACCGAGTGCTACATGTTTTTTTTTTAATTTGTACACTTTTGGCAGATTTGCTAGAGGGACTATAATGCCACCTTGTTGTAATGTGATCACAATTAAGAGCCATAACATTACACTACAGGCCCTTGAAAAGGTTATAGACATAGTCTTTTATACAGGAAATTTGTTTGTACAATTTACAACAGAAACATGTTAAAGTATAAAAAAGGAGACACTCTTCTGAACTATTTTTAGTTTTTAATGTTGATTTTGCTGCTAGCTGATGACGATGTATACCTTTTTCATTGTTTTTGTACAGTTTTTAGATGAAGACTGCTCTCAGAGTTTGGCCAAGCGTGCAGTGAGTGTTCACAGGAAAACATGTGCAAATACAGCATAAGTATTCAACATGAAAAGTGAGTCTTACTGTTTTTCTGTTACACGTACATCTATTACATTTAAAACACTTAAAGTTACACATTACTAATTGTTGATGTTGCGGAAACACTATTTTCTTTGTACGTGTCTTTAAACACGACTTCAATTAACAAACCATTGTTCATTGTTGATAAGCAGTTAATTTAAGCGAGAGGTGGGATGATTCAGACCGTTTTATTCAGTTGTGGTGTTTTAGGTTTTATCCAGGAAGCAGGTCTTCCTGGATCAAGGTAAACAGTCTTTAACACATCTTAATTCTCTTAATTTTTCACAATTGTAAAAGTTTAGCTTAAAAATTTAGCCAGTTACAGAAGTGTCAGGCATGAAGCTTATATGTATTTTTAAATAATTACAATAGTACGCTACTGTTCTAGGTCTCGTCACACCGTTGTGAGATATAAAAGTTTTTCATGACGTTACACTGTGAAACCGGAATAATTTTATGCTCCCATGACGTTACTCATATTCTTTCTGTTTGAATTTGTTTAGTGCAGTTTCACCATTCTTATTTTATTTTCCCATTTAATTGTAATTGTTAGGCCTTATGCTTTGTTTCCAAGTACTTGCTGTCATGTTAGCGGGCTCCTTGTTCATATGCCTCAATATGTCGATAGATAAATTTGCTTGATTTAATAAAATATTACTTTAAACCTCGTCTTCACCTCGAGACATTTACATTATGTTATTATTATATTTAATATATATATATTTTTTTCTAGTTTATATCACATATAAGATACAGGATCATTTCTTAATTAAACTTTCCCTTCTACATTCTATTCCATCTACTCATTTTCCATTTATTCAATTGATTAAAAATTTCAATTTGTCAAATTGCTCATTTGTAAGTCACTTTGTAAAAAGGTAAAATCCAAAAATTAAACTGAGAAAGATGAGTTAAGTGATTCAGCCATTTATTTCAACAATATAGTGATGAATATACATTTATAGATTGAAGTAGTGAAGAAAAAAAAAACATTACAAACAAACAACAGTACTGACATTACAGGTGATCTAGCCTGAAAAGAAAATCTCTGAAGGCCAGTATGTTTTGGCCCAGTATGAAGTCGACGAGCGCTCCAACGATTTCACATAACATGGATTCTGAATTTTTTGAAAACAGTGACACACGTAAGTCTGTTACAAATGTACACAGACAGAGAACTTCATTAATTTCCATCTGATCACTACGTTCAGTCATCGCATCCAGAATTTCTCTGGTGATCACATTGATTGGCTCTTTGCTGTAAATAAACACATTTGTTAAATCAGGCCATGGATTATTTTTCAGGCTTCTTACAACATCCATTTCATTCTTGAGGTTTGTTACACGTTTGGTATCCCCCGTGCAATCATGATTCGGATCGCACGCATGCTCAATGACCGTATGCATCAGTTTGATCATTTGTCCTCGGTAATGCGCTTTAAACGTAGAGCCTATGAAGTCTGTTACATGACACGTTTTTCCCGCTGTGCAGCCGAACTTCTGCTGATCATCCGCAGCAGAGCCAGAACTCCAGTCGCGCTCCATCAGCTTTTGCACAACATCGGACGTCCTTTTCAGAATTCGATCATCTCCGAGAGATAAGTTTTGTCCCCTTATCGATATAGAATGTTGTCACCGTTTCCTAGAATCAGGATTGATGGTTTCAATCCACGACGGACGAGGTCTTGTTCATGAACGCTTTGAATTCCAGGTTTATGGGTACGATCCCCCAAAGCGTTATTAATTGAAAAATTGCAGAGTGGATAAGACAAATTGGATTGCTGAAGCTGATTCTGTCAATCCATGTAGATAATGTTTTGATCAACAAGATGTTGCACTAATTCCGTCGCTAGTGCTGTCACACCCGGTATTGTTCACAGATCTAGGAAAGTACACTGTAGGAAAGTAACTGCAGAGTTTATCCAGAACAGCCGCTCTTCGCACACAGGGGTTGTGATGTAACGTAGCCGTAGCTACGAGGAAGTAGTGTTTCGGCTGATGGTTGGTTGTTGAGGTGAGGGTGTTGCACACAAAAGTGGAGGCGGGAGTAGGTGGGCCTGCAGGGGCGTACTTTGACCGTTGAAGCACCCCATATGTCGTTTTCGCCAGAGATATTTTGAATAAAGATTACGAGGTAACTCATTCATTTAAAAGATTTTGCAATTTGACAAATTGAAATTTTTAATCAATTGAATAAATGGAAAATGAGTAGACGGAATAGAATGTAGATGGAAAAGTATTATTAAGAAATGATCCTGTATCTTATATGTGATATAAACTAGAAAAAAAAAAATATATATTAAATATAATAATAACATAATGTAAATGTCTCGAGGTGAAGACGAGGTTTAAAGTAATATTTTATTAAATCAAGCAAATTTATCTATCGACATATTGAGGCATATGAACAAGGAGCCCGCTAACATGACAGCAAGTACTTGGAAACAAAGCATAAGGCCTAACAATTACAATTAAATGGGAAAATAAAATAAGAATGGTGAAACTGCACTAAACAAATTCAAACAGAAAGAATATGAGCAACGTCATGGGAGCATAAAATTGTTCCGGTTTCACAGTGTAACGTCATGAAAAACTTTTATATCTCACAACGGTGTGACGAGACCTAGAACAGTAGCGTACTATTGTAATTATTTGAAAATACATATAAGCTTCATGCCTGACACTTCTGTAACTGGTTAAATTTTTAAGCTAAACTTTTACAATTGTGAAAAATTAAGAGAATTAAGATGTGTTAAAGACTGCTTACCTTGATCCAGGAAGACCTGCTTCCTGGATCAAACCTAAAACACCACGACTGAATAAAACGGTCTGAATCATCCCACCTCTCGCTTAAATTAACTGCTTATCAACAATGAACAATGGTTTGTTAATTGAAGTCGTGTTTAAAGACACGTACAAAGAAAATAGTGTTTCCGCAACATCAACAATTAGTAATGTGTAACTTTAAGTGTTTTAAATGTAATAGATGTACGTGTAACAGAAAAACAGTAAGACTCACTTTTCATGTTGAATACTTATGCTGTATTTGCACATGTTTTCCTGTGAACACTCACTGCACGCTTGGCCAAACTCTGAGAGCAGTCTTCATCTAAAAACTGTACAAAAACAATGAAAAAGGTATACATCGTCATCAGCTAGCAGCAAAATCAACATTAAAAACTAAAAATAGTTCAGAAGAGTGTCTCCTTTTTTATACTTTAACATGTTTCTGTTGTAAATTGTACAAACAAATTTCCTGTATAAAAGACTATGTCTATAACCTTTTCAAGGGCCTGTAGTGTAATGTTATGGCTCTTAATTGTGATCACATTACAACAAGGTGGCATTATAGTCCCTCTAGCAAATCTGCCAAAAGTGTACAAATTAAAAAAAAAACATGAAGCACTCGGTCGATGCTCATGCTTATGACCGATGGGGAGTACACATAGGCCTACGCTTCATTGTCAAGCGGAACGTTCAAATAAGCGAGTCGTTGGTTCAACAAATAAAATGTGAACATTGTCGTCAGCTATCTGAACAAGACGTCTGAATCTAGTGGCGTAAGGAAAAAGTAATTTAAAACAATGTTTATAAAAATATACCCGAATGATCACGAGCGGAATTTTCCGTAATAATACGGTAATTTTCTTAGTGATTGAGTTACATAGGGGTTTTGCTCTCACAAAATTTGATTATATTTTGTGTCTGTGTCCTTTTCAAGAGTGTGGAGCTTTGTTTAGCTTTTTAGCTTTGTGCAGCTTTGAGCGCAATGGTGAGATGTGTTTCAGTTGTAATAGTGTAAAACAGCAAGACTTAGAGGAGAGCTCGCCTAAAGACACATTCAGTTCAACAAACAAATGTGAACAGTGTCATCCATAATCCCGACATTATGACTTTACTGACAGTAAAATGTCAATGACAATAGATCAAAAGGTGTTTTTCTGTATACTGTATGCAATATCATTTTCTTATATGTACAGTAAACACTTTATGAGTAACTAAACCTCTTGAATTTACAACTGTGCCCCCATAGATCTTGTTTGGATATTATCTTTGGGTTCTGTAGGGGATAAAGTATGGACCTTGAGGTTTATTCAATGCCTATTTGTTTGAGTCAAAAATAATAATTCAAGAAAATGAATCTATGAATCCCAAGGCATTAGAAAAGCCTTTAAAAAAAAAGATTGCATGAAACCATGGTACTTGTGAAAAAAATAAAAATAAATAAATAAAATATGTTTAATGAATCTAAAAAAAAAAAAAAAAAAAAAATATATGTTTACTTTGTTCAGTTAAGAAGCTTCATCTGGACCCCTGCATCACATGTTTGTACCCCACCTGAAACTCAGAAAATATGAGCAATTCCACTCAGATGATAAACACCTCTGGTAAAATCATTTGAAATGTAGGTTTGTCAAAAGGAAAAAATAATCTGTTATCTGGTTTAGCTTTATTTTTAAAAAAAAAAAAATCAAAAATTCTTAAAGACATTGTGTCAAACTTATTTGGTAGTGTCATGCTGGGGTGAAGGATGAGACCAGAGAGGGAAGTAAAATGGAATGGAAGGATGTTTATTAACAGAGAGATGCAAAGTAAACATAAAACAGTAGCAGAAGTGCAGATTGATGTGACTTTCCTGTAAGTAGAGTTCATAAGCTTCAAATAAGGTTGTTGATGGCAGATGGAGCACACACCGGAGGTTCTGAGCAGGAAGCGGTCTGGAGCTAGCATTCGGGGTAGTGAACTGTAGACCAGACAAACGCTGAATGACTGAGCAGTCTATTTAAAGGGTGTGGTAACGAGTGTCAGGTGAAACCAATCAGAACTCCGGTGAGGCAGAACGAATGGGTGGCGCTGTAGGTGACGTAACTGATAGAGGTGGCTGTGGTGAATGCCTGACATTACCCCCTCCTCCAGGGGCGGCTCCCGACGCCCTAACACGACGCCGAGGGCGGCCGCGACTGCGAGGGGCCGGCCGATTAGGGTGGCTGCGGTGGAACTCCAACAAGAGTAATGGATCCAGGACATCATCTCTAAGCACCCATGATCTTTCCTCCGGGCCGTACCCCTCCCAGTCAATCAGATATTCCAGGCGGCCTCCTCGACGCCGTGAGTCCAGGACCTCTCGGACGGTGTACACTGAGGGTTGGTCCAGGATCTCCAGAGGAGGGGGTCCAGCCTCAGCTCCCGGGACGTCTGTGACAGAGGGAGAGAAGGGTTTAAGGAGGGAAACGTGAAATGTGGGATGAATTCTGTACCTGGGTGGGAGCTGAAGCTGGTATGTCACGTTGTTAATCTGCCTCAGGATGCGAAAAGGACCAATGTAGCGGGGACTCAGCTTACGGCAGGGCAGGCGGAGTCGCAGATCCCGAGTAGAGAGCCAGACAAGATCCCCAGGCTGGTAAGGGGGGGCGGTGCGTCTTCTGGAATCGGCGAAGGACTTGTGCCGTCTTACTGCCCACTGAAGATGGTGATGGGCTGAGTCCCACACTCTCTCGAAACCAGTGGTCGACAGCTGGAACGTTGGAGGGTTCCTCCATCCAGGGGAACAGCGGAGGCTGGTAACCGAGTACGCACTGGAAAGGTGTTAGCCCGGTGGTGTCTTGGAGAGAGTTCTGTGCGTACTCGGCCAACGGGAGGAACCTGCTCCAGCTGTGCTGGTCGTCCTGGCAGTATGCATGGAGGTAACGTCCAAGCTCCTGGATCTTTCTCTCAGTCTGGCCGTTCGTCTGTGGATGATAACCAGAAGAAAGATTAACTGTGATACCCAATATCTTGAAGAATGCTCTCCATACGTGGGAAGTGAATTGAGGGCCCCGGTCCGAGACTATCTCCTCCGGGAGACCATAGTGCCGAAAGACTTGATGGAACAGTTGTTCGGCCGTCTCCATGGCAGTGGGTAACCCTCTCAAGGGTACCAGTTTACATGCTTTCGAGAAGCGATCTACGATGACGAGTACACAGGTGTGTCCCTCAGACTCGGGCAGGTCTGTGATGAAGTCGATGCCGAGGTGGGACCAGGGCCTCTCCGGAATGGGTAAGGGAACCAGTTTGCCTGTGGGAAGTTGACGGGGAGAGTTAGACTTGGCACAGACTGAGCAGCTTTGGACGTACCTGATGGTATCCTGGTGCATACTGGGCCACCAGTAACGAGATTGTAAGAGCGAGAGGGTCCTACTGCTGCCTGGGTGTCCGGAACCCGGAGTCCCGTGTGCTGTGCCCAGAAGGACTTGACGCTGAGAGCGGGGGACGTAGATTTTGCCTTCTGGGCAGTCCGGCGGAGCTGGCTCCTGGAGAGTGGCTTGTTGGATGGCTTGATCTAGTTCCCAAACAATGGGACTGACGATGAGCTCAGAGGGGAGTATAGGTTCTGGGTCAACGGAGTCATCCGGGGAGAATTGGCGTGAGAGGGCATCGGCAGGGATGTTCTTGGAGCCAGGTCGGTAAGTGATGGAGAAGTTGAAACGAGTGAGGAAAAGAGCCCATCGGGCCTGCCGGGGGTTCAGGCGGCGAGCTTCACGGATGTATTGCAAGTTATGGTCAGTGATGGTGAAAGGGTAAGCCGCTCCCTCAAGCCAATGGCGGCACTCCTCCAGGGCCAATTTGATAGCTAATAGCTCTCTGTTCCCGATGTCATAGTTTTGCTCCGCCGGAGTCAGCTTACGAGAGAAGGCACAGGGATGGAGGACAGGAGGCTCACCGACCGCTTGTGATAACACCGCTCCGACGCCGATGGTAGAGGCGTCAACTTCTACCGTGAAAGGCCGTTCAGGGTCAGGATGTTGGAGGACGGGAGCGGTGCTAAAGGTGGTCTTCAGCTGTTCAAAGGCTTCGTGGGCAGCGGGGTTCCAGAGCAGGTGTTTCGGCTTACCCCGCAGGAGGGAGGTCAATGGGGCTGTGATGGTACTGTAGTCCATGATGAATCGGCGGTAGAAGTTTGTGAATCCTAGGAAGCGCTGGAGTTCCTTAACACTGGTTGGCATGGGCCACTTGAGGATAGCATCGACCTTGCCCTGGTCCATCTGCACGCCCTCGGCGCTGATGTTATAACCCAGGAATTGTACGGTAGGTTGGTGGAACTCACAATTCTCTAACTTGAGGAACAGACTGTGTTGTCGTAGCTTCTGGAGGACCTGCAGGACGTGTTGGCGATGTTCGGCCTGGTTCCGGGAGTAAATCAGGATATCGTCGATGTAGACCACTACGAACTGATGTAAAAACTCCCGGAACACCTCATTCATAAACGTCTGGAAGACCGAGGGACTGATGGATAAACCGTACGGCATCACCTGGTATTCGTAGTGGCCTGTGGGTGTTACGAAGGCTGTTTTCCACTCGTCTCCCTTCCGAATACGAATGAGGTTGTACGCACTCCGCAGGTCCAGCTTCGTGAAGATCCTGGCTCCACGAAGCTCTTCGAGGGCGGCCGGGACCAGGGGCAGCGGGTACGATTGTTGAACTATTTGGGAATTGAGTTGACCATAGTCGATGCAGGGTCTTAGACCTCCATCCTTCTTACCCACGAAGAAGAAGCTGGAAGCGGCCGGCGAGGTTGATGGACGAATGAATTCCTGTTTAAGAGCCTCCTCAATGTAAGCCTCCATCACCTGGCGCTCCGGGATGGACAGTGGATAGACCTTGCCTTTTGGGAGCTTGGCATCAGGCAGCAGATCGATCGCGCAGTCCCATGGCCGATGAGGTGGAAGGCTGCTTGTTTACCGAACACATCCTGGAACGCAACATACTCCGCCGGGATCTCTGGAGGATCCTCGACCTCAGGGCTCTCCACGAGTGTAGATAAAGGTAACCGGGACCGGAAGTGGTTGAGGAAGATTGGAGAGGCAGTTGTCTTGACAGCTTTCACTCCAGCTTATGACGTCGCAAGGATCCCAGCGGAGGATGGGTCGATGTTGTTGAAGCCAGGGGCGTCCCAGGATGATACTCACGGTGGAATCCTCCAGTACCAAGAACCAAATCCGTTCAGTGTGAAACAGTCCTACTTGCAAGGTGATGTGAGGTGATGAGTGACGGATCCGCCCACGCCCTAGTGGTTTTCCTTGAATTGTGCGTACGGAATATTCATGGCAGTGTCGTTGACGGGAAAGATGTAGTTGATTTAAGCACTCTTGTGAAATGAAGTTGCCGGAGGACCCTGAATCAACAAGAGCATACACAGACAGCGTACAATCAACAGTACGTAGAGTAACCGGTATGAGCGTTAATTGCGAGGTTTCAATGTCTGAAGTAATAGTACTCACCACTGGGCGTGGGGGTCTGATGGGGCACTTACGGATGAGATGACCATTTTGTCCACAGTACAAACAGAGTCCCAGGGTGATCCGTCGATTTCTTTCCGTGCGGGATAGTCGTTTGGAATCCATTTGCATGGGTTCTGGTACTGGAGTACAAGCAGCCACTGAAGCGGACTGAGGAGCGGTTACCGGTGGCTGGCAGGCGGCTAGTCGCTGGGAAACTCGTGTAGTACGTTGGAGGAAAGTTTCCAGGCCTATTGAGTCGTCATACAACGCCATAGCGGCGCGGATTTCCGGGTTGAGTCCTTGACGGTAAGCTCCGAGAAGTGCAGTCTCGTTCCAGCCACTAGCCGCCGCCAGAGTGCGGAAGCGGAGAGTGTAGTCGTTCACCGAAGAAGTGCCCTGTTGTAGCCGGAAGAGTTGATCGGAAGTGGAGAGCGTGTTCGTGACCGTGCTGAAAACTTCAGAAAAGTGAGCGGTAAACTGTTCATAAGAATTAATGATCGGATTGTTTGCGTTCCAAATAGCCTTTGCCCATTGGAGGGCCCTACCGGTTAGCATGGGACTTCCTGAGGCAGCAGGCGGGGTAGGTGTTGGTCTCATTGCCGCCTTGATGGCATTCACCAGTTCCAAAAGCAGATCGGTGACTTGTGGTGGTTCGGTGCTCATTGCAGATCGGTTTGTAGATGTGCTGTAGTAGGTCTGGTCTTCTGTCACGCTGGGGTGAAGGATGAGACCAGAGAGGGAAGTAAAACGGAATGGAAGGATGTTTATTAACAGAGAGATGCAAAGTAAACATAAAACAGTAGCAGAAGTGCAGATTGATGTGACTTTCCTGTAAGTAGAGTTCATAAGCTTCAAATAAGGTTGTTGATGGCAGATGGAGCACACACCGGAGGTTCTGAGCAGGAAACGGTCTGGAGCTAGCATTCGGGGTAGTGAACTGTAGACCAGACAAACGCTGAATGACTGAGCAGTCTATTTAAAGGGTGTGGTAACGAGTGTCAGGTGAAACCAATCAGAACTCCGGTGAGGCAGAACGAATGGGTGGCGCTGTAGGTGACGTAACTGATAGAGGTGGCTGTGGTGAATGCCTGACAGGTAGCATGATTCTCGTTTCATCACGTACTGACCACATATTTATTAGACTGATAAAAGTAGCGTAAACCTTTGTAGAAATAATAAAAGCAAATCTTATAAGACTTAACATTTGGTCATTTTTTATTCAAAATTTCAAGCTAGATTAAAAAGTATAAAACGTACAATTTATGATTTGGGGAAAAAGTTTGAAAACCAGCTTTTAGCGTTTTCACCCATGGCCAGCAGTGCTGACCTGGGCTGTTAACCTTTCTGAATAATGTCATTGTGAGTGTGTGTGTGTGTACACTGTATCTCCTCCCTCACCCCTCCTGTCTCTCTGTGAGGGTCTGAAGCAGACTGGTCTGCACTTTCACAATGGACAAGGCATAGGACTGCACATTTTTGTTTATGATGCCACTTAAACTATTACTTTGTATTATTTATTTATTTATTTATTTATTTATTTATTTATGGAAATCACTCATCCATGTTTGGACATCATTGTGTAAAGATCTTCCTCTACTTTTTCTTCACACGATATTGTGTTTTATTTTATTGTATTTGATTAACTGCCTTTACCTGAAAATTTGAGTGTTTATTGTTGCCCTTTTGCATTATTGATGTACTATTTCCTATTTAATACTGTACAGCCGCTTTGTCACAATTCTGTATTGTTAAAGGCAGTATATAAATAAAGGTGACTTGACTTGACTTAGCACTCTGGAAGATATAAGGAGGTTTTTTTTTCATATTTACCATTACCTACAACTATAGTAATTGTTTCTCTGTGTTTAAGTGCCATGTTTATTTTTATATTGAGTGTTACATATAGTCACATAATTTATTACCATTCTTTTTGAAGTAGAGATAAGTTCCTTTTATACAACTGCTTGAATGGTGTGTGTGTCTGTCTGTCTGTCTGTCTGTACTCGTTTATATGATTTATCAATACAAAATGTGTACGATTATATGGGTTTTACACAGCCATAATTACATAAATGCAGTTTATGAGGATTATAATTAAAATACTTACAAACATATGGAACATTTTTTTATTATTATTTAAAATGTAAAATATACAGAAAGATTTATGTGATGGCAAGATATACAGTTTGTACTGTAAAAATCATTACACCTATGGAGTGTCCCCAGAAAACATAAAAACCAATGTGTGTGTATACAGGATATGGCATACCCTGTTTCTTAAAACATATTTATCAACATGATTATTTTGTTTTATCATGTTTTGTCCCTACATTTACTAGAGAATTTACTTGAAATTGAATCTTTGTAGAAAAAAGTAAAATCATATAGATCCATAGGACTTGTGAACCCTTAAAACTTAACCAAAGTATTACCACAATTCATAAATTCTATAGTTTTAGCACATATTGCATACCAGGATTTAAAACATACTTATTTGTTATTACCTTTGTAGAAATAACAAACGTAAAGAACCTACTGTAAACTTTTAAATAATCTAAATTGTTTGAAGTGAAAAAATCTAATATAAATTATACTTTAAGGCCACGTCAGGCCATTTCTACCAAAGGACATCACATGTAGTAGAAACACTATTTATTTATACTTTGAAGTAATGTTACACTTTGGAATAAATGTTGCACATTCAAAACGTTCACTTAGAAAAAGTTAACAGACAAACATCTCAGATCATCTGGTCTGTATCTCCTCCCTCACCCCTCCCGTCTCTCTGTGAGGGTCTGAAGCAGACTGATCTGCAGTTTCACAATGGACAAGACATGGGGCTGTGAGTGTTTGTTAATAATTCAGCTTAAACTAAATGTTGCTGTTGTTTTTATTTTTTTATTTTTGTAAATCACTCATCCATGTTTGGACATCATTGCGTTAAGAGCTACTTCTAAGCACCCTGAAAAATGTAAGGAGTTTTTTTTGGTTTGTTTGTTTGTTTGTTTTTTCATATTTAGTGTTACCTAAAACTATAGTAACTGTTTCTCTGTGTTTAAGTGCCATGTTTATTTTTATATTGAACGTTATATTTATAGTCATATTTTTTTATTACCATCTTTAAAAAGATATAAATCTTTAATCTGTCTGTCTGTCTATACTTGTTTATATGATTTATCAGGAGACAGATTTGTATGATTATATTGGTTTAACACTGCTATGATTACATAAATGTGGTTTATGAGGATATTTCTTGAGTTATTATAATACTTACAAACATACTAAATATTTTATTTAAAATGTAAATATACAGAAAGATTTGTGTGATGGCTAGGGTTGTAGTTTGTACTGTAAAAAATCATTACGCCTATGGAATGACCCCACAAAACATTAAAACTCAATATGTGTGTGTGTGTGTGTGTGGTTCATGTACCCCTTTTTGTGTGGTAACACAGTGCATCAAATGTTTTAAGCACAATTTGTCTCCATGATCATAACAGCTTCTCAAACGATAAATTATACTAAATGATGTTTTTGAAAATAAAAAAATAAATGCAGAAAGTTTACTGTGCTGGGTAGGATTAGATATTGATACAGTATTAAAATCACTATATCTATGGAAAGCTTCCATAAAACATGATATCATGGTTGGGGTCCGCAATATCCCTTATGGTTTGACTTGTTAGAATAAAAAAGGCTCCTTTACTTATTTTGACATTAGTGTTTATAAACTTACATGACAAACATGACTTTGGCCTACATGATTTTATATTTCATCTGATATTTCTCACTAGAGGTTTATTGATGAATCAGTATTTTGAACGATGGCCTCTGTGCTAGCCATCCTTTGTGAGGAAGCATCACAGCATGCACGCCCCAAAGGCGTCGTGGATAGGGAATCTTGCCATCATGGTTGTGTTGGAAGAACCATATGCATTGCCCACACACAGATAACCTATTGTGCATTTTAAATGGAGCTAAACATTAGGATCTGCATCCGGTGCAAAACTATTACCCATATCTGACATTTCTAATCACCCCCACCCTTGTCATGTCGAGTGACACACCGATTTGGCAGGGACCTATGCTGTGTGAAGAGCACTCACACTGCTGTTTTATATTTCAACTTAAACTAAGCAAATTTTTGTAAACCTTTCTGTCGCAGAATGGCCATCTTTGCACGAGGAAACCTTTTCTCACGGAAAAATGTAAGATGATTTATATTTGTCGTATTTTTATTTATATACATCTTTAAATAAGAATAAATGTCTTAAAATATATTTCATTTTGTATGTGTGTGTGGTCCTCCTGCTGTGTAGTAATACTTCAAATGATTGCCCTGAGCAAGATTTGTTCCCATGAACATATTAGCTTTTTTTAAATTATAAATTAAAGTAAATGTTGTTCATGGAAAATAAAAATGCTGAAAGTTTACTGTGATGGGTAGCTTTAGAGGGTGATACAGTATAAAATGTATTAATATAATGTAGAAACTTTAATTTTCTATGAAACTGCTTTAGAACGATTTGTATTGTGAAAGGGGAATACAAATAAACCTGAATTTAATTGAATTATATCTATGGAAAGCACCCATAAAACATTTGACATGTCCAGACATGTCGGGGGCCACAATTCCCCTTTTGACTTATTTTTACATTTGGTGTCTCTTAAAATTGGTCTCTTAAAATTGTTTACTCATTTTGATATTGTCCTTAAAACCAACATCTTTCTCACATCCCAGAGAGAGAAAGAGAGAGAAAGAGAGAGAGGGAGAGAGAGAGAGAGAGAGAGCCTGAAACCATGCAATGGAATGCAACCGGACATGTGGACGTCAGATGGTCCCCGGATGTGAGAGTTCAAAATGGACCATAAAAGTTCAGAAATGATCCTCAGGGGTTCATTTATCACCGGTCAGAGTTCAACAACAATCAATCTTCATATTGCTGCACCGGAGATCATTAACAGGTCACGGGTCATCGCTGGAATTTTAATTATGTTAAAACCATGTCATTTCCACATCTGGACATTATTTGAAGGTCATGGGTCACTACCCCTAGGCAATCTCAAGGTCACGAGGGGGAGGGGTAAGGTTACAAAGGTCAGAGGTCATCATCAATCAAAAAAGTTGACACAAGCTGTAGGGTATATACTACTTGAGCTGCCTGCCCATTAATCATGAAGTCTATGGAAAAGAAGGATGATATAATCGGGACTGTATACTAGGTTATAAACTAGTGAAGATCAAAATAGTCAAATTACCTCTCTGCTGCCTGCTGTCCTGAAGCAGAGTTACTCCGCTTCCTGAATGCTCTCCAAGGTCCTGGCAAAGTCTTCTTCTTAACCGTCTGGCTATATTTTGATGGTACCTTGTCCATGACATGCAGAGCCACATACAGCTTGACTATGTCGGCCTCCTATGGGGACAGCTGTGGCATAATGGTTAGGGAGTCGGGCTTGTAACCAGGTTCGAGTTCCAGGTCCGGCAGGGATTGAAGGTGGGGGGAGTGAATAATTAACACTCTCTCCACCCTCAATACCACGGCTGAGGTGAGTCCCTTGAGCAAGGCACCGATCCCCCAACTGCTCCCCGGGCACTGCAGCGATAGCGATATAGCTGCCCACTGCTCTGGGTGTGTGTTCACGGTGTGTGTGCGTTCACTGCTGTGTGTATGCACTTGGATGGGTTAAATGCAGAGCACAAATTCTGAGTATGGGTCACCATACTTGGCCTCACGTCCTTTCCTTTCCTCTTGAGTTAACAAGGCAGTGATTGTTCGGTTTAGACCAACAAGGTAGGCTGCCAGGGCATCAACTGCCTCCCAACCCAAGACACCTCTGGAATCACACTGTGAACTCTGAAAATTGAGAAAAAGCCAACCTCAGTCTGATAAATATGTACAGTGTTGTAGTAATTATTTTGCAGTGTACATGCATATATTTAAACTTTACAAACAGTTGACAATAGGTATTTTGCACTGCACCAGATACATTCTTTAAAAAAAGACAGTACAGGATAGCAACATTACCTGGCCTGAGGTGCTAGAACTTGCAGTGTCATTCTCCTCTTCCTCAGTGAACTCCTCATCAGGGAATTTGGGTCCAGTGTCACCCACCTGACTGGTCACCTGGGCCTCCACGACAGCTGCTGGAGGGTCAGAGTCATCAGTCCTAAGGTCAGCAACACTGCACACAGTCAATTTCACTATTATCTTTGGGCTCCTCTAGGGGGACTTCAGGCATGTCATTGTGGTGTGCAATCAACTGGTCGCCTCTATTGGACTGGGCCAAAAAGTACTCCACTGCAATGGGGTCCCCTGCTATAATTTTTAACACATTGTTAATGGGGAGAGGACACACAAAAACACAGATGAGAGAGAAAAACTCCAATGCTCAGCATTGCCCTGAGAGATATCTTACCGGTGGGTTTCCTGGAGGAGTGAATTCTGGCATCAAATCACAACCAAGGACCTTTTGGCTCATTTTGTTTAAATAAGACATTAAGCAGACATCAGATGTCCTGAGGGTTGAGGCCCCCACCACAGATACAGCTTCTTTTGCCTGGCTCATGCTCCACCTCGAGGCCCCGTCTAACATGTCCATTTGTGTGCGCATGGTATTGCATCTCCATCCTAAGAATGAAAATGCACTGATTCAGTCAGCAATTATTTTAAACTGAGGATATACAAATTTAATGACACAGTTATAGAACAGTAACACAATAATGAGACAAGTAGCTGGTAGTAAATTCCATGAAAACAAGCCAAATCCAGGTAGTACCCAGGGTTCTACTTCTGTAATGTTGACACAATAGAAATCTTTTCAACGTAAAAACCTACAGAACATACTGCAATTTGACATTCAGTATTTACCAAGAATGAAGGCACACTGGTGGCAGTGAAAACTCTCCAGCGAGGATGATCCTCTGCCACACCTAAGCACATTTAGGACTTTTCCACCCTTCTCAAGATTCAAGATTTTTATTTGCCATTTGCACATAAAACCAACAGTCCCATGCACATTGGAATTCTAGTGCAGAGCCCTCTGAGTCATTGTTTACAGCTATTTCACAGTTATAGTATTGCAAAGATTTGCTATTGCACCTTTTGAAAGAATATTATTGCACATTAAAAAAAAAAAAAAAAAAAAAAAAAAAAAGCAAGGTAAAGTGGTGTGATATTGTTTTAATGTTGTTCTAAGTGTTTAGTTTAGCTTCTGGAGTGTTCCCGTCTTTGAGTACAACTCTACATGTGGAGGGTCCTGGATGCAACATTTAAAGTATTTCAACATACTGTCACGTAGTTGCTGCAGGTGCTGGATGGAAGACTGGATACGACGTACGATATAACTTTTATTTTAATGACTCTTAGAGAAACAAGCAGGAACAGAGAAACATCCACACACGCTGAAAACCAAACAAACATTCTTCAACTATATGCAACGACAAAGACCGACCGGGAACTAAACACAAGGTGGAACTTAAATACACAAACTAATCAGAACAAACACAGGTGAAGACAATGAAACACTCAGGAAGAAACAAGGAGGGCGTGACTAGGGTGACGAGAGGGCTGAGTCCAGGGAGCACATGGTGAAATCACAACAAAAACACACGATGACAATAAGGATACGTGACATTACCCCCCCCTCTCACAAGGCGCGACTCGCGCCGTAACACATACACTGGGGTGGGGGGGTGGGCGCCCTGGAGGTCCGTGCTGGACAGACATCGGGTACTTAGGGGCGTACCTCCAGGGCGGATCAGGGAGTTCAGGAGGCCATGGTGGATCAGGGAGTTCAGGAGGCCATGGCCGGACAGACAGTTCAGGTGGCCATGGCGGGTCCGGGGGCTCAGGAGGCCATGGCCGGGTAAACAGTTCAGGTGGCCATGGCAGGTCTGGGGGCTCAGGAGGCCATGGCCGGGTAAACAGTTCAGGTGGCCATGGCGGGTAGCCCCCCCCCCCAAAATTTTCTTGGGGAAATTTACAGTACTGCCAGCCGTAGGGAGCGCTGGATGAGGTGCTGGCTCAGGAGGGCGCGCTGAAGGAGGAGCCGGCTCAGGAGGGCGCGCTGAAGGAGGAGCCGGCTCAGGAGGGCGCGCTGAAGGAGGAGCCGGCTCAGGACTTTGTCTTGGCTTATGAAAAGCACCAGGAACTTGATTTGACTCAGGAGATGTAGCCGTGACGTGACTTGACTCAGCCGTGACGTGACTTGACTCAGCCGTGACGTGACTTGACTCAGCCGTGACGTGACTTGACTCAGCCGTGACGTGACTTGACTCAGGAACCACAGCCGTGGCTTGACTTGGCTCAGTAGCTGCAGCTGCAACTTGACTTGATTCAGGGAACACAGCTACAACTTGACTTGACTCAGGAAGGCTGGGCGGAACCAGCGGAGGGTTAAGAAGGCTGGGCGGAACCAGCGGAGGCTCAGGAAGGCTGGACGGAACCAGCGGAGGCTCAGGAAGGCTGGACGGAACCAGCGGAGGCTCAGGAAGGCTGGACGGAACCAGCGGAGGCTCAGGAAGGCTGGACGGAACCAGCGGAGGCTCAGGAAGGCTGGACGGAACCAGCGGAGGCTCAGGAAGGCTGGACGGAACCAGCGGAGGCTCAGGAAGGCTGGACGGAACCAGCGGAGGCTCAGGAAGGCTGGACGGAACCAGCGGAGGCTCAGGAAGGCTGGACGGAACCAGCGGAGGCTCAGGAAGGCTGGACGGAACCAGCGGAGGCTCAGGAAGGCTGGACGGAACCAGCGGAGGCTCAGGAAGGCTGGGCGGAACCAGCGGAGGCTTAGGAGAATCAGGGGAGATAATAGGAGCAGTGAACTCCAGTGGGATTGCCCTGTCCATAATGTTCATTCCAGCAATCATGACTGGGGACTCAGGCTTGGCGGCCATCTTGCGAGCAGACTCTGGCGTGGCGGCCATCTTGCGTGCAGGCTCTGGCGTGGCGGCCATCTTGCGAGCAGGCTCTGGCGGGGCGGCCATCTTGCGAGCAGGCTCTGGCGTGGCGGCCATCTTGCGAGCAGGCTCTGGCGTGGCGGCCATCTTGCGAGCAGGCTCGGGCGTGGCGGCCATCTTGCGAGCAGGCTCGGGCGTGGCGGCCATCTTGCGAGCAGGCTCTGGCGTGGCGGCCATCTTGCGAGCAGGCTCTGGCGTGGCGGCCATCTTGCGAGCAGGCTCTGGCGTGGCGGCCAGCGGATTAGAGCGCGGGGATGAGGCCGGCCGCATCGGGCTGAGGACAGCGGTGGAGCTCTGGAGGATGACTGGGGATTTGGGACTGGGCTGACGGTTCGAGCCGTTGACACGGTATGTGGAGGTTCTCGGCTTAGGGCAGGCGGGCGCGTGGCGCTGTGTCTGGGAGGAGACTGGAGGATGAGACCTAATCGGACTCTGAACTTCTTCTACTTCAAAATCAGATCCGTTTAAATAGAGAATTAGATTGATTAGCTCGATCAAGGGGAAACTACAAGTGGGAAGCTCGCAGCGTATTGTCTCATCATCCAGCCCCAAAACAAACACAGCGCCAAGAGAAGTTTCGTGCCAGCCTACCTGGTGGGAGAGCTCGATGAATTCCTCCACATACCGTTCCAACTCACGACCGTCCTGCCGCAGTCTCCACAAAGCGTCCTCAGCCCAACTCATCTTCTCTTTATAAGGTTGGTCTTTCTGTCACGTAGTTGCTGCAGGTGCTGGATGGAAGACTGGATACGACGTACGATATAACATTTATTTTAATGACTCTTAGAGAAACAAGCAGGAACAGAGAAACATCCACACACGCTGAAAACCAAACAAACATTCTTCAACTATATGCAACAATATGCAACGACAAAGACCGACCGGGAACTAAACACAAGGTGGAACTTAAATACACAAACTAATCAGAACAAACACAGGTGAAGACAATGAAACACTCAGGAAGAAACAAGGAGGGCGTGACTAGGGTGACGAGAGGGCTGAGTCCAGGGAGCACATGGTGAAATCACAACAAAAACACACGATGACAATAAGGATACGTGACACATACTTTTCATTCATTATAATTTATTACAATTGCATTAAATTGACAGTAATAATAATACTAATTACCATCACCAGTAGGAAAAAAGGAATTTTTTACACCACTATTAATTCTAGAAAATATATTGCAATGCACATTTGATAAAATAGTAATTTGAAAATCCCACCTGACTGACTGCAGCAATCCCGGTCAACATAAATGACCTCAGGCCCTGGCACAGCTCCCCCAGTCCTGCACCTTCAGCTGTTGTCAGAACACTGTTCAGAACCTGGCCGAGCTCATTCCCAGTGTTGGTCATCCATGCAGCCGTGTCCCCAGTGCCACCAGCCAACTTTCTGGTGATCTGAAAAACAAACATTAGGAAACATAAAGACATGACAGGCTTAATTATACATTTAAATCTTCTTTTTGTTATGGTGCATTACTATAAATAATACAAATGCACACTTTTTCATTATTATGATGAAATTATATATATTCCAATTAATTTACATGGATGGCTGAAAATAAACCTCATGATCAAACCTTATATTGTACCTTCTTTGTAGAATCTTCAGGATTCGGCCATAGGTGGAGGTAATCACTTGTCCAGATGACTGAGGATGTCATTGGAGTGGACAGTCTCAAACCACTGGATGAGTGGAAGTGGCTTGAAGGGTACAGGTGCAAAAAAGGCAGGTGCTGTTGCAGATTGGAACAGGGCAACCTTTCTCAAATGATGCTCACAGTCAGAGAGGTACTAGGTGGTCCATCGTGCCCACTCCTCACTGTGGACTTCCTCTACTGCTGACTGGAGGTAGGAGGAACTGTTGCCACTGGTCTATGGCCTGAGGAAGGTCACACTTTTTCTGTCCAGGGCTAGCTGAGTGGTCAGTACCGCTGGAAACAGGGTCCCGTGTGCCACATCCAGTTGTGAAAGGATGTCCTGGCTCTATGGGCATACTGGCAACTTGCATGCACTGCAGCATGGATAGTCCCCACCCACCAGGGAGTAGTGGCTATCCATGTCAATCACCTCCCTGACCTTTGGGTAGATCCCTGAATGGTGCATCTTCCGGCCACACTGTGGGCATTTAAGAGGAATGCCCCACATCCTCATTGGTACCCACAAGAACATCCTCTGTCGGAAGTACCATCCAGGCTCAGGTGGAGACAGCTTGGGCTGCATTGGTGGATAAAACCAGTTCACCTTGATGTGCTGTCTCAGCTGGCCTGTGGGCTCATAGGGGCACTTGGCAATCCACACCCAATCTGCTGGCTGGAGCACTCTCTTGAACTGACTGGGAAGAAAGCTCTCCCATCAGTAACAGCCTGAGGCAGAGATGGTGTGGACTGCAGTGAGGGTGCTGGACATGAGGCTGAAGTGGGCTGTGGAGATGGAGAGCACCGTGGAGGTGGTGGTGAGGGCTGTGGAGCTGGAGAGTAGCTTGGGAATGGAATGGGCTGCTGGAATGGAGATGGCTGTGGGGATGGAGTTGGCCACAGGGATGGAGATGGCTGCGGGGACGGAGATGACCACGGGGATGGAGACACTGGTGCTGGCAGTGGAGACGGCAACTGCTTTGTAGGTGGCGCCAACCATGGAGATGGTGAGGGGCACGGAGATGGTGTGGGATTTTTTAAAGGGCTGACACATGGAGCCAATAGAGCCCCATAATGGCTGGACTCAATGTGTTGGAGGAGTCCAACAGCACCCTGGACCCTGGCCCAACAGTCATACCTCTCTTCAGCATGGTAGTCAGAGAGGTGCTTGGAGAAATTCTCTGCCTCCACAACCACACTACACAGAGAACACTTCACCCCCTGTTCTGCCTGTGATGTCCCTGCCTCCTCTGAGCTGCCGTCTGCCTCTGACTCAGGCCCTGCCTCAATCGAGGCCTTATCTGTTGACTGAAAGAAAATGAAGATTAGGAACAAAAGAAGGTCATACTATTCATGTTAAATAATTTCACCAAATTATTCTACAGAACTGTCCATTTATTCCCCCTTTGCAGGGGACAGGCATCAATCCGCTCCAGGACCTCCTTCCATTTTCTGCTTCCAGACCTTTTGCCTGTACTGAACTGGAAAGTGCCCTGGGCATACCTATGGCAGATATCAGTCCAATATGCAGAAGATTTGCCTGTTTTGGTCATATCTGAGAAATAATATGGGACAAATCAATGTAGTTAGGCATTTCTGTTGTGCATTCTCTTCAATTTAGCCACCACTCAGTCACAGGAGGACATTAGGCAGAAGGGCTCCTGTATGTATATATTATATTTTAGATTTTTAGAGACAAGATAGAAATACTAAGTGAGATAAGTCTTTTTATTTTTATTTTATTTTTTGCAGTAAAATGACTCGAGGCTCGACTCGGACTCAAGTCGCAAATTTGAGGACTTGTGGCTTGACTTGACATAATAAAGATAGACTTGTGACTCGACTTAGACTTTGAAGTCTTTATGGCTTACCTTATATTTATTTATTTAAAAAAAAATGCTGCCGATCAATAGGCTGATTACAGAAATGTATGATCACTCTGGCATGATTAGTGAAGCTTTTGGCACTGAGCCAAAGACACTAAGTGAGCGCTTCTTAGTGTTTTTATCCACATAATGTTTAGGATATTTAATCTTTTAGACATTTAAAATGCACATAATCACTATAAACCAGTTATAATAATAGGAAGAAGATGAAGAATAAACACTGATGTACACTATAGTTGAAACAGCAGTAACCTAATAATAGGCTAAAACTTTCACACATAATTAGATTTTCTTTTTTTTTTTCACGCCGAAAGCTTGTATGCAGCCTACATATGAAGTTCACTCTATTCTTACTGTTTACCAGCCACTCACTTTCATGTCTTTCAGTAGAAATAGATGAAAGCGTGCTGTATCCGACAGGTTACTACATCGCACATATAGCTCCTAAACCAAACCATTAACTGTGATCATTATTAACTTGTTTAAAACACAAAATACATTTACTTACGTATATTTGTTTATCTGAATAGCTACAGTTTTACCATGAATAATTTTGCATGCCTCATTTGTTAAACCCTGAACGGTGTGATGCCAGATATGTTCGGTTTGGCTACTTGTGGCCAAGAGACATTTAACTTGTAAACTCGAGATATTAACTCATTCCATAAAATTATTACAAAAATAAAATTTTATTTTAAATTAAGAATAACAAAGACTAAAATAGATTATAACTGATATTGTGCTCGATCGTCTCCGTGACAGCATGTCCCTGCTGAAAAAAAAACAGCTTAAACCAGCTTAAGTTGGTCAAGCGGGTTTAAGCTGGTCTCCAAGCCTGGTCATAGTTGGTTTATCAAGCTGGTTTTAGAGGGGTTTTGACCACTTTTTTTAGCTGGTCAAGCTGGTTTTAGCTGGTCTTAGCTGGTCAGGCTGGTCTTAGCTGGTTTTAGCTGGTCAGCCAGGCTGGTCTTAGCTGGTCAGGATGGTCTTAGCTGGTTTTAGCTGATCAGGCTGGTCTTAGCTGGTTTAAGCTGGTCAGGCTGGTCTTAGCTGGTTTTAGCTGGTCAGCCAGGCTGGTCTTAGCTGGTCAGGCTGGTCTTAGCTGGTTTAAGCTGGTCAGGCTGGTCTTAGCTGGTCAGGCTGGTCTTAGCTGGTTTTAGCTGGTCAGCCTGGTCTTAGCTGGTTTAAGCTGGTCAGGCTGGTCTTAGCTGGTCAGGCTGGTCTTAGCTGGTTTTAGCTGGTCAGCCAGACTGGTCTTAGCTGGCCAGGGGTGCGTTTCCCAAAAGCATCGTTACCATAGTTGGTTTTGGGAAACGCAGCCCAGGCTGGTCTTAGCTGGTTTAAGCTGGTCAGGCTGGTCTTAGCTGGTCAAAATGTTTGTTTGATCGATCGATTGATTGATTACATAGTGTCTGCCCCAATTTTCCTGTCAAGGGGTGTTGCGACAAATAAATTATTTCAAGTTTAATAATCTGCAGGACCAAAAGGAACCTGTCACACAGTCACCTGTCTCACCAGCCACAGTCACTCGTTCCCAGTCACCCGCCTTCTAATTGGACACACCTGGAATTACTTACCTGCACCACATATAAGCACATGCACTCCACTCAGTCAGTGGCTGGTCTCGAGGTCTCTACGTTGGGATTACCTGTCTCTACTTGCCTTCCTAGATGGATCGATGCAAGGATTTCTGGAAACGAACCTTAGGAGGATTACATGAGAGATGAGACTTTGAACCTTATATTGCTATACGCTTCCACCTTTTTGATCTCACCTTCCTTTTTGTCTTTATGTTGGAAGCCTGAGTTCATGCAAATAAACCTTGTGTTCGAAACTTACCTCGTCTTTGTCTCTCTCAACTGTGACAGAACCATTAAAACAATTTTTATTTGATCTTACAGCCCCTTTAAAAAAAAATCTTCTAACAAATATTTACAAAATATTTACAAAATAATTGGAATGATTACAATTCTAAAACTATATTAACAATTAATGGTGAAGATGAACAATAACAGAATTCTAAACATATTATGCATTTTCATTTTTCTTTTCTTTTTTATTATATCTTGTATTTTTTTGGGATATGTAATGCCCTACTTGATTCTCCCTTTTCTCTCTCTGTCTCTCTTCTTTCAGGCTTCTTTTGTTTCCGCCAGTCACTGAAACAGACTTAAAAAAGAAATGATTTAGATTATTAATGTGTGCATTTTTTAATAAGGAAAACTACTTAAAAAAGCAAACTATAGTGTCAAGTCTTTGTTGCACATTTAGAAACATGGCCCTGATAGTTGTTCCATTAATTGCTAAAATAAAGGTAAAATTGATATATCCAAATGGAAGTGCATATATATATATATATATATATATATATATATATATATATATATATATATATATATATATATATATATATATGTGCTACTTCCAGCTAAAACCAGCCTCGCCAGGCTGGGAGACCAGCTACTTCCAGCTTAAAACGTAGTTTTACCAGTAACTGTGATTTTATGGTATACTATTTGTAAAGCACAGTAACTACAATGCTTGCCACACCTTTAATACTTTTTTTTTTTTAAGTAATTGTAATTTAATATTTTTTCTGTCTTGCAGTTATGTCAGATCACTTACTCCAGCAGCTCTTTAAAGAAACCAACTCTTGTAAATGCCATCACTTGTTCCTATTTTTCCAAAATGTAATCCATAATTAATTTACACATAGTTTTGCGTTATCTTTATGTGGTCCATCACGACATTTTTATAATCTCATCATTTTGACCAATTCTGTCAGAAAGCTGCTAGAATTAACAGGGAACCTGAACTCGAAGCTCCCAGTGCTGATCTTAAAGAAGCTGCCAAGGAGGCTGAACAAGTCCTTCAATGATTCAACCTTTCACAGTAATGTTGAAGACATTTAGCTATAACTGATTTGCTTTAATGCACGCATCCTTATTTTATCTGTTAATAATAACTTTCCTTACAGTCGTTCCTCTTAAATATTTTGGTCACTACATAATTGTTGGCACAGAGGCTCTACGGCGCCCCCTGGAACACAGTCAAAAAACTTGATGTATATCCCACACATACTTGCACGTATACATATGAAACTCGGTACACATATAGATATCAGTAAGCCAAACAACTCTGGCACTCTATGTCATTAGCTAATCCCAACAGGACTAAGCTATTCAGGGCTGTGTAAAAAGCACATGCTTTGGATTTTGCGATACTCCTACTAGGTTGTTTTTTCGGATTGCCACCACACTCTGTCAGCATGACCTCAAGACACTGGGGATGCTAAATTGCAGAGGGATTTTTGATATCTCAAACGATTTGGTTGTGGCGAGGCAACGAAATTATGGCGAGAAATGAGAAACAGGAAATGGCTAATAACTATTGCACACATTGTCTGATTCTGATGAAACTTCATCAGTTTGCTCGTTGTATGATGCTGAACACATAGATGTGACTATCAGGAGTCAAAGTTATAGCCCCACCAACTGGCAGCAGGAAATGTGTCATTTTCAAAATGCTTTAAATTCAGCCTCTTAATTTTACTCAGTTTGCTTCAAACTTCATCAGAATAATGTCAAAACACGCTGATTAGAATCTGTAAAGAGGTCGTTGATACTTTAAATGCTGTTGTCATGGCAACGTGTCAAACTTTAACATTTGTTTCCTGTGTTTTTGGGGCACTAAATATGCTTAGAATTTCATGAAACTCAACACATCATTAATACATCAGTATTAATTATAGTTAGACACTGGCAAAAACTCTTAAAAGGGCGTGGAGGAGGCGCTCTATATCGCCACCTTTTGTCAAAAGTGGGTGGGTTAGTTTTAGCTACAGACACCAAACTCAGTATATATATTGTTCTCATCAATCCAGACAACTTTCTAATTTACACTCATTAGCTGTGACCAACAGGACGCCTGCTATTTTTATTTGAATGTGGATTTTTGGAAAAATCAGGCTGTAAATAAATTAATACTCCTGGTTCCAGAATGGCACAGTTCACACCAAACTTTGCCAACATGATGCCAAGATACTAAAGATGCTAAATTGTGAGCGGATTTGGGATGTCTTTAACGGTTTTGACATGGTGATTTATAAAAGCAAGATAACTTTCATTTTCTTATATCTTTAAAATGCAACATCCAAACTCTTTAAAACCTTTTTCATACAGACAACTAGTCATTCTGAGCAAATATGCTGAGATTCATGAAAATCCAAAGCTCTATGAAAAAAAGAAAATTAAAAAACAATTAAACATCTAATCTCACTCTGCCTCTGCCTGTGTGTGTGTGTTGAGTGTTAGGGTGAGTGTAAGGATGGGGAGAGGAGGGGGGAAGAGAGACAGAGAGGGAGAGAGAGGTTTATACATTTATATCTGGGTAATTTTGCCCTCTGGCATGCCGATTGCACTGATGGCGAGGGTCCGTCATCGCTGCTTGCAGCTATATTTCGATATTATTCTCATAATAACGACACATTATGTCATAATAACACTATTCCCATTATAGAAGATATGATTACATTATGTGAGCGAGCTAAGCGATTGTCCACGCTGCTGTCGCCGCAGTCCTGACATAAACAAGGATCTGCAGGAGGGTTAATAGAAATACGCTGTTTTAAATGTATTTACATATAGCCTAATGGTTTTTATTCAAGCGGCATGTTTATTAGGATTAATCTCTATCTATCTACAATGTAATTCTATCTATGATCAGATCAAAACTGTTCTGAATAATCCTCTCTGGGCTTAGAACATTATTTGAATTATTATTTGTCCATTATTTGAATTATCATTTGCTATTTGAGTGCCAGGCTGGTAGAAGATGATCAGTGAGTCCCCGCGCTGCACGGGGGACAGAGTGATATGCATCCTTTAAGACAGTGTAGCAGTGGTCCAGTATATTGCTGTCTCTGGTGGGACATGTGATGTGCTGTCTATATTTAGCTTTATTCATCTCAGTAGGGAGATGAAGGGAAGTTTTCCAAAGGCATTAGTGAGTACGGCTATGATGGAGAGGACTTGATATTATTCTGATATTAAAGAGTCTTAGTGGGTCGCCACAGTTGATGCAGCTCTCCCAACTAAGAGGAAATGGGATAATGCGCCAATCCTAAACCAGTACACCAAAGGATACCTTGAGAAAGAGTGTGTGGACTGGCTCAACAAATTTAGAGAATATGCAGACGAGGATCTCAGAAATGGCTGTGAGTAAATGTATATGCTTGGTGATCTGTAGCTGACAGAACTGACTGATAAACTGATTCCTGTGGTTTCAGCTCTTCCAGATGTTCATCTGTTTGCAAAGAAGGCCAGTGACGACAAATCGAAGCTGAAACTCACCTGCATGGCCACTGGCTTCTTCCCCAAAGATGTGCAGTTGACCATTATGAAAAATCACAAACATCTGCCTGATGATGAGATTGAATCCACAGGAGTTCGACCAAACCATGATGGATCCTACCAGATGAGGAAGAGTGTGGAGATCGAGGAGGAAGAAAAAGCAGAATATGATTGTTTTGTGCAGCACAGAAACCTCTGGCAACTAATTCTCATCAAAGGGGGTAATTAAAGCAGTGTAGAAACTGAAATACTGCAGTTGTAAAAATACTAATTTTAAACTATTTTTTAAATCATTTTTGCATTTATATAGATGCAAACTAGGCTACTCTTCTGTGACGAGGAAGTTACGGCCATTTTGCAGTGGAAGTGTGAGTGAGTGGAAGCAGTGGAAATTGGTTTAGTATGCTCTAAGTCATTTTAACATGCATTGTATTGTTTGCCTTTTTTGTGTGTGTGTGTTTTACAAAAGCTACTTTTATATGCACCAAAATAATCCATTTATAATCGTATTAATGGCTCAGTTGGACTGAAAAACATTCATGTAAACACCTCAGTTGGACTGATCTTGTTCTGAACTAAATTTTGATCAGATTAGAAGGGGTGGTGAAGACCTGAAATAATCAGATCAATAGGAAAAAGTTAGGAATTAAACGCTTGAACCCGATCTGTAATGATGTTTGCGTACCATTTACACCTTACAAGCCTGCAGATGTTCTCACGAAACCAGTGACAAACGAAGCCTCTCCAGTCCTGTGCGTGATTCACGTTGTGTGTCAGTTCGAACCCCCAAATATTATATTATTATAATTATATATTATTATAATTATTATATATTATATAGATATAGATATTAGTTATTCATTTATTTTTTTAAATACCCAGTCATACCAAGTAATATGAAAAATACAAATTATTTCAGGAAAATGAAAAATTACCCATATGCAAATTACATCATATAGATATTCG
Source organism: Cirrhinus mrigala (assembly GCA_036247105.1). Taxonomy (NCBI): domain Eukaryota; kingdom Metazoa; phylum Chordata; class Actinopteri; order Cypriniformes; family Cyprinidae; genus Cirrhinus; species Cirrhinus mrigala. The sequence goes on from CM070026.1 coordinate 2,760,333, forward strand.
TACATTTAATGCCACAGTTTGTATGGGTAAATGAATTTATCAGAGACAGAAATTCAACAAACAAACACACACACTGTTAGACTTTTGTTTGTGCACGTAACATAAGCCGATCTGTGGAATGTGTGGTGAATGTTTCGTCTGACGGAGTTTCCTTTACAGGCTTTTGGCTGCTTTATTTTTTACTAATCACCAGATTGCGCTGTTTTCGACACACTCGAAGCTTTGAATCTTTCCCTGAAACGGTTAATAGAAAATGTCAGTGCTAAACGAGGCTTCATATGCCCTACTGTCCAGCTGTTGAATGAATACCTGACATGTCCCGCTTGTTTACTTTGAACCAGATGATGCTCCCACTTTTGACGCAATGCCTCATGGGCGTAGGAAACATGAGGATAGTCAACAAGTCTCTGGGGAACGATGGTATTACAGCAGTGTTTTATAAGACCATTCTCTAAATCTTTAGCTCAATTCCTTGCAGAAGTCTTTGCAGAGTGTTTTCTGAAATCATCTCTTCCTTCTAGTTTGACACAAGGTGTAATTACTCTGATCCCAAAACCTAAAAAGGATGTACTTCTTATTGAAAACTGGTGTCTGGTCTGTTTACTTAACACTGATTAAAATAATAATAATAAAAAAATATAAATAAATTAATAAATTAATAAATAAATACAAATCCTGCTACATTTTTTGCCCAAAGATTACATAAAGTTATGAGTTATTTAATTGATGAATCTCAGTCTGGCTTTATTAAAAATAGGCACATTTCTAATAATGTCAGATTAATTGTAGAAATTCTTGACTATTCTGATTTGATATCAGAGGAAAGTTTAAACAAGACTTAGACTTAAACAAGGTATTCACACAATACGGTATGCTTTATTTTTTGTTGTCTTCAAAAAAAAAAAAAAATGGTTTTGGTTATTATATATATATATATATATATATATATATATAATGCCATCAGGATACATGCTAACAGTAACTGCTCACTGAAATTTAGTTTTGATATGTCAGCCAGAGGGGTATCAGAGAAGAATGGCCTTTCTCACCCAATGTTCTTGTTCTTGTCGCCCAGATTTTCTCATATCATATTAATAAAAGTACATTGAAAGGGATTCTCATTATGGAAAGGGAAATAAAGATCAGCCAATTAGCAGATGACACTGCTCTTTTCTTAAGAGATGCCTCTTGGGTCCCTGTAGCAATCAGCACTTTAATAATAAAATTTCTGGACTTTTTAAAAAAATTTCTAAATGTGAGCTACTTTCAATTTAAAAATGCAACCAGTCTACAAGAAATAATATTCCAATTAAAAATATCTTCTTTATCTCTTTTTGTAAATAATAATAATAATAATAAGAAGAAGAAGAAGAAGAAGAAGAAGAAGAAGAAAAAATAAATAAAAAATTACCCCTAAAGTTTTTGATGCCATATCACCCGTTATTAGACTGTTTTCTTCTGTTTTACCTTCTTTATATCCTGCTGTTTTAGCGGTGGGGAAACATTTTTCTAATAAATCAATGCAGTTGTTATTTCTTAATGAATTTGTGTCAATTCCAAACGTTACAGTTTATTGAAATGTTTTTGTTTCTGATATTGCCTGGAGAAAAGTTTGGCTGATTTCAAATAGATACTTAATTACTAATAAAATGAAATTTCCTTTCAAATTACCCATACTCTTTTAGCCACAGATAATAATACTCATCCAACACTTTCAGTAGCTGTGATCAGCATGATTAGAGAATCCAGTTATGAACAAAACAATAAAGAACCTCAAGTGTGATATAAACAGGACTTTATTAACTGCTCTTCAAGCTATTACCCACATAGAGTTTTTAAGGGTTAAAGCTGAAGCAGAGTGAAGAATAAAAGCATGAAATTTGACAGCATTTGACATTCAGCAAACCAGCAGATCAAAAGAAACATCATTTCAAATCATCATCAAAGTAGTAGGTAGACTTCTTGCCTGTTGAAAGAGTCCTGATGCAGTTGATTCTTTAGTTGATCTTTGCTTAAATTGCACTGAGAGACGACCAGTTTGATGCAGAAGATATTTAATGATTGAAAAGACGAGGCCGCAACCTGACACAAACTTAGAGCTCCTTCAAAGACTTCTAACTCTTCCTCATCTTCACATCAGAATTTCTCAGTATCAGCCTGTGATCTTGTGATCAGTGATCTTTTAATGACATCCATTAACATGCTAAAACGATTTTGAGAGTTATGGTACGAGTTTGAGAGTTAAGATGTATTTATTGGCAATGCACAAGGTTTAGATTTGGTTAATGTTACTTCAATGTTTTCATCTGTCCATGCAGAATATGTAGATCCAGTGGAAGTAAAACTTCCAAAAAAATCATAACTTCCATAAATCAGGTTTAGCTTTTTATGGTGCGTTTACATGACAATGATGTACTAAAAACAGATGGTAATGCTGTCAAAATGATCCCTGTTTACACAAATCCACAAAAATGACTAAAAATGCTGTATTATGCTGCCAGGACAGTAGTTGACAATGTGACTTTGGAAAGAAACACTACACACTTGTGCACATGCATGTTTTTATTTTATTTTTATTTATTTATTTATTTTACCATTAAATGAATGAATTTATTTCATTTATTTTATTTTATTTTATTTTTTTTGTTTGTTTTGTTTAACAACACTTGTATAGTATAATACACATGTAATATGCCTGCGCGTGACTTGCACTTTGAAACAGGTTAAAGTGTCAAAAATGAATGCAGAACATTTTACAACAAAATCAAAAGTCTATCGGTATAGTTATAGATAAGATTATATATAGATTATAGATCAATTATAGATTAGAAATAAGCAGTTTGAAAAAAACGTTTTCAGTTTGTACAGAAATTTTAGATGAGATTGCACTCTTAAAATACAGGGAATCAAAAACTCAGTCACAGCCATGGATAAATAGTAAAATCCATATTCCTAGACAAATTTGCAGAAGGGCTAAGAGAAAATGGAAAAAGGATAGCCAGCAAGTATTTTTTTTCTTTTTTTTTTTTTACATTTTTAAGAGAAGCAAGTCTACTGTGAAGGCTACAAAAGCTAAATATTTTTTGAATATAATTAATAAAAATAAAAAGGACAAATATTTTATTTAGTACAATTAATTAAGTGTTTTTTTTTTCTTCCTCCATTAATTGGCTAGAGGCTAATCACAAAAAAGTGAGTTTATTTATTCATGTTTGTTTGCATTTTTGTAAATAAATTTGATAATCTTAAGTCACAGATTACCCCAATAACAACTGTTCAGAGGTAAATCATTGTCATTTATTTAGTAGTTTTCAGTCTATTTTGAGTCTGACGTCACTTCCCGTTTGTTGCGGTCGCACGCTTAGAGTTTGAGCTCCATCAAGTTAATTTCTTATTATCTATTTTTCAATCTAAAATCAATTTTATACACCACCATTTGCGTTTCTTATAACGTGTGAATATACCCTCTGTTGTATTTTACAACTAAAACATCCGGATTGCTTTGTTATCACTAGTTTTGTTTTGATTTCCCGAATTGCTATCTTATAGCCCGTTAGCAGCACAAGCGTGGTTGCTGCTAATCTTGCTTGCATTGTTTGCACACTGTTTACACACATTACCATTGTTTACTCACTGTTACTTGCTTTAATGGCGAATTTGTGTCCACCTTTGAGTGCAGGTGAGGACACATTCGAGCTGCACTCGTTGCAGCTCGAGCTGGAGGCCGTGGAGAAGCAGATTCAGGAGCTGCTGGGGAGGAAGACCGAGCTGAGAGAGCGAAGAGCCGCTCTGGAATCCTCCCGGGTAAGTATACAGCGCGATACTAACACTCTGACCACCTCTACTCCGTGTGCTTCTCTGCACAGGTCCCGTGCACCCTGGACGCGATCTTCCCAGGTGTCCTTCACTCCGGCGCCGGGACACCACGGACCCTGGGTGCAGCAGCAGCGGAAGACTCGAGCCAGGCCCCGGCCGAGGACCTCGCCCCCTCCGCCGCCTCCGGTCTTCGAGATCTCCACCCGGAACCGCTTCGCTCCCCTCCGCGAGACGGAACGCGACGCTGTGAACGTCGGAGACTCCATTGTCCGGTACGTTCGTGCTACTTTAGCTGAAGGTAAACTCCACACCCACTGTTTTCCTGGTGCTCGCGTTCTGGATGTTTTCGCGCAGATACCCGCAATCCTGAAGGACGGCGAGAGCGTCGGCGCGATCGTCCTGCACGCGGGGGTGAACGACATCAAGCTGCGGCAGACGGAGGTTCTGAAGAGGGACTTCAGCAGCCTGATCGAGACGGTTCGCAGCACGTTGCCCGCGACGAGGATCATCGTGTCAGGACCGCTTCCCACGTATCGACGTGGGCACGAAAGGTTCAGTAGACTTCTTGCTCTAAATGAATGGTTATTGACATGGTGCAAAGAACAGAAACTGCTCTTTGTCAATAATTGGAATCTTTTCTGGGAACGTCCTAGGCTTTTCCGTGCTGATGGCCTGCACCCCAGCAGAGTCGGAGCGGAATTCCTGACGGACAACATCTCCAGGACGCTACGCTCCATTTGACTAGTAAGTACATTCTCAAATAATTGCTACAATGGCTTTTGTTCGGAAGGCTTATATGATAGTACTCGCACTGTCCAATCTATAAAGACTGTGTCTGTTCCTCGAATAGTGAGGCCAAAACATAAATTTAAGGCAGGATCTAGAAAAAATCTGATCGTAATTAAACCAGAAAAAAGCAAAATACATGAACAGAAACCATTTTTAAAGCTTGGGCTCCTAAACATTAGATCACTTGCACCCAAAGTAGTTATTGTGAATGAAATGATCACAGATAATAGTTTTGATGTACTCTGCTTAACCGAAACCTGGCTAAAACCTAATGATTATATTGGTCTAAATGAGTCTACTCCACCAAACTACTATTATAAGCATGAGCCCCATCAGATTGGTTGTGGTGGTGGTGTTGCAACAATATATAGTGATATTCTCAAGGTTACTCAGAAAACAGGGTACAGGTTTAATTCATTTGAAATACTTTTGCTTAATGTTACACTCCCAGATAAATCTCTCCTATCTCTTGTTTTAGCTATTGTGTATAGACCGCCAGGGCCATATACAGATTTCTTAAAAGAATTTGCAGAATTTCTTTCAGAACTATTGGTTAATTTTGATAAAGTGCTAATTGTCGGAGATTTTAACATTCACGTTGATAATACAAATGATGCATTAGGACTTGCGTTTACTGACCTAATAAACTCTTTTGGAGTCAAGCAAAATGTCACCGGGCCCACTCATCGGTTTAATCATACGCTAGATTTAATTATATCGCATGGAATTGATCTTACTGATATAGACATTGTACCTCAAAGCGATGATGTTTCTGACCACTTCCTTGTATCGTGCATGCTGCGTATCACTGATATTAACTATATGGCTCCGCGTTATCGTCTTGGCAGAACTATTGTTCCAGCCACCAAAGATAGATTTACAAATAACCTGCCTGATTTATCTCAACTGCTCTGTGTACCCCTCAATGCACAGGATTTAGACAAAATGACTAGCAATATGGGCACCATCTTCTCCAATACGTTAGAAGCTGTTGCCCCCATCAAATTGAAAAAAGTTAGAGAAAAACGTACTGCGCCATGGTACAATAGTAATACCCATTCTCTCAAGAAAGAAACTCGCAATCTTGAGCACAAATGGACTACTAACTTGGAAGTTTTTAGAATTGCATGGAAAAACAGTATGTCCAGATATAGACAGGCTTTAAAAGCTGCTAGGACTGAGCATATCCGCAAACTCATAGAAAATAACCAAAACAATCCAAGGTTTTTATTTAGCACAGTAGCTAGATTAACAAATAACCAGACGCCACCTGATCTAAATATTCCTTTACAGTTTAATAGTAATGACTTTATGAACTTCTTCACTGGTAAAATAGATAACATCAGAAATACAATAACCAATATAGATTATACTGCATCTAATATGTCAGCTACTTTCGTCACACCCAAAGAAAAACTGCAGTACTTTACCGCTATAGGACAGGAAGAGCTAAATAAACTCATCACTGTATCTAAACCAACAACACGCCTATTAGATCCCGTACCCACTAAACTACTGAAAGAATTGTTACCTGTGGCAGAAGAACCGCTTCTCAATATTATTAACTCATCCTTATCTTTAGGTCATGTCCCTAAACCATTCAAGCTGGCGGTTATTAAGCCTCTTATTAAGAAACCACAACTAGACCCTAGTAAAATGGCAAATTACAGACCCATTTCTAATCTTCCATTTATGTCTAAAATTTTAGAGAAAGTTGTATCTGCTCAACTGTGCTCATTCTTACAAAAAAATAATATCTATGAAGATTTTCAGTCAGGTTTCAGGCCCCATCACAGCACAGAAACTGCACTTGTTAAAATCACTAATGACTTGCTTCTTGCGTCAGACCAAGGCTGCATCTCATTGCTAGTTTTACTTGATCTTAGTGCTGCGTTCGACACTATAGATCATGACATACTAATAGATCGACTACAAAATTATGCAGGTATCCAAGGGCAGGCTTTAAGATGGTTTAGATCCTACTTGTCCGATCGCTACCACTTTGTTTATTTAAATGGGGAGTCATCTCAGTTATCACCAGTAAAGTATGGAGTGCCACAAGGATCTGTTCTAGGTCCTTTACTATTTTCAATATACATGCTGCCCCTTGGTAATATTATTAGAAAACATGGGATTAGTTTCCATTGTTACGCTGATGATACTCAACTATATATCTCAACAAGACCAGATGAAACTTCTAAACTATCGCAGTTAACAGAGTGTGTTAAAAATGTAAAAGATTGGATGACCAATAATTTTCTGCTATTAAATTCAGATAAGACAGAGATATTACTTATTGGACCAAAAAACAATACACAGAATCTTTTGACTTACAATTTGCAACTAGACGGATGTACTGTTACTTCCACTACAGTCAAAAGTCTGGGTGTTATATTAGACAGCAACTTGTCTTTTGAAAATCATATTTCTCATGTTACAAAAACAGCATTCTTCCATCTTAGAAACATTGCCAAGCTGCGAAACATGTTACCTGTTTCTGATGCAGAAAAGCTAGTTCACGCATTCATGACCTCTAGACTGGACTACTGTAATGCACTACTAGGTGGTTGTCCTGCATCTTCAATAAACAAGCTACAGATAGTCCAAAATGCAGCTGCTAGAGTCCTTACCAGGTCAAGAAAATATGATCATATTACCCCAATTTTAAAGTCTCTGCACTGGCTACCTATTAGGTTCCGCATCAGCTATAAAATATTACTTCTTACCTACAAGGCACTTAATGGTTTAGCTCCTGCGTACCTAACTAGTCTTCTACCACGCTACAATCCATCACGCTCCCTAAGGTCGCAAACAACTGGACTGTTGGTAGTTCCTAGGATAGCAAAGTCCACTAAAGGAGGTAGAGCTTTTTCACATTTGGCACCCAAACTCTGGAACAGCCTTCCGGATGAAGTTCGGGGTTCAGACATGCTGAACTCTGTTTAAATCTAGATTAAAGGCTCATCTTTTTAGCCAAGCATTCAAATAATGCATCTCATAAACTTTTCCTGCAGTTATATTCGATCAAATGTTCATTATTAATCTTTTAGCTCTGGTTTAACAAATCGTTCTTTTCTTAGTTTGAACAGCAGCTACGCTAATTATGTTCCTATTTGTTCTGTGTTTCTGCCATGGGATTGACATCCCGTGGTAACTAGGAATTCACAAGCTCCAGTCTGGATCCAGAACACTTAAGAAGAGATGATGCCAACCCCTCAGAGGACTTCAGATGATACCAACCCCGAAACAACATACAGCACTACTGAATTCTGCTACTAATTTATAGTGTTCTTTCTGTTTGATTACGTCATTAATTGATCTCTACCACACATCTCTGCCATATGTACATCAAGCTACTACTAGATATATTGTAAAAATGTCAATTTGGTGTAAAGTTGCTTTGCAATGATATTTATCGTGAAAAGCGCTATACAAATAAATTTGAATTGAATTGAATTGAATTGAATTTTTTATTACAGCTGGAACATTTATTTATCGCACACCGGCAATTCTGATTCTGGAAAGGTAGTTATCCTAATCTTGCTCAATCTCCCAGCTGCATTTGATACTGTTGATTATGTAATTTTATTGCAGTGTTTGGAAGGTGCTGGTATTAAGGGTCTTAAATCATATGTAAAAGATAGATCATTTTCAGTTTGCATCAGAGAATTGTGTTTTACATCAGCTAAATTACATAGTGGTGTGCAACAGTCTACATTGAAATTGTATTGTAGCTTTTAGAATTTATTAGAGTGAACAGGATTTAATTTTTAATTTTTGTCTTAGACTGTATGTAACTGCTTTGTTGTATTAATGATGGCAGGGAGTTTAATCAACTGCAGTTGATTTAAATGTGCTATAGAAAATTATTATGTTTCCTGAGCAAATGAACAAACCTTGGCAACAGGAGCCTAGAATCATAAGATGCTTTTCTTTTTCCTCTTGGTCTCAGGTATGTAATTATTACAATCATTTGGAAGCACTCCTCCTGTGGACACCTTACTGATGATCTCTGCTTTCTTTCTGACTTCCATTAAAGACTGAATGCGATCTTGAAATCCAGGCTTAGCTTCTTTTTTCTCAGACTCAATCATCAGATCAATGTAGTCAGGGGTGGACAGAAGATTTGGTTTGAGGGGAATTTCCTGCAGCCGCTCGAAGGACTTTTGATATCCCTCTATTAGTTCAGCCACAATTTTCTGGACAACCTGAAACTCCTTTTCAAGCTCTTCAAAGATCTTTTCTTTTGACATGACCTGTCCATACGCATCCTCATATCGCTTTTTTATTTCCTGATAAGTTTCCTTTCTCTTTGCTGGGACATAATCCCATTTGTATTTCTGAGTGCAATTCCAGTCACACTTTCCAGGAGAGACCATACACTTTCATCCACGTGCACTTCTAGCTGCTGCTGCTCTTTTAAAACCTCCCGTGTGAGAGACAAGCTCTGAGTTTTCATCGTGTTAAGGGATGTGACGAATTTCTTCATGCTGCAAAAACCCATCTTCCAGAACATTTGGTCAACGTTTTCACAGTCAGACTCCTCATCATCTGCAGATGTATAAGTGGTAGCAAACACAGCAGAGTTGTTGAACTTGAAGTGAAGAGGCTCTCTAGACTCATTGGTAGAACAAGGCACCTCAGACACTTTGATGGCCTCGAGAACAGGAGGTGTTTTCCCATGTGCAAAGGTGACCAGCACAAGGATGTTTTGAGCAATGTCCTTCCCAAATACGGAAAGAATGGAGTCAAAGATGTATTTCTGTGTGTGTGTTAGACAGGCAAGTGAAGCCTGTACTACAAAACACAGCATTAATGCAGTCGATCCCTCTATGGGCAGAAAAGAACTTTTGAATCTGTTTTGTGATTTTCTGGTCACGTGAAATTCCTCTGGTGTCACCGAAGCCTGGTGTGTCCACAATGGTCAGAGAATATGGGACCCGGAAACCATCCATGTGATTAATTTGATATGCTGTGATCTCTGATGTCTGACTTTCAGCCTGAGATTGCTGCTTCCCTTCATCTATTAGCACAAACCGGAAGTCGTCTTTCCATTGCACTCCCAGAATGTAGTTGATCATGCTGTTAATCAGAGTGGTTTTCCCTGCACCTGTGGCTCCAATCATCATAATGGTCTTGTTCTCTTTTGTGACGCTTTTCCCAAACGTGCTTCTTCTGCGGAATCCATCAATGCTCTGCCATGTTTCATCAAGGCTGAGTTTAAACATAGGTTTTAAATGTAGGTTTTCATTGCTTCCACCTTCTGTTTTTCTGCTCCAGTTGTTCCTTATATCATGTGCAACATTAAAGTCCTTTCCACTGCTAAGGACTTTTCCCTTGGTTATCTTTTTCTGACCTTTCTTCATTGCTGGTCATAGGAAAAGGAAACAATTATTTGATTAATTGTTCATGGTCAACCCTGTGCAACATCATTAAGATGTCAAATGATTTAAAATAAACTTGTCAATATTTTAATAATTTCCAATTAGACAGGAAGAGTGGTGCAACAAAATTGAATACACGTTTAATCAATGCCACAGATGTTAGAAAACCTGTGATCACTGAAACAAAATTGACTACACCTGTGATTTCTGCGAATGCATAAACTTGGCTCTAAAATGGCCTATGAATACCATAACGTTTTGTATCTTCACTTGCTTATTGTTGTCCCTAAGGCATTTGCTGTCGTACGTCTGCTCTTGTTCCAAGAAGCTTAATTCGGTGCTGTTTAGAATTGCTTTTGCATGGCCGTAGCCAGGGTTTGAAAATTAGTGAGGTCCGGGGTGGGGTTAAGAATTGTGCTATAAGAACCCCTACAAATACAACTCATTATATAAAATAAATACTTTAAAACATACAGACATGTACATGATTGTGAAAGATGTTTTCTGTTTTGGAGGGATGGACACTGTAAAATTATACCATATGTATTACATCAAAATGTGTTGGGATTTTAATATGGGGTGGATAATTTTATCAGTTGTTTATTAGTTACTGTTACAGTTTTCATTAATAATCATTGCTATATAGATGATAACTTTGTCTAGTTTGTCTAGCTCTTATGAATGTTTTTAGCATGACTGTGAACATTTACTACTAGTAGTATACTAAATGAAACAGGAAAGACTTTTTCATGGCTAGTGTTTCCGTAGGCTATTTTATTTCATTCTGCAACCTACTTGTTCTAGATCTGTGTACTATAGTGATGGGTCGTTTTTGAACGAATCTTCAATGTGACTCGGGACGAACGAGTCGCCTCGGGGAGTGATTCGTTCAGTCGCGCATGCGCAACATCCTATTAGGTTCTGTACTGGAATTAGTTCAACTGTTTTAGAGTCCTTCGTTCACCTTATGGGGATGTCACGTGATGAACGAACGACTCAAACCCGAAGACTCGAGAGATGAACTAATCAATTCTCTTTCCGGCTCAGGCTGCATAGGTTAACATTACGGGGATGTCACGTGATGAACGAACGACTCAAACCCGAAGACTCGAGAGATGAACTAATCAATTCTCTTTCCGGCTCAGGCTGCATAGGTTAACATTACGGGGATGTCACGTGATGAACGAACGACAAACCCGAAGACTCGAGAGATGAACTAATCAATTCTCTTTCTGGCTCAGGCTGCGTTGGTTAAGCTAATTGAGCTGTCAGGTGATGAACGAACCACTCAAACCCGAAAACTTGTCAGATAAGAGGCGAGGTGAGCGAATCATAGACTAAAGACCCAGGTAAACAATGAATTAACATTTTCTGTTTCTTATAGCATTATAGTTTTGTCTTGTTTGAAGTGTGATCAACGTTTGTGTAAGCAGTCGATGTGTTAGGGAAGTAACAGGTAACATTTTAATTATATTTTGCTAAAATGAATAAAATGAACGAAATGACTCGAAAAAAGATTCGTTCATTTTGCTGAACGAGACTCAAAAGTCCGAGTCGGTAAAATGATCCGAACTTCCCATCACTAGTGTACTAGTGTTAAATGCTGCTGTTTTTGACAATGTTGATAACATTTTGGTAACACTTTATTTTGATAGTCCACTTTATACATTTTACTAACAGTAAGTAACTTCGAAAGTGCATGTCAACTAGTCATTAGAGTATTAGCAGACTGTCTGCTTAATATCTTTTAACACCCTTCTAAAAGTCTGCTCTGAGTGTTAGTACACATGTAGTTGCAAATTAATGAGAATTAGTTGACATGTAGTTGCAAAGTTACTTATGGTTAGTAGAATGTTTAGAATGGACTATCAAAATAGTGTAACCAACATTTCTGGTATAATATCATGATTTTTATAAATGTTTTTTTCTTGCATTTGCCTTACCAAATGTGCCTTACCAAAAATTGATTAACTTTATAAAGTGTCAAATCCAAAAAAAACATATAATAGCTTGATCTGGCAACACGAAGGCTGCATCCACGCCCTCAACTCATAATTCTCTCAAGACTTGTTCACTCTGCATGATTTTCATAAACATTCTTGCAATCTGTCTAAACTGAATTATACATGTCATGCAGACATTCATATGAGTAGTTTTGAACAGCAAATTAGTCATTAAGAAAACATTTTTTTTATTATTATTATTTTTAAACATGACAAATTTACAGAGGTCCGGACCTCAGTGACCTCATGGCTGGCTACAGGCCTGATTGTTGCATGAGTAATGAACAACGGATACAATTATTCACTCCTAACTAAAGTAAAGTTTTAACAAATTTTGATACAATAAATAGGGTATGACTTACAAATGATCATCCCTCCAAAACAGAGAAAAAGTCTTTCACAAACATCTACGTGTCTGCTTCTTTTATAGTGTGTAGTGTATATAATGAGTTGTATTTGTAGGGATTATTATACACAATTTTTTAACAACCCTCCACCCCGGACCTCACTAATTTTCGAAGACTGGCCACGGCCATGACCATAAGACCTATCATTATAGTGCACTTCTATTTTTATGCTGCACAGTACACATAAAAAAAAAAAAAAAAAAAAACCTTCCATTTAAAAGCATGTTTCAAAAAATATATTGCTGTGTATGTAGCTTTTGTAAGACTTATATCCATATCAGCCTGCATCAGTTAACTGTTGCGTCCTATGATCCTACTAAAAGTAGCCAATTTCTATTTCATATTTACAATTTCAGTGACAAGTGCTACATCCAAATCAGAAAGTGGCCTGGTTTGTAATCTGTTTTATAATATATGGGGCATATGTGCCATGTCAAATGTGGGACAAGTTTACACAGCTTACCAGTGATGGGAATAACGGCGTTAGAAATAATAACTCCGTTAGTAACGCCGTTTTTTTTCAGTAACAAGTAATCAAACGAATTACTGTTTCCCCCGTTATAACGCCGTTACCGTTACTGACTGATTTATTATAACTTATTATTTATTTTTCAGTTCATATGAATGTATGCGTAGCGTACCTGTATTTGATGAAGCGTAGACTCTAGTGAGAAGGCACACAACTAGCCGTCGCTTTCTCTTAGAATCAGGATCACAAGGATTTTGTTGTGGTTTGTTGTGAAAGAAAGATACAGAGCGAGAGAGTCTTTTATATCATGCAGAACTGACGCACTATATGTAAACGATATTCTCTGTTGTATTTTCCTGTCAAAATAACAGAGGTCCTTCGGAATTCTTCAGCTTTCAAAAACTGCCGGTTTCTCCGGTAGTAGGCGGAACTAATGCGCAAACGGCAATCTCATTGGCTGGCGCTCACCAATGATCGTCCCTGTTTTGATTTCAGCAAATCGGTTCGAGTGAACGCAGACAACGTGATTAATATTCATGAACCCAGCAGATCATTAATCTTTAGTGCGTTTTATATTGTTGTTAGTAGTAGAATTCGTAGTAGTTTTATCTTATCAGTATTATTTTTCCCTCTTTTTTTATAGAAACACTAAATGACAAACAATATCTTAAGCACCACCACCAGTCCTAAGATCAGTCAACATGAAAAATGCATTCATACATGGTTATTCTAGTAGTTCTAATTACTAAAGTTTAATGCTAAATTATTATAATGCTTGTCAGCAAATGTGTACTTTCAGATATTCAAATAAAAACAAAAACAAACAAAAAAAACTAGCAACAACAACAAAAAATGTACTAGCCAATGGCAATTCTATTGCCAAGGTGTCCATAGCAGGTTGATAATATTTACAATATATTTTTTTAATTTGATAGGTGTCTCTCACATCAACATTAAAATACGTTATAGTAGATTACAGTACAATGTTTTATAATAATAATTTATTCTATTTAGTGTCCATTTCATTCATTTAACATGCTTAATATTGGGGACATCCAAGTTACTTGACATATTTGAGCATTTTTCTAAAAAAAAGTAACACAATAGTTGGTTTCTCACACTATTGTGCTTGAATGTTTAATCAGGAAGTTTGCTTTTAAATGCTTTTATTTTTTACAAAATTGCAAAAATTCACACTTGTGGTGTTCCTGGTCAAAAATGACCGGACTCCAAACAATTGTTTATAAATCTGTCATTATGCTATATTATCACCAAATATTGGATCTTTTTGTCAGCTTGTTTTCTTTCATTTAGGAATGGTTTTGTGTTTGTACTTGCATCCGATTAATCGTAGGCCTCATTTATCTGAAAGTAGGCAAAACTGTACAAAATTGCAGAAAGTCACTTGTGGTGTTCCCGGTCAAAAATAACTGGACTCGAAACATTTGCTTATAAATCTGTCATTGTGCTATATTATCACCAAATATTGGATTCAATCTTTTTGTCAACTTGTTTTCTTTCATTTAGGACTGGTTTTGTGTTTCTATTTGCATCCCATTAATCGTAGGCCTCATTTATGCGAAAGTAGACAAAACTGTACAAAATTGCACAAAGTCACTTGTGGTGTTCCCGGTCAAAAATGACCAGACTCCAAACAATTGCTTATAAATCTCTCGTTATGGTATATTATCACCAAATAGTGGATTCAATTTTTTTGTCAACTTGTTTTCTTTCATTTAGGACTGGTTTTGTGTTTCTATTTGCATCTGAGCTTCCGGCTTTGCTACTGTTCAGACACTTTTGCTTACTGCTCCGCGCTTTGCTCCCTGTTTATATACTTTTCTCAGACTTTTCTAAGATTTTAACCTCAGCAGATCAGCACAGTACTCTAACAACACATTTTTGGCACAAACACTAAATTAAAAACTTTTCGTAACTGGAATAATACTGCGAAAAAGGAGACTCTTTGCCTCCCACTTCCAGCAGTTTACATTCCGGAGACGGGAAAACACAGCTGCCTACTTTCAACAGACGAGAAAGAAAATGCCTCTTCAGCCTCTTCTGGAATCTACTTGCTGCACAAACTGCCACAGACTTCTACAAAGGATTGTGGTTCTTGAAACAAAGTTACTTGCTGGACTTCCAAAACAGGCGGAACACTCAGCAGACCGTCATCACGGACCCCCTCAGCATACAGCCGGTGAGTCCCGTGAACCCAGTGAATCTCAACAGTTTATAAGTGTAGAGGAACAAGCCGAAACTGATTGACACACTAATCGATGGCACAAACAGGGAGCGAGACCCAAAGGCACTCGAGACATCAGGCTGTCATGAGTATCTCGTATTGCTGCAGTAGCATCCTCTTCCCCTGATATGGCTATGACAAGGCTTGCAAAAACTGGTGTTTTACCACCTCCTATACAGCTTGAGAACAGGTTTGAAGCACTAATGAATGTGGGTGAAGAATCCCCAAATGTGATTGAACATGGAGCGAATGAGCCAGCAGCTAACATCACTACTAAGAGGCGCTCAAAGTCGTGCAGACAGCGGCATTCAGCTCAGAGCACAGCCGAGCCCGGGACTCTGATAGTGGGTGACTCCATTATCAGAAACATCAGTAGCAGGACTACAACTACATGCTGCTTTCCTAAAGCAACTGTCTCTGATGTGAACAGGGAACTTTGGAACATCCTAATGAAGCACAAGACTGCAAATCGAATCATCATCCATGTGGTGAAGAATGATATTTGGAAAGAGCAGTCAGAACTCCTAAAGAAGGACTTCAGTGAACTCATCGAAACACTCCGAAGACTTGAAGCTCAGCCGTTCATCAGCGGACCACTCCCAGCAAGGGGAACTAACATGTTTTCACAGTTGCTCGGGCTAAATACATGGCTACAAAGAACCTGCAGTCAAAAAGGAGTCAACTTCATTGACAGCTTCAATCTTTTCTGGGGCCATAGACAACTGTTTAAACTGGATGGCCTCCACCCTAACAAACTTGGTGCAAGAGTGCTAAAGGACAACATCTGTTTTTCACTCCGTCATCCTTCAGTGGAGTGTGCCAGTCCACCCAACATGAATGGCACTCACACACCTGGACAAAGTATGAGTGACCACAGGACTTCACATCAGCTTCAGAGTCGCCATGTGGTCGACGCATCCCACAAGGACACTGACAACGCCACACAGCCACAACAAGCACTGCTCATGGACACCATCCTGGCTGAGCCCTGCCCACTGAGCTCATCATAGACATACTGTGACGTACTACAACAGGTCCAAGACTCAGCGCCGAAGGACGACTTTCTGGTAAACAACCAGGAAAGCCAGGACAACATATTTCAGCCACCGGAAACACCAGAGCCACAGCCCCGCTCACCAGACACATTATCCCTCTCTCCAGCATCTCCACTTCTAAGCTTCTCACAGAAAATAGAGGAACTGGTATATGCTGGAACCAGACTCTCCCATTCTTTTGCTGCAAGCCCCCAGATATCAACTAAAAAACGGCGGGCACCACAACCACCAAAGCCTGTGGGCCTAGCTCACCCTCCTCCTTCTTCGAGAGCTCTCCAGCCGCTGCCACAACGCCAAGGCCCAAACCCTCCTCCATCTGCTGTAGTTGAACTAAAAACAACTGATAACAGCTCTCAGTGATATGTGTCGGGTCCCCGCTACGATAACAGCAACATTCAGAAATGTTTACATAACAAGCGGGAACCCAGTGTGCCTGTAGCTTTCTCAATCTCTGTTTTATCACGTGATAGAAAGTCTAAGGCCTTCTCAAGCCGTACGGCTGACCCATCTAATCTGCGGCCTGTTAGGTATCAAAATAGAACAGCTCTAGAGACAAAAAGTAATGGCATCAAGTTAGCATTTTTAAACATTCGCTCACTAAAAAATAAATCATTTCTGATCAATGACTTAATAACCACATACAACCTGGATTTTATGTTTCTAATTGAAACATGGCTTGAAGACAGCTGCAGTGCAACAGTCCTCAATGAAACAGCCCCTCCTAACTTTACTTTCATGAGTGTCTGCAGAGCTGTTAGGAGAGGTGGCAGTGTAGCTGCTCTATTTAAAGATGTCTATCAATGTAAGCAAGTGTCATTTGGTCAGTACTTGTCTTTTGAATATCTAGGGATTGTGCTGAAAGGTGCTCCACGAATTCTATTTATCATTATTTACAGGCCTCCAAAATACTCTCCAGCCTTTGTTGAAGAGTTCACAGAACTGTTATCAATGATTTCCTCAGAGTTTGACTGTTTTGCTATTGCAGGGGATTTTAATTTTCACATAGAAAATGCAGAAATCAAAACTACAAAAGAAATGATAACTGTTTTAAACACTTTTGACCTAATTCAGCATGTGCATGGACCCACACACAATCGTGGACACACTCTTGATTTACTCATTAGTAAGGGTCTAAACATTTCATCCATTGTCATTAAGGACGTAGCACTATCTGATCACTTCTGTATTTTCTTTGATATATTGATCTCTGCTACCACTGAATCTAGATCTGTCTCTGTCAGAAAGAGATGTATTAATGAAAACACTAGTGTGCTGTTTATGAAGGCTATATCTTCAATGCCAAGCATTTCTGCAGACTCTGTTGATCTTCTCCTGGAGTCCTTTAACTCAAAGGTTAAGTATGTCATTGATGACATTGCACCAGTGAAAGTCAGTAAGACGACTGGCAGACAAAAATCATCTTGGAGAAAATCAACAGCAGTACAGAGTATGAAAAGACAACAAGCCAGCTCACGCTGCCCTAGCACCGCTGCCTGGCCTTGAGCGTCGCTGTTTACGTGGCTTTAAATGCAGGGAGCATCCAGAAATCTGCGCTTGTGTCAAGAAACAAACAAACAAACAAACAAAAGGAATGGCTTTCAAAAATGGTGGCGGACCTAAGGCGGAGATGAATTCCCCATTCCAAACGTCAGGGGAATTAGCTCAAATGGTAGAGCGCTCGCTTAGCGTGCGAGAGGTAGCGGGATCGATGCCTGCATTCTCCACTCGGGCTTTTTACGGCACGAAGCGACACTTGGTACGTGACCTTTTGGGGCCCCAACAAAGGTTTTTCGGACCGGGCCCTGCACAACATTGGTGGCAAAAGCAGGTCCCACCAAGATTTGAACTTGGATTGCTGGATTCAGAGTGCAGAGCTTCCAGTCCAAAGGGGGAACCCAAATTTGACCCAGGGACCTCTTAATCTGCAGTCAAGGGCTCTACCACCGAGCTCTGCCCCGATGTGGCACACCGCACTAAACCAATGAAGGAAAATGACTTCTTTCCATGTGACAATATCAAACAATGACAGCCTGACGTTGAAGACAAACTTTTGGTGAGGTCAAAGCTGTCTAAAGGTGGCACGCAGACTTCAAACAGTGACCTCTTGATCTGCAGTTAACCCAAAGCTTCCAGTCCAGAGGACTGCAATAGAGTACTAAAAGAGAATAAGCTCCTTCACTTTGACACTTTGAATAAGTTCCTTCACTTCTGACACTTTGACAGTGTATATACAGTCCAAGAGAAGTGATAATCCAATTGGTTGCAAAGTTGTGACTGGAAAGGTAAGTCCGCAGTTTGGAAACTCCACAACCCAGCAAGTTCTGTTTAGTGACTCCCTGTTTGTTTGGCATGCTGCTCTCTTTAAACAGTGCCTGCTTCCTGTCATGTGACCGGTCACAAGACAGGCCGACCATACACTTCTTAAAGACATACACACTAGAGGAATAAAATGGACTTAAGAAAACAGGCAAACCAGTCAAAACTCTATTATACATACAATCATTGCAAAAAACAGAGCGCTAAAACATGTCTCTTGTGTGACAGCGTCACATAGTCTCCCCCCACGTCGTGGAAGAAACTAGTCTCTTAAGAGTACTGTCATCCGTTGTCCATAAAATGGGTATCCCCTTTAAAGTGTCACTTAAAATGTCTTTTGAAATAAATGAGGTAAAACTAGGTCCTCCCATGCAGGCCCCAGTTTGCTAGAAGGAAGTGGGGAACCATTGCAGAGAGGTGGAAGGCGGTAACAGCCTGGGTAACCCTGGGGGGGGTTGCACGGTTCCTCCCTGGTGCTTTCTATACCCAGCACTGCCGGCACGCTGCTCCCTCCGTAGATTCCTCCTTCCTGGCTTGATGGTCGGTGTTGGTGCAGGGTGAAGAGAGAGTTCTTTGCTTTGGTCGACGACGGTACACATTCCACAGCTTCCCACATACCGCTGGCCACCAGGTGACCTCCAGGATGCGGAGAAGAGCTTTCAGTCGTCAGGACCAAGCCTAACCACGGGTTCGCCCGAGATTTGCACCCGGTTCCTCTAAAACCCAAAGTAAGAATCATACCCCTAGACCAACAAGCCAGCTCACGCTGCCCTAGCACCGCTGCCTGGCCTTGAGCATCGCTGTTCACGTGGCTTTAAATGCAGGGAGCATCCAGAAATCTCCACTTGTGTCAAGAAACAAACAAACAAACAAAACGCTTGCTACAGCACCTAGATTACCTAAAACTGATAAAACTATATAACTTGAGAGTGGGCCTTTGAATGGATTTCAAAAATGGTGGCGGACCTAAGGTGGAGGGATGATTCTTTCCCCAATAGGCAGTCAAGGGAATTAGCTCAAATGTTAGAGCGCTCGCTTAGCGTGCGAGAGGTAGCGGGATCGATGCCTGCATTCTCCATTTGGGCATTTGGGCGTTCTCCGTTTTGCTGACCAAAAGCAGCTTCTCGCGCGCAGGAAGACGTGCGGGCCGTTCAAAAAGAGCAGCAAAGAGGGGCCCGCCTTCCCATACCGGCAGTCTAACCCGGGCCGCCTGGGTGAAAACCAGGAATCCTGACCGCTAGACCATATGGGAACGGGAGCCTCATCCAGCTAAAACTGTAAATAAATAAACAAGCAAGCAAGCAAGCAAACCAACAACAGCCCGTAAGGGGACCGAACCCACGATCTCGGCGCCATCAGCACCACGCTCTAATCGACTGAGCTAACCGGCCAGGCTCCCGTTAAATTTCTGCCCAATTTCCTGATTGCTCATGACCATAAACAGACAGAAAATCTTCAGTACCGAGCCTCACCACGGGCTCGTCCGGGATTTGAACCCGGGACCTCTCGCACCCGAAGCGAGAATCATACCCCTAGACCAACGAGCCAGCTCGCGCTGACCTGGCACTCTCGCTAAAACACCTAGATAACTTAAAACTGATAAAACTAGATAACTTGAAAGTGGGCCTTTGAATGGATTTAAAACATGGTGGTGGACCTAAGATGGAGAAGATTGGTAGCGGGATCGATACCCGCATTCTCCATTCGGGCTCCTGCCCTTTTGCGCTCACTTCCCGAACGAGACAGACTTTGCTTTTTACGGTACGAAGCGCCACACAAGCTTTTGGGGCCCACTGCTGTGAAAAGGTTTTTAGGACCGGGCCCTGCGCACGTTCGTGGCAAAAATCAGGTTCCACCGAGATTTGAACTCGGATCACTGGATTCAAAGTCCAGAGTGCTAACCATTACACCATGGAACCTTGACAAGAGTGTCTACAGCTCACAATACTGCAAAGAATAAGTTGCTTACGGCACGTCAGCAGCAAAAGCAAACTCAAGAACTTGTTGTCTTTTTCGTTTTTTTTCCTTTACCTGCCACAAGAAGGCCCGCAGGTTCCACGGAGATTTGAACTCAGATCAAAAAAGACAGAAGCAGGAACCACCTGCCGAAACCCGGGATCGAACCAGGGACCTTTAGATCTTCAGTCTAACGCTCTCCCAACTGAGCTATTTCGGCAAAGCCCACCGGCCGCTTAGTCAGCAGGGGTTTACGTGCGACCACCCGTCACTTTGAGAGAAGAGCAGAGATGCGACAACAGAGAACAAAACAAGCTGGCCCGTACCCGCGCCCTTGGCGTTTCTAGCACCACGCGCTAACCAACGGAGCCAACCGGCCGGCCGCCGACTAAACCTTGGCCCAATTTCCCCAAAACTCGCTGATTGCTCATGACCCCAAACAGACAGAAGAGCCTCAGGACCAAGCCTAACCACGGGTTCGCCCGAGATCCGCACCCGGTTCTCCCCAATGCGAGGATCATACCCCTAGACCAACAAGCCAGCTCACGCTGCCCTAGCACCGCTGCCTGGCCTTGAGCGTCGCTGTTTACGTGGCTTTAAATGCAGGGAGCATCCAGAAATCTGCGCTTGTGTCAAGAAACAAACAAACAAAGGTGACGGGCGGAAATGCTGTAGGTGACGTCAGACGCCGGAGACTTAGCGGTAAAACTGAATGAACAGCGAGGACAGCGAGGAAAATTTGGAAACTCTCCAGGAATACATCGACTGGTGCTTCGACGTTATAGTCATGAAGAAAAACCAAAATGCATGTTCCCCAGTCAAAAGCGAGACGCCGTCTTCCAAAAGAAGTCGCCCGGCAGACTCGCCTGAAACAACATCGCCGACGGGTAAAAGCTTTACCGACATCCTGGATTCAATCGACAAGCGGTTGTCCAGCTTCGACGCGAGGTTGTCCCTGGTTGAGATCCTTCACCGTGAATTCAAATCCTTGAGGGAATCACTGGAATTCAGCCAGCAGCAGGTGGAAACACTCGCTGCTGAGAACGCATCACTACGAGACTCGGTAAAGTCTCTAACTGAGAATGTGACCCATCTAAATGAAGAAAATAAAAAAATAAAAGAGACTGCCATCGATCTCCAGGCCCGTAGTATGAGAGATAACCTGGTGTTTTCAGGCATTCCGGAATCTGCCGAAGAGGACGCAGAAGCTACGGTTAAATCCTTTATCAAAACGTACCTGAAGCTTCCGGAAGACACCGTGGAAAACATCTGCTTCGAAAGAGTCCATCGGCTGGGAGCGAAGAAACCTGGAGCCCCGAGGCCGCGTCCTATTGTGGCCAAATTCGGATACTTCAAGCAGAAGGAGCAGGTGAAGAGTCGCGGGAGGGAGCTGAAAGGAACAGACTTTAGCGTAAACGACCAGTTCCCCAAAGAAATCCTGGAGCGACGCAAAGTTCTGTTCCCAATCCGACGCAGTCTCATCCAGAAGGGCTCCCGAGCGGTCATCGCCGTGGACCGGCTCTACGTGGACGGGCGGCTCTACCGCGACGTCAGTACCACTCCCTGGTTATATTAACACCACTCCAGATAAGAATACGTTATATTTTTATTTTTCTTCTTTCCTCGCTTGATCTTCTATTTACCTCTATCTAACTATCTATGTCAATTCGCTAATTTAACACGATACCATAACAAACACGATACCGTCAGTCTCCGCAGCGTTTAAATGTTGTTACAATGTTTTTGTTTCTGTCAAGTTTTTACTTGCATCCCTCCCTGTTTGCTTCTTTGTATGTCTTTCTTACTTCTAACTCCTCTCACAGCACCGGTCACCTGCTTTCCTACTCACACACACACACAACACCCTATACCTTTACACATCTGCGCGGCACGACCATGTACATATACACTCAGCGTTCTAATCACTCCGACCTTACAGCGCACACAGACATGGAGGACATACTCGCACACAAGCGCGTACACGCCCGCACATATCTCATTCAATTGAGCATCACACGCAGCGTGCAGCATTAGCTACACACACACATCTATGGGTGCACTAAGGTTTGTCACATGGAATGTGAATGGAGCTGGCTCCAGAGAGAAGAGGTTAAAAATATTTAGCCAGCTTAAAAAACTACAGGCAGACATTGTTTTATTACAAGAGACTCATAGACCTGCCACAGCCACAGATGAACTTAAAACAACTGAGTTTCCTAATGTGTTCTCAGCCTGCTATAACTCTAGGCAAAGGGGGGTAGCAATTTTAATACATAAAAATGTTAATTTCACAGTACTTAACACAGTTATAGATCCAGAAGGTAGATTTCTAATCTTAAAATTATCTATATTTAACGAAAAGTTATGTATTGTCAGTGTATATGGTCCAAATGTTGATGACCCCTCTTTCTTTCACGTTTTATTTACCGCACTCTCTGAACACCTAGATTGCGCACTTGTGCTTGGGGGAGACCTCAACTTTGGACTAAATAAAGAAATGGACAGGCTCAGTACAGCTGGAACTCAGCGCAATTGGGAATCCACAAATATAGTCAAACAGTACATGGCCAATTTTGGCACCAACATTCTACAGAATGTTGCAGGAAACCAAGGAAAATGGTAGACTTCCACCAAATATGAATTCTGCCAACATTAGTCTATTGCTAAAACCAGGCAAAGACCCTGTATTGCCTACCAGCTATCGTCCAATATCCCTTATTAATGTGGACATTAAAATAATCTGCAAAGCTCTCTCAAAAAGAATAGAGAAGATAACTCCTCTCATAATTCATCCCGACCAAACTGGTTTCATAAAAGGGAGGCACTCCTCAACAAATACACGTAGGTTACTTAACTTGATAGATTATTCATGCAATAAAAACCTTCAAACTACAATATTGTCTCTAGATGCAGAAAAAGCTTTTGATAGGGTTAACTGGAATTTTCTATTTGCAGTTCTACACAAATTTGGTTTTGGAAATTCTTTCATAAACTGGTTAAAAATATTATATAACTCTCCAACAGCATGTGTTAGGACAAATGACCAAACATCCTCCAGCTTCTGTCTTAAGAGGGGCACCAGGCAGGGATGCCCCCTCTCCCCTTCACTGTTTGCAATTTTTATTGAACCACTAGCAGCAGCAATTAGACAGGCTACAGTGATTAAAGGCATTAAATGCAAGAATGTAGAACATAAAGTCAGTCTTTACGCAGATGATGTGTTACTTTTTCTTCAGCATTCACAAACCATTCTCTCTGAGGTAATTACATTAATAAACTCTTTCTCAAGAGTCTCAGATTATTCAATAAACTGGTTAAAATCTACAGTTCTTCCAATTAATTGCTCCTTCCAGAACTCTTCCACTCCACTGCAATCCGGAAATATTAAATATTTAGGTATTAATGTTTCACCTAGGTTGGGAGATTTAATTAAATTAAACCACATCCCACTTTTAAAGATGGTAGAAGATGATCTAGCCAGATGGAAGTCTCTACCCATATCACTCATGGGAAGAGTCGCCTCAATTAAAATGATGGTTTTGCCAAGAATTAATTATTTATTTGCAATGATCCCGAGCAAACCATCACCTGACTGGTTTAGATCTCTGGACTCCTCCATCTCTAAATTCCTTTGGAAAGGTAAACCCCCGCGTATTAGCTTAAAAACGCTGCAAAAGACCAAGGATAAAGGAGGACTAGATCTGCCTAACTTTCACCACTACTTCTTAGCTAACAGGCTTCAACACATTTCAGGGTGGTTAAAACACACCCTCTTAGACGAGCCTTGGCTAGATGTAGAACAGGCATTATGCAATAATATAGAGATTTCGGATCTGCCATTCATTAGCTTGATCATCAAACGACACGTATGCTTCAAAAGCATCAGTATCAGCTCTTCTCTGACAGCATGGTGGGAGTTTCTAAAAATGACTGAGTCTTCACTAATCCCATGCAAACGTACTCCCATCTGGAATAACCCTGACCTATTAATAAACAATAATATGATAAACTTCACAGATTGGAGTTGTAAAGGTATTAAATACCTGGAACATA
Source organism: Cirrhinus mrigala (assembly GCA_036247105.1). Lineage (NCBI taxonomy): Eukaryota > Metazoa > Chordata > Actinopteri > Cypriniformes > Cyprinidae > Cirrhinus > Cirrhinus mrigala. Next base: position 2,784,826 of record CM070026.1, read on the forward strand.
TATTCGAAGGGACGGACTTTATTCCCTTTGACATATTAGTTAAACAATATGGGATTAACAAGAACAGATTTTTAGAATATCAACAAGTTAAATCTATAGTAAAAAGAAAATTTAAGTCTAATCATATCAAATTACAAATACCACCAAGTGTGGCAGAATTTCTTAATCTCAAAACCCCTAAATTACTGTCTAAAATATACAGGACACTTTCCAAAATAGATGAATCAGTATCGCTTCCTATTACAAAATGGGAGGCAGATCTATCAGTCAGCTGGGACCATAATTTTTGGTCTCAGATATGTTTAAAAACCTTTGAACTGATTAGAAATCCCAGTTTACAATTAATACAATACAAAATCCTGCATAGAGTGCACTACACAGGTCATCGGATGTTCAGGATGGGTTTTACAGCTTCTAACAACTGCTCACACTGTCAAGGCAATACACCTGACAATTATATCCACGCTCTATGGTTCTGTCCACCTGTTCAGAGGTTCTGGTACAGGATTTGTGAAGACTTATCAAAGTGTCTTAAATGTTCCATTCCAGCCTCTCCATCAGTCTGCTTGTTGGGCTACCTAGATGGTGTCACTACAGAAGATAATTCAATCCACATGGCTTACACTGCCTTATGCATTGCTAAGAAGACTGTCCTCATGAACTGGAAAAATAAAAATAATCTTAATATCAACCAATATAGAGATCGTTTGTTGGACTATATTAGTCTTGAAACAGCTTCTGCTGCCACATTAGATCAATCTCTCTGGGCTCCTTTGATCAGCTCCATCACCTAGTGTGAGTGGGGGTCACGGTTCTGTCCGGCTTTGGTTTTTGTTGTCGCCGTGGGGGGGCCATATGGGCTGGGGGCATCTGGGAGTTCCCTAGGGGTGGGTTTCTTGGGGGGTTCGGCGCTGGGGCTGCGGTCCTGGCCTGGATGGGGTGTTGGTGGCTCTTGGGTGTTGTTTTTCTGGCGGCTGCATGCGGCGCTGCTGGGGAGGCCTGTGCCGGCGGACGTAGGTTGCCGGCCTGGCGGCCGTACTGCTCCGGGGTAGGTCCGGGGGGGGCTTGGGGTTCTGGGGCCGCTCTGCCACCGGGCTGGGATTCCGGCTGGGCCTGGGGGGCTTGGGTCCTGGTTGGTGTGCCGCCGGGAGCGTGGGTTGGTGCATGCGCTTGGGCTCGGCCCTGGTGCGGGGGCCTTTGACGCGTCGGTGGATCCGGTGGCCTCTTTAGCTGGTAGGGACGTTGTTACCATCTGTCAGTATCCACTCTGCAGGGGGGGGGGCAATATAGGCGGAGGACGGACTTAACCTGGGTGTCTATTGTCTTCTGTAGTCTGGGAGTTGACTGAATGATGGGGTGGGGGTAGTTTTTCCTCTGCTGTGGGGTCCGGTGGGCCGCCCCGGGCTGCCGTGGGCCCTGGTCTGGATGGGCCTGGGCCCCCTGCCCTGGGCAGATTTGGGGCAACGGGGGTGCCTATGGGGGTCAGCGGGGGAGCTGGCTCCAGGGGGGGGGTACTTTGCCCCCTCCAATGATTTCCTCCCCATCCCTAATGCTTCCCTTCTCCCGCTCCATCACACCAACATACAGGTAGGGTTTTGGGGTGCGGGTGTGTTGCTGGGATGCAGGGGAGGTGGTACTCCTCTGTCTCCTCGTGGCCACCTGCATCTCAATCATACATCACAACTTAGACACTCTCATTACTTACTGTCACATGACACATACATATAGGGCCTTGGGGGTGGGCACACTGAATGGCATCCAGGGGGCGGTCTGTTCATTCAGCCTTCTCTCTGGTGCTGGTGCCCACTTCTCAATTTTAAGTTACACATAGACATTGAGGGCTCTTGGGGAGGGGCCGATTTGACACGAGCTGGCGGAGGGTGGTTAGTGTCTTGCCCCTCCCCTGTTTTAAAGCACTTTAGAACAACACACACCAACACTACATTTGAGCGGGTGAGGTGAAGCATGGGGTCTTCTTTTTTTTTTTTTTCTCACACCCCTGTTCTCGGTTCTCTGTCCGGGGCTGGGGGCTGTGAGGACGAGCTGGCCATCCGGTCGGGGTCTGGGCTGGTGGTCTTCTCTGCTGCTGCGGGGTACCGGGGTGGTCTTCCTGTCTCCACGCCAGAGTGAAGAGGGTTCAGCTCCGGGGTCTGGCGCTGATTGCCCCTCTGGGGGTAGTGGTGCCTGGATCCAGGAGTATAGAGTTCAAATGGGGAGTGTGATTGTGGGTACTGTGTCCATTTTTGTATGTCTACATGTGGGGCGAGTGCGTGAATATTTGTTTGCGTGCATGAGGGTGGGAACGTATGCTTGTATATATGTGTGCCTGTTTGTCTATGTCCATGTGTCAGGTCAGGCCTTAGACTCCGCCTCACTCATCATCTCAGGCCCCCCCACCACGCCCTGCCGGTGGAGGATGCCCCCGGCCGCCGGTGCGTTGGTGGTTTCTCGCTCCGGGGCGGGATGCTCGGGTGAGCGCTGGCCCGATCTCGGCGGTTGCTTGGCGGGCCTGGCCCCCCTGGCTTTGCTGGGCCCCGGCTAGGGGGTGGGGGGCCCTTGGATCGCCGGGCCCAGGGCCGGTCTGCTCTGGTGTGGCCGGCTGCTGGCGGAACCTGCGGGCTTGCCGCCACGCCCCCCTGGGACGCCTGCATTGTGGCTGCCGGATGATCCCCCTCCGGGCCCTCCTCTGCCCTTTTCTGGGTGGGGGCCGCGGTTGTCCCTGCGGTGGTTCTCCTGGGACTCTCGTGCTCGGGGGGGCCTCCGGATGTTTGGGGCCCGGGTCTCCTCCATGTCTGCTTCATACCTTGCGGGGCGGGGCTATGGTTCCCCACACACACTATTAAACATTTACATGGAAGAACCTTATGAACACAAACGCGCTCACACACACAGGTGTGCACACAGGTGTACACACAAGCATTCACATTGGTGTAAAAACAGGTGCTCACAGACACACACTGTCTTGATCTGCTGTTGCTTCAAAACATATTTTGTAATATTAGTTATGTGTGCTGCACAATAACATTTAACATTTAGTATTTACTGTGATTTATATAGATGTTGGTTGTTGCTGCAGTTACTCTGCTGTTGTGTCTTCTGTTGTTTTCTCCTTTTGTCAGCAGGTATGGAAGCAGATTATCTTTTTTTTGATCTTTCTCTATCCTCCTTCTCCTTTTTTTTTTTTTTTTTTCTTTTCTTTTTTCTTCTCCTCTCTCTCTCTCTCTCTCTCTCCCCCTCTTCTGTTGACTTTCTCCCCAATTTTTATTTTATTTTTTTTTCCCTGTTTTCTCTATCCCCCCGGTCTTGTCTGTAATAGTATGGTTAAATAAAAAGGTACATAAAATTAAATTAATTAAATACATAAAAAAAAAAAAAAAAAAAAAAAAAATGGCCGTGAATGATGATAACATAGCTACACATACACACTGTCATGTGTTATCTGTGTTACTGACAGGCCGGGAAAAAAAACAAAAAAAAAAAACAAAAAAAAACAAAAGGAATGGCTTTCAAAAATGGTGGCGGACCTAAGGCGGAGATGAATTCCCCATTCCAAACGTCAGGGGAATTAGCTCAAATGGTAGAGCGCTTGCTTAGCGTGCGAGAGGTAGCGGGATCGATGCCTGCATTCTCCACTCGGGCTTTTTACGGCACGAAGCGACACTTGGTACGTGACCTTTTGGGGCCCCAACAAAGGTTTTTCGGACCGGGCCCTGCACAACATTGGTGGCAAAAGCAGGTCCCACCAAGATTTGAACTTGGATTGCTGGATTCAGAGTGCAGAGCTTCCAGTCCAAAGGGGGAACCCAAATTTGACCCAGGGACCTCTTAATCTGCAGTCAAGGGCTCTACCACCGAGCTCTGCCCCGATGGGGCACACCGCACTAAACCAATGAAGGAAAATGACTTCTTTCCATGTGACAATATCAAACAATGACAGCCTGACGTTGAAGACAAACTTTTGGTGAGGTCAAAGCTGTCTAAAGGTGGCACGCAGACTTCAAACAGTGACCTCTTGATCTGCAGTTAACGCAAAGCTTCCAGTCCAAAGGACTGCAATAGAGTACTAAAAGAGAATAAGCTCCTTCACTTTGACACTTTGAATAAGTTCCTTCACTTCTGACACTTTGACAGTGTATATACAGTCCAAGAGAAGTGATAATCCAATTGGTTGCAAAGTTGTGACTGGAAAGGTAAGTCCGCAGTTTGGAAACTCCACAACCCAGCAAGTTCTGTTTAGTGACTCCCTGTTTGTTTGGCATGCTGCTCTCTTTAAACAGTTCCTGCTTCCTGTCATGTGACCGGTCACAAGACAGGCCGACCATACACTTCTTAAAGACATACACACTAGAGGAATAAAATGGACTTAAGAAAACAGGCAAACCAGTCAAAACTCTATTATACATACAATCATTGGAAAAAACAGAGCGCTAAAACATGTCTCTTGTGTGACAGTGTCACATAGTCTCCCCCCACGTCGTGGAAGAAACTAGTCTCTTAAGAGTACTGTCATCCGTTGTCCATAAAATGGGTATCCCCTTTAAAGTGTCACTTAAAATGTCTTTTGAAATAAATGAGGTAAAACTAGGTCCTCCCATGCAGGCCCCAGTTTGCTAGAAGGAAGTGGGGAACCATTGCAGAGAGGTGGAAGGCGGTAACAGCCTGGGTAACCCTGGGGGGGGTTGCGCGGTTCCTCCCTGGTGCTTTCTATACCCAGCACTGCCGGCACGCTGCTCCCTCCGTAGATTCCTCCTTCCTGGCTTGATGGTCGGTGTTGGTGCAGGGTGAAGAGAGAGTTCTTTGCTTTGGTCGACGACGGTACACATTCCACAGCTTCCCACATACCGCTGGCCACCAGGTGACCTCCAGGATGCGGAGAAGAGCTTTCAGTCGTCAGGACCAAGCCTAACCACGGGTTCGCCCGAGATTTGCACCCGGTTCCTCTAAAACCCAAAGTAAGAATCATACCCCTAGACCAACAAGCCAGCTCATGCTGCCCTAGCACCGCTGCCTGGCCTTGAGCATCGCTGTTCACGTGGCTTTAAATGCAGGGAGCATCCAGAAATCTCCACTTGTGTCAAGAAACAAACAAACAAACAAAACGCTTGCTACAGCACCTATATTACCTAAAACTGATAAAACTATATAACTTGAGAGTGGGCCTTTGAATGGATTTCAAAAATGGTGGCGGACCTAAGGTGGAGATGATTCTTTCCCCAATAGACAGTCAAGGGAATTAGCTCAAATGGTAGAGAGCTCGCTTAGCGTGCGAGAGGTAGCGGGATCGATGCCTGCATTCTCCATTTGGGCATTTGGGCGTTCTCCGTTTTGCTGACCAAAAGCAGCTTCTCGCGCGCAGGAAGACGTGCGGGCCGTTCAAAAAGAGCAGCAAAGAGGGGCCCGCCTTCCCATACCGGAAGTCGAACCCGGGCCGCCTGGGTGAAAACCAGGAATCCTGACCGCTAGACCATATGGGAACGGTAGCCTCTTCCAGCTAAAACTGTAAATAAATAAACAAGCAAGCAAACCAACAACAGCCCGTAAGGGGACCGAACCCACGATCTCGGCGCCATCAGCACCATGCTCTAATCGACTGAGCTAACCGGCCAGGCTACCGTTAAATTTCTGCCCAATTTCCTGATTGCTCATGACCATAAACAGACAGAAAATCTTCAGTACCGAGCCTCACCACGGGCTCGTCCGGGATTTGAACCCGGGACCTCTCGCACCCGAAGCGAGAATCATACCCCTAGACCAACGAGCCAGCTCATGTTGACCTGGCACTCTCGCTAAAACACCTAGATAACTTAAAACTGATAAAACTAGATAACTTGAAAGTGGGCCTTTGAATGGATTTAAAACATGGTGGTGGACCTAAGATGGAGAAGATTGGTAGCGGGATCGATACCCGCATTCTCCATTCGGGCTCCTGCCCTTTTGCGCTCACTTCCTGAACGAGACAGACTTTGCTTTTTACGGTACGGTACAAGCTTTTGGGGCCCACTGCTGTGAAAAGGTTTTTAGGACCGGGCCCTGCGCACGTTCGTGGCAAAAATCAGGTTCCACCGAGATTTGAACTCGGATCACTGGATTCAAAGTCCAGAGTGCTAACCATTACACCATGGAACCTTGACAAGAGTGTCTACAGCTCACAATACTGCAAAGAATAAGTTGCTTACGGCACGTCAGCAGCAAAAGCAAACTCAAGAACTTGTTGTCTTTTTCGTTTTTTTCCTTTACCTGCCACAAGAAGGCCCGCAGGTTCCACGGAGATTTGAACTCAGATCAAAAAAGACAGAAGCAGGAACCACCTGCCGAAACCCGGGATCGAACCAGGGACCTTTAGATCTTCAGTCTAACGCTCTCCCAACTGAGCTATTTCGGCAAAGCCCACTGGCCGCTTAGTCAGCAGGGGTTTACGTGCGACCACCCGTCACTTTGAGAGAAGAGCAGATATGCGACAACAGAGAACAAAACAAGCTGGCCCGTACCCGCGCCCTTGGCGTTTCTAGCACCACGCGCTAACCAACGGAGCCAACCGGCCGGCCGCCGACTAAACCTTGGCCCAATTTCCCCAAAACTCGCTGATTGCTCATGACCCCAAACAGACAGAAGAGCCTCAGGACCAAGCCTAACCACGGGTTCGCCCGAGATCCGCACCCGGTTCTCCCCAATGCGAGGATCATACCCCTAGACCAACAAGCCAGCTCACGCTGCCCTAGCACCGCTGCCTGGCCTTGAGCGTCGCTGTTTAGGTGGCTTTAAATGCAGGGAGCATCCAGAAATCTGCGCTTGTGTCAAGAAACAAACAAACAAACAAACAAAAGGAATGGCTTTCAAAAATGGTGGCGGACCTAAGGCGGAGATGAATTCCCCATTCTAAACGTCAGGGGAATTAGCTCAAATGGTAGAGCGCTCGCTGCGCAAAGGAAGGAGCCCAATCTTTGCGCCCCCGCACGCAAGCGAAAAAGACGCAAAAAATGGCAGTATGCGACAAATTTCCCCTGCAACAATATTCGGGCTATATACCTGTGCGTTATGGAGGACTTTTAGTCACATGTGAAACAAGTCACCCTCGACGGGCTGGATTCGAACCCATGGTCTGCGCGACTGAGTCGTCTTTGAAGTCCCGTTTTGAATCAAATGATTCGCGATCCGATCGGAGCGATTCGAAACAGTGAATCATCACGTTGACGCAATTTCCGTAGTATTGAAAACACGCCCACCATCCCCACATGCTTTTTTTCACAAATCGCCCTGGATATGTCATTATATTGACTGATATTTATTATTTTGTGTATGTTATTATTAAGTATAAGATATGTTTGTGGTTAAATAAAATTAATAAAAATGTTTCAGTAGTTGATTGATTACTTTTTGTATAGTATTTTTACAAAAGCATATTAAACGTTTATGTCTATGATTAAATAAAATTAATAACAATGTTTCTTAAAAAATGTGTTGTTTTTTTGTTTTGTTTTTTTGTGTGGGGGATATAATTGGATTGATATGATTTATCAGATTTAATTTTTCTGATCAAAAGACACTTTAAATGTTCAAATGTAAAATGCTTAAATAAAATGAATACACATAATATATACAGGAAAGATGTTATTTATTAAGGAGGATACAGTATTGAGGGGGATATAGGACAATATCAAAGAACGGGCCAATGTAATATATATAAAATATGTACAAGGAAAGATATAATTTTTTTGAAGGGGATACAGAACAATATAAAAGAACGGGCCAATGTAATATATATAAAATATGTACAAGGAAAGATATAATTTTTTTGAAGGGGATACAGAACAATATAAAAGAACGGGCCAATGTAATATATATAAAATATGTACAAGGAAAGATATAATTTTTTTGAAGGGGATACAGAACAATATAAAAGAACGGGCCCATGTAATATATACAAAATATGTACAAGGAAAGATATAATTTTTTTGAAGGGGATACAGAAAAATAAAAAAGAACGGGCCCATGTAATATATACAAAATATGTACAAGGAAAGATATAATTTTTTTGAAGGGGATACAGAACAATAAAAAAGAACGGGCCCATGTAATATATACAAAATATGTACAGGAAAGATATAATTTACTCAGGAGGTTGAGTATTTTGCTGGCGCTGCTCTGCCAACCAGTCATCTAAAGATTTGCCATTTGAGGCACGTGAGCAAAATGTGGCATTACCATATCGGCTATGGCCAAACTCTTTCGTTTTGGGCTGCCCACATTTGCTGCACGTGTTAAAGGTAACCCCTCGCACATACTTCCTCTTATGGACTCCGCTTTCCTTCTCCAGGGCCCGCCGGCGCCTGTTCCTCTGGGTGTAACGGGACAAGGGAGCATCAGACGCAGGAGCAGGCGGAGCTGGGCCTGCACCGGATGTTGACGCACCAGAAGAGGGAAGCACCACAGACACAGTCATGTCTGGGTTAAGGACTAGTGTGCCTAATAACGATCCAGGTGCTGAAATGGGCTGCACAACTCCTGATGCTGTGGGGGCAGGTGCAATGGGGCACTCTGTGGTGGCAGCAGCAGGCCGTCGACCAGGTCGCAGAATGGGCGCCTGTCCTTCTCGATTTGGCGGAAGGATGAATGGATGTTTTGGGCCTGATGTCGATGGCGCTTCATCCATTTTTTCCCTCGGCGGAGGAAGCTGCGTATCGGCCACAGCAATTGGGTCAGGTGAAGTAAGTCCCTGAGCGAGGACACTCATTTCCTGATTTTTCTGCCGCCGCTGAAACCTGAAAATAAATTACTTGTATTATAAATATTTGTTTAGAAGTATTCAGTTAATTTGAAGCAAATAATGTGCCTTGCTTACCACTGAATGAGCGTCTTCTGGTTTAGCTCAAACAGCTGGATCATTGTTTCATCCATCAGCCTGCGACAGTTAAGCACCAGGTCTCGGATGTGGTGGTAGTCCGAAAGGATTTTAGACCACCTGGGGGTGCAGACTCCAGCCTTCTTGGTCGGCGACTTGTGTAAAGCACAAAGCTCGATACAAATGGCCTCAACCAAACGGCTGGTGTTGGGCCACTGCGCTGGACCCCCAGGATGTCCAATCAGACACCGTTTGACACTCTCCACACCCGGTGTGACTCCGGACCGCTTCGGTGCCTTAAAACGCCCATGAGTCAGCTGAGGCTGATGTCGAGGCTGATAGTTGATCCGCTGCTTGTCGAAATCAAAGAGCGCTGTCCACAACCGGATGGCCTCTGTCACCTGCAGGTCAGTAAGGTAAGGAGCCTCACGAAGACCCACCAGGTAACCCGCCAGATCCTGGACCTTGTCCCACCCAGCGATGCCATCGGGTCCAACGACTGCTCCCTAGTAAATGCAGATTAATGTTAATATATGTGGAATAAAACGACATTGAAATAAACAAAGCCCTTAAAGTGTCTTACCTGAGCCTCGTCGGAGAGACTGCTTCCAGGGTCGGATGGCTGTGACGTCACTGAAGGGGCAGGGGCAAGATGCTGTCCATCTCCACCAGATGATGTGGACGGCTCAGACAGTGATGCTGGGGACTGAGGCAGAGGCAAAGATGAAGGGCTGTTTCTGAGATCACGGCAGGGGTCATCCTCATACAGCACCGGAACTGTGATGTCCTCCATGATCTCTTCATCAAACCCCTCATCTTGCAGGTCCTGGTCATCAACTTCCTCGACCAGCCTGTCTTCCTCCTCTGGGTTCTGGAGCACTGGAGTCAGGGTTTTGCCAGTCTGGCTGTAAAGGTACTCCATTCCCAGCAATTCACCTACAAGAATAAAGTGGAAAAAAAGGAACTGTTCTTAATATTTTGTCTAGAACATTAAAGTCTAAATAGATAACTTGGTAGAACATTACAAAAAAACAAATGAAGGAATTTCTTGCCTGTATATGCTCCAGGAGGGCGATAGCGCTCATCCCAGGGCTTCCCGAAGACTGTTCGGCTAAGCCGGTCCACAGCCTCTCTCATTGCGCTGCCATATGACCGGATGGAGGATGCTCCTTTTATGGCGTCTTCCATACGGTCATCATTCCAACGCATCAAGCCCTCAAGAAGATAGGCCTGAAAATGTGCATCACTGGCACTGGTTCCTACAAGTTAAACAAACAAAAAAGGGTTTTATGTGTCACATATGTACAAGATATGTACTACACATGAGGTGCTACAAAGCTGGTTACATGTAGTAGAGTTATGGAATTACATTAGTGCTGGGCAACGATTAATCGCATCCAAAATAAATGTTTTTGTGTACATAATATGTGTGCATGTACTGTGTATATTTATTAAATATATTTATATATAATATAAATTATATGAATATAAATAGATACATATGTAAATATTTTCAAAATATACACTGTATGTGTGTGTCTTTTTATATACGTAATAAATATACACAGTACACACACATATATTATATAACAAAAACTTTTTTGACTGCGATTAACTACGGTTAATTGTTTTTTAATTACATTAAAAATTACTGTCATTATAACCAGAGTTACTAGCTTTGTCAATGCTTATGATACTGAACTGTAATATTACTGTAGAGTGTGACATTTATTAATGTGACATTACTTTAAAGTAAAGGAAACAGTTACAGTGCTTGTATTTTTTACAAAAAAATGAGTAATCCATATATGTAATACCTGGAATAAAACGGTTCAGGTGAAGGTGGAACGACTCCAAGGAGGTAGAGCCACGGGCACACCTGTAGCAGCACAGCTCCACACCGCCCTTCTTCAGTGTCCCTGTCTTTATGTAGAGCGGAAAGTTCTCTGGGTCTTGGATACACTGTACGTGTTTCCGCTGTTCTTTCCATATCTGCTGGATCCGTTCGTGGTCCAGCAGAGGAACTCCCAGAGTGTCCTTCCCGTCCGCACTGTCGAACAGATCAATCAGTGACCCGATCAATCTGGTGGTCTCCTCCACCCCCCTGGTCCTCCTTCGGCAGTGCAGTGCCAACTCCCTCCGGGAAATGCGAGCACTGACCGCCCTTTCAGAGACCTGGCCGGTTTTCTTTGCCGCCAGCTCGCCCTCCTTTGCCCGGCGAAGAGCAGCCACATCCTCTGCATCCCACTGAAAGATGCACGTGGACAGACGAGCCATGAAGATCCCGTAGAGCGGATGAGCCTCTGTCGTGACACCTGCAGCAAATCGCCGCATGAAATGCCAGATGTCGAGGCGCACTTCAAGCTCAATCCACTCTGAAAACATGATCTTCACCCGGGACTGGCCGTGCTGACTGCAGCAATCTCTGTCCACGTACATCACTTTTGGGGCTGCCTCTCCTGCGTCCCGGTAGCGTTTCATAAGGCCAGCTGCCATGGGGTCCAGTCCGTGTCCCTCGGCGGCTGTCAGCACAGAGACGAGGACTTGGCCGTGTTCGTTCCCCACATTTGTGCACCAGGCAGCTGTTCCGGCAGCAGCGCCGGCAAGTTTCTTGGTGACCTATTGGGAAAAATAAAAGAGTGAAAAACTGTGTTCATTATGTACTCACACATATCCATATCTGGCAACTTTCTGGATATGTACAGGGCTGTGATACCTTTTTTGTGGAGTCCATCTTGAGAACACAGATGTAATTTTGGCCTTGACCTCATGCAGTCGCCCCAGAACATCCCTGGCGTACACAGCTAGCAGCCACTTAGGTTTAGGCAGGGCAGGTAAAAGGGGAGGCTCAGCAAACACAGGAGGCTGCACAAGGGAGGACCTTGTGAATGGTTCGCAGGCAGTCAGGTACTGCAGAACGCGCTGTGTCCATGCCTCACTGTGTTGCTCCATCAGCTTCTTGTAAAGCTGAGTCACACTGTTGCCCAGTGTCCTCTCCCTCATCATCCTCAGCACCCGGTTGTCACATGAGTATCTAAGGAAACAACAGTATAATCATGCAAAAATGCTTTGGTTGGTAAACAAAAAAAAAAATAACACAAATAAAAGCACCTAATAATGAATGATTGTCATTATGAATTACCTGTACGTAAGCAAAGCTGGAAACCGACTGCGGTGGCCCATATCCAGCTGTCCTAAGATGTCCTCGGACCAGGCGGGATACTTCTTTTTGCAGCATTTGCACTCCAGATACTCAGTGGCAAGGTCATACCACCCGTCAATGTCCAAGACCTTGCGCACAGTGCGGTAAAGTCCTGCCGCTGTTAGTCTGTGCTTACCACAGTCTGGGCGAACGCAGACGAGAGGAAATAACCACATCTTCAGCGGCATCCATAAAAAAAGGGGCCGACAGAAGAAGAGGTCGGGTGAGGCGGGCGGCTGATTTTGAAGTAAAGGGGGCTGAGGAGGATACCACCAAAGCTTCAGCTGGGACACTAGTTCTGGCTTGCCGGTTCGCGGGTTGGCCTTAAATAGAGTGTTCCGGATCCACTCATGCTGGAAAGGTGGAAGATGATCTTTCCAGTGACTTGGAAGCTCAGCTGGTGGCTGATGATGCGGAAGATCTGGCGTTTTTGCCGTTTCGGCTGATGGAGACGGACCGGCACGGGTCTCTGAGTGAACAGTAACAAAAACAATATAAGGAGGACTGTTGCATTTGATAGTAAAACGTCATAGATGCAGCCCACAAACAGCCTGCGAAGCAGTAACTTTGGACAAGTGTTAACAATCACCATGATTATATTTAGGGATAACAGTGAAGAAATTGGTAGTAGTGTTAAGAAGCAAAGAACACAGTGTACACTTTATTGATATAAGGAATACATGGAATTAGCACTGTTCTTTGAGAATTAGGATCAGATGGACTGGGGTAAGGAAAATGAGGTGTGATGAATTTAGTGTGAAGTAATGATGCCCACAGACATGAAGCATGCACACAGATACAGTAAGGAAAAACTGTTCCTCTAATCATTAGAACAATGACTCTCCACCATCCTGTCTGCTCAGGGGGGCTAAAGAGTGAGTGAAAAGAGCAAGCGGTGTGAGAAAGTTATCCAGTGATTGTTTAACGACGGGAGAGTTTGGAAACGCAAAAAAATACACCTTTGGACATCCTTAAGGTTTTGAAGAAGTGCATTCAAAGAATGCATCCCGCTTGAGGCATGATGTGACATAATTCTGTATTGTAAACAAAAAAATATTTAAAAATGTTGTTTTTCAAAAATAACGCTTCTCAGTGTGTTTTGACAAAACATTCTTATAATATTTGCATTTGTGTCATATGCCACACCTGTATTCAGCTGTGCTTCACATTGCGATGCAGCAAATACCAGCTCCTCATCATCATCTTCACCTTCAGTAGCGGGAACGGAAGTGCCTGAAGCACAAATCTTAGAACTATTACTGTGAACAATACATGGAGACAAACATATGTAAGATGGTGCTTACATACCAGTAGTGAAAAGCTGCCTTTGGGCCAAATGTTTGGCTGGGCGTTCTGCTGCTGGAGGAGGTAAAGTGGACTGCAGTAATGGATCTGGAAACAGCAAGTGGACAAGTTTGGCATAACGATACATGTAGAACTTCTGTAGGGAAAATTCAGTATTCACACTAGTACTCACAGGGTTTAACTGGTGACATGAGTTTTCTCGCCAGCTGTGAAGGAGACAAATGTTTGCCACGCGCCAACAGCGCTTTCACAGTGGCGGTCTGCTGGACACCAGCTCGGATGGCTGCGGGTGGAGGTGCAGAGGTACTGGAGGCTGCGGGTGGAGGTGCAGAGGCACTGGATGTTGCAGGTGGACGTGCAGGCTGACGTACACTGGCGCCCACAGCAGAACCCTGTCTTTTCAGGACATACGTCTTGAAAAGTGCCATGTTGGTGTTGGGCCTGGCATCTGCCTTGACCAGGTATCTGATGAGGGCTTGGGCCTCCTTGCTCTGGTCCTCATAAACATCCCTCATGGACCGGCCCTGGAAGTCACCAAACTCCACCATCAAGCAGCCCTGGTCTCCAGTTGCCCGGGCTTCTGCTTGCATTTCCTGCTTCCTCTCATACTTCTCCACTTCTTCTGCCATCTCTCTGATATGAGAAGTGTACTGTAGGAAGAGCTGTTTATTTTCTGACAGGGGGGTTGTCTGCGCTGTCTCTTTGGAAATGCTGAGCACCAAATACACTGCGTACCCCAGAGAGTTTTCCAGGAGCCATCTAAATCTCTGGCCCTGGTACTTCCCAAACTGAAGTTTGCAGTGAGCCAGTACTAAAAACTGGTCACTGGGGTCTCCACCATTTGTGCTGACAAAAGTACTGGCCTCTGTCAGCACCTCCTCCTTGGGTTTGGCCCTTCCCGTCTCCACATTTTCAAGGCGCTTCGCCTCTTCCGAAGGCGCCATGAGGAGTCGGCTTGATGTTGCCGATTGGCGGCGAAAAAGCGGGTAAGCATACATTTTCTGAAATGAAAAACAGAAAGAGACTATAACTTCCAGCAGTTGGAAAGATGTCTTTACATTAAGTGTGTAATGATAGTTTAACAAGCTACATGTAAACCATGTTACTGTCGTAATAAACATGACCATAAACTGGCCTGATGATGAGTTTTCTACAGAGGACAGGAATCCCTGATATATTAAATATGTGAAGTCAAATATGAAGTCCGAAATGTTCTTCTAGTAACGATTCTAGGGGCCCAGGATTGCCAGGGGCCTCGGAGGAGGTTAGTAGTAGTATTACCAAATATAAGTAATATATAAGCAGAGCTGGATAGTAACTGATTACATGTAATCTGGATTACATAATCAGATTCCAAAAATTAAGTACCTGTAATTAGATTAAATTACATTTTAAAATACATGCAATCAGACTACAGTTGCTTTTTATGTATTATATGATTACATATTATTCACACAATAGCAGTAAATTGTTCATAATTGAAAGGTAATTCCTAATTCCTCTTTTCATCTTTTAATTTTATATTCTGAAATAGCCTACTGCTTATATACATTCAAACAGTCTTCCAGTTTTGTGGACATTCATACAAAGACCAGTCACTAGTCAGGTGGCGACACAGCATTTGACCACTGATTTATAAAAATCATTTCAGTTTCAACATTGCATCAACTACTGATAAACACATTGATTTTTATTAGATTTTTTTTATTTGAATTTTTATTAGATTTTTTTATTTTTTTATTTGAATGATCACTCTTAATTATAATAATTATAATCATAATTTTTTTAAATATATTTTTTTACTTTTTTTTTAAATAAATCTTTTAATGATTAAGTAACAAATTTGCATGTACACTGGTTCTCTGACGTTTACACGCAGGTAAACAAATACAATATTTCATTTTTCAGTGAGTTTTTTATTTTAATTGATTTTAAAATGATTTACTTTCATTTAATATTTGCTATGGTTTAAGTAATTATTAGTTTTTCATTAAATTTCCTGCATTTCCCTCACAGACATGTGTTTAATGCACTTACTGTAAGTTACACAGTTTAGTAATTAGCGGACCGTCGATGATTTTAAGATTTTACCATGGGAAAAGTTACAGGTTCACCGGTACTGAAGAAAACGTGTGCTCTACATGCTTGCTAGCTATATCGGCACGTTTTATTTTCCAAAAATATACACTATTTATGAACAAATAATGATATTCAATAATGAGATAAATCTTAGCCTTACCTGTCGTAAAGATGACAATAATAGCGGTCGGCGATTGGTCAAAAGTCAGCCACAGCGGAGAAACGCGATTGGTCCAAAGTAAGCCCCCGGAGCGAAACGCGATTGGTTAAAAGTAAGCCCCGGAGAAAAACGCGATTGGTCCAAAGTAAGCCCCCGGAGAGAAACGCGATTGGTTAAAAGTAAGCCCAAGGGAGAAACGCGATTGGTCAAAAGTAAGCCACAGGAGAAAACGCGATTGGCTCATGTGGGCTTACTTTGGGCTTACTTTGGCTCAATCGGTGGGATGCAGTAGGCGCAAGTGAGAGGTAGCGGGATCGATGCCTGCATTCTCCACTCGGGCTTTTTACGGCACGAAGCGACACTTGGTACG